>BSBK01001223.1:1575000-2232500 GCA_027943335.1 Chamaecyparis obtusa | reverse complement strand
AAATCTTACATCAGATTATTTTATTCAGCTAGAGGTATGTTCATTTCTCCAAGAATGGGATATAAAGAGTGTTGATGCCTTGTTTTTAAATGATTTTGAAATGAATCAACAGGGACATATATCACTTATCAGGAAGAACACGAGTCTTTTATTTTTCTAGTCTAGCATGTTAATGTTTCTCAGGATGAATTGAATTTGAAGCCACAAGTTGTAGCTCATAATGATTTTCTTGAGCACTTGTGTAATATACAAAGGGATGAATTTCAAAACTTCTTTTTTGATGTTCAAACATGTTTTAAAAAGGGCCAGCATGTTTTCAGCTATGATGTGGAGTCAGAATGTCTTTTTCCTCAGCTAGTTAAAATTTTTAAAGGATGTGATAGCCTCATGTTACAGAATGATCAACACCTTCAGTATTTTACTAATTTCCAAATGCCTAATTACAGTGAGGGTGCTGATTATTTTTTATATGATATGCTGAAGATTTGTGGCAGCATGTTTGATTATGCTGATAGAAGCAGTGGTTTCAATTTACCTTTGATCTATGGGGATGAAAATCATATGTTCGACAGAGGTAAGGATTGATTCTAGTTTTGGGGCTTTGGCCTTTGCAAATATTTTTACATGTTGTATATTTGTTTTCTTTTATGTCATGTGGTGTGTTTTCTTTCAGTAGGGTTCCCTATTTTTGAAGAGAAAAGTGATGTCTAATTTGTTTTGAATGGGCTTCTCAACTAGAATATTTTGAATTCTTTCTATGCCTACAAGAGGCATACATCCCTAGACAGAGCCACTGTTATCCCATTTTCCTATCATTGTGAAAATTCATAGAAAATGGTGTTTATTCCTACAAAATCCTATGAAAGTTCCAATTTCCTATGTCAGGTATGAAGAATTAGGTTTTATCCATGTTGCAAGGGTTTCAAAATTTTGTCTAAGTTCATAAAACCCTACCCGAGTCTATTTCTTCATTGCATTTTTTATTACTTAAGTTCCCCTTTACAACATATGTCTTAAGTTATCATCAGACGAGCCCCTTTAATATTTCCTAAGTCTTTCAAATCATAAAAACTGATGATGTCTTCTACTTTTCCTAAGTTTAAAAGTTTCAAAAATGTTATGTATTTCAATCCTAGTTGTTAAATGGTGCTAAGTCTGACAAATGTGATAGAAAAGTGAGAAATCTAGTAGCAGCGTTAGGTTTTTTGGTCCTAGTTGGTAGGTGGTGCAAAACTTGACGGTTGTTTGATGATTCAAAGTGAAGGGCTTACTATTTTGGTTTGTCTCTTAGTATCCCAATGTTCGAAGGTTAGTCATTTTATTCCACAACTTGGCAAAAGGCTATCTCCTAATCTCCTGCTATTTGGTAGTTTACTCTTAACATCCAGTGATCTAGTGAGTAGTTTAGAAATGTGTTATCTCAGAGTCTCATAATATAGTGGTCAAGTCATGAAGCATTTGGAGATTGAGCAATGACCGTCGATGGCAATAAAGATCAATGGTTGTCACCGAGTGTCTTGATAAAGTATGAGTTAAGTTAAAGACTTGGAGACCGTGTGAAGCCTTTGTTACTTAATCTCATGAACTAACCATGGTCAAGACAAAGGTTTGGATATTGTGAGCTTAGCCTATTGTTGCGTGATCACCAGATGATGGGGTTGAGGGACTTTCTGTGGTTAAAGATAAAGGTAAAACATGTCTTATATAATCTAATGGTGGGTGTAATACCTCAAAAGAAAAGTGCTTGGTTGATAATGAGCCCAAGATTGCAAAAGCCATTAGATGTGCCAGTTAGCAGGGTATGATGTTAAGTGGGGTTGAGAGATAAAGTTTCATAAAGGTGCTGACATGTTCCTTTTCATTAGATAGTTGTTACAATACCTTAATAAGAAGTTGAAGGAAGTTTAAGGACCATGACATCACGCCTATCATCTGATCGGCCATGAAGACATAAAGTAGGATGGTGGGGTAAAATCACAGTAAAAGGAGGACAACCGTTGGATGCTCTTGATCTAATAGTGATGGTGAAGTATGAGTGTTAAGTGGGTCTACAGGTTTATAACATTTTAAAAGGCTGACAGTTTTGAAGAAGATTGATGGTGGGCATGTTGCCTAAATGAGAAACTGCTCGAAGGATATTTAGAGGGATATTGTGACAACTGTCTGATCTTTCAAAAGATAAAGGCCAATGAAGTAGTGGGTCCTTAGTGCCAGGCATTGCATATACATTATTTTCTAATTGGTTGCCAAGGAGGTGATGTGGCCAGTCATTTTCAAAGCCAAATTGACCATTTTTTAATTTTTGTGAGCCACATGATGTGCTGAGAAAGAGAAAGATCAATGGCCGAGTTTTAAAATTAAAGGATTAACCATTGTAGCCAAGATTTTGAATTGTTTAAGGGTTTTTTCACATAGAATAGAGTCTGTGAGATAGACATAAACTGAATCATTTTTATTTTGTTTCAAGGACGGTCGCAGGTGATAATTGATGAACAAGATGTTAAGGCGGCCACCATAATTTGATTTGTGTTCCTTGAATAACGTTCAAGTTTAATGCAATAGACTGATATATTTGAGAAGGATGGCTAGGGTTTGATGACTGTCAGAATTTTCCATGCCCTATACATGCAAGATTGTTAGGGTGGTTCTGGCATTGAATGTTTTATCTACAATAAGAAGCTTTTAATTTATAACTGCAATTGGCCTATGAGGATGAAAACCAAAACATTGTACAATCAGATTTAATCTGGTCTTTCTCGAGTTTTCAGGCTTTCTTGTCTACTTTCATTTCTTATTGTATCTGGTTGTTGCAGGTGGTTGGAAAACCAAATTTTTCCCTAACTGATCCCAAGCTTGTTGCAATCCTTTATAAGGATCTCCAAAATCATTTAGGAGGGGGGTCTTTTGGCTAAGTGGGAGGTCTCTCCTTAGTTTCAGAATACTAGTTGATGATTTTCTCTCAGTCTACAGTGTAATAGATTTTTGTATCAGACAGTATTATTATAAAAAGGGGAAAACTTCCAATCTTTTGCATATTATTGAAGTGGTTGCATCTTGAAGCGAGGTGTATACAAAGGCATGAGTCCTCATACATAATACTAATATCCATCTCATTTCTCTCATGTGTGTTAGTCGTATGAATTTTGAGTTTTATAACTCACTACATGGTGTTTACCCATGTATATGTTATCAGTCCTTAGTTCTGATCCAGGATTAGATTAAATGATGCTATGGATGAAATATAGATTCGTTGGGTTTGCACAAGGATTTCTATAAGTAGTGTTGGTTGGAGTTTTTATGTTAATGGTTTGGATCTATGACGAAGAATATGTTACAAGTAGTAGTTGCCATTGCACCAAAAGATCGACCTGTTAATGCCCGATATAGCCAGTAGACTTATAGAAGACACAGGAGGTGGTTAAACCATGTCATGAATCCCGAGGGGAGCACTGACCATTTTTCTAACAATCTCCCCCTCAGTGTTACCCGAGTTGATTTGAACCTGTGACCAAGCTCTGATACTACTTTTTATAAGTAGTAGTTGATGTTGCACCCAAAGATTGACCTGTTAATGCCTGATACAACCAATTGACTTATAGAAGACATAGGAGGTGGTTAAACCATGTCATGAATCCCAAGGGGAGCGCTGACCATTTTTCCAACATAATAGTAGTTGGATTATGTATTCTGCAGTGCATTAGAGATTTTTACTAATGGATAAGGCACCGGTTAGAAGTATATTATGTAGTAATATGTGTCTAGTATGGTCTACCTACATCCCTCAAGTTTTAATCATAACCAATCCCAAATTCTTCAAAATATTAAGGTTATAGGGAAATTTATTCATCGTAGCAATGGAGAGTCAATGAATGACTGGTAATCATTTAATAGTTTTGATGCAGGAGCATCTTGGGTGTAAGAGCAATCTTGCATCACCCAAAAATATTTCTATTTTTGTATTCAATAAGGGCTATTTTGTGCAGAGCTGCTATTTATGGAAAGTTACTATTTTTGGTAATTTTTGTATGTGCTCATAATGATCTGATTTCTTTCTTGGAGGTTGATTTTGGTCAAATAAGTCTGCCAGTAAAGTTTCATTGCCAGATCAAGTTTATATTGGAAGATATTGAAGATTTTCGGTATTGGCAGCAGGGTACAGAAACTTTGAACTCAGTTTTGAAGGCTTTAGAGGCCCCGGATGAGGTCAAAAATTTGGGTGACAAGTGCTTGCGCCGGTCAAGCCTATAGAGCGCTTCGTGGCATTTCTGAAATGAGGTTATAATAGCCGATCGGGTCAACTGGTGATGACTTATGGTCTTCGGAAGTTGGGCCACCCGAAATGGCGAAAAATAATTTTCTTCAAAATTTTTGTTCGGGTTTCAAAGGTTATCTTGAGCCGACTATGATGTAATAAAATGTAAAATAAAATAATTCTAAGTTTGGTCAGTCTTATTGGCTAAAATTCTGGAACCTTCCCAGGCGGTGGAAAATTGCCTATATAAGGAAGGTTGTATTATTGTCTTAGGCAGTTCGGAATAATTCTAGGTAGTAGATCTAGGTATTGATTAGAGGCTTTGTCCTACAGAATATTGTAAGAGAATGCCCATGTGGCTTTGCATATTGTAATTCTAAAAGTTTGTAATTCCACATTTGTGGAGATAATAAGAAGCCAATTTTCTGTTCTTGCATATTACTATTGTTGTTTCTCTATTTCTATTATGTGTTTGTGGTATTAAGGGGAGCACCCTTCATTAGGTGGTATCAGAGCCAGGTTTTCTTGAGTGTGTAAACAGATCGCCGACTGTGAGGCAGTTTGCACCAGGACCGTGGTAAGGGTTTCAGCGCGCATCGTGAAAATGCCTCCACGAAGAGAACGTGGTGGAAGAGCTAGCGCTGTGACACTTGAGGTTAGAGAGCTGCAGAGACAAGTGCAAGCATTGCAAGAAGAGATTCACAGAGGAATGAATCTTAATGTCAGAGACGAAAGCGAGGATGAAGCTGAAGAAGAATATCAAGAAGGAGAAGATGAAATTGTGAACCAGGAGGAAGAAAGACTTTTTCGGGCGATTTTCAAGATTGGGAAAAGACCTAAGATTGAGGTTCCTAAATTTTCTGAAAATCTTAACCCAGAGGAATTGATCGACTGGATCAATGAATGTGAGGAATATTTTGAGTATGAAGATGTTGAGGATCCTGATAGGGTCAAATTTGCGAAGGCCAGATTGAAAGGTCATGCGAAGATCTGGTGGCAAGAAATTCAATTAGAGCAAAATAGAAGAGGGAAAGATAAAATCACAAGATGGGATCAGATGGTGGATAAATTAAAGTGACAGTTCATTCCTGTTGATTATGAGCTTGACCTAATGAAGAAAATGCAAAGTTTGAAGCAAGCAGGAAGATCTGTTTAGGAGTATACAGAGGAGTTCTATCGACTTCTCATCAGAACAGGCCATACAGAAGCTGATAAAGAGAAAGTTGCCGGATACCTTAATGGGTTAAGGCCAAGCATTCAGGAGGAGCTGAATTTGGTTCGAATGAATAGTATTGAAGAGGCATACCAGTTTGCCCTAAAAGTAGAGGAAAAGCTGAACAAGAAGTTTGAGAGCAGAAAAAATGGAAGAGGTCGCGGTGGACGATCTGGTGGACGGTCATATAGTGGCCGAAATGAAGATCTGAAAAAGAAGGATGAGGCCAGTAGCAGTCAGAATCAGCAAGAAAATAATTCCAATCGTTTCCAGGATCAGAATAATAGAGATCAGAGAGGAAGAGGAAGAGGACAAGGATCTGGAAGAGGTGGCTTCCGTGGAACATGTTTTCACTCTGGAGAAGAAGGTCATAGGGCATTTGAATCTCCTCAGCGCCAAGGAAGAACAGACAGGAGAAATGAAGGCCAGGCCAGAGTTGCACATGTAGATGAAGATGTCAGATCATCAAATTCTGAAGATGCTAAAAGAGGAGAAACGTTGATTAAAAGAAGAGTCCTGTTGAGTGGTGAGAATGAACCTGAGCAAAGGAGGAGCCTGTTTCACACCAGGTGCAAGTGTGAAGGTAAATGTTGTGATGTGATCATTGATAGTGGAAGCACTGACAATTTGGTGTCAGAAGAGATGGTGACAAAGTTGAAGCTCAAGAGACAGAAACACCCACATCCATATCGGATTGCTTGGGTACAAGATGACCACAAGGTCATGGTCAGTGAACAGTGCCTGGTAAAGTTCAAGATCGGCGGGTACCAAGATGAGGTACTATGTGATATCATCTCTATGGATGCATGTCATATGTTGTTAGGTAGACCATGGCAGTTTGACAGATGTGTTGTACATGATAGTCGTGCGAATACCTATTCCCTGACAAAGGATGGACTGCGACATAAGCTAAAACCATTGAAGGAGACTAAAAAAAAGGTATGTGGTAATGCAAGGATAACTTTTGTTGATGGAAGAAATTTCCTAGATAGTATGAGGCATGAGCATGTATGTTTTGCTTTAATTCCAAAAGATGGTAAAGAGGAGTAGAAGATGTTCCTGTAGAAGTTGTGGATTTGTTGAATGAGTTTCAGGATATTGTATCCGATAACGTGCTTGATGGATTACCACCAGTCAGGAAGATCAATCATCAGATGGACTTGATCCCAGGAGTGAGTTTGCTGAATAAGGCAGCACATAGAATGACCCCTGCAGAAAGTGAGGAGTTGAACAGACAAGTACATGAACTATTACAGAAGGGGTTGATTCGAGAGAGTCTGAGTCCCTGTGCTATACAAGCGGTATTAGGACCAAAGAAGAATGGAGAGTGGAGGATGTGTACAGATTCTAGGGCAATAAACAAGATCACAATCAAGTACAGGTTTCCATTGCCACGAATGGATGATATTATGGACTGTTTGAGTGGAGCTGTGTATTTTTCAAAGATAGATCTAAAAAGTGGATATCATCAGATTCGGATCAAAGAAGGAGATGAATGGAAGACTGCCTTCAAGATAAAGGAAGGACTGTATGAGTGGTTAGTCATGCCTTTTGGGCTAACCAATGCACCGAGCACTTTCATGCGGCTCATGAACGAGGTTCTGAAAGAATTTCTGTGTAAGTTTGTCATTGTTTACCTAGATGATATTTTGATCTTCAGTAAGACATTGGATGAGCATATGATGCATATTCGTATGGTGTTTGAGAAGTTGAGAGAAGAGAAATTGTTGATTAATTTGAAGAAGTGCAGTTTTGTGAAGAAAGAGTTAGTGTATTTGGGATTTGTAGTTTCAGCAGAGTCTAAAAATGGACCCAGAGAAGGTACAGGCTATCCTTGAATGGCTTACTCCAAAGAGTGCTACTGAGGTAAGATCTTTTCATGGTCTAGCTAGCTTTTACAGAAAGTTTATCAAAAATTTTAACAGTATTTGTGGACCCTTGACTGAAACAATGAGAGGGGATAGGAAAGAGTTTAAGTGGACTAAAGGAGCAGAAAAGAGTTTTCAATTATTGAAATAAAAAGTTACAGAACAACCTATTTTAGCACTTCCAGATTTCAATAAGGTGTTTCAAGTAGATTGTGATGCTAGTGGTACTGCAATAGGAGCTGTTATGAGCCAAGAAGGTAAACCTGTTGCTTATTTCAGCGAGAAGTTAAATGATGCCAAGAGAAAATATTCTGTTTATGATCAGGAATTTTATGCCATAGTTCAGGCATTAAAGAAGTGGAGACATTATCTGCTTCCTAAGGAGTTTGTTTTGTATACTGATCATCAAGCTTTGCAATATTTGAATAGTCAAGGAAAATTGAATCAAAGGCATTTGAAATGGGTTGAGTTTTTGCAGAGTTATACATTTGTTTTGAAACACAGGAGTGGAAAGTCTAATAAGATTGCAGATGCTCTTAGCAGAAGGAAACTATTACTGACAGAAATGCAGATTGAAGTGGTTGGGTTCAAGGAACTCAAGAATTTGTATCCAGAGGATCCTGATTTTGGTGAAGCTTGAAAAGCTTGTACAGAACCTGTTACTCTAGATAGGACAAAATGGTTGGATTTCATCATCCAGGATGATATGCTATTCAGAGGGAGTCAGTTGTGCATTCCACGAAGTTCTATGAGGGAGAATCTCATCAAGGAGAAGCATAGTGGAGGATTGGCTGGACATTTTGGTCGTGATAAAACCCTTGCTTCGGTTGGTGAGAATTATTATTGGCCACAATTGCAGCAAGATGTGAAGAAGTTTGTACAGAGTTGCAGAGTATGTCAGATGGCGAAAGGAGTGAAGCAGAATACAGGGTTGTATCAGCCATTACCTGTACCAGAGAAGCCTTGGGAGGATATCAGCATGGACTTTGTTCTTAGTTTACCGAGGACAGAGCGGGGACACGATTCAATTTTTGTGGTAGTTGACAGATTTTCAAAGATGGCACATTTTATTCCTTACAAGAAGACTAATGATGCTATCCATGTAGCAGAATTATTTTTCAGAGAAGTAGTGAGACTTCATGGTTTGCCAAGGACCATAGTTTCAGATCGGGACACTAAGTTTGTTGGATATTTCTAGCGTACATTGTGGAAGAAGTTGAAGACAGATTTGAAGTTTAGTTCATCACATCATCCACAGACTGATGGACAGACAGAGGTGGTGAATAGCAGTTTGGAAAATTTGCTGAGATGTTTGGTTGGAGATAAGCCAACGGGTTGGTGATGAAGTCATGGTTCATTTGCGGAAGGAGCGGTTTCCAGTTGGTACATATAACAAGTTGAAAATGAAGAAGTTTGGACCATGCAGGATACTGAAGAAACATGATTCAGAAAATGCATATGAGGTAGAATTGCCTACTGAGCTAAATATTTCGCCAGTGTTTAACATTTCAGATCTGACAGAGTATCATGCAGGAGGTGTTGAAGATGAGATCACAGCAGCACAGTGGAGTATTCCAGCAACTAGTTCAGACACTAAGGAGATCGAAGATATACTGGACAGTCGTGTTGGCAGAAGCACAAGGAACAGGACATATGAAGAATATCTGGTCAAGTGAAAAGGACGACATGTTGAAGATTCATCATGGCTGACAAAGGAGGAGGTTAGCCGTCTTGGTTTTCCTCTGCACACCTGAGTCGTGACAGGGTCACTTCTCAAATTACCTCGGGTGTCTGATGCAGGAGCATCCTGGGTGTAAGAGCAATCTTGCATCACCCAAAAATATTTCTATTTTTGTATTCAATAAGGGCTATTTTGTGCAGAGCTGCTATTTATGGAAAGTTACTATTTTTGGTAATTTTTGTATGTACTCAGAATGATCTGATTTCTTTCTTGGAGGTTGATTTTGGTCAAATAAGTCTGCCAGTAAAGTTTCATTGCCAGATCAAGTGTATATTGGAAGATATTGAAGATTTTCGGTATTGGCAGCAGGGTACAGAAACTTTGAACTCAATTTTGAAGGCTTTAGAGGACCCGGATGAGGTCAAAAATTTGAGTGACGAGTACTTGCACCAGTCAAGCCTATAGAGTGCTTTGTGGCATTTCTGAAATGGGGTTATAATAGCCGATCGGGTCAACTGGTGATGACTTATGGTCTTCGGAAGTTGGGCCACCCGAAATGGCGAAAAATAATTTTTTTCAAAATTTTTGTTCGGGTTTCAAAAGTTATCTTGAGCCGACTATGATGTAGTAAAATGTAAAATAAAATAATTCTAAGTTTGGTCGGTCTTATTGGCTAAAATTCTGGAACCTTCCTAGGCGGTGAAAAATTGCCTATATAAGGAAGGCTGTATTATTGTCTTAGGCAGTTCAGAATAATTCTGGGTAGTAGATCTGGGTATTGATTTGAGGCTTTGTCCTACAGAATATTGTAAGGGAATGCCCATGTGGCTTTGCATATTGTAATTTTGAAAGTTTATAATTCCACATTTGTGGAGATAATAAGAAGCCAATTTTCTGTTCTTGCATATTACTGTTGTTGTTTCTCTATTTTTGTTATGTGTTTGTGGTATTAAGGGAAGCACCCTTCATCAGGTGGTATCAGAGCTAGGTTTTCTTGAGTGTGTAAACAGATCGCCGACTGTGAGGGAGTTTGCACCAGGACCGTGGTAAGGGTTTCAACGCGCATCGCAAAAATGCCTCCACGAAAAGAATGTGGTGGAAGAGCTGGTGCTGTGACACCTGAGGTTAGAGAGCTGCAGAGACAAGTGCAAGCATTGCAAGAAGAGATTCGCAGAGGAATGAATCTTAATGTCAGAGATGAAAGCGAGGATGAAGCCGAAGAAGAATATCAAGAAGGAGAAGTTGAAATTATGAACCAAGAGGAAGAAAGACTTTTTCGGGCGATTTCCAAGATTGGGAAAAGACCTAAGATTGAGGTTCGTACATTTTCTGAAAATCTTAACCTAGAGGAATTGATTGACTGGATCAATGAATGTGAGGAATATTTTGAGTACGAAGATGTTGAGGATCCTGATAGGGTCAAATTTGCGAAGGCCAGATTGAAAGGTCATGCGAAGATCTGGTGGCAAGAAATTCAATTAGAGCGAAATAGAAGAGGGAAAGATAAAATCACAAGATGGGATCGGATGGTGGATAAATTGAAGCGACAGTTCATTCCTGTTGATTATGAGCTTGACCTACTGAAGAAAATATAAAGTTTGAAGTAAGTAGGAAGATCTGTTCAGGAGTATACAGAGGAGTTCCATCGACTTCTCATCAGAACAGGCCATGCAGAAGCTGATAAAGAGAAAGTTGCCCGATACCTTAATGGGTTAAGGCCAAGCATTCAGGAGGAGCTGAATCTGGTTCGAATGAACAGTATTGAAGAGGCATACCAGTTTTCCCTAAAAGTAGAGCAAAAGCTGAACAAGAAGTTTGAGAGCAGACAAAATGGAAGAGGTCGCGGTGGACAATCTGGTGGACGGTCATATGGTGGCCGAAATGAAGATCTGAAAAAGCAGGATGAGGCCAGTAGCAGTCAGAATCAGCGAGGAAATAATTCCAATCATTTCCAGGATCAGAATAATAGAGATCAGAGAGGAAGAGGAAGAGGACAAGGATCTGGAAGAGGTGGCTTCCGTGGAACATGTTTTCACTGTGGAGAAGAAGGTCATAGGGCATTTGAATGTCCTCAGCGCCAAGGAAGAACAGACAGGAGAAATGAAGGCCAGGCCAGAGTTGCACATGTAGATGAAGATGCCAGATCATCAAATTCTGAAGATACTGAAAGAGGAGAAACATTGATTAACAGAGGAGTCGTGTTGAGTGGTGAGAATGAACCTGAGCAAAGGAGGAGCCTGTTTCGCACCAGGTGCAAGTGTGAAGGTAAATGTTGTGATGTGATCATTGATAGTGGAAGCACTGACAATTTGGTGTCAGAAGAGATGGTGACAAAGTTGAAGCTCAAGAGACAGAAACACCCACATCCATATCGGATTGCTTGGGTACAGGATGACCACAAGGTCATGGTCAGTGAACAGTGCTTGGTAAAGTTCAAGATCGGCGGGTACCAAGATGAGGTACTATGTGATATCATCTCTATGGATGCATATCATATGTTGTTAGGTAGACCGTGGTAGTTTGACAGATGTGTTGTACATGATGGTCGTGCGAATACCTATTCCCTGACAAAAGATGGAGTGTGACATAAGCTAAAACCATTGAAGGAGAATGAAGAAAAGGTATGTGGTAATGCAAGGATAACTTTTGTTGATGGAAGAAATTTCCTAGATGGTATGAGGCATGAGCATGTATGTTTTTCTTTAATTCCAAAAGCTGGTAAAGAGGAAGTAGAAGATGTTCCTGTAGAAGTTGTGAATTTGTTGAATGAGTTTCAAGATATTGTATCCGATAACGTGCCTGATGGATTACCACCAGTTAGGAAGATCAGTCATCAGATGAACTTGATCCCAGGAGCGAGTTTGCCGAACAAGGCAGCACACAGAATGACCCCTGCAGAAAGTGAGGAGTTGAACAGATAAGTACATGAACTATTACAGAAGGGGTTGATTCGAGAGAGTCTGAGTCCCTGTGCTGTACCAGCGGTATTAGCACCAAAGAAGAATGGAGAGTGGAGGATGTGTACAGATTCTAGGGAAATAAACAAGATCACAATCAAGTACAGGTTTCTATTGCCACGAATGGATGATATTATGGACTGTTTGAGTGGAGCTGTGTATTTTTCAAAGATAGATCTGAAAAGTGGATATCATCAGATTCGGATCAGAGAAGGAGATGAATGGAAGACTGCCTTCAAGACAAAGGAAAGACTGTATGAGTGGTTAGTCATGCCTTTTGGGCTAACCAATGCACCGAGCACTTTCATGCGGCTCATGAACGAGGTTCTGAAAGAATTTCTGGGTAAGTTTGTCATTGTTTACCTAGATGATATTTTGATCTTTAGTAAGACATTGGATGAGCATATGATGCATATTCGTATGGTGTTTGAGAAGTTGAGAGAAGAGAAATTGTTGATTAATTTGAAGAAGTGCAGTTTTGTGAAGAAAGAGTTAGTGTATTTGAGATTTGTAGTTTCAGCAGAAGCTCTAAAAATGGACCCAGAGAAGGTACAGGCTATCATTGAATGGTCTACTCCAAGGAGTGCTATTGAGGTAAGATCTTTTCATGGTCTAGCTAGCTTTTACAGAAAGTTTATCAGAAATTTTAGCAGTATTTGTGGACCCTTGACTGAAACAATGAGAGGGGATAGGAAAGAGTTTAAGTGGACTAAAGGAGCATAAAAGAGTTTTCAATTATTGAAACAAAAAGTTACAGAACAACCTATTTTAGCACTTCCAGATTTCAATAAGGTGTTTCAAGTAGATTGTGATGCTAGTGGTACTGCAATAGGAGCTGTTATGAGCCAAGAAGGTAAACCTGTTGCTTATTTCAGTGAGAAGTTAAATGATGCCAAGAGAAAATATTCTGTTTATGATCAGGAATTTTATGCTATAGTTCAGGCATTAAAGAAGTGGAGACATTATCTGCTTCCTAAGGAGTTTGTTTTGTATACTGATCATCAAGCTTTGCAATATTTGAATAGTCAAGGAAAATTGAATCAAAGGCATTTGAAATGGGTTGAGTTTTTACAGAGTTATACATTTGTTTTGGAACACAGGAGTGGAAAGTCTAATAGGGTTGCAGATGCTCTTAGCAGAAGGCAACTATTGCTGACAGAAATGCAGATTGAAGTGGTTGGGTTCAAGGAACTCAAGAATTTGTATCTAGAGGATCCTGATTTTAGTGAAGTTTGGAAAGCTTGTACAGAACCTGTTACTCTAGACAGGATAAAATGGTTGGATTTCATCATCCAGGATGATATGCTATTCAGAGGGAGTCAGTTGTGCATTCCACGAAGTTCTATGAGGGAGAATCTCATCAAGGAGAAGCATAGTGGAGGATTGGCTGGACATTTTGGTCGTGATAAAACCCTTGCTTTGGTTGGTGAGAATTATTATTGGCCACAATTGCAGCAAGATGTGAAGAAGTTTGTACAGAGTTGTAGAGTATGTCAGATGGCGAAAGGAGTGAAGCAGAATACAGGGTTGTATCAGCCATTACCTGTACCAGAGAAGCCTTGGGAGGATATCAGCATGGACTTTATTCTTGGTTTACCGAGGACACAGCGTGGACACGATTCAATTTTTGTGGTAGTTGACAGATTTTCAAAGATGACACATTTTATTCACTGCAAGAAGACTAATGATGCTGTTCATGTAGTAGAATTGTTTTTCAGAAAAGTAGTGAGACTTCATGGTTTGCCAAGGACCATAGTTTCAGATCGGGACACTAAGTTTGTTAGATATTTCTGGCGTACATTGTAGAAGAAGTTGAAGACAGATTTGAAGTTCAGTTCATCACATCATCCACAGACTGATGGAGAGACAGAGGTGGTGAATAGAAGTTTGGGAAATTTGCTGAGATGTTTGGTTGGAGATAAGCCAACAGGATGGGATTTGATTTTACCATAGGCGGAATTTGCATACAATAATTCTGTCAACAGGAGTACTGGTAAATCACCATTCCAGATTGTATATGGAAGTAGTCCAAGAAATGCATCTGAATTGAGGAAGATAGATAAAGGAGAAATAAGTAGTGCTGAAGCTGAGGATTTTGCAGAACACTTGAAGAACATCCATGGGGAGGTGAGGAAGCATATTACCAAGATGAACGCACAGTATAAGGCTAAGGCAGATGAGAAAAGGAGGTATAAGGAATTTCAGGTTGGTGATGAAGTCATGATTCATTTGCGGAAGGACCGGTTTCCAGTTGGTACATATAACAAGCTAAAAATAAAGAAGTTTGGACCATGCAGGATACTGAAGAAACATGATTCAGGAAACGCATATGAGGTAGAATTGCCTACTGAGCTAAATATTTCGCCAGTGTTTAACATTTCAGATCTGACAGAGTATCATGCAGGAGGTGTTGAAGATGAGATCACAGCAGCACAGTGGAGTATTCCAGCAACTAGTTCAGACACTAAGGAGATCGAAGATATACACGATAGTCGTGTTGGCAGAAGCACAAGGAACAGGACATATGAAGAATATCTGGTCAAGTGGAAAGGACGACATGTTGAAGATTCATCATGGCTGACAAAGGAGGAGGTTAGCCATCTTGGTTTTCCTCTGCACACCTGAGTCGTGACAGGGTCACTTCTCAAATTACCCCGGGTGTCTGATGCAGGAGCATCTTGGGTGTAAGAGCAATCTTGCATCACCCAAAAATATTTCTATTTTTGTATTCAATAAGGGCTATTTTGTGCAGAGCTGCTATTTATGGAAAGTTACCATTTTTGGTAATTTTTGTATGTGCTCAGAATGATCTGATTTCTTTCTTGGAGGTTGATTTTGGTCAAATAAGTCTGCCAGTAAAGTTTCATTGCCAGATCAAGTGTATATTGGAAGATATTGAAGATTTTCGGTATTGGCAGTAGGGTATAGAAACTTTGAACTCAGTTTTGAAGGCCTTAGAGGCCCCGGATGAGGTCAAAAATTTGGGTGACGAGCACGTGCACTGGTCAAGCCTGTAAAGTGCTTCGTGGCGTTTCCGAAATGGGGTTATAATAGCCGATCGGGTCAACTGGTGATGACTTATGGTCTTCGGAAGTTGGGCCACCCGAAATGGCGAAAAATAATTTTCTTCAAAATTTCTGTTCGGGTTTCAAAGGTTATCTTGAGCCGACTATGATGTAATAAAATGTAAAATAAAATAATTCTAAGTTTGGTCAGTCTTATTGGCTAAAATTCTGGAACCTTCCCAGGCGGTGGAAAATTGCCTATATAAGGAAGGCTGTATTATTGTCTTAGGCAGTTCGGAATAATTCTGGGTAGTAGATCTGGGTATTGATTCGAGGCTTTGTCCTACAGAATATTGTAAGGGAATGCCCATGTGGCTTTGCATATTGTAATTCGAAAAGTTTGTAATTCCACATTTGTGGAGATAATAAGAAGCCAATTTTCTGTTCTTGCATATTACTGTTGTTGTTTCTCTATTTCTGTTATGTGTTTGTGGTATTAAGGGGAGCACCCTTCATCAAGTTTCTTGCTATGAATTTTCTTCGTTCAATCCAGTCTTGGTATTGAAAAGAATATTATATTTACTAGATTAGGTGCACTTGCCTTGGTTTTGCAGAGCTAGAAGTGCAGAGGGCAATCTTGTCCCTATAGCTGGTCCAGTTACCTACAGATCTCCCCATATTTTGAACTAAGCCCTCCTCAAAATCTGTCTTAGGTATACTGGTGTCTCTCTGAGTGTAAACTCCTTTTCAGGAACCAACAGACCTACTCAGAATAAAAAAAATATTACCTATTTGTTGTACAGATCTAGATTTCTCTTTAAGAGGATTGAACCGTTTGTAGCTTCCTATCAAAATGCTGAATCGTACTGCAGATAGGTTGAAGAAGACATCTAGGGCTTTGAAAATGCAAAATATAACATTCTTGCATAAAGCCTGATCAATATATAACCAAATCATAAACTGAATTCCTACCATACCCATGATAACTCTTCCCACGACTATTGAGAACTGCATCATAATGATGTTGTCTTGGCTATTGGTAGTTGCTAATGAATGGAGTAGTAATTGTTAAAGAATGAATCAGCAGAAAAAATAGGAAAAGTAAAGTTGTATTTTAGGAAAAGTGATTTTTCCTATTGTCTTAATTTGAGACAATTAAAATATTAAAAATAAATTTTAAATATAAAAAATGTGTTTAAGACAGTTAACTTTTTTCCCTTACGTCTTAAACACCCCTATTATGTAGTAGTGTGTTCTCACCTAGCAACAGCCTTGAAAAAATTAACAACCCCTTTTTCCACAATTGAAGGTGTAGATGATTTCTTCCCTTTCTTACCACATTTTAGTTTGTTTCCTTTCTTGGATTTAGAAGATTCTCCTACATTGAGGTCAGGTTCCTTATAAGGTTCATCCCAAACCAAGGTTGGGGGTAAGAGGTCGAAACATACTCAACATCTTCATGTGATTGGGTAGCACAGGGGACATAATCAACATCATTTTTATCTATATGAAAGCTATGACACAACCTTTACCACCACCACGAGGAGCACGACCACGCAAGCTGTGGTAATGCCGTCTATCTGTCCAGAATTCAACTTCTTTGATTTTCTGTGTGCAATGAGATCTCATAGTTCCAAATTCATGAACGAGGCACCTCTCTTTGTAGTGAAGCTCCAGGTGACTATGTAATTCTCTTCAATGAGAGCTCCTGTTGCTGCTGAGAAACCAACGTACATTTCTTCTTCGAGAATTTCGGACAGAGATATGTTTTTCAGATGAATCAATGGTTTCTCTGGCCGATTTGAATAGGCGTCTGCCATAGTTACCATACTCGTTTAGAAGATGGTCGTATTCAATCCAGACTTGAACATTCCGACCCTCGTCAAGATCCAAATACCCGAACTGGCCTTTATTATTCCAAAAGCCCGCAGTCTCAGATTTTACAGATGTGAGGCCGTTCAGATCAACACCAACGTGATTGCCATTGATGTCAGAAAATTCTAAGCTTTGTACGGTGTCGAACTGAACTGCAAATAGATGATTGGAGGGTTTTCCCATGCTTGAAATATTGCTAATCAATCCGAGGTACTCAGCTGATAGAAATCCCTCTGGAGATTTGTGGGGAGTCATTATAAACGCCGGTCCATGCCCGCTACATGAATTAAGGTTTATAATTTTGAACACAAAACTTGTGCTGAAAGACACCGTAGAATTCAGAGACCCATCTTTCATACGCACCGGATGTCGATAAAAAGCACGCCCGACACTGAATTTGGATTGATTGTTAAGGGAGATAGCTTTGGACTGCACTGAAGCACTCCCAAACAATTGGAGGTAAAATTTGTATGGACTCGAACAGTAAGAGATGGAGGGAAGAGTAAAAATACCACCGCTACGGTTGCCATCAACGAGCTCCTGTTCCACTTAGATTTTCTGTTCCAACAGAAAACATAAAAGCCGAAATATATTATAATCCAAAAGAAAGGCGCGCAACACAGAGGATCACAGAAGCCAAAATCGAAGTAATCCAAAGAAAAAACTTGAGTAGTCCAAGCTTACAAAAAGGTACAGATTTATCTCTTTAAGTCGTGCAAATTTTTCATAGTTTATGCGCCGTTTCCCTTCTCACGCCTCTAGAGCTCTCTAGCTATTCGAAAATTGAAAGCTTTCTGGTTATTCAAACATAAAATCTGAAGTAAAACGAATCATATATTTGTAGTGTTCAAGCGTGAACTCGTGTGGGTATAGGCTAGATGGGCATGTGTCCTGTGCTCAAGTTGCTCGGAGAGTTGGTTGATGGCCAAAGCACATCCTACATTTTTAATATAAAACTGATTTATTAGTCAATATTGTTTATTTGATGGTGTAGGTTTTTGCTATACTGTTGACGTTTGGCAGATGTTATGATTTATTATCAATATATAAAAGTAAAGGAAGAGAAATGTGGATGATGGAATTTGGTGTTAAATATTAGTAATAAACAATTAAATAAAGCCGAAAAACATTTATTAAAATCAATATAGATTATGATTTAAAAAATTAAAAACTTTTGATTATTCGAATATAAAATTAAATAGAAAAATAGATCATATTTTTGAAATGTTTAGAAGTCAATAGCTCTAAAACAAGGCATGTGATGGTAGGTGGATACATTTCTTGTGCACAAGTTTCTCGGGAGGGTAGTTGGTTGATGGGGAAAGCAAATCATAATGTCTATTTAGGTATCACAATGTATTTTTTTTTTATATTTATTACTTAACTAAAAATATAATATAATTAATTTTAATATAAGATAAAAAGTTTTTATTAATGTAAAACAATTTCTTTTTAAGGGACCATGAATCCTTTACCTTATGAAACAACCATTAGCAAACGATAAACCAACAAGGCCCAACAACAAACCAACAACCAAAAAAAAAGAGAACAACAAAAACAAGGTCACGTATATCCACACACCTATTGAGGTTTTATCAGAATTTAATTAGCCTCGAGATTCTTGTCTATTACCCTTTGATGAATATCTATGTTGTCATGTAAAATCTGGGATTGGCCTATATTTCCCTTAGCATGGCTACAAGTCCTAGCAAAAAGACCTTGCAAATGAACCAAGCCCATTTGCGTTGATCACCAGTAGCAACCTTGACCTAACCAACAACAACAACATCATGAGGTATGGCCTTATAGAATTGGGCCTCCTTATTGAGCACTTTGGTCCCTATGGTGCTACTTTGAACAATGTGCCTACTAACAGAAACCATTGTCTTGAGTTTCTCATGGACCTTCTTAATTGTATCCTCCAACACTCTAATTTTCTCTTCTTTCTCAATCTTCATAGCCTTAACATCTTTAGCTACCACATGGATGAGAGAAAGCATCTTTTCTAAGCTATTTTAAGATCAAGCCTTTATTTTGTAATATGTTGTGTATCATTAATCCTATTAATAAGGGAATTGACACTACCGTTGACAATGTTAATTTTTTATACAAGTCAATTAAATTTTTTTTCTTGTCAATCAACATCCCTTAGAAACACAAACACGTCCATAATTCCAGAAATAGGGATCTCATTATCCACATAACAAGAAATCTCAATATGGAATCCCCCTTCTATCCCCTTAGGAACCACATTAGTATTATGATTGTCTTTCTAGTGGCTTCCCTCCTCATCTTTCATCATGAATTCCTTAATATTAGGGTCATTAGTAGGGTGAACCCACAATAGTGGGTTACATTTTTTTAAAGGAAGGAATTTGGCACCTTTGGCCAAATTATTATTTTTTCCACTTTTGATTGCAAATGACTTGATAGAAAGCCAAAAATGGTTTCAATCGAAAGTTATCCTGTCTTAATTTTTTATCAAAACTTGCTTTTAATCGAAATCTATTTTTTTATTTTTAAAAAATTAGTAATAAAGGGGTTTAAATTGAAAGGGGGTTTCAATCAAAACCCCTTAATATAGGTTTTAAAAAAAAAAAGTAGTTTGTATTAAAATTTATCACATATACTTTAGATAGAAAGGGGTTTCTATCAAAAAAGAGGGGAGGAGGTGGGGGGTGGGTTCAATTGAAACCCCTTTCTATCAAAACTAGTTTCTATCAAAACCCCCTCTCAAAAGTGATTCCCCTAAGTTCTCCTATTTTCTGCAATTTTATGGCCTTCAAAGCTCAAATTTAGGGCTCGAATGGAATAATATTGACAAACCCAAATGCATGATAGTAGTACTCGAAATGAGCTTTCCAATGGTTATGCTTCTAATATAGAGTTTATTATGATTTTTTTTATATTAAGTAAATATAGGTTTCCCACCAAAAATCAAACTCTGTGTTAAACACTTATGGAAAAAAAGTAAAAAAGTGAATCTTTTAAAAAATATATATCTATGCACTAGGTATTTGTCATGCCCAAAATTTATAGGGAAAACACACCAACATTAAAAAAAAAAAAACCTTAGATTCGAGTTAACAATCATAACACAACTACTGAAAATATTTAATTCCACTTTTATGATTTTGATAAATAAATATCTTAGTTGCACCTTTAAATATTTTAATAAAATATTTTAAAACGCACAAGTTATAATATTCTGAAATAATAACTACCTTGCTAATATTCAGGTTGGGAGACTCAAATCAGAAAAATGGGTATCAGCTACCCTAAACAAAACACATCGGTTCTAACAAACATCTGTCATGGGTCGAACTACTCATTCAATGACCAAGGGAGGAATTTTGGGAAATACCTACCCCGTCTACAAAATCCGATCAAAAATCAAAGTCGAAGGGTGTGAAATCTAAAAAAGAGTTATGCTTTTGAACTAAATTGGAAAATGGCTACAAGGAGTCCGCTGGTCGGGTTTCGTAGGGAGTCAGTATGATTCCCTAAATAAGGACTTAGCCAAAAACAAAACATTTCACCGGAGAAAAAGGAACAACGACATCATCTTCAGAAAAAGGAAGGGGTAAGGTGTGAAGTCTAAAGACAGAAGGAAAGAAGACTCTCGGGTTTTGCACCTCCCGATGTTGAATTCAAAAAATCCAAAAGGTTGGAGTAAAGTGATTTTCAAAAATATTTACTTCAAGGCAATTTTTAGAAAAAAATGGTGCTAGAGGTGCGGGGCTCTGGAAAAGAAGCAAGGAAGGTGCATTTCTGAAATCCTAAAAGAAGGTTCTTAAAAGAGTTAAACCCTTTTGGTCAATTGATCATTTGTAAAGCTAGGCAAAAGGGGTGCAAAATTTTTGGAACGTAGCTGGTGTCTAGTATGTTTCTGAAATTTTGATGCAAGAAGAAGAAAAAAAAAACTTGAAAGGATAAAGTTTGATCTTTTGAAGGAAAATATAAATCTTGCCCCTTTCAGAAAAGAGAGAGGTGGAGTGCAAAATTTTTTGAAAAGAAGCATGGATGGTGCGCTCTCGAAAACTCCAACTCCTATGAAGGAATGCCCATAAAAAGATAAGGCATAAAAATGGATAAGTCCGAGCTAAAAGGAAAAAGTTCCACCTTACGAAGGAAAGGATTTCTAAAATATAGTGAGAGAGGTGCGATTCCAAAATTCTGACGTAAGTAAAAGATTTCACGAAGACAAAGGAAGAAAAGAAAGTCATTTAAGTCCATCTCCTTTTTTGGAAATATGGCACATGGAGTGTGAAATATCAGAAATTAAGTGATGGAGGTTTATTTCTAATATCTTGACTCAAAGTAAGAAATGCCCAAAAAGATGAAGGTAAACATTGAAGAAACTAGTTTCAATTTTTGAAGGTAGGAAGTGCGATCTCCATCTTAGTGAGAGAGGGTAAAACTCGTTCCCCATGGTTGTGACTTAGATAAACAAACCGAGAAATAATCCAAGGGGAGAGTAAACCCCAAAAGCAAAAGTCTTTATAACAGAAAGACTTAATCAATTCAACAAATTGCCAAGGAACAATTTTAGAACAGGAAGAATAAACTTAATAAAATAGTAACTTATTTCCTTTAAACATGAAATAAATACTTCCCAGAATGTTGGTTAAACTATGATTATATTTTTCTTTAATAAGGGGATACACATAGATGTTTCCTTATTTTTAACGTACCATAAACTAGTCCAGATCTTAAAATAAATATTTTCAATATTAGATTGAATCATAAAACCAATTTAACTAGGAATATAATTCTCAAACTTCATAAGGTAAGTTTCAGAACATAATTTAATTTCCAAGCTTACAATTTCAACAGTATATAGAATACTAGAACATTAATATATCTCTTTTTGCTCTCAACAGACAACTATAATAAAAGTGGAGAAATCACTACTATATTTGGCCATATTCTAGAAGGCTTACACATGCAAATTGCTTCTCTTTTTCCTTTAATACAAATTTCAAAATAATAGAGGATTCAAAAAATTAAAATATTTCCAACCCTCAAGCTCCACACAAATATTTATTCTCTTGATCCTTTTGCAACAAGGAACCTGCAATAAAATAAGGTTGACCATGGAGGCTCACCTCCCAACCTAAGCCTTTCCATGGCCACCTCCGAGATTGGGGAGTAAAGAGTGAACAAGTTACACACAAGCATTACTTACAACAATACTTCCAACATAAAAACACAAAAATTCCTATAACCAAGGCTTACACAAAGGCCTTCAATAGACCTTTAACATGGGGTGAAAGTGGACCAAATACCCAAGAGGAGAAGCCAAGAATATAATAGAACATATGCCACACATGTGCTCAAAACATCTTCCTTCCCATCATCCTCTTCAGCCACACATGGGCTCAAACACCTTATTGCCCCCAAATGCCCATAGGAAAAACTTGGCATCGTGGAGCCCATAACATCCATGTTTATCCTTCCCATACATGGGGAAACTCTACACAAGCATGGGTTGTCACTAACCCTTTCACCCCTCAAGGTTACTCTACCCTCCCAAGGGTGAGTGTGGCTTGAAACACCCTTATCAAAATTCCAATGCAAAGATAAAAACATAACTTAAATTGAATAAGAGAACACCCATGAACAACAACGGGGGTTTCAATAGGAACACAAAAATCACCATGAAATAGAATACAAGCTTTCATCACATACAATATTTCATTTAAACATAAAAATACACATAGTAAGAACACCAACCTAAGATCCAAAGCACAAGTTAAAATAAAAAATTTTGTGAAGAGATTTTCCACTTTCCTATGTTTTTCTCCAAAGTATTCTTCCAGAATTATAAGTCTCTAAAAGTAGAGAGTGGGTGAACGAACTCAAAAAGCCTAGGAAGTCTCCCTAAATAGGCTTCTACTAACCCCCACCTCTTTTTGGGTACAGACAAAAATTTGATCCACCGCCTATCCCCCGAGCTATCTTGTTCAAATTCTAATCTTCGAAAATCTAATCTTTGTCCATCTGGAGAGTCAGCTTATGAAGGGTTCGAGACTCAAACTGAGTGGTTGTATTAAAATAAATGATACTTTCCCATAAATGCAACAAGTGTCTTGCAGAATAGAGTTTATCTTTCCCCGAAAAAGATCAATCTGATCACATAAATTTCTTCCTAAGATTATTTCTAGGGTTCATCTTTGGAACATACTCAATGTTCTCTTTCTAGGTGATCTCATGGGGATTCCATAAGAGTAGAAGGAATACATTTATTACAAATTTTTCCCAAAGGATATGTCGATGCCAACACTTACACACATGTGTCAAAAGAAGACTACAAAATTACATGTTACACATATAGCATGACTAACATAAAATCACATTTACTTAACTAATTACAACCATGCAACATTACATTTACAAATAAAATACATGAGAACGAGGTTCCCTTCTCTTCACTAGACAAAACCATAGTTTTACTGATGACACATAGGTTCACTCTTTATTCCCCATATTTTAGAACCATGGTCAATTTCCTGTACACTTATTGCAAACATCAACAGGTCCAATAAATACTCAAAATAAAATATCAAGGTAAATAATATAAATTAAACACATATCAACTAGCACTTGCATTTTTTTAATGTTTCATTATAACTTTAAACAATATCTGCATTTGATTTCAATATTCATAAACATGAATTCCTAAATCTATTTTGTATCATAATAATAGCTAATATAACCATCATATTGTACCACCAAATCATAATACTAAATATAGAAGTTACCAAGATCAACTATAATAAAGCATGAACTTAAGCACAATAATCAACCAAATAAAAGTACATAATATCAACATGGGAATTATCAATCCTCAAGTAATAACACATGTTTGGTAAGTCTCAATATATCCTGAAATAAAAATATAACTAAAGAGTCTGAACTAAACTATGACGAGATGGGGTAGGCCTCAAATCCTCCCCCTCTAGGAATGAACATCCTCCTAGAGCTCATCAAAGAGGTTGGGGTCTCGAGATCTCATCTGAACTACATCCTCCCATGAGGCTGTCACCTCATCATAGTAATCTGACTAGACCCTAACCTGGTCCATCTCTCTTCCTCGAAGAGCCAAGATCCTTCACCCCAAGATACAAATGGCCTCTAGAGCCATCTGTCTATCTGAATCCACCTGCAAGGTATCCCAATCTATGAGACTTGTCATAGATATACTTCCTTAAAACAAAAACATGAAACACATCATGGATGCATGATAGGATAGGTGGCAAGGCTAGATGGTAGGCTACTGGTCCTACCCTCTCTAGGATCTGAAAAAGGTCCAATGAACTAAGTTGTATGATTAGATCCCTTTCTAAAATGGATTGGATTAGATTATGCAATTGCACTCTCAAGAAGACCCTATCTGCAACTAAATAAGCTTGATTTATCCTCTTTGCATCACCATACTTCTTCTTCCTATCCTGAGCCTCTCTAAGATACTACCTAGTCAAGGTCACCTACTTCTCCATATCTATCCTCAATCCTATCCTAATTCAATGGTGTCCTACAAGGTCTACCATAAAGATCCTGGTAAGGAGGCATTCCCAAAGATGTAAGATGTCAATTATTATAGGAAAACTCAACTAGGTGAATGTAATCCTCCCACTAGATCTGATGATCCATCACATACATGCATAGCATGTCCTCTAACACTTGAATAACCCTTTCAATCTATCCATCCATCTTTGTGTGTTAGGTTGCGTTGAAATTGAGCCTAGTGCTCATATCTTCCTCAATTCTCTCCAAAAAGATGACGTGAAAAGAGAATCTCTATCAGAGATGATCTTACAAGGTATGCCATGAATTTTGACTATATCTCACAAGAACCTTGTGCCACAACTGCTATAGTGAAGGTAGTAGGCATGGGTGAGAAGTGAGTCACTTTGGTCAACATGTCAACTGTCACCATGATGGCATCATGGCGGCGAGATCACGTAGGAAGACCAACAATGAAATCCATTGAAATGGTGTCCCAGTTACACTTGGGTACCTCATGAGGCTGGAGAGGACCACCAATATGGCGATGCTCCACCTTTACCCTCTAACACTCTAGGAACCTAGCTACCATCTCAGCAATTTACAACCTTATGCTTGGCTAATGATAAAGCTTCCTCAAATTGACATGCATCTTCTTTACTTTGGGATATGTTGTATAAGGGGCTCTATGGCCCTCTAGCATAATTATATCACACAATACTTTGGAAGAAGGTACATATATAAATCCTCTATGACGTAAGAGTCCATCAAACTCCAATGAATATTTTGAGTACCTCCCTTCAATCAGTCTCTGAGATCAAATCAACTCACAAATCTCAGCATACGTTGCATCCTCATGTACATGATGAAGTATACGATCTCTCAAATCCATGCCAATAGACATAGAAGAAAGATCATGTCATCTCCTACTCAAAGAACCTGCTACAATATTCTCTTTCCCCTTGATGTAATGAACATCAATATCATATTTGCACAAGAACTCCATCCATCTCCTCTGTCGAGTATTAAGGTTAAGCTATGAAAAGATATAGTGCAATCTTTAGTGATCAAAATGAAGCTCAATCCAATTTCCTAAGAGGAAATATCACCATCATACTAAGGCATGCACCATCTCTACAAGCTCAAGGTCATAGGTGGGGTATTTAAGCTCGTGAGTCTTCAATTTCTTGGACTCGTAGGCTGTAGCTCGACCATCCTGTATAAGGATTTTGTTAGAATAACTAAGAGGGGGGTGAATCAATTATCCAGTGTCCCAATTCAAAATGTATAATCCAAAACAATTCTACTACTTCTGCTAATCGGTAAACATAAAATCCTTTCACTGTCTGTGTATTTACCGATTGACAGTCTAAACTTTATAATAGTTACCGATTAAATCTAACATGTAATATGCAAAGTATGATAACAAACAAATATCACAATCAACACATAATGCAAGAGATTTAACGTGGAAACCCTGTGAAGGGAAAAACCACCTGGGATCAGGAACCCAAAATTGTTCACTCTTCTGAAGTGAGGTCAGTGAAGACCCAACCCTGTTAAAGGTTACAAACACACTGTTAGGTGTGACCTTGTTAGAGGATTTTAGACCAGAAGTTATCGTCCAACCAGCAGTCAATCTGGGCTTGACAGGATAACAATGTTCACTCTATGAATGAAACATCAAAAGACTTTCATAGTCCACTCGGTTAAGAGATTTGACTGTGTACAATGGTTAAATATGTAATAGTAGATGATCTGCCTTAAACCAACTTTATTTTGCAGTTTACAGACCAATGTTCAGCTCATTCAAATATTTCTGATCAATATAACACTTCAGATTCAATACTATATCAACTTACTATCTGTCAATAATAACTCTTTGTAGCTCGGTAACTATTCTATAGCTCGGTTCTTATTAACTAGTATGATCAGAATGCATGAAAAATTCTCCACGTAATAATTCTATAGTATCTTTTTCTTCCGGCATATTTCATAATGAAACCAATGTCTCTTATATAGACAACTAAATCATTTTATTTTCCTCCATCAGATTTTTTCGCTTAATCATATTCATAGATTTTTCCACTTTAAGCTCCCTCGGCTGATGTGTTAGTAACACATTTCAATCTGCTCCATTAGATCCATTTTGATTTATGTTAGCCGTTGATCTTCATAACAAACATTATCTATTACTTCAATTTCATACACTTTACAGCTCATCACTTTATCGGCTAAACTAATCATTTAATTCCTTTCTATTTTGTTGGTTAACAAAGAAATGTGTCGGTGAACACAAGCTTGTTTAACACTACGCTCGGTATACACTACACTTCGTCGGTGTATACTGAAATGCTTTATTTACCGACAACACTACTTTGTGTCTTTCAGCTCTATTCTTCATCATAGATGAATGTAATATAATCAAGTCAATGACTCATCAAAAAGTTACTCAGTGTGTTCCTTATCCTCATCTGTCATATACATCTTCCTCATGTAGATATTTATGCTCTTCATCTCTTTCACCTTCCTTCAGATGTGTCGGTATAGTAACTTATAAGATAAGTATTGTCAAGCTAGTTGACATCAATGACAACATAATAGTGATTTAATCATCTTGCATATCTAATCATCAACTCCTCAGTAATCTTAAATTACAGATTCTTCATTCTAGTTCTAAATCAGTTGTAGTTCATCAATCTCTCCCTTTGGCATTGATGACAACTCAAGTAATATGAAATGTACCATACACATACCAAACATTTATTCTACAACTTTGTGATCAAATGCTATGTAGTGTAAGCTCTCCCTATCTTAATATGTTTAATTTCTATGTTACTAAAACAACATTATAAAATACAGCTTTGTCATTTTGTAGATATAACCTTTTCAGTTCTCAAATTCCTTTCAGATTATCTCTCCCTTAGTTCTCATCGGTGCATAATATCTCCTTTTCTTTTTCATATTATTTATCTCTCCCTTTGACATCAATGCCAAAGAAACAAATAAATAATCATCTCTATAGTATCTAAGTAACTCTCTATTGTCCATTACTTTCTCTATATCTTAGTATACTGATATCCCAATCTGTTTCAGTTCTTCAAAATTAATCACAACCTTGAACAAAATCCAAAGTGTGAACTATGTTGCATCAACATGAATGATCTTCTAATAAGATTAGGGTGATGCAACATCCCTATCACTTTAGTGACTGATAGATAGGGGAGGGACCCCAAGTCTAGTCCTCAAATATTCAAATGTGTCCTTCGGTAGAGGCTTTGTAAAAATGTCTGCAAGTTGTTCTTTAGATGTACCAAATTCCAACTTTATTTTCTTCTCTTGCACTTGTTCTCTTAAGTAGTGATACTTAATTGAGATATATTTTGTCTTAGAGTGCATCACAGGATTTTTTGAAATATTGATAGCACTTGTGTTGTCACAATATATGATCACTGGATCAGTGATTACCTCATTCATTCCTTCCAACACTTGCTTGATATATGCAATGTTTGAGCAATTAGTAGTAGCAAAAACATACTCTGCTTCAGCTGTAGACTGAGAAATACAAGCCTACTTTTTACTTGTCCAGGTTACAAGTCTTTCACCAAAGAAAAATGCTCCTCCGGTGGTACTTTTTCTATCATCCACATTTCCAGTCCAATCAGCATCAGTATAAACCTTTAGCTCAAACTTACCTTCCTTAGCATACCATAATTCATAATCCTCTATCTTTTTCAGATATCTTAAGATTCTTTTAGTAGCAATCATGTCTACTTCTCTAGGATTGGTAGAATATCTAGCAACAATTCCCATAGCATGTGCTATATCTGGTCTACTATGAACTACATACATGAGCTTACCAATCCTGGATCGGTAAAGTGTCTGATTTACCTTTGTAGTTTTATCTTCCTTTGTCAATTTACTTCTAGTAGCCATCGGTGTTCCCACAGGTTTAGCATCTTCCATGCCAAATGTCTTCAAGACTTCCTTTATGTACTTGGACTGTGTGATGAATATCCCATCACTTTGTTGTATCACTTGTAATCTAAGAAAGAATTTAATCTCTCCGAACATAGACATTTCAAACTCATTCCTCATGTCATCAACAAAAGATTTACATACATGATCTTGACCTCCAAAAATAATATCATCAACAAAAATTTCAGCAATAATAATAGTGTCATCAGTATCACCTTTCATGTACAGATTACTGTTCTCACTAGTTCTTACAAATCCAATACTTAACAAGTTAGTATGCAATCTTTCATACCATGCTCTCAGTGCTTGCTTCAAACTATATAAAGCTTTGTGTAATCTACATACCATGTTTCTATTTTTTGGATCAACAAATCCTTCAGGTTGTTCTATGTAGACCTCTTCTTCAAGTATAGCATTCAGAAATGTTGATTTCACATCCATTTGATAAACCTTAAATTTCTTGTGTGTAGCATATGCAAGTAACATTCTAACTCCTTCCAATCTAGCAATAGCTGCAAATGTTTCCCCATAATGAATACCTTCTTCTTGTGCATATCCCTTGCATACCAATCTTGCTTTCTTTCTTGTCACTTCACCATTTTCATTTAGTTTGTTTCTGAATATCCATTTAGTACCGATAACATTCTTATCTTTAGGTCGGGGTACTAAGGACCAAGTTTTGTTTTTCTCTATTTTTTCTATTTCCTCCTTCATTGCATTAACCCATTCTTCATTTTCTAATGCAACTTTCACATTCTTTGGTTTAAATTCACAAACTAGACATGCACCTTGTCTTGTTTTGCTTCTTGTCTGCAATCTAGCTTGTTTGTTTCCAATAATTTGTGTCTCAGGATGATGTCTTCTGACTAAAATAGCCAGTACTTAGTTTCTTCTTTCTTTCTCATCTTGTTCAGGTTCATTTGCTTGCGTGGTAGCCCCAACTTGTTCGTCGATTTCCCTTTCCTGTTCCTCAGGGTTATTTTCTTGCAGACCAGTTATCACAGGTTGCAACTTCGGTAGATAGTCAGGAAGTTCAATGTAAGTGAATCTACTGTAGTCTTCTGGTTCCTTTCTTTCTTCAGTGTTTATGTCAGCATACTTATCAACATGAACATTAGTACTTTCAATCATCTTATTTGTAACCTTATTCAGAAATTTGTATGCTTTACTCTTAGTGGAATATCCTAAGAATATTCCTTCATCACCTTTAGAATCAAATTTCCCATTTCTCTCATCTTTCAAAATAAAACATTTTCTTCCAAAAATCCTGAAATAACTTATAGTAGGTTTGTGTCCAAACCATGGCTCATAAGGTGTCCGGTTGGTGTCCTTCTTTAGTTGTACTCAGTTAAGCACATATATAGCTATACTGACAGCTCCCCTCCAATAAGTCTGAGCAACATTCTTTTGTAACATTAATGTTCTAGCATAGTGAATGATTGACCTATTCCTTCTTTCAGCAATCCCATTCTGCTGAGGTGTTCTCGGTGCAGAGACCTATCTCTTAATACCATTCTCATTACAGAAATTAGTAAATTCATCAGAGATAAATTCACCTCCTCTATCAGATCTTAAGCATTTAATTCCTTTTCCACTCTCTTTTTCTACCTTTGCCTTATACCATTTAAACAACTTAAAAGCTTCATATTTCTCTTTCAGGAACATAATAGTCATCAACAAAAATAATAAAGTATCTATCACCATAATAGCTCTGAGTTCTCATAGGACCACATAGGTCAGTATGAACCAATTCAAGTATCTTCTTTGTTGAGTAATCTTTTCTTTTAAAACTAAACTTAGTCATCTTACCTTTTTGACATTCATGACACATAGCACGATCTGGTTTTGACAAGTTAGGCAATCCTCTAACTCTTTTCTTCTTACTAATCTTGACCATGTTATCAAAATTCACATGACATAACCTCTTATGCCACAACCATGCATCTTCATCTTTCATTAATTAAAAAGAAGACTGATCAATATCAAGATAAAATAGATTACCTCTGGATTGTGTACCAGTTTTGACAAGTCTTCCTCCATCATCATAGATTCTTACCTTTCTACTCTCAAAAGCAAGTCGGTGACCTGAGTTGTTTAGCTATGCCACATTTAACAAATTGTAGTTCAATCCATCTAGCCAGTATGCATTTTCACATTTTATTCTGTCATTAATCATTAGTAAACCTTTACCTCTCACCATACAAGGTGCATCATTTCCCATTCTAACAGATCCACCATCATATTCATCAATTAGATCAAATTTCTCTATATCACCAGTCATATGATGTGTACAACCACTATATATTATCCATGTATCATTTTTGCTTACTTTAGAGATCAGTGATGTCTCTTCATGTTTCTCTTCTTCCTCTGAATCATCCTTCATAGCAACAAATACTATTTCTACATCATCATCAGTGTCAGATTCAGATTCAAATTCTTCGGCTATGTAACATACATTTTTCCCTTTGTCATAGCTATCTCAGTTGTCTCTGTTGTTGTGTCGGTAGCCTGTGTTGACTCTTCTCCCATAGCTTCCTTCGGATTAGTCTTTGGATCTATCATCTTCTTTCTTATTCGGACATCTAGCAGTGATGTGGTCAACTTCTTTACAATTAAAACATGCTAGAGGTAACTTGCCTATATACCTTCCCTTACCTTTGGGAAATCTTCTGGGCCATAAGAGCTTCAAGCTCATCAAGTTCATCGTTAGTATTATTGTCACTGTCATTATTCTTATCATTCCTGCTACTAGACTTACCAATATTCAAAGAGGACATGAAAGCGGATTCAATAGAAGGCACAACACTGTTGTCAAAGTTATTCAATTCAAAGGTTGTAAGCTTACTGATCAGAGTGTCAAGGGTGAGGTTGGATGTAGCCCTTGTTTCATGAATTGTAGAGATCTTGATTGCATAAACTGGTAGTAAAGTTTTGAGAATCTTGCTTATTACTATTTCATCGTCAATAACTCCATTGGATGCTCTAATAGCATGTACTACTTCTTTTAGTCTATTTGTATATTGCACAATGTTCTCACCTTCTTTCATCTTCATATCATCAAATCAACCTCTTAGGCTTTCTGCTCTTTCTCTCTTGACATTCGCATCTCCATTGTAAATTAGAGTAAGCTTGTCCCACATCTTCTTAGTTGTATCACAATCCTTGATGTCATCAAATTCAGCATCGGTACAGCCAGCAACAAGTTCCATCATAGTAATATTGTGTTCATGCCTATCCTTCAGTTGATCAAAGGTCAAGGGACCTGGTGTTGGTTTAATGTAGCCATTCTCCATTAGTTCTAGTGCAAAATTCCCAATTCTAGATATGTGCAACTTCATCTAGCTTTTCCATACTGTGAAGTTATCTTTGTTCAGCTTTGGCACTTCCCTCTTATACATCTTGAGACCTTTTTGCTGAAGTCCTTAAAACTCTATTCTAAGCAACCACCGCTCTGATACCAATTGTTAGAATAAATGAGAGGGGGGTGAATCAGTTATCTAGTGTCCCAATTCAAAATGTATAATCCAAAACAATTCTACTACTTATGCTAGTCGGTAAACATAAAATACTTTCACTGTCTATGTATTTACTGATTGACAGTCTAAACTTTATAATAGTTACTGATTAAATCTAACATGTAATATGCAAAGTATGATAACAAAAAAATATCACAATCAACACATAACACAAGAGATTTAACGTGGAAACCTTTTGAAGGGAAAAACCACTTGGGACCAGCAACCCAAAATTGTTCACTCTTCTAAAGTGAGGTCGGTGAAGACCCAACCCTATTAAAGGTTACAAACACACTGTTAGGTGTAACCTTGTTAGAGGATTTTAGACCAGAAGTTATTGTCCAACCAGCAGTCACTCTGGGGTTGATAGGATAACAATGTTCACTCTATGAATGAAACATCAAAAGACTTTCATAGTCCACTCGGTTAAGAGATTTGACTGTGTATAATGGTTAAATATGTAATAGTAGATGATTTTCCTTAAAACAACTTCAATTTGTAGTTTACAGATCAATGTTCAACTCATTCAAATATTTCTGATCAATATAACACTTCAGATTCAATACTATATCAACTTACTATCCATTGGTAATAACTCTTTGTAGCTCGGTAAGTGTTCTGCAGCTTAGTTCTTATTAACCAGTATGATCAAAATGCATGAAAAATTCTCCACGCAATAATTCTATAGTATCTTCTTCTTCCGGCATGTTTCATAATGAAACCAATGTCTCTTATATAGACAAGTAAATCATTTTCTTTTCCTCCATAAGATTTTTCCACTTAATCACATTCATAGATTTTGCCACTTTAAGCTCCCTCGGCTGATGTGTCAGTAACACATTTCAATCTGCTCCATTAGATCCCTTTTGATTTATGTTAGCTGTCAATCTTCATAACAAACATTATCTATTACCTTGATTTCATACACTTTACAACTCATCACTTTATCAGCTAAACTGATCATTTAATTCCTTTCTATTTTTCTCGGTTAACAAAGAAATGCGTTGGTGAACACAAGCTTGGTTAACACTATGCTTGGTATACACTACACTTCGTCAATGTATACTGAAGTGCTTTATTTACCGACAACACTGATTTGTGTCTTTCAGCTCTATTCTTCATCATAGATGAATGCAACATAATAAAGTCAATTTCATTAAGTCATAGACTCATCAACAAGTTACTCAGTGTGTTCCTTATCCTCATCTATCATATACATCTTGCTCATGTAGATATTTCTGTTCTTCATCTCTTTCACCTTCCTTCAGATGTGTCGGTATAGTAACTTATAAGATAAGTATTGTCAAGCTAGTTGATATCAATGACAACATAATAGTGATTTAATCATCTTGCATATCTAGTCATCAACTCCTTAGTAATCTTAAATTATAGATTCTTCAATCTAGTTCTAAATCAGTTGTAGTTCATCAGATTTCCCCTAGACCATCCAAAGATGCATCTATGGAAACCATAAAGTCTGTTGAATGATCTGGCACCACAAGAATAGGTGCACATGTAAGTGCCTTCTTGAGCTCCTAAAAATCTCTCTCGCACTTCTCCATCCACTCAAACTTCTTTCCCATTTTTTGAAGAGAAGTGATAGGGTGTGCCACTCGATAAAATCCTATCACCAGATATAAAATTTCCAAGATACTTGACCTTTGGTCTGAAAAATGCACACTTCGACAAGCTACCAAATAATTGATTATCCCTCACACATTGCAATACCTATCTCAGGTTCTCTTCATGCTCCCTTTCATCCTTTGAATAAATCAATATATCATCGAGGAATACTACTCAAATCAGGGAAGGTAGTAAATACTCCATTCATGAGGCTGATGAATATAGCTGGAGAATTTATAAGACCAAATGGAATCACAGTAAACTCTTAGTGGTTATATCTAGTAAAAAATGTGGTCTTGTGAATATCGCTATCCGCAATCCAGAACTGATGGTACCATAATTTAAGATCTATCTTTGAGAACACTTGGTCACTCTAAAGTTGATCAAATAAGTCATCGGTCCTAGGAAGTGGATACCAATTATTTATGGCAACTTTATTCGGCTGACGGTAATCCATTAAAAACCTAAGAGATCTATCTTTCATATTTACAAAGATTATTGGTGCACCCCAAGGAGACACACTAGGATGAATGTTTCTTTTCTCCAATAGTTCCTCAAGCTAAATCTTGAGCTCATTAAGCTCATTTGTGGTCATCCTATAAGGTTGTCTAGAAACTAGCTTGGCTCCTAGCACAAGGTCTATATGAAAGTTGACTACCCTACAAGGAGGTAAATCAGGAATCTTTGATGGAAAAACATATGCAAACTCCTACAGAATAGGATGTTAATCCAATGAGGGTTATTCCTCTCTCTTGTCCTCTCTATCACTGATGGTGATAGCATATAACTGACATCCCTTTTGCATACACTACTTAAGATGCATAGAAGAGATCATACAGAGAGACACAGGTCTCTGAATCCCTATGATCACTACTACATTGCCATCATCATTCAAACATTCCACCCTCTACTAACAATAGTCTAACTTGGGTCTATGGGCATAAAGGCAATCCATGCCAAATACTAATCCATAAGATCCAAGAGGGGTAATTGTAATGTGTGCTATGATGGTCATGCTACCCACCTAAATCTAGAAATCCTTAACCAAAGAGGCAACAACTATTGGAGTTGATGAAAAACAACCCATAGCTCCCAAGAACACCTGCAGGCAAACACCTATCATAGAAAGAGAGAGAAGCAAATAGCTATGGAGACCTGAACGTATGGATCCATGAGAGAGGAGAAATCCTTGATGTGCAAAAACAAAAGTTGTAATGATTTACGTACCAGATTGGTATAATTTTGCCTTGATTTGTGTGCCAAATGATGTACATATTTTATCTCAATTTGTGTGTTAGGTCGTACAGCCTGGTACCCAATTATTTTTTCCTCAGAAGCCAACTTGTCCAAAATCAACAAATTTTATATGATTTTTGACTATCTCAGGCCTTCTGGACACAATCATGAGGTCTGTTTGGGCCAAAAGTGCTACAAAAAATAGTGATTAGATCAGGATCCATGCCAGGGCTGTTTGCAAAGTTATTTTGCCACAGATTCCAACTTTGTCCAAATTGAACAAATTTTATATGGATCTTGGGGTTCTTGGACACTTTGAACACAACCATGAGGTCCTTTTGAAGCCAAGATGACTATAAAAATAGGTCCCCATAGATTTGACAAGAAACCCTCTAAAAAACTTAGATATGATGAATAGCACTGAATCTCTCAGGAAGAGGACAAGGGCAAGCAGATCTAAAGCTCTGATACCATGTAGAATTTTGTGCAGCTATGGTTGCATAGATCTAGCTACTTGGAAAAGAGAAAACAAAGCAGCCTTTACAAAAAAATAGAGCATGTTAAACAAAAATGTAAATCTCTCATTTATTAATAATGATATACCCTGATTTACATTGCACACATAGTGTAGATTTATACAAATTGAAACTGCTAATGAAGAGCCACAGTTAACAATAGAAAATCATGGTGGAGAGAGAAATTAGGAAATAAAGGATAGTTGACCAAGTTAGACTTAATGCATGATTGGTAACCACCCTTTCACATAGCAATTGGAGGACATAATGAAATAGTTACCATCCACAAATTATAGATCAAACTAAAAATGAAATGGTGAGTTGGAATTAACTAACACCAACATGCCCCCTTAGTTCCAACTAAGGAGAATAAAAACTAAAGAAAAGAAAGAGGAAAGAAAATCGTGGACATCTTTCAAATGATAACCACCATAGTGCTGAATGAAGAGATTTCTCTGAAACCAAAATGAAGATCAGAATCAATCTGCATGAGTGCCCCTAGCGACACTACTCAAACCAAGAACATATGGAAAACAAAGGTAGAATATCTATCAATCAAAGATACAAAAGACAATAATATGCATATACGTTCCCAAACAATGAATAGATGGCAATCAAAGGAAAAACATCTATCATTCAAGGATGTAGATGACACATAAATCTATATGAGTGACTCTATCGCCACTACTCAACTATGCAAGAATAAAGTGCTGGTTGAAAATACAAGTGTCAATTGTCTATACAAATGATCAACTATGGAAGCAAAGAACCATAAACATGAACAGTAGAAAACCCCTCCATAATGTTGAAAAGAGAGGCATGAAAAGTCTAATGAAATGGTGTCACTAAAGAGGAAAAGAAGGCAAGGCCCATGCAAAGAGAGCATGACCTTCACCTTTCTCTGATTTCAATCCACCTCAGCCTCTATTGCCATAACCGTTTGATAGAAGCCTCTACTTGTGGGCTGAAGAAGAATCTGTGGCATGCATTTGAAATAGTTGAATGGTGTGGGAAGGGCAGAGGCTGAAAACTCCATTCTTTGCAATTGATCTGATCTGTAGAACCTACAAAAAAAAATTTGCATTTCTCCTTTTGTCATGTGAGCGTTCCTCCAACGACATTAGCCTCAGGTATCTCTATATGTGTTTGTACTCTCTCTGCACATTTGATGTTTCAAATTCATCTTCATCATGCATTTCATATTGGATGATCTTTTCAATGTACTTGTCATTACTCCCTTGTTAGCAGTATGGGGAGGTTTCTACTATTGGTTCTATTGCTTCCTTGGTTCGATAGTGTGAGCTATGTATTCAATATTTGATTCTATGTACTAGGTGGTTACAGTGGCTGGGTACCTATGGATTTCGGTGAGATGGATCATTTACCATATGGACACTCTTGTCTTTCCTATTTTTGGATGCACTCTTCTAGCTTTGATTGATCAGCTCTTCAGACTTTTGGTGTTTATGCCATTTATATCTTCGAGTTCAGGTGTTTGCCTTTTTTTTCCTCCTGATTTGAGTAGTGTTATTTGAGGGAACTCATACAGATTATAGTCTTCTCTACCTAGTCATATATTCTATTGAGGATCTTTAGATCATTAGTTTCTTCTTGACAAAGTTCACAGTTTCATGCTTCAGTGATGTTGTACACGTTCATCTTTGTTCCTATTTTCTGGAACATTCCTAGTTTTGGAGGCTTCTTCAGTCCTTCAGACTAGTCTTGGTCTCTTTTGGAGTAGAGTTTTTCCCATGTGGTTTTCTCTATTTATCCACTTTATAGAGACTCTCTTTTGTACTTGGGTACCTAATCAGGCCTTTTGTTGTCGGGACCCATTTGCTTTCAATTGTTCTTTCTAGGTTTTTAACTTCTCCCAAAGTTTATCTTAAAGGGGTGCGTTAGAGTAATAAAGTGTTTTCTTATTAATTGAATCATATTGATTTAATTATTAAGTCACTTATTACCTCTTTCAACTTAAGATAAAATTTAGGCATATAATAATTAATTACTTTATTAATTATTATTATGCAACCTAGGGTTTTACCTCTTTAGGTTTTCTGATCTCCTTTATAAGGATTGATCTCATAACACTTTGCAACCTTTTCTGACATTTTCATTATTTATTGCAACTTTTGTTTTTTCACATCAAGGATTTCTCCTCTCTCATGGATCCATATGTTCAGGTCTCCATAGCTGTTTGCTTCTCTCTCTTTCTGTGATAGGTGTTTGTTTGCAGGTGTTCTTACGAGATGTGGGTTGTTTTTCATCAACTCCAACAACAACTACTCTAGATCCTAAGGCTAACTCTACCTCCCATCTATCATCTTGCCTACTTGCCACTAGCCCGCAATTCTCCACCACTAATGGAGAAATAAATGAGTCAATAGCTCCTGAATCAAATAGGATAGAAACCCTAGTACCTTTGATCTTACCTATGGTATCAATGACTGTAACCTGATGCTCATCCTGGCAGTTACCAACCACTACAAACACTCTATGGAAATTTCCCATATCTCCTATTGTGGGCTCTAACATCAATGCTCATTGTCTACCTCCCTGAGGACACTCTCAAGAAATGTGGCCCACACCATCACATGTGTATCAAGGCCCATGTGACAAAATCTGCACTCCCTAAGGTCTAGAGTATTGTGAACCACATGTTGTACTGGACCCGCTATAACCACCCCTAGAGGACCGATGAGTCCATGCGGGAGATGTGTAAGGTGCCTGGGGTCCCTAGTCCTTCCTAAGATCCTACGACTGCCACTACTTGGGATTAGAGCCCTATTGTCCCTATGGTGTCATTTATTTCTAGTTTTGCTAAGGTTGCTACTGTTGAGGCTAGGGATTTCTAAATGTCCCTAATGAGTTCCTCTGATTTCACTTCTGAGGAGGTTTCTAATAACCTGATGATTGAGGTAAATAATTATAGCTCTGAGTCCTATCTAAGATCCCCTCTATATGTCCTCAGCTATCACGACCCTCTCAACTATATGACATAAATATCCTGGTAGTTTGATGCACACCATGCCTAATAGAGTATGGTTCATTCCCTTGATAAAGAGATTAACATGAAGCTTCTCATCCTTCATGTATCCTACATAAGGAAGAAGCTCGAGGAACTTACTCTCGTATTGGTCCACTAAGAGTCCTCGCTGCTGAGGGTCATGAAACTCCTCTATACGATGTTGTCTGAACTACTCTGATAGGTATCTGGCCTCAAACATGTCCAATAAAATATCCCAAGAGAGAGAGTTGGTTTCTAGGTGACCCTTGAACTCTTTATGTCTCCACCACGTGGAGGCCATTCCTTAAGATTTCTCCCATAGGGACGTAATCCAAAGCACCTTCTTAGGCTCAAAAACCAATAGTTAGCGTCTATCCCATAAATAGATCCTAGAAAAGGGGATGAGTTGAGTTGTAAAAATTATTTGATCTGATCCCCTGTATCCTAGGGTGTTGTCTCAACCACCTAAGCCACTAACCTCGGTGGATTCTCTAGCGCATAGACAAACTTAATATCATTCTCTACATTCCTCTCTGCAAGTCTCAGTGGAGGAATCCTACTCCACTCTCTGACTGAGGCTCTATGTCCCTCAACATCTTGGTGTTGTTCCTATTGTGCTATAGGAGGCATCCTATCTAGGATGATTCTATCTAAATTCTGCAAAGCCAATAGGATGGCCTCTTTTGGATTAGGAGGTGGTTCAGGAAGTGGATTTTGATTTCCTTCAAGAACTTCTGCATCCTGCCTAATCTCCTCATTAACTATAGGGGTATGCCTACGACCTCTCCCATGTGCATGATCCTATCATGTAACAGGAAGCATCCTATAAGTTTTAAAATTGTTTATTGTTAAGCATAGTGGTTTAGGCTCCCAATCTTTGAACATGGCTCTAATACCAAAATGTTAGTGCATTTATGAAATTTCGATGCAAGAAGAAGAAAAAAAATGCTAAAGGAGAAAGTCTGATCTTTCAATGGAAAAGTTAATTCTTCTCCCTTTTGAAAAAGAGGGAGGTGGAGTGCAAAATTTTCAAAAAAGAAGCATGGGTGGTGCAGTCCCAAAAACTTTGACTCCAATGAAAGAATTCCCATAAAAAGATAAGGCATAAAAATGGACAAGGCCAAACTAAAAGGAATAATTTCTACCTTACTAAGGAAATAATTAAGTTCCCTTTTTACTCTTTTAGAAAAGAGAAAGGTAGGGAGCGTAATTTCAAAAATGCAACAAGAGAGGTACGATTCTAAAATTTTGACGTAAGTAAAAGATTTTATGAAGACAAAGGAAGAAAAGAAAGTTGGTTAAGTCCATCTCCTTTTCTTAAAATAAGGAATATGGAGTGCAAAATATCAAAAATAAAGCGATGGAGGTGTATTTCTAATATCTTAACTCAAAGTAAGGAATGCCCAAAAAGATAAAGGAAAAAATTGAAGAAGCTAGTTTCGGTTTTAAAAGGTAGGAAGTATGATCTCTGCCTTAGTAGGAGAGGGTAAACTCTTTCCCCACGGTCGCGACTTAGATAAACAAACTAACCGAAAAGCCAAGTGAATAATAAACCCCAAAAGTAACAGTCTTTATAATAGAAAGACTTAATAGATTCAACAAATCGCCAAGGAACAATTTGAAAGAAGGAAGAACAAACTTAATAAAACAATAACTTATTTCCTTAAAACATGAAATAAATACTTCCCAAAATGCTGGTTAAAGTGTGTCTTCATTTTCCTTTAATCAGGGGATACACAAAGATGTTTCCCTATTTTTAACATACCATAAACTAGTCCATATCTTAAAATAAATATTTTCAACATTAGATTGAATTAGAAAACCAATTTAACCAATAGTATAATTCTCAGACTTCATAAGGTAAGTTTCAGAACATAATTTCATTTCCAAGCTTAATATTTAAATAGTTAGAAACATATTAAAAAATATTGAAATACAACTTGACTGAATGATCAAAACACTTTTTAATTAATTTTTTTAAAACACACATTAACAATTTCAATAATATATAGAATACCAGAACTTTAATATATCTCTTTTTGATCTCAACTAGAAACTGTAATAACAATGTAGAAATCACTACTACATCTAGACAAATTCTAGAATCCTTACGGATACAAGCTTCTTCTCTTTTTCCTTTAATACAAATTTCAGAACAACAAAGGATTAAAAAAAAAAAAAAATTTCTAGCACGTAGGCTCCACACAAATCTTTCTTCTCTTGATCCTTTTTCAACAATGAATCTGCAATAAAAAAAGGTTGACCATGGAGGCTCACCTCCCAACCTAGACCTTTGCATGACCACCCCTGAGCTTGGGGAGTAAAGAGTAAATAGGTTACACACAAGCCTTAATTACAATAATAATTCCAACATAAGAACACAAAACTTCCTGTAACCAATGCTTACACAAAGGCCTTCAAGAGTCCTTTAACATGGGGTGAAAGTGGACCAAATATAACAGAAGCCAAGAATATAACAAAACATATGCCAAACATGGGCTCAACATCTTCCTTCCCATAATCCTCCTCAGCCACACATGGGCTCAAACACTTTATCACCCCCAAATTCCCATAGGAAAAACTTATCATCATAGAGCCCATAACATCCATGTTTATCCTTCTCACACATGGAGAAACTCTACACAAGCATGGGTTGTTACTGACCCTTTCACCCCTCAAGACTGCTCTTCCCTCCCAAGGGTGAGTGTTCCTTGAAACACCCTTATCAAAATTCCAATAAAAAGATAAAAACGTAATTTAAATTGAATAATAGAACACCCATGAATAGCAGTGGGGGTTTCAACAGGAACACAAAAATCACCATGAAAGAGTATACAATCTTTCATCACATACAATATTTCATTTAAACATAGAAAAATGCACAGTAAGAACACCAACCTAAGATTCAAAGCACACATTAAAACCAACAAATTTGTAAAGATCTTTTCCACTTTCCTATGTCTTTCTCAAAAGCCTTCTTCCACAATTATAAGTATCTAAAAGTAGATACTAGGTGAATGAACTTATAAATCCCAAGAAGCCTCCCTAAATAGGATTTTACTATCTCCCATCGCTTTCTAAATATACACAAAAATTTGATCCACCACCTATCCTCCGAGCTATCTTGTCCAAAATCCAATCTTCCAAAATCTAATCTTTTTCCATTTGGATAGTCAACTTATGAAGGGATCGAGACTCAACCTAGGTGGTTGTATTACAATAAATAATCATTTCCCATAGATGCAATAGGTGGCTTGCAGAAGAGAGGCTATCTTCCTCTGATAAAGATCAATCTAATCGCATAAATTTCTTCCTAAGATTTTGTCTAGGGTTCATATTTGGAACATGCTCAAGGTTCTCTTTCCAGGTGATCTCATGGAGATTCAACAATGGTAGCAGGAATGCATTAATTATAATTTTTTCCCAAAGGATACTTTGATGCCAACACTTGTACATGCATGTGTCAAAAGACACTACAAAATTACATGTTACACATATAGCATGACTAGCATAAATTTACATTCACTTAATTAATGATAACCATGCAACATTACATTTATAAATAAAATTCATGACAACGAGGTTCCTGTCTCTTCACTAGATAGAATCATAGTTTTATTTATAACACATAGGTTCACTCTTTATTCCATGTATTTTAGAATCATGGTCAATTTCTTGCACGCTTATTGGAAACATCAATAGGTCCAAGAAATACTCAAAATAACATAGCAAGGTAAATGATATAAATTAAACCCATATCAACTAGCACTCACATTTTTCCAATGTTTCATCATAACTTTAAACAACATATGTATTTTATTCCAATATGCATAAACGTGAATTCCTGAATCCATTTTGCATCATAATAATAGCTAATATAACCATCATATTGTACCACCAAATCATAATACTAACATAGAAGTTATCAAGATCAACTATAATAAAGCATCAACTTAACCACAATAATCAACCAAATAAAAGTTCAGAATCTCGACATGGGATTTACCAATCCTCAAATAATAACACATGTTTGGTAAGTCTCAATATCTCCCGAAATCAAATATCACTAAAGAGTTTGAACTAAACTATGATGGGATGGGGTAGGCCTCACAGTATTGAAGTCATGTTTATAACAAAAAAAGAATTTGGACACATACACAACAAGTTACAATTGAACACATGAACATATGTCAAAATTATAGTTAACTTAACTTCAAAGTTTAATAGAATATGAAATATTGAGGATAAAGTCATGAAACCAATTGAAAGCATTATATATGGATCTTACATAACTAAATTCTATAGAATTACATTCATAGATCTATTTTAGCAAAAAAAAAAAACTATAATTGAACAGGTGAGTGTCACTCTTTAAAAATGTCATTTTGTGCAAAAAACCTAATTTTAGAGGGAGATGGAAAAATAGATTCAAATCAATTCTAAAAAAATATTCAAAAATATATATTTAGAATCTACACAAAAAATAGTAAAAGACTCTAATTTACATCATTTTCAAATTTTTATCGGTTTAGCAAAGATATGTGTTTGAATGTGAAGTTTGTTTTTAGAATGTACATTTCAATGTCAAAGTTGGCAAAAAAGAGTAACCCACTATTGTGGGTTCACCCAGTAGCAACCTTGAAAAAATTAACCTCTTTTTCGTCAATTGAAGCTGTAGATGCTTTCTTCCCTTTCTTACCCTATTTTAATTTGTTTCCTTTCTTAGATTTTGAGGATTTTTCCCCATTGAGGGCATGCTCCTTATAAGGTTCATCCCAGACCAAGCTTGGGGTGTAAGAGGTTGAAACATACTCAACATATTCATGTGATTGGGTAGAAGAGGGTACACAATCAACATCATTGTTATCTATATCATAACCATGAGACCACTTGAGGGATTAGAGGAAACTTCCCCTTCTTTGGATGCTTTCTATTTATGGTATGGAAAAAAACATCGATAGACATGTATGTCTAATCAACATGGATATTATGGCCATACAAAATTTTATGCTTGGCCTAGGAAGGTTTGATAGGGATAGAAACTGACTTGGTATATTCCATGATAAGAAGGATAAGACCTTCATGCATAACCAATAGATTAGGGTTCTTTTGGTGGTCATTAAGGATAGTAGGCAGAGAAGGGAGCAAATAAAAATGAAAAGAGATGATACGATTGTGCCTAAAGTGAATATAAAATAAATAGTTTTTTTATTTTTATAATGTAATATTAAATCATTAATCTTCAAAATATTCATTATAGTTAATAAGTGTTAAATAATTATTCTGATTAATTCAAGTGGGGGAGAGCCCAAACCAAACAGTTAAAATAACATCAATTCTGAGAGATGACACAAAAATAATTCACCAATAGTGAATTTAAACAACTAACTAACCAGTATGAACATACTAAACAATTGTTAGTATTATGCCTTTCTACTTAATTAAAAATGTTTTTTTCTTATAATTAACACTGTTCATTTATTGAAAGTGAAATATAATTATTATGGTTTTGTATACAATAATTTACTTGGAAATCTATTGTTTAAAGAAATTGAGATCAAATTGGCTAGCGTAAATATCATCTTTTTTCTTATTACAAATAATGGTAAAAGTGAAAAGTCAAGAGATTAGCATTATAAAATTTATTTTTTGCATACATTGACATTTGAGAGTTTTCAAATACTAGCACATCAATTGGCAAGTTAATTTTCTTCATACCTAGGGGAAGAGACTCAATTACCATTTGTGTTTTGATAACCATTCATTGACCTTCGATAATTAAAAACCAATTTAAAATACATCTAGTGGATCAATGGTCACCCACTAGTGTATCTAGTAGCTATAAAAAGTTAGTAATTAGACCAATTATGCAAGCTTTTTAGTACCAACTAAACATAATTATTAGGGGTTAAAAGTATGGATCTTTGTTGCACTTTAGGCCAAATGAGAGGATTCGAGTTGAACAAATTCGATCGAAAGGATTCTGGCCAAATCCACATGATGTCGATGTGGAAGCCGCATGGCAGGAGGTATTTGGTTGGAATGGATTTATCCAGATTCACTTTGTCTAAATACCTCCAATTATATAATCCATTGTTGAGGCTTTAGCTCCTAATTTGGCACCAACGGTTTTGGCAGAGAAGGTGAGGGGGAAAGGTAGAATTTGGGAAAATAGATGAGGTAGGAATATTTTTTTTGTTTTCAATAAATTTTTAAAAATATTATATTAAGATACATAGTTTTTTTCATGTTTTTTCAATTATTTTTAATAGTTTTTTAGAGTACACACACATACCCTAAATCATAAAAACAAACATGTACAAACTCTAAACTGTAAAAATACACTCTAAACTATAATCCAAAAATATACATGCACATACATATATTGATTAGGATTGAATTGGTAAAATACTAAAATCCAATTTTTTAGTATTTTCTATGTTTCAGAAAATTGTATTTTTGAAATTCTTCGGAGCATTTTAGGGCTTGGATGCTGCGACTCACCTTGGTGTGACCTCAAAAATTTATTCAAGATTTATTGAATACCTTTCCAACAAAGTAAACGGTTCACAATTCGGAGCTAGGACTAGAAATTTATGCCTTCTAGAAGTGGACCTATTTTTATATATAGTTTCTTTTTATAATTTGTTATAGTTTTAATAGTTTTTTAATAATAAAGATTATGATTACTCTTAATTTCATTTCCAAGGCATTCTTGTGACCCTTGGGCTCCATCAGATTTGTATAAAATCCAATTTTGAATAGAATGGATCACTTTTTGGCTTGCAATCTTGTTGCTAATCTTCTCAATTTTTATATTGAATTTAAGAATACTGCAAGTATCACACCAAGTATTGTAATTTGATTTCATAATTCAGATCATTGGCATCAGAGCATGAACAATCCTTTATGCCAATTTACACAAGGTCTTCCTACAAATTATCAAGATTGGATACACAAGATTTGTCAAAATATCCTTCTTTAAGATGCACACGATCGAAGATGTCAAATGATGCTATTAAGTAGTTGGTGGAAGAATCTTTAAATAAGCAATGAGAGGAGATGATGAGTCAATTTTCACACCTTCTATAGAATCAACAACCCTTTGGATCAGGAACATAATTTCATGGAAATACCCCTTTCAAAGTGCAGGTCAATTTTGACATCCCAAATTTTGAATGAAAAGTTGATTCATAAGCTATTGATAACTAGTTATCAAAACTGGATAGATACTTTTCTCTAAATAATTTCTCAGATGTAGAAAAAATAAAATTTCTCTCCTCAAAGCTAAAACCCTTGTGAAATTAGCATGGGAAACCAAAGTAGAAAATAAAGAATGAGAATTACTTGTTGAAGACCGTTTTGGAATATCTCTTGATAAGAAGCCCACATGGGGAGAATTTGTGGAATAAATAAAAGAAGCTTACTTTCCTGATGATGTATATGAACAAAAATACATAAAATGGAAGCTGCTTTGACAAAAGAGGGATCAGTCTGTGCAAGATTACACCAGTTCATTCCATTCACTTTCATCAAGACTTGGTATTGAGGATTCATAGAAGCATCAAATTTTGAAATATCATAGGGAACTTCATAGGTATATTCAAACAGAGATGGAACTTTTGAATATTGAGACATTGGAAAATGCCTATAAATATGCTACAAAAATTGAAGAGAAATTCAAGCAAAAAGGGAAGAGGGACTACTTTGGAAATAATAAGCCTAGGGTTGAAGGTGTCAATACATTTGTAGGGAAATAGGTGACCAAGGAACATCATTAAAATTCACACAAGAACACATGGTGGGATTATAAAAAGTTACAAATATATACATGCATATGGTGTGAGATGCATAAATCCCCAACCAATAATACAAAGGATTGTCGAAGTATTAAAAATCCGATGATAGAAATACGAGGAGAGGAAGCTGAACCTAAATTGTCACCAATAGATAATTCTGAGAAAGAGGATAATGATTCCATCATAGAAGAAAAACCATATGCCATAGTTGCAATTGCTAAAGTATTGCCTCGTGAAGATGAAGAGAGACTTTTTCATTCATAGATGTGGGTTGATGGAAATCCTCTATATTTTATTGTTGACAGTGTGAGTCAAAAGAATTTTATCTCTAGTAAGACAGTCAAAAGATTAAATTTGAAATTGACAAGACACCCATAACCATACTCTATGGGATGGGTAAATGAGGGACAAGATATCCAAATAAATCACCAGTGTCATCTATCATATTCAATCAAGCCTTTCAAGGATGAATTGATATTTGATGTAGCACCACTGGATGTATGTGATGTCTTGTTGGGGCATCCATACATGTATCAGAGACATGGGGTGTATGAGTCTAGGCCACGTAGTGTTACATTCAAGCTTGGTGGGAAGAGGTATTGAATACCAGAGGTATGTCCAACACAAACTACTTCTTTATTTAGTGTTAAACAATGTAAATGATTGATTGCTCAAACTAGAGCTTTTGTTCTATTCATGATTCACCCTAAACAAACAAAGTTAGTTGTCCTTAGTACACATTCTAAGGTAACCATAACAAAAAATCAACTAAATAAGATGGATAAAATTTTGAAAGAATATCATAGTGTGTTTAAACAACTAGTGGGAGTTCCAACACATTGTCAAGTCAAGCACTCTATTGATTTAATCCTAGGCACACCACTACCATATGAGCCAATAAATAGGAGGTCAATTTTGGAAAATGATGAGATTAAGAGACAAATTCAAGAGTTGATTCAAAAAGGACACATTCGTCCAAGTGCTTCACCTTGTGGCAATCCAATTTTCCTTGCAAAAAAGAAAGATGAGACATGGAGAATTTGTATTGATAACAGGGCATTGAACAAAATCTCTGTAAAAAATAGATATCCAATCCATCAAATTGATGATTTGTTGGACCAACTTAGGGGGGATAATTTCTTTACCAAAATTGACTTGAAGTCTGGATACCACCAAGTACCAATTGATCCAACAAATGTGGGGAAGACTGCATTTAAATCTAAGGAAGATTTATTTGAATGGTTGGCCATGCCTTTTGGCCTAAAAAATGCCCCAACCACATTTATGAGGTTGATGAATGATGTTCTTAGACTATTCATTGATTATTTTGTGGTTGTTTATTTGGATGACATACTCATCTTTAGAAAGACTTAGTCTGAGTATTTGCAGCATGTTGAACAAGTACTTTCAACTCTGTAAAACACAAAATTTATGCTAACATTGAGAAGTGCTCTTTTCGTATGCAGAGTATTCATTACTTAAGGTATATCATTGATAATGAGGGAGTTCATGTTAACCCAGAAAAAATTCAAATAATCAAAGATTGGTCATCTCCTAAAACTTTCACAGAGCTTCACAACTTCTTGGGCTTAGCCAACTTTTATCATAGATTTGTGTTTGGTTTCTCACATATATCATGGCCTCTTAATCAATCACTAAGGGGTGGAGCACAAGCAAAATTTTAGTTGACAAAGGCAAAGAAACAAGAATTTGAGGAGTTAAAGAAAATATTATGTTCAACACCAGTATTGGTCCTCCCAAATCTACAAAAATCATTTAAGATAGAAATAGATGCATATGATTATGGTCTTGGTGTAGTACTCATGAAACATGGTCATCCTGTTGCCTATTACAGGGAAATTTTTTTTGATATAGTATGTAGGTACCCCACCTATGACAAGGATTTGTATGCCATTTTTCAGGCCTACAAACAATGGAAACATTATATATTGGGAAAGGAAATTGTTATACGTATAGATCATAAACCACTTCAATTCTTGCAAACACAAGAGAAGCTGGAGAATGATAGACATCAAATTTGGTCGGCTTATCTACAATGATTTAACCTCAATATTTGTCATAAAAAAGTTAGTAGTAAAAAAGTGGCAGATTGTTTGAGTAGGCCTCCAATTGTAGGTTTGACAATAGTGTTAGATTCATGTGGTTATCAATCATACACTTGGGAACAAATATATGGTACTGACCCTAATTTTGCTAACATCTATAGTAATTTGGTAGAAGGAAAGTTTGTCTTTGATTTTCACTTGCATGATGGGTTGCTTTGCCATATTGGTCATATATGTGTACCCATTGAGGAACAAAAGAAAATGATATGGGAACTTCACTACAGTCGTGTTGCAAGACATTTTGGTATTGGTAAGACTACTGCTATCCTTCAAAAGTATTTCTATTGGCCAAAAATGAAGTAGGATATCATTTCACATATACAAGTTTGTGTATCTTGTGCAATTGAAAAACCAACAAACCATAAGTCAGGTCTATACTTACCATTACCTAGTCCTGATAAGCTATGGAAATCTATTTCAATGGATTTTATGTCTGGTCTTCCAACTATCAAGCGAGGGCAGGATTGTGTATATGTTGTGGTAGATAGGTTTTCTACAATGGCTATCATGGTGGCATGTAAAAAGATGTTTTAGATGTAGAAGAGACTACCAAGCTATTTTTTGAACATGTTTGGGTTCATTTTGGTTTGCCAAAAATCATTATTTCTAATAGGGATAGCAAGTTCATTAGTCATTTTTGGTCTGCACTATGGGCTAAAATAGACACAAAGTTGACATATTCCACAACATTCCATCCCCAAATAGATGGGCAGATAGAAGTGGTGAATCAAATTATCATTCATATATTACAGATGTATCATTCAAAATATCCTCACACATGGGATGAAATATTACCCTATGTGCAACACAACTATAACCGTGTAGTCCATAGTACTACAAGGCATAGTCCATTTGAGGTTTGTGTTGGGTATCAGCCATTGGCACATGTATGGATTTAGCACTACCTATTTTGCAATCTAATAGTCCATAGAATGCTGAAAAGGAGGTAGATAAAGCATAAAAATTCATTGATAACATTACACACCTACAACAACAAGTTCATGAGATTTTGGAGAAGAGTAATCAAAAGTATAAGGAAAGGCATGATAAACATATAACTCCTCACCAGTTTCAGATTGGTGACAAGGTATGGTTACATCTTCAGAAAGAGAGCCTTCACGAACCAAATAGGAAGCTTCATCCTCTTCATTATGGCCCATATACTATTGTGAATCAAGTTGGTTAGAATGCTTTTGAACTTAATTTGCCATCATTTTTGGGACTGTATCCAGTTTTCAATGTGGAATTGTTGAGATCCTATGTTCCTCCTTAGTGTGATATTTCCCAAGCTACTGAACATTTTCAAGTTGTAGATTTAAATCCATCTACTACTGCTCCAGTCCAGTCTGACAATGTTAATGAAGTCATTTTAAAGACTTTGAGAAATCAGAACATCCCTCTCTATCGGGTGGTTCGAGTTGGTCAGGATTCTCATCAAGGCAAGTGGTTAACTAAGGAACAAATTAAAGAACGATTTCCTCATATGTTGCAACATATTAGTGCAATGGGTCCCATTGGCTCTCAAGGGGGGAGGAATGATCATGATTGAATTGGGAAAATATTGAAATCTAATTTTTTAGTATTTTCTATATTTCAAAAAATTGCATTTTTGAAGGTCTTCGAAGCATCTCAGGGCTTGGATGCCTCGGCTAACCTTGGTGTGACCTCCCAAATTTGGTTCAAGATTTATTGAATACCTTTCTAACAAAGTAAATGGTTCACAATTTGGAGCTAGGACTAGAAATTTATGCCTTCTCCAAGTGGACCTATTTTTATATATATATTTTTTATATTTTTTAAAGTTTTAATAGTTATTTATATAAACATTATGATGACTCTTAATTTTATTTCCAAGGGATTCTTGTGACCCTTGGGATCTATTGGATTTGTATAAAATCTAATTTCGAATAGAATGGATCACTTTTTGGCTTGCAATCTTGTTGCTAATCTTCTCAGTTTTTATATTGAATTTAATATTATTGTAGGTATCACACAAGGTATTGTAATCTGATTTCATAATTCAGATCATATATACACACATACATACATGTATACACTTGGACACATACACACACACACACACATCCATAGACAAACATCCACATACAAATACACATACACATACGCATACACATACGCATATGCATACACATATGCATATGCATACGCATACGCATACACATACACATACACATACACATACACATACACATAGATGTACATGTATGTATGTATGTATGTATGTATGTGTATGTGTATGTGTATGTGTGTGCATGTATGTATGTAGGTATGTATGTATGCATGTATGTATATATTTTTATATGTATGTATGTATGTGTATATGTATATGCATGTATGTATGTAGTATATGTGTATGTATGAATGTGTCATAGCATTCATCTTCAAAAATATCATAACAAGTTGATCAATATTTTTTTGGGTTAACATCAATAAAACCACAACAATCTTTAACAATATTAACATCAATGATTAGGTTATAAAATATGTGATTTATAAATGTGTATGTATATGTACATGTGTCTATATATTTTCCTCCTAAACTAATGCATGTATACACGTGTGTACATGTGTCTATGCATTTGTCCATGTGTTCATGTGTGTGTGTGTGTCTATATATGAGTATATGAATGTGTACATATGTGTCTATGTATATTTATAGGTGTCAGTGTATGTGTCTATACGTGTATATATGTGTTTATGTACATGGTCTTCCTAAACTAACACAAAGGTCAAACATCAAAACTTGACAAACCCATATATTTAGTGTAGCTATATGGATCAATTAAAGAAAATATATTTAAGAGGGAATGATAAAATGAATATGAAAAAAAACTCAAAGCCTTTTTCCCAATTTATGTGAAAAATGTAGCCCCTTATTGCAAAAACTCAAATTTCTCCAAAAAAATATTAAAAAAAAGGTTTTCTTCTAAAAATTGATTAATAATTCACACTTGAATAGTGTTTTTTGCCTGATTAAATATTGAAAAAAATGCCTTTTCTATGAGGCTCTTGTTGCATGGTTACTAATGTGACAATGCAAGTCAACTTATATAGTGTTCAACTAAAAGGATTCTGGTTGGACAAGATTCAACCTGAACGCATTTGGCTAGGTCCAATTTGGATGAATCTATTCCAATTAAACCAATTTATGTGGCATCTAGGTGGTAGCCACATCACCAAAATCTTCAAAAAACCAAATTTTTTGAATTCTACAACAGATTTATTCATCAAAATTTAAGTTATTCAAAAAACTAAAAATACCCTTTTGTAGAGATCAAAGTCAAGAATTAGCCCATATAATTTTTTATAATGATTCGACTAGATTTAGTATATTTCAATTACAATATACTATAAGTAGGTTTTCTAATGTTCAAGAAGAGGCCAGTTAGACAAAAATGAAAAAATACTAAATCATATTAAAAAAAATATAAAAATATATGGATCACTAGAGGAGACAATCTTACTCACAAATGTATAATTTATTTATTAAGACATATTTGATAGGGAATATGTGGTGGGAGATGAAAACTGTCGAATTTAGGTATGTCAGACTTTGAAATGTTATAACAGACAAAATATACATAAAAAACTATGTTTTCTTTTTTCATTCAGTGGCTATATATGTCGTCTATTTGTGATGTTGAGATCTAGAAAATATAAGTTCATTTACATTTGGTTTTTTGTGGGAAGTAGACCCCTTGATTTGTAAAAAAATTTAGTGGTAGAAAACTTGGCTTTAAAAATTAAAAAATATATCAATTCTTTGTAAAAAAAAAATTTAAATACTGGACATAAAATTCATCAATTTTTACACATTTTATCAGTTTAAATAATCTTCAAACTCAAAATGGAAATGCCACTTTTATGTTATCAAAGTCAAGAATACTTTTCATTGTGTTAACATTTTCCTTTATAAAAATATAACACATGCATGTACATTTAACCTAGCGCATTTGTACATTAAAATTGGATTAATTGTGCAAATTTTATGGTGGTCAAAGTGAACTATTAATGGGTAAATATAGAATATGTATCTAACATCAATTCATAATGATCACTTTCAAACCCTTGTCCACATAAAAAAATACCACCACATTCATTGTAACTACCTAGAAGCCAAAATAATAGCTATAAATGCTTAAGTTGCATACAAATAAAAAATATATATCAAAATTTCATGTATCATTTATATTGGAAAATTAATAGGTCCACTAAAAAAGATAGTGAAGGTAAACTTCTATCCAATAAACCACTCAAACAATGTGATACAAGGACTAGATAGCCACAACATAAAAATCTAAAACTTATATGAAAAGTTGAGCTGCCTTACTGTGGAAATGATTCTAGATGTTGAATTCTTAGTAATATTATCTTATTTGAAAGTATACAAAAAGATAAATAAATAATATCATCACCACAAGATGTTAGAATGAGGTACAAACTAGAAACATAAGACCACCACAAAATAATAGATTCATGTGGAGAAACCCTTCAGGGTAAAAAGCTCCACCAAGGAGAGAGGCCAAGTATGCCTTATCAATAATAAATGTGGTTAAAATACATTCACTTTCATTCTCCAAGTACCCTCCAATATGGTAGAACATATGTACCTATGAATACCTACTTATACCTCCCACACGACCTTGTTCATATAGAATAGAACTACATTAAAATGTTTCTCATATTTTCTACATCCAAAGAGTTGTATTTATAGAATGTCAAGAGCTCTAAAACCACCAATACATGTGTATAAATAAATCTCTTCATTTCTAATGACCACAACCCATGGATTACTTTCATAGAAGCTAAAAGAACACCAGTTTTATCTCCAATACTTTCTCTCCAACTTGGGTGACCAATGTTGCAAGATAAATACAACATTAAATATAATAAATGATAAAATACTAAGAGACGCCTATTTCCTCTTCCAAGCCCCCACTTGGAGAATCCCAATATTCCTTCAATTGCTAAAACTAAACTTTTCAGAGTCACCACTAGAAATCTACCCTAGGGCTCCACCAAAAGAGTTCCTATATGAATTCAAATGTTAATTTTTCATTTCCTAGTACAATTTAATTTGAACCTTTTGCATGTGAAGAATTGATGAAAGAGCATGCATGGATTGATTCTATGAATGAACATATGTACACAATTGATACAAATATAACATGGGAATTATTGTAACTTCCTAAGGAAAAAAAGGCAATTGTGTGAATTGGATACAAAGGTTCAAATATCATGTTTATGTTTCTATGAAATGCCACAATACAATATTAATTACAAAGAGATTCACACAAACACTTGGAAGACATTATCTAGAAGCTTTCACTTTAGTTGTAAGATTTGATACAATCAAAGAGTATTTTAGATATTGGTACATAATATAAGTGCTAGTATCAAATGGATACAAAATCAAACCGTTTAAATGGTTATATTGATGAGGAAGTCTATACAGTGTTAGAGTAAACAATTGTTATTATTTACTCTTTAATTAAGTTTACTTAGGTCAATAAATTAATTAGGTAGATGGATATCATTGAGTCCTATTTGGACTCTAACTCATCTTGAAATGATATTGTAGAGTTCTATCAGAACTCTACTTCCTCCAGGTTGAGACACTTGTCTCAACCTTGTCCACTCTACCTATCTACTCTTGCCTATTTAAGCAGAGCCTCTATACCTTTGTAAACACCTCATTACCTCATTAGCTCATTTCAATATAGCTTCTTGTATTGATTCTCTCTATTCTGGAGGATGTTCTGGAGGATGTCTGTAGACTGGGTCCTGGGTACAGGATAATCTATCCTAATATGGTATCAGAACCTAAAGTCTCATAGCTCCTCCCAGTTCCTTTTGAGTGTGTTCATTTTTTGAAGTTCTAGTTTTCTGTGATGTATTTCATCCGTGTTTGTAAATCTGTTTGTGTTTTCTCACTTGTGTTTTGATACTTTGTGTTGGGTGGGTCCTCTCTATTTGGGAAATTTGTATTCTTTAGCAGTGATATAAGGATTTCCCTATGCCAACAGTCCATTAGTTGTTCTTGTGCAACCATTTCGAGTGGTCCTTCTCATTGTCTTTGTGTTGCTCACACATCTCTTTTGGCAGGCAACTACATGTTTTTTTGTGCATTTAATGGATTGATCGATCACCATAATTGTTTGGTCAAATCCTAAGATGCTTCATATTACCTGAGTTCACATCTGTCAAGTTGAATTCAATAGGGGTCTTTTGTGACAGATCATTGTCCTTTCTTGGTCGCAATGATTTACGAGTTCACTGCTCATTTTTGAGCTTCTAAATGGCTTTGTAGACCTTTGATCTCTCCTATGTGAAGATCTCATTGTTGTTTGGTCACAAATTCCTTCTCCAGACCTGCGCACATCTCGGCAGTCATGGCATCTGCCACATCTTTCAATAGATCCAATGGTGTGGAAGAGGCCTTCCGAAAATCCTCGAGACTAGCCACAGCCTGACTACATCTATATTCTTATTGCAAGTTCTCTGCCTTGCAACGAGAATAGCTATGATCCATACAAAAGCTGGATGGTGCAAGGCCCTCATTTAGCCATGGGACCAACATGGTCGGTGATTGATAGATCGTGGACTTTTTGGCTAGACCGTAAGAGGAAATCATTAAGTGGATCCTAGGGTACGGGACCAGATTTGTGTGGAATTTTGTTACCTCCACATTCAAAGCTCCATTGAAGTGGCGACACTGGTAATTAAGCTCTAGGAGGGTCTTTCCTGCACAAGATCTTCAAATCCAGAAGCAAAAGGTACTATGGAGAAGGAATTAATTTCTTTGGAGTAGGTGAGTTTTGAACCTTGGACCTACGCGTTCTTGAGCAACAGGCTCAACTTCACCTTTGCAATGGAATTCATGTCGAGATTCAGGGGGAACTCTTTGTTTCCCGACGGATTCTAATATTCTGATCTCAGAATGTGTTGCCGTAAATTGGAAAGGTTGGAGAATGCAGAAGAGCTCTTGAATTGCTGCTACTGGAGCTGCTTCTCCTCCACCTTGGAAATTTGAGCATTGAATTCGTCATGCTCTGTTGGACTCTTTTCTTCCACCAGCAACTACTGCGCACATTATCAAGAATGTACTTTCACCAGAGGAAGATAGTCAAGGACGGTGAGTCCAGTGGGCATCTTGGGCACCCTACATAGCTTGCGTCTTAGGCCAGTCTTCTGTGATTGCATAGCAGGGTGTTTTACCCAATTCTTGTATTGATTCTCTCTATTCTGGAGGATGTTTGTAGACTAGGTCCTAGGTATAGGATAATCTATCCTAACATAGTACCTTCTCCAAAGAAATGAATTCCTTCTCCATAGTACCTTCTACTTCTGGATTCAAAGATCTTGTGTTGTTCGACCCTTTCACCATGAGTTAGTGAAGGATCTCACTAGCTTGCATGGAAACTTGTATGGAGCAGACGTTCAATTTTTTGGTGCTTTGTGAGTGGTTCCCAACACACTCTTAGCACTGGCTCGCAGCAATCTGGCCCTCAGTATTGTCGATGTAGGAGAACACGGGTTGATGCTCCACCACCTACAGGAGCTCCTTCTCATAGAACTGTGTTAGGAGAAGAGATCCATCTTCTACACTGGTCAACGTCTTTCTTGTTGTTTCTAACACCACGTGTTTCACCATGGATCGCATATTTTATTCCAAGTACCGAAGATCAACGGCCTGGCACAACACCACCAGATAAGTGAGTTAATCCTTATCTTTGATACGCATTAAGTGTTGGTCCTTATCAACTTGTTCATGATCTTTCTTCTGGTCGGCACATTTATTGGAGATCAGATTTCATACTGTAATGAGATCAAATTGGGCCCGCCATTGATTGGTCACACTGTAATTCCATTAATTCCTGTCAGCCATTTTCTTTGGAGCGTGAACGTGTCTTCTTTGCTGTGGTGTTTCAGTGACCATAATCACATTTTTCTTCGGGTCGACACTTTTAATGCATCTCTTTTATGCTGGTGATTTTATTAAAGCTGGTGATTGCTTTATGGAGGCACACTTTTTCCAATGAGAATGGTCGACACTTTCAATGTTGTGCGGACCATCGGTGGCCTTTTTGTGCTTGAGCCTTCAATGAAGGTTATGAGTGGATTTTACAACTTGTGGACACACAAAGAAACAGAGCGCTTTGCTTGTGCTTCACAAGTGCTTCAAATGGACCTTTATTCGCCTCATAGTGCCCATATTGTTTGGCACACTAATCACTAGACCATCTTATTCTTGGTGCCCTCATCCTTGCCAATAGTTGCAAAACTATCTGGCATGTTTTTCAGTCTCTATTGTCCACTGCAAGTGGTCAATGATTGTAATACCTTTAATGGTTCTTGGTGGTTATGAGGGTTGGCATGTAGAGCCACCATCAAACCCAACCACCTTCTCAGCTCTTCTTGGGCCCTCTCCATTTGGGAGGGGCACTCTTTTCTAGCATGATGAGTTGATAGTCCCATAGAGGACCAAACCTATGCCCCCAAGTACTTAAGAGGGGTGGATCATTTTTTCACCTTTCGGCCCTAATAGGCGAGCATCATCGCAAAGGTGATTTCATGCATTATTCCTTGGTACAATTTATTTTCAAGTTTTTTCTTGAGTGGTCCTCTAGATCAGTTGAGCATCCTATGTAAGTACTATTGTAGACACATTAGATCCAGTGTCCATCCATATCTTTTGGGGATTTTACACACATGATGTGCCATAAAACTATTTATACTCGCACTGAATTATAAAGTGCCATGGGGGGTTGTGTGGAGCCATTTTTTTCCAAATATAGCTTTGTCAAAGTGAGAGTTCCTCCACGACAATAGAAAAATCACCGATATTCTTGCCTCATGTGAGTGTGTAGTTTAACCATACACACCCTTTGTTTAGTTGTAGATACTTTTGGTCCCTTTTGCATACCATGGTGACACATCATTCTAATGGATCTATCAAGCCTCACCCAAGTCAACATTATGGGGGGTATCCTACTATTCGTGTTCGTGCTAATGCTTCCTTGGTTTCACTTGAAGTGCACTAAGACACTCTTGCATTCCTTTTTAGTGGAAGTTCCTTGGTTTCACTTGAAGTGTGTTGTAAAACTCTTGGATTCCTATAAGACTATTGCACCTGCATTTTCAACAAAGTTGAGAAGTGATAATGGTATCACTCAAACAACATCAATGGTTGTGTAGTGAAGATCAATCATGCAGATTCATGTGCCATCTGTATCTTCGATTGATAGATGCTATTGTCATTGTTGACATCTAATCAATGTTCAAGAAGTACCAATTGGAGCATTCATACAGATTTAGCACCAGATCACTCATCAACAGTTGTCTTCCGATTCTTCATGCCTCAGTGGTGTTCATGTTCATGATTTCAGAACCTATCTTTTTGAAGGTTTCTCAAACCTTCTTGTTCTCTCTTTTGGAGAGGAGTTTTATCCCACTGGGTTTTCTCCTTTTCTCTAGTTATGAGAGATTTTTTTTAGTTGTACATGGGTACCTAACATGGCCTAGTTGTCGGGACCCATAAAGCTTTTCTACTGCATTGTTGTACTCCCTAAGTTACACTTAAGGGGGGGTGTTAGAGTAAACAGTTGTTACTATTTAGTCTTTAATTAAGCTTACTTAGGTCAATAAAGTAATTAGGTAGATGGATATCATTGAGTCCTATTTGGACTCTAACTCATCTTGAGATGATATTGTAGAGTTCTATCAGAACTCTACTTCCTCCAAGTTGAGACACTTGTCTCAACCTTGTCCACTCTACCTATCTACTCTTACGTATTTAAGCAAAGCCTCTATACCTTTGTAAACACCTCATTACCTCATTATCTCATTTAAATATAGCTTCTTGTATTGATTCTCTCTATTATGGAGGATGTTTGTAGACTGGGTCCTGGGTATAGGATAATCTATCCTAACATATAGAATAGTGTATCACCAACGAATTCCAAGATAAAGAAAGGAAAGTTTACAAGATAAAGAAGGCTCTATATGGGTTTAAGCAAGCTCCTTGTGTCTAGTATGTTAGGATTTATAGTTATTTCATGAAGAAATGATTCCATCAAATTCCATTTGAGAAAAATCTCATTTCCAACATTTTTGTGTTGATATTCTAATTGTTTTCTTTTATGTTGATGGTACTGTTTATATAAGTAATAACACAACTCTCATAAATAAATTTCAAGAAAAAATAAAAGAATAATTTAAAATATTGGATTTGGGGCTCATGAATTATTTTCTTGGTGTGGAGGTGCCAAAAAAATCTAGAAGTGTATGTATTTTTCAAACAAAGTATGTAGAATATTAAAAAGGTTTTTGAATGACAACATGCAAGGCAATTGAAACCATCATAGCCCTTAGTGAGAAACTAACCAAGGAAGAAACAAGTTCAGAAGTGGATGTTAGTCTACATTGAAGTTTTCTTTGGAGCCTTATAGACCTCACTAAAAATAGAACTCATATCATGTATGATGTGAACATCATTCCTTGATTCATACAGGATCAACATGAGTCTCATAGGCATGCTAAAAAGCAAATATTAAATTATGTGAGTGGCACACAAAATTTTGACATTCATTATTCTTGTATTGACAAATTTGAGCTACTTGGTTACACAAATTCTTAATGGACTTCTTCAATGGATGATAGAAAATCCACATCTAATTATATTCTCTTATTAGATTCTAGAGTTATGTTTTGGAATAGAATAATATAGGAAACTATGGACTTGCCTTTCATAAAACTAGAATACATTATAGAAACATCTAAATAAAAAAAATTTCAAATAATATGTATTTAGAATATACTCAAGGATTTCTTCCTCTCACCTTTTTGTATTGTCCTTGTTGCCAAACACACTAACTATGTTGGTAGTATGATTAGTTTTCAAATATGATTAGTTTTACATCATCATGTTCATTATTACATCAATTTTACATCATCATATTCAGTATTACATCATCATGATCAATATTGGTGATATTGGTATCATGATGAGGTTTTTCAATTGATATATAGTTTTCTTCAATGTTATCTATCTTCCCATTATATCATGATCAATGTTTCTTAGATAATTAGATCATATTCAATTATATTTTGTGGTATCACATATATTGCATTGATTAGTTTGATCTCATATTAAGGGTTAAAGCATTCAATGATTTCACATTTTTAGCTGTCATTATGATACATATTCAAAGCAATATATAACATTGCAATATAGGTATCAATTATAGTTTAAGCTTGTGACTTTGTCAACACTTCTCATAAGTTGAGAGTGTGGCATTAAAATGGTTAATTGAATGATGGTTTTATCTTGACCATGACAAAAAGGTTAATGTTCTAGTTAGGCCTTTTAGTTGGCCCCCTAGCAACATTTTTTAATTTGGTAATATGCTTTGGTAATATGCTTTGATAATATGCTTTGGTAATATTCTTTGATAAATATCCTAATTAGCAACTTTCACTCCATTTGAGTCCTTGCCTGCATTCTAGTAAGATAAATGTTTTCAAGAAATAAAATGAAATGAATAAAACTATTTTCATATTATTACCTAGACACTTTTCCTACATACAACCACAAACCAAAACCTACTAAAAAGCCTAGAAAACCCCAAACCCAACCCCTAAAATGTAGAGAACAAAGGTAAATAAGCGCACTACTAGGATAAACCATAGCTCATGTTGGTCATCCCTTCACCAGTGTTGCATCCATTAGTTATTAACCTATGATCATTGTTATTTATTAGCTATTTCTTGTTTATAAATAATATCATATAGAATTGGATTTAAGAAACTCATACTTCTATCTCCTCATAAATATCAGTAATCATAATTAATTGTTAATTTTTATCTCTTCATTATATATTTATTTATTTTTATTAATAATAAATATAATTAAATTAATATATGATTATATCATATAAAACATATAAGATACTTAAGTATGAGATCATATTTTTAATAATTTTTATTGTTAAATTTGGAAAAGAATTTGGCACTCGCAAACTATTATAAATATAATATAATATTTTAATTAATTCCTAATCTACAAGAATTTTCTTTCCCTTTATTAAAGTTTAGTGATATTTTATTTGGTAAAACTTAAGTTTATATAAAATTCATTAGATAAAATTTTAATCTATTACCTATAATACAACTAGAGTAAAAAATTGGTACAATATTTTACATTTATATTTATTAGAACAATGTGCTATTGTCTAGTCTCACTTCATTACTTTCAGGTAGAAATGATTAAATAATTCGAGCTATCTATGATTAATGGAACATAATTATTATGATAGTATATTATTTATGCAAACCAATAGTCTATAACTTTTACTTCAAGTGTAATTTCAACTAGAAAACACTAGCAAGAAGTGAATCTGTAGATCCGAAAATGTATTGCATGAAGTTGACATAATTTTAGATAGATCTTTACACATACTACCATTTTTATTTACAATAGAGAATGATCAATCTACAAGAAGCTCTATTAAAAAATCACTTAGACAACCTAATTCTTCTAACAATACAAGATTAAAAGATAGGTATTAGTCATTATCTAAAAAATATTTTTAAATTACTTCAATTTAATCAAATTAGACAAAGGAAATTATAGAACCTAGACTTTATAGATTGAATAACCTCTATAAATATTACTCTGAAAATTTAAATAGCCATATACAAAAATTAGATATATTTAAAAATTATAGATATTGAATTAATGACCTAATATATATTCTTTTATCAAATATACGATCTAAATTCATAATAGACATTACATTGTGAATATCTTAACATAAATTAACTTAAATAATAGAAATAATTAGATACATTTAAGAAACTATACATTAATAAATATAATTTAAAACTATTGATTTGGACTCAAAATAATGAAATCCATAAAATTTAATCATTTAAATTATAATACTATGTTACAATATATATATATATATATATATATATATATATATATATATATATATATATATATTGGAGAAGTAGACTGAGACTCCTAGTTTTTATATAGGATGTAATTTTTTTAAAGATTTTTGGCCTATTCTTTTTGCCTATGTTTTGTGAAATGGTTTGGTCAATTGTGATGCACACGACATCTGATTACTAAGGAATCAATGGTATGGCCTCCAAAAGAGCACGATGAAATCTGTTCATTACATAACTTCCCATTGATTGATCAGAATAAGATCGCCAAATAACTAATTAGGAGGAATGCTTGACGTGATGCAAATTGAGTGTCTCTGAACATTGACAATCAGCCCTCGTTTAACTCGATTGATTAACTCCTCGTTTGCTCAAGGCACCTGTATGCACTGCTTCTTGCGCGTCCCTCTTGTTGAAAAAATTATTGAAAATATTCCACAAAACGAAGACTGCTAATTCTGTGGCTGAATCAGACATCCTCGAAATCTTCTTATGAAATATTATAGCGCTGTTCTTTGCCTCCATATTTCCCTTGCATACAAGCCAAGTAATGGTAATTACAAAGTAAGCTAAAGCAGAGCAAAATGTCAGGACAGGAGCAAATGCTATATTGAAACACAAATGGGCGGGCAGAGGATTGTGCGGGCGAGATTCAAACCTCAATTCAAAATAAACCCTAGTAGTGACTGTCACTGTAACGAGTCAGAGGAGAGCGACCGGAAACACAAAAGTCTTAATGGACTTTTTGGCGGCACGGCACTGACAGTACAATGGTTGAACAGATGACCACCACCCATTATTGTCCTCTTTATTACGCTAATCGTGCCTCCTGGTTTTATTCCGTGTAAAAATCATTTCCTCTCAAGTTTCTGCTGGAAATTCAAACAAGCCCTTCAATATCGCTGACGCAGGAATATACAGTTGAATGACCTCGCCATTAATGTCAAAGTAAACTCTAATCAATTGTCACAGTACTTGGAAAAGCACAATTGACTTTGACTCTTAAATGTTTCATCCTTAGAAATTCCCCATTTTCCACAATTGCCACACTACTTGGAAAAGCCCAATTGACAAATGAATTGTTGGATTTTCAGAATCAAATCGGATTGTCTAAAGTTTTTTTAATTGACTTTATTTTTAATAAAATTTAAATCAGATATTTTTGAATAAACTTTGAAAGATAAGTTCAAATTAAATTTGGGAGAAATCTGATTTCTTCTTCAGACTTCCATCTTCTTCTTTTTGACAGTAATTTTTCTATAAAAGAAAGAATAACTTTATTCTTTCACAAGTGAAAATGTTTGTAATCTCTCTTTTGTATGCAGCAGCAAATAAGCTAAGTTTTTTGTAATACTCTATTTTTTAACAGAGATGTGAATGATTATTTTGAAAGCAGTGATTGCTTCATATAATCTTGTAAGAGCATTGAGAAGCTCATAGTTTGTATGCAGCTCCAGTAGTTGCAAGTTTAATTTTTAATTGTAGAAATGTTTTAGATTGAATAAAAGCAATAAGATTATAACGTAAATTCTTCAGCTTTCATGTCTGCCCTATTTTGGTGTTTTTAGAATTTTCTTCATTGCTGAAAACAGAGCATTTTTGTGCACTTCCAGAATTTAGTGTTTTTCTAAATTCTTTACATAGTATCAGAGTTGATTGGCCTTCAATCCTTATGAGTTTGGGCATTTATTTTTTTGGGGTATTTGTTTTTCTTGCACAGGAGACATGGCTGGAGATGTAGGAAAGAGTTGGCAACAACCACCGTTCTTCGATGGACAAAATTATGATGTTTGAGCAAAAAAGATGAGGACTGTTATGACAGCAAATGATTTGTGGGATCTTGTGGTCAATGGATTCACAGATGTGACTGACCCAGTTTAGTTTGCTCCCCTCACAAATAATCAAAAGACTCAACAGAAGGAGTTAAGGAGGAAAGATGCAAAAGCTTTAAGCTTGATTGAGACTGCCTTGACAGAAGCAATCTTTCCCAGAATAACAACAACTGATTATTCCAAAGAAGCTTGGGATATTCTTCATACAAGTTTCAAAAGAACCGAAAAAGTTCGGTTAGTGAAGCTCCAAATGCTTCGAAGAGAGTTTGAGACTCTTCTCATGAAGGACAATGAATCCATCTCAAATTTTAGCTCAAGACTCTCTGGTTTGATAAACCAGTTGAGAACCAATGGTGAAACCATGGAGGAGCAAAGAATAGTAGAGAAAGTTTTGAGAAGTCTGCCCTCAAAATTTGATACTCTTGTAATTGTCATTGAAGAGGCAAAGGATCTTTCAGTAATGACTATTGATGAGTTAATGGGTTCTTTCCAAACCCATGAGCATCGCATTAATAGATCAGCAAATTCTTCTCAAGAGCAAGCTTTCAGAGCTCAAGCCAATGCAAGAGGCAGAGGAAGAGGAAGAAATAATTGTGGAAGAGGTTCAAGAGGCAGAGGTTGTGGTAACTCCGGACAACAAAATACTGGAGGAGAAAGCTCAGAACGAGCAGCCACAAATGAGGGAGCTAGCAGCTCTCAAAATAATTCTAGAGGTAAGAAGAAATATACCTCAGATAAGAGTAATATTGAATGTTATTACTGTCATAAATTTGGACATTATGCTAGTGAATGTTGGAAAAAGTAAGGAAATCAGTCAAAGCTAAGTGCAAATATGACTCATATGAAAGTGGATGATGGAGATAATCTCACAGCCTTCATCATATGCAACGTTGGTGAAGAAGACAGCCCCAAAGTTTTGTATTTGGACAGTGGTTGTAGTAACCACATGAGTGGTAATGAAAGTCTTTTTTCTTTCATTGATAAAAATGTAAAGTCTGAAATTAGAATGGGGAACAATGGAATTGTTCTAGTTGTGGGCAAATGATCTATTATGATCTGCACCAAGCAAGGTGAGAAGCAAGAAATTCAGAATGTTTATTTTTCCCCTGGCATAAAACATAATTTGATGAGTGTTGGGCAGCTCACTCAAAATGGTTACAAAGTGCTGATGGAGAATCACCAATGTGTCATTTATGAGAAGGATGGGAGCAAGAAAATTGTTGCAGCGGTTCAAATGACAAAGAACCGAATGTTTCCATTGAAGGTGGAGATGTGTTTCTCTTCACAATCAGCAACTCCACCTCCCAAGGAAGAATGTACATCAGTACATCAATCAGCCTTCAAGAGCGTGATTGAAGACCCCTCCAAGTTATGGCATTTAAGGTATGGACTTCTTGGTTATGCTGGTTTAAATTTATTGTCCAGGAAAAGAATTGTAGAGGATTTGCCATGTATTAAAGAATTCAATAGTAAGTGTGAGGCTTGTATTTTGGGTAAGCAACATAGACTACCGTTTAATTCTGCAAACTCTAAAGGGGAAGAGCACCATTAGAGTTGGTGCATACTAATTTAGTTGGCCCTATGCAAATCACTTCCATTGGAGGGAGTACTTATTTTATGATATTCATAGATTATTGTTAAAAATAAGAAATATTGAGAGGGGGGGGGTGAATCGGTATTTCACAAACTTTTAATTTTGCCCACTTATGGATATAACAGATTACTTTAGTGCATACAAATATTATCAAGCTAATTAACAGACATAGCAATAAATAGAAAGAACTCATAACACATGATATGTTCTCGAGGAAACCTTGGCCAAGGGAAAACCCCGGTGGGGATGGTACCCACAAAGATCACTAATCAAAAGTATCCTGTTAGGGATATTGGACCTCGTTAAGAGTCTATTTACAATGTATAGTAGATCTGTCCTGGTTAAAGGACTTTAGGCCTTGTTAGAAGCCTTAACCCTGTTAGGAGTTAGATTACAAAACCTGATCACCAGTTGAGCTCACTGCCCAAATAGGTTAGATTACAAAACCTGATCACCAGTTGAGCTCACTGCCCAAATAGGTAATACAAAATATTTTTGACTATAATATGGTACTGCTTACAACTTCGCATCAATAGCCTTTTTTGCTATCACAATATACAACTTTCACAAGTTATCCTTTTTCTTTATTTTCAAAAAACATCATACTCATTACATTTCAAGTATGCCTAATATGTGAGTTATTAGGGCTAATAACTTTATATGGTCAGCTTCCAAAATCTTTATCCAAGGGTAAACATCTAGGATGTCATCCCTTCATAATGTTAAGTCATTATTTTGACAAGCAAAATAATCCCTTAACTCTTTCACTAATACTATCTCCAAAACTGTTTTGTCTGCACTTTCTTCGGTAAAATTTGAATAAATTTGTTCGTACTGCTCCAAACTTTATGTGCACTGAGATAGGGTATCCTCATACTCTGTAGAAGCTTCAGTTAACTATGCAAACAAAACTATTTCTCCAGTGGACGTCGCCAACTAAATCTTCATCGGGTGCTCTGTCAAGATCGTTGTATCCATACTTAGACAATTTCTTCCTTCAACTTGCCATACTTGCATTTCAGATTCTGTGCTCTTAGTAAACATCATATGTTTCCATAATGACAACATCTATGCATCCACATTAGTCAAATTGCCAACAATCTCCCCCTTTGTCATTGGTGGCAACATATGGGAAAATTGGCTAAGTGTGCAAACAAAACTTCAAAACGCTTACACAAAATTGTGGCCAAATGTTATACAAAACATATACAATATTATACTCCATAGAATAGCTCCCCCTATGAGTATCCTTCCTCAACATATTATCAATTTTCTGCTATCTCTCCCCCTTTGACAACAATGACAAAGATAGGGTGTACAAAAATTTAAAAAAAAACTTGATACCTTGTTGTCAGCTATTGCAAAGCCGGTAGGCTTGCAACACAATCGCCAAACTTTGACTTCCATGTTTTGAAATCTTTCTCCCATATCTTCTTGATGGATTCAACAACATTGAGTAAAATACTCAATCCGTATGCTGCTATCTGACAAGCTTGCAAGGAATTAAAGCTAAACTTCTGAAGAGATGTCTTTGCTGAAAGACACTCCTCAATTTGGTCTTCAACAATTAAGGTCTTGATTGAGACATGCTCTCTCAAGATATTAATCCTGACCATCTTTCTATTCTTCTCCTCTGCTAAAACTCTGATTTCATCATTTAACTTCCTTATGTTCTTCTCCACAGAACTTATCTTTACATTAGGGCTTGTCAAGGTGTTTGTCTCAGCTATAATTGCATCTATCTTCTCTCTGATCTTCTTATCTTCTTCAACTGTTATGATTTCTGATTTTGTGCATTGTATATACAAACTCTTTCCAGTCTCAAAATGTTTCCTCAAATTATTTATACATACATCCAAATTATCAATATCATTTCGAATATTTACACTTATATTTTGTTGCATTTCTGCTTCATAAGCTTCTTGAGCTTTTATTCTAGCAATATCCTTCAAGTTAGAAAATTCAGAGTCAAAAGAGTTCATTACCATTTTAGCTTTCTCAAGTGGATTCGAGTCAAATACCTTAGTGCTAATCACACTCTCAAGTTTCTTTGTCAAAACTCTAACTTTTCCTTCAAGGTCCTTCACCTTCTTATTCTTTCCAATAATTTTATTAAGAGATGTGATGAACTCAAGCTAATCATCATCATCAACCTCTTTTCCAAGGTCTTCAAAAATTGAACCAATTTGTCTCTTCTTATTGTTAGGTGTGCTAATGTCTTCAACTGGTATAGAAGGTGTACTAGAGGTAGTGACCTCTGTCAAAATTTGTTTACCTTTAACTGTCTACTCTACTGGAACTGATTTTGATACAGCTGGTGCTTCCTCTGCCTCTGTATCCTTTACTGATTTTGTAACCTTCTCTTGCTCTCCTAAAGCCAAATTGTCAACAATGTTTCCTAGATCACAAAACACTGCATCATCTGACTCTAGTGTCACTTTGGTGCCTTCAATGTCCATTGATTCTTTGCTAATATTGATATGTGAAGAAGATGGGACTTCTTCAATACCAACTTCCTCTGCATGTTGTTCCTCTGATTGCTTCTGCTGAGGATCTAATTCAACATGCTTTCTTGCAACTATATCTGCAAGAACTTGCATTACTACTTGCTCAGTCTCTTTCTGTACTTCCTCCTTTTTGCCTCCCATTATAAGAATTGTTCTTCTCTTAGTTCTCAATAAAGTTCCAAGAGGCTTCAAGATTCTCTTCAAATGATCTTCATCCTCAACTTCACAGAATTGTCTGATTACATGTTCTCTCATCTTTGTGTCCTCTTCTTGTGGTCTCTATTTTCTATTCACAAGTCTGTTATACAAATCTTCTGGGATCTTACCATGAATAGTGCTAAATTTCTTATCTGTCAAAATCATATGTGTAATCATTGCATTTTCAAAATTTAATCTGTCAAATGATCCATATAGATCATAGTATTTGTTTATCTTAGTGAAGTCTCCATGCTGCAATGTATCTTCATTAACTCTTTCAATTCTTGGTTTCCAAGTTTTCTTCTTGAGTGAAACTTCATCATCATCTTTAATTTCTGCTACTTTTCTAGGTATAGGTGGTACAATCACTTTCTATCTCTTGTCGGGTCCTGTTGCACTCTCTTTTACTCTTTTGCTAGGAATAGGAGAAAAGGATTTTTCCCTTTCAAATTTTTCAGGTTCTTCAACTTTTACCTTTACTGCAATAGGATCAATAGGGTCTACACTAGATGCCATAGGTGGAACTACAAGATTTTCCCTTTGCTTTAAGGCTTCTGCAGTCTTCTTAGCTATGTCACACTCATGACTTGACATACCCGATTCTTTCAGTATTTTCTTTATAGTTGATTCAACTCTCCTACTAGATTGCTTCTTTTCTTTCAAACTTATTGTAGAGTTGAAATTCTCTTCATAGGTTCCAAACCTATTTGCATGACCATCCAACTCACACTTTAACAGTCTATTCACATATCCTATTGTTTCTGCTTCAGATACTTCATAACCAAGAGGGTCTATGAATTCCATTCTAGGCTCAACTGCTTCAATGTAGGTGAAATCAGTGTCTACCATAAAACAAATGTCATCTTTATGCTTTTCAACTAAGGATTGAGGAATCCTTGATCTATTCTTAACAATTTTATGAACAGTCTTCAATATAAGCTTCACACTGTCATTGACTTTATCAATTAGGTGCTTCATGTAGAATGAGTTTATTCTTTACATTGTGTTCACATTTTCACTCCAGTCAACTATGTAAGGAAATCTTCTCAAAATGTGAAAAAACATATAGGTTATCAGAGATGAAAACCTAAACTGTGTGTACTTAGTCTTCTTAATCTTTTCTAAGTTCTCAAACAACTGAATTCTCAGAATTTCACATAGGTCTACTTGTTTCTTCTCAATACACATAAGATAAGCTATATGAACCATTCCTACAACCATGTCATCTTCCCTTGAACTACCATAGAATTTAGTTGTTAGAATCTTGCAAAGCTACCTAACATCATCTTGCTTAATCTTACTTATCACAATTCCTCTACCATTATGACTAGATCCAATGTTGTCTAAGACAATATTTCTCATGTTCTTTTCATTCAGTGGAATCTCTCCAACTTTTGATAATCTAGTAACATCATGAATTAGGTTGGCAGTTATATCAATAACTCTATCCTCCATCCAGAATTTCCCATTGTGGATTCTACTTTAAATGATCTTGGTACATTCCTCATCATCAAATTCATACTTCATGGAATAATTGATAATTTCATTGTTCTCTAGGTGCCCATAAGCTGGTTTAACTGGCATGTCTTGATTATACAATTTTCTGTAATCATCATTAAAATCTGCATCTCCCAAGGTTTCAAACTTGCAACCTAAATATCCTTTAACATTCTCAATGTGTAATACTCCATCTGGTACGGATGATAGTGCTAGTCTATCATCAATTTCAGTTGGTTCTACTGGTTCTTTCTTAATCTTAGGTCTATTCTTATCCTTAACATTATGAACCATAGAAATATCCATCTTATCAACTGATTAAAGATCGAAAAATACCTCAACTTTGAAAAATCTAGGGTTTCAGTATGATCGAAACTGCTTCCAAACTTCTTCAAATCATCCTCAACTCACTTTTTCTTCTTTCAAATCTCTTTTCAATCACTTTCAAATCATAATAAATTCAATTTTGACCTAATAACACTTCACATGAACTCGATCTGACATCACATTCATTCATGTTGCCGCTATAACCTCAAAAAGTTGATTCTGCAAACCTGCAACCATAAAACTTTTTGCGACCTCGCAAAACACAATATTTTCTTTTGCACACTTAACCATAGCATTAGTACAACATAAAAAACCTATATGTAACTGCGCAAAACTTGACTCATTCAAATTCCTAATCTACACTAATCCTAAGTCCTAAACTACAGAAACTTACATAATTTAAGTACTTAAAGAAGGGTCAGGTAAAGATTCATCCTTACCATCAGATACATTACCTTCCTAACTACTTTCAGTGCTGAATATACCTCCTTGATCTATGCCTTTATCAAATTTTACTTCATCTTTATTTCTACAACAACCTTTCTCTTTGTTTCCTCCATTTTCATTCCTTCTTGCATTGTTCCTAGGGTTAGGGTTATGATGATAACCTCCATTGTTCATTATACAAACTCTTGTTGAGTGTCCAAACTTGTTGCATATCTGACAAATGATTCCATTGTTTCCAAATCTCTGTCCTTGTTGGTTAATCTGTGACCTACAATTTCTAGCAATATGTCCTACTTTGTTGCATTTAAAACATACTACAACTTTTCTTTTATTCATTTCTTTAATAGATCTCTTATCTACATTGTTAGTATTCCCAATCATTCTATTATCATAATTATTTAAAATTACTTTAGGTCTTCTACATTCATTAGCTCTATGTCCAAAACCATGACAATTATAACAATATCCATTAAGAGGTTTAAATTGCTTACCTATGCAATCTCTCTTCATGTGCCCAATAGTATTACAAGCAAAACATTTACCTTTGAATTCTCTTTGCATACCTTTAGATGATTCTTCCTATTTTGATTCTTCTTACTTTGATTCTTCTTTCTCTCTAGGTGGTTCTTCTTTAGGTGGATCTTCCAATGTGTTCTCATCTAGCTTCATTTCCTCCATACTTTCAGATGTCCTCAGATCTAGCTTCTTACTTTCATGATTTGTTCTAAACATACTAAATCCAAATCCAGTCTTATCGAAGAATGGTTCTCCATAAGAAATTTGCTTTTCAGTCCTATCACCATTAGAATATAGCCTTTCAAGTTGTTTAGATTGAGTCAATTCACCTTTCACAATTTTATTATACTTCTCAAGTTCTGCATACTAGACTTTTACTTTTTCAGATTCGGATGTTACCTTTTCAAGTCTTAATCTCAGATCTTCATTCTCAATTTTCAACTTTTCATTATCAGATCTCAAATTTCCATCTTTCATACTAAGCTTCAAATTTACTATCTTCAGTTCATGCTTAAGGATCTTATTTTCTTTTTCTAATTCATCACAATCTTCAACAAGAATATCAAATTCCTTTTCAGATTTCAGATCTTCAATCTTACCTTTTAATTTGTCAATAACATTCTTTGCATCTTCATACTTTCTTCTTAAGGAGTTTCTTTCATCAGTAAGCATATGAATCTGTTCAAGAGCTTCTTCAAGATTCTTCTGAAGTTGATTCATATCCATAGAGATCTTACTCAAGCTGCTAAGCTTTCCTTGACTCTTCGAGTAACTATGCTCTGATACCAATTGTTAGATATAGGAAATATTGAGTTGGGGGGGTGAATCAATATTTCACAAACTTTTATTTTTGCCCACTTATGGATATAACAGATTACTTTAGTGCATACAAAGATTATCAAGCTAATTAACATACATAGCAGTAAATAGAAAGAACTCATAACACATGATATGTTCTTGAGGAAACCTTGGCCAAGGGAAAACCCTGGTGGGGATGGTACCTACAAAGATCACTAATCAAAAGTATCCTGTTAGGGATATTGGACCTCGTTAAGAGTCTATTTACAATGTATAGTAGATCTATCCTGGTTAAAGGACTTTAGGCCTTGTTAGAAGCCTTAACTCTGTTAGGAGTTAGATTACAAAACCTGATCACTAGCTGAGCTCACTGCCCAAATAGGTAATACAAAATGTTTCTGACTATAATATGGTACTGCTTACAACTTCACATCAATAGCCTTTACTGCTATCACAATATACAACTTTCGCAAGTTATCATTTTTCTTTCTTTTCAAAAAACATCATTCTCATTACATTTCAAGTATGCCTAATATGTGAGTTATTAGAGCTAATAACTTCAGATGGTCATCTTCCAAAATCTTTATCCAAGGGTAAACATATAGGATGTCATCCCTTCATAATGTTAAATTATTATTTTGAGAAGCAAAATAATCCCTTAACTCTTTAGCTAATATTGTCTCCAAAACTGTTATGTCTACAAAACTATCTTCGGTAAACTTTGAATAACTTTGTCTGTACTACTCCAAACTTTATGCACACTGAGATGGGGTATCCTCATACTTTGTAGAAGCTTCAGTTAACTGCGCAAACAAAACTATTGCTCCAGTGGATGTTGCCAATTAAATCTTCATCGGGTGCTCTGTCAGGATCACTGTATCCATACTTAGACAATTTCTTCCTTCAACTTGCCATACTTGCATTTCAGATTCTGCGCTCTTAGTAGAGATCATATGTTGCCATAATGACAACATCTATGCATCCACATTAGCCAAATTGCCAACAATGATTTCAATCGTAGAACATGGGTTTACTTTATGAAAAATAAATCTGAAGCTTTTGATAAGTTTTTAAAATTTAAAGCCCAAGCTGAAAATGAATGTGGAAAAAATCTTAAAGTCTTAAAATTAGATAGAGGGGGGGAGTATACTTCCAATATTTTTGTAAAGTTTTGCAGGCAGAATGGCATAAAGAAGGAGCTAACAGCCAGTTATACTCCGCAGCAAAATGGAGTGGCTGAAAGAAAAAATACAACCATTGTTGAGATGGCAAGAAGCATGATGAAAGAGAAAGGTCTCCCAACTGAATATTGGGGAGAAGCTATAGCAGCAATAGTCTATTTAATTAATAGAAGTCCTAAAAAAGCAGTACGTGACAAGATTCCAATGGAAGAATGGACAAAGCATAGATGGACGGTTGAACACTTGAGAGTGTTTGGGTGTGTAGCATATGCACACGTACCAAAGGAGCAAAGGAAAAAGTTTGATGATAAAGGAGTGAAGTGTGTTTTTACTGGTTATAGTCCAAAATCCAAGGCATACAAATTGTATGATCCAGTTGGTAAGAAAATGATCACTTCAAGAGACGTGGAGTTCATTGAGAATGAGTCATGGGATGGCTCGGTGGACACATCTTCAAGCACTTCAAGCAAAGTGCCTATTATTGATGAAGATGGTGAAGTTAATGATCAACAAAATGAAATACTAGTAGGTATAGAAAGCTCCAAAAAGCTGCAAATTGGCCCCACAGAGAGCAGCAACAACAATACTAAGAGCTATGATCCCACTCTCGCCTCCCTAGTGCCGAGAAAGACCAAGAGTCTAAAGGAGATATACCAAGATGAAAGGTATGAAAATGAATTTGATGAAAATATTAATTTTGCATTATTTTCTCATAGTGATCCAATTTATTTTAAGGATGCTGAAAAAGAAGAAAAATGGTGTAAGGCCATGGATGAGGAAATGGATGCAATAAAAAGAAATGAAACTTGGGAGCTCACTAATTTAACTCCAAACAAGAAAATTATTGGAGTTAAATGGGTTTACAAGACCAAGAGTAATGCTGAAGGAAAAATAGATAGGCATAAGGCTCAATTGGTGGTCAAGGGGTACAAACAATAGTATGGTAGAGATTATGATGAGACTTATGCCCCTATTGCTAGAATGGAAACTGTGCATGCTATCATAGCAATTGCAGCTCAACACAAATGGAAGGTTTATCAAATGGATGTGAAGTCCACCTTCTTGAATGGAGTATTGAAAGAAGAGGTTTATGTGGAGAAACCACCTGGTTATGAAGTTTCAGGTCATGAAAGTAAAGTGTATAGGCTGAAGAAGGCTCTTTATGGGCTTAAGCAAGCTCCACAGGCATGGTACAGCAGAATTGACTCATATTTGATGAGCAATGGCTTTTGCAAAAGTGATGATGAGCCCACTCTTTACATCAAGGCAGCTAATGGTAATATTTTAATTGTTGTCTTGTATGTTGATGATTTAATCTTTACTGGGGATAATGATTTCCTCATTGCTGATTTTAAAGAGGCTATGAAAAGTGAGTTTGAAATGTCAGACTTAGGTCTTTTGAGATATTTTCTAGGCATAGAAGTAAAAAAAATGCATGATGGTATTTTTATCTCTCAAGAAAGATACACAAATCAGATTTTGGAGAGATTTAGAATGCAAAGTAGCAAGCCTACTCCAACACCAACTTTAGTAAGTTTGAAGTTAAGCAAGAAAGATTGCAGCAGCAATGTGGATCCAACTTTATTTAAAAGTTTAGTTGGAAGTTTGATGTATTTAACAGCTACTAGGCTAGAAACTATGCATGCAGTAAGTTTGATTTTCAGATTTATGGAAACTCCAAAGGACTCCCATTGGCAAGTGGGAAAGAGAATCCTAAGGTATGTGAAAGGAACCAAGGGATATGGTATTTTGTATACTGAAAAATTTTTTTTTGATCTTATTGGCTATACAGATAGTGATTGGGTAGGGAGCTTGGATGATAGGAAAAGCACATTCGGATATGTTTGTCACATGGGTTCAGGTGTAATCTCATAGGCTTCTAAGAAGCAGCCCATAGTTGCTCAATCTTCAACAGAGGCAGAATATATAACAGCAAATGCAACAACATGTCAAGCTATTTGGCTAAGAAGGATCTTGGTAGATTTGAAGCAAGAACAAGAGGATGGAACCACAATATTTTGTGACAATATTTCCTCATTAGCTTTGTCAAAGAATCTAGTGTTTCATGGAAGAAGCAAACACATTGAAATCAAATATCATTTTATTAGAGAATTAGTTGAGAATGGTGAAATAAAAATGGAGTTTTGGAGGTCAAAGCAGCAGCTAGCAGACATTTTCACCAAGCCATTGGGCATTGCAAGTTTTGAGCATCTTGGCGTAGTTAGTTTGGATCAAGCATGATCTTGTTTGTCAGCTCAAGACAATGGGGGAGTGTTGGATTTTCAGAATCAAATCTGATTGTTTGAAGTCTCCTTAATTGACTTTATTTTAATAAAGTTTAAATCAGATATTTTTGAATGAACTTTGAAAGATAAGTTCAAATCAGATTTGGGGGAAATCTGATTTCTTCTTCAGACTTCCATCTTCTTCTTTTTTACAGTAATTTTTCTATAAAGGAAATAATAACTTTATTCTTTCACAAGTGAGAATGTTTGTAATCTCTCTTTTGTATGTAGCAACAAATAGACTAAGTTTTTTGTAATACTCTACTTTTTGACAAAGATGTGAATGATTATTTTGAAAGCAGTGATTGCTTCATATAATCTTGTAAGAGCATTGAGAAGCTCATAGTTTGTATGCAGCTCCAGTAGTTGCAAGTTTAATTTCTAATTGTAGAAATGTTTTAGATTGAATAGAAGGAATAAGATTATAACATAAAGTCTCCAGCTCTCATGTCTGCCCTATTTTGGGGTTTTTAGAATTTTCTTCATTGCTAAAAATAGAGCATTTTTGTGCATTTCTAGAATTTAGTGTTTTTCTAAATTCTTTACATGAATGACTCTGACTCCCAAATTTTCCATCGAAAAAAATTCCTTGTGCTGTGCTACAAGCTTTTCCTTTCAAAGTAGACTTTGATTCATTCGATCGGGATGAACTTTTCTTCACATTTATAGCATAGTTATGCCTGCTTCCAAAATTATATTTTCCATTTCCACCGCACATTAATTTAAGCAACTGAAATATTCAAATGTTGTCAATAGACTGAGTGGTGCTTAGCTTGTTTGCAAATTAACATTTGAACAATACAAATATATGATTATTTAGCTTTTTCTTTCTAATTTTATATTTGAAAAACAAGAAAGGTTTCAATTTTTGAATAGCTAGGTAGCTCCAGAGATGTCAAAAGTGAAACCCCGTCAAAAAAAATGAAAATTTTGCAAGACACCAAAAGGTAAATCTGCACACTTTCATATGCTTGGATTACTCAAGATAATTCTTTTTCTTGGAGTGTATTTATGTTTCAATTTTGATGGAGGATTTTATTATTTATAAAGATATTTTGGCAATTCAGCCACTAGCGTGGAAGTATGAACTTTGTTTCAATTTTTGGCTTTCTAGCACCAGAATTATTTATAGTTCTTTTGCATTTTAATATATGTCGGTCATTATGTTTTATGTTCACACAAAAAATCAAAGTCAAACTGGAGCTTGACAATGGCTGGCCGGTGTGGGCGTGTTCTTTTTGCTCCTCCCTACTTCGCTTATTGCACAAGCCCATACAAGTTTTTCCTTCAACCCATTCAATGCCTTGACAGTCAAATTGTTTGGGAATGCTTTAGTGCACTCCAAAGCCATTTCCCTTACTGACCGGTCCCAATTCAGTATTGGGTGTGCATTTTATCCACATCCTATGCCTATGAAAGAAGGTGGGTCTACTTTGTCTTTCAGCACAAGTTTTGTGTTTCAAATTATAAGCACTGCTTCATGTCTCTCACAAAGCGAGCATGGACTGGCATTTATAATGACACCCCACAAATCTCCAGAGGGATATTTGCCATCTCAGTTCCTTGGCTTGTTGAATTCTTCAAGCATAAGACAAGCCTGCAATCATCTCTTTGCGATTGAGTTCGACACAGTAAGGGGAGTGGAATTCTCAGACATTGAGGACAATCACATTGGTGTTGATCTCAATGACCTAAGGTCTATAGAATCTAAGACTGCAGGCTACTGGAATGACAACAGCTAGTTTCAAGCTTTGGATCTTAACAATGGAAAAAATATTCAAGCTTGGATTGATTATGACCATGTTCTAGACGAGCTCAAAGTGACCATCACAAAGGCTTGTTCAAATCACCCAGAGAAGCCACTTATATATCTAAAATATATTTCTATGTCCAACATTCTTGAAGAAGAAATGTTCATTGGTTTTTTAGTGGCTATAGGAGCCTTAGTTGGAGAGCATCGCATAGTCACCTGGAGCTTTAATACAAGTGGAGTAGCCTCATTCCTGAATTTGAAGCTCTGTGATGTCAATACATAGAGAAAACCCAAGAACTTAATTTCCAAATTGGTAGCTGACATTAGCACCGTTTGCGTCCTCTCCCTCCTAGTGGTGGTGGTTGCAATTGTTAGAAATAGGAAATACTAAGAGGGGGGGGTGAATCAGTATTTCACAAACTTTTTCTTTTGCCCACTTATGGATATAATAGATTACTTTAGTGCATACAAAGATTATCAAGCTGATTAACAAACATAGCAGTAAATAGAAAGAACTCATAACACATGATATGTTCTCAAGGAACCCTGGCCAAGGGAAAACCCTGGTGGGGATGGTACCCACAAAGATCACTAATCAAAAGTATCCTGTTAGGGATATTGGACCCTATTAAGAGTAAATTTACAATATATAGTAGATCTATCCTGGTTAAAGGACTTTAGGCCTTGTTAGAAGCCTTAACCCTGTTAGGAGTTAGATTACAAAACTTGATCACCAGTTGAGCTCATTGCCCAAATAGTTAATACAAAATATTTCTGACTGTAGTATTGTACTGCTTACAACTTCACATCAATAGCCTTTGCTGCTATCACAATATACAACTATCACAAGTTATCCTTTTCTTTCTTTTTACACATCACATACTTACACTTTCATTACATTTCAAGTATGCCTAATATATGAGTTATTAGAGCTAATAACTTTATATGGTCGACTTCCAAAATATTTTTCCAAGAGTAAACATCTAGGATGTCATCCCTTCATAATGTTAAGTCATTATTTTGACAAGCAAAAATAATCACTTAACTCTTTCGCTAATACTGTCTCCAAAAACTATGTTCGGTAAACTTTGAATAACTTTGTCCGTACTGCTCCAAAATTTATGTGCACTAAGATGGGGTATCCTCATACTCTATAGAAGCTTCAGATAACTACACAAACAAAAATATTTCTCCAGTGGACGTCGCCAACTAAATCTTCATCGGGCGCTCTGTCAGGATCACTGTATCCATACTTAGACAATTTCTTCCTTCAACTTGCCATACTTGTATTCCAGATTTTGTGCTCTCAATAAAGATCATATGTTGCCATAATGACAACATCTATGCATCCACATTAGCCAAATTGCCAACAATCTCCCCCTTTGTCATTGGTGGCAACATATGGGAAAATTGGCTAAGTGTGCAAACAAAACTTCAAAGTATTTACACAAAATTGTGGCCAAATGTTATACAACACATATACAATATTTTACTCCATAGAGTAGCTCCCCCTATGAGTATCCTTCCTCAACATATTATCAATTTTTTGCTATCTCTCCCCCTTTGACAACAATGACAAAGATAGGGTGTACAAAAATTTCAAAAGAAAACTTGATACCTTGTTATTAGCTATTGCAAAGCTGGTAGGCTTGCAACATAGTGGCCAAACTCTGACTTCCATGATTCAAAATCTTTCTCCCATATCTTCCTGATGGATTCAGCAACATTGAGTAGAGTACTCAATCCGTATGCTGCTGTCTGACAAGCTTGCAGGGAATTAAAGCTAAACTTCTGAAAAGATGTCTTTGCTGAAAGACACTGCTCAATTTGGTCTTCAACAATTGAGGTCTTGATTGAGATATGCTCTCTCAAGATGTTAATCCTGATCATCTTTCTATTCTTCTCCTCTGCTAACATTCTAATTTCATCATTTAACTTCCTTATGTTCTTCTCTACAGAACTTATCTTTACATTTGGGCTTGTCAAGGTGTTTGTTTCAGCTGTAATTGCATCTATCTTCTATCTGAACTTCTTATCTTCTTTAGCTGTTAGGATTTTTGATTTTGTGCATTGTATATACAAACTCTTTCCAGTCTCAAAATGTTTCCTCAAATTCTTTATGCATACATCCAAATTAACAATATCATTTTGAATATTTACACTTAAATTTTGTTGCATTTCTGCTTCAAAGTCTTCCTGAACTTTTATTCTAGCAATATCCTTTAAGTTAGAAAATTCAGAGTCAAAAGAGTTTATTATTATTTTAGCTTTCTCAAGTGGATCTGATTCAAATACCTTAGTGCTGATCACACTCTCAAGTTTCTCTGTCAAAACTCTATTTTTGCCTTCAAGGTCCTTCACCTTCTTATTCTTTCTAATAATTTTATTAAGAGATGTGATGAACTCAAGCTGATCATCATCTTCAACCTATTTTCCAAGGTCTTCAAAAATTGAACCAATTTGTCTCTTCTTACTATCAGGTGCACTAGGGGTAGTGACCTCTATCAAAATTTGTTTACCTTTAACTGTCTGCTCTGCTGAAACTGATTTTGATACAGCTGGTGCTTCCACTACCTCTGTACCCTTTTCTGATTCTGTAATCTTCTCTTGCTCTTCTAAAGCCAAATTGTCAACAATTTTTCCTAGATCATGAAATACTACATCATCTGACTCTAGTGTCACTTTGGTTCCTTCAATGTCCATTGATTCTTTGCCAATATTGATACGTGAAGAAGATGGGACTTCTTCAATACAAACTTCCTCTGCATGCGGTTCCTCTGATTGCTTCTACTGAGGGTCTGATTCAACATGCTTTCCTACAACTATATCTGCAAGAACTTGCATTATTTCTTGCTCAGTCTCTTTATGTACTTCCTCCTTTTTGCCTCCCATTATAAGGATTGTTCTTCTCTTAGTTCTCAATAAAGTTCCAAGAGACTTCAAGAATTTCTTCAAATGATCTTCATCCTTAACTTCACAGAACTGTCTGATTACATGTTCTCTCATCTTTATGTCCTCTTCTTGTGCTCTCTATCTTCTATTCACGAGTCTATTATACAAATCTTCTGGGATCTTACAATGAATAGTGCTAAGTTTCTTATCTGTCACAATCATATGTGTAATCATTGCATTTTCAAAATTCAATCTGTCAAATGATCCATATAGATCATAGAATTTATTTAACTTAGTGAAGTCTCCATGCTTCAATATAGGTGAAATCAGTGTCTACCATAAAAAAAATGTCATCTTTATGCTTTTCAACTAAGGATTGAGGAATCCTTGATTTGTTCTTAACAATATTCTGAAAAGTCTTCAATACAAGCTTCACACTGTCATTGACTTTACGAATTAGGTGCTTCATGTAGACTGAGTTTATTCTTTCCATTGTGTTCACATTGTCACTCCAATCAACTGTGTAAGGAAATCTTCTCAAAATATGGAAAAACATATAGGTTATCAGAGATGAAAACCTAAACTGTGTGTACTTAGCCTTCTTAATCTATTCTAAGTTCTCAAATAACTAAATTTTCAAAATTTCACATAGGTCTACTTGTTTCTTCTTAGTACACATAAGATAAGCTACATGAACCATTCCTACAGCCATGTCATCTTCCCTTGAACTACCACAAAATTTAGTTGTTAGGATCTTTCAAAGGTACCTAACATCATCTTGCTTAATCTTACTTATCGCAATTCCTCTACCATCATAACTAGATCCAGTGTTGTGTAAAACAATATTTCTCATGTTCTTTTCATTCAATGGAATCTCTCCAACTTTTGATAATCCAGTAACATCATGAATTAGGTCGGCAGTTATATCAATAACTCTATCCTCCATCCAGAATTTCCCATTGTGGATTCTACTTAAAATGATCTTGGTACATTCCTCATCATTAAATTTATACTTCATGGAATAATTGATAATTTCATTGTTCTCTAGGTGCCCATAAGCTAGTTTAACTGACATGTCTTGATTATACAATTTCCTATAATCATCACTAAAATCTGCATCTCCCAAAGTTTCAAACTTGCAACCTAAATATCCTTTAACATTCTCAATGTGTAATACTCCATCTGGTACGGATGATAGTGCTAGTCTATCATCAATTTCAGCTGGTTCTACTGGTTCTTTCTTAATCTTAGGTCTATTCTTATCCTTAACATTATGAACCATAGAAATATCCATCTTATCAACAAATTAAAGATCAAAAAATACCTCAACATTGCAAATCTAGGGTTTCAGTATGATCGTCGCTGAAAACTGCTTCCAAACTTCTTCAAATCATCCTCAACTCACTTTTTCTTCTTTCAAATCTCTTTTCAATCACTTTGTAATCGTGATAAGTTTGATTTCAACCTTAAAACACTTCACATTAACTCGATCTGACATCACATTCATTCATTTTGCCGCTAAAACCTCAAAAAGCTGATTCTGCAAACCTGCAACCATAGAACTATTTGCAACCTCACAAAACACAATATTTTCTTTTTCACACTTAACCATAGCATTAGTACAACATAAAAAACCTATATCTAACTGTGCAAAACTTTACTCATTCAAATTCCTAATCTACAATAATTCTAAGTCCTAAACTACAAAAACTTACATAATTTAAGTACTTAAAGAAGGGTCAGGTAAAGATTCATCCTTACCATTAGTTACATTACCTTCCTGACTACTTTCAGTGCTGAATATACCTCCTTGATCTGTGCCTTTATCAAATTTTACTTCATCTTTATTGCTACAACAACCTTTCTCTTTGTTTCCTGCATTTTCATTCCTTCTTGCATTGTTCCTAGGGTTAGGGTTATGATGGTAACCTCCATTGTTCATTCTGCAAACTCTTTCTAAGTGTCCAAACTTGTTGCATATCTGACAAATGATTCCATTATTTCCAAATCTCTGTCCTTATTGGTTAATCAGTGACCTGCAATTTCTAGCAATATGTCCTACTTTGTTGCATCTAAAACATACTACCACTTTTCTTTGATTTATTTCTTCAATAGATTTCTTATCTACATTGTTAGTATTCCCAATCATTCTATCATAATTATTCAAAATTACTTTAGGTCTTCTACATTCGTTAGCTCTATGTCCAAAACTATGACAATTATAACAATGTCCATTAAGAGGTTTAAATTGCTTACCTGTGCAATCTCTCTTCATGTGCCCAATAGTATTACAAGCAAAACACCTACCTTTGAATTCTCTTTGCATACCTTTAGATGATTCTTCCTATTTTGATTCTTCTTGCTTTGATTCTTCTTTCTCTCTAGGTGGTTCTTCTTTAGGTGGATCTTCCAATGTGTTCTCATCTAGCTTTATTTCCTCCACACTTTAGGATGTCTTCAGATCTGGCTTCTTACTTTCATGGATTGTTCTAAACATACTAAATCCAAATCCAGTCCTATCAAAGAATGGTTCTTCAAAAGAAATTTGCTTTTTAGTCTTATCACTATTTGAATATAGCCTTTCAAGTTGTTGTTTAGATTGAGTTAATTCACCTTTCACAATTTTATTATACTTCTCAAGTTCCACCTACTGCAGTTTTACTTTTTCAGATTTGGATGTTTCCTTTTCAAGTCTTGATCTTAGAGCTTCATTCTCAATTTTCAATTTTTCATTATCAGATCTCAAATTTCCATCTTTTATACTAAGCTTCAGATTTACTATCTTCAACTCATGCTTAAGGATCTCATTTTCTTTTTCTAATTCATCACAATCTTCAACAAGCATATCAAATTTTAGATCTGCAATCTTACCTTTTAATTTGTCAATAGGATTCTTTGCATCTTCATATTTTCTTCTTAAGGAGTTTCTTTCATTAGTAAGCATATCAATCTGTTCAAGAGCTTCTTCAAGATTCTTCTGAAGTTGATCCATATCCATAGAGATCTTACTCAAGCTGCTAAGCTTTCCTTGAATGTTCCTGCTCCGAGTAACTATGCTCTGATACCAATTGTTAGAAATAGGAAATACTGAGAGGGGGGGGTGAATCAGTATTTCACAAACTTTTTCTTTTGCCCACTTATGGATATAACAGATTACTTTAGTGCATACAAAGATTATCAAGCTGATTAACAAACATAGCAGTAAATAGAAAGAACTCATAACACATGATATGTTATCGAGGAAACCCTGGCCAAGGGAAAACCCCGGTGGGGATGGTACCCACAAAGATCACTAATCAAAAATATCTTGTTAGGGATATTGGACCCTGTTAAGAGTCAATTTACAATATATAGTAGATCTTTCCTGGTTAAAGGACTTTAGGCCTTGTTAGAAGCCTTAACCCTGTTAGGAGTTAGATTACAAAACCTGATCACCAGCTGAGCTCACTGCCCAAACAGTTAATACAAAATGTTTCTGACTGTAGTATGGTACTACTTACAACTTTGCATCAATAGCCTTTGTTGCTATCACAATATACAACTATCGCAAATTATCCTTTTCTTTCTTTTTACACATCACATACTTACACTTTCATTACATTTCAAGTATGCCTAATATATGATTTATTAGAGCTAATAACTTTATATGGTCAACTTCCAAAATCTTTATCCAAGAGTAAACATCTAGAATGTCATCCCTTCATAATGTTAAGTCATTATTTTGACAAGCAAAAATAATCCCTTAACTCTTTCGTTAATACTGTCTCCAAAACTGTTCTGTCTGCAAAAACTATCTTCGGTAAACTTCGAATAACTTTGTCCGTACTGCTCCAAACTTTATGCACACTGAGATGGGGTATCCTTATACTCTGTAGAAGCTTCAGTTAACTATGCAAACAAAAATATTTCTCTAGTGGACGTCACCAACTAAATCTTCATCGGGTGCTTTGTCAGGATCACTGTATCCATACTTAGACAATTTCTTCCTTCAACTTGCCATACTTGCATTCTAGATTCTGCGCTCTCAATAGAGATCATATGTTGCCATAATGACAACATCTATGCATCCACATTAGCCAAATTTCCAATAGTAATGCTTTTGCAATAGAAGAAAAATAGGTACAGAGATATTATTGAAGAATGGGAGATGGAGTACTAGCCTCATAGATTTAAGTAAAAAGATCTACATGTTGCAACAAAGGGTTTTAGAGATGAGGAATTTTTGGGATGTGGAGGCTTTGGTCAGGTGTATAGAGGAGTCCTGCACGCAAACAGTCTCCAAGTAGCGGTGAAATGTATCCTTCGAGAAACCGAGTAAGGGTTAAAGGAGTTCATATAAGAGATCTCCAGTCTTGGTCACCTTCAACATCAAAAACTTGTGCAGATCAGAGGCTTCTGCAGGCGAGTAAAGTAGCTATTCATAGTTTATGACTACATTCCAAATTGGAGCCTGGACAAGATGATATTTGGGAAGCCCAAAAGGGTGTTTGATTGGGTTCATAGGTACAAGATTCTGAGAGATGTCGCTATGGGTTTGGTCTATCTACACAAAGAATGGAAGCAATGTGTAGTGCACAGAGACATCAAGTCGAGAAATGTTTTGCTAGACTCAAAGCTCAATGGAAAGCTTGGAGATTTTGAACTTGCACGTCTATATGAGCATAATGAAAACTGTCATACAACTCATGTGGTGGGAACACTGAGATACATTGTGTTGGAGCTCATACACACTGGAAAAGCTAGCCTAGCAACAAATGTTTATAGCTTTAGTATATTTTTGTTGGAGGTTGGTTGTGGAAGGCGACCTCTCGAGCCCTCTCTCCAAGCTAAACAAATAGTTATGGTGGACTGGGTGAGAGAGCTGTATGTTGGGAGCGCTCTGATGGATGCAACAGACCCAAATATGGGTGGGCAATATGACGAAGTTGAGATGGAAAGAGTGCTCAAATTGGGGCTTCTCTGTTCTAATCCACAGCCAAAGGGTAGGATTAGCATGAGACAAGCTCTGTAGATACTTGAAGAAGAAGCTCCAATACCAAGCTTTGATCCTGAGTTTGATTTGGAGATGAATGCGCCCAAGTCTCCTCTGAATTCAACTTCCATGTATCTTGATGGATGATGGACTATGTGCAATCATGGAAATACATCAACCTTCTAAAAAAATTTCTCTGACGATGCTACTGATGGCTCTTTGTGTGTTGTGCTACTATGTATAAGATGGATGTAATGTGTTTGTTAGTTAGCATACTTTGCTTGTTAGAGATCCACCTTGGGATTAGGACATGGATGTAAGCATTTCTACTATTTTTGGGTTCCTCTAGGACTCTAGAGGACCAAGATAAGTGTAAATAATCTCAGCTTACCCATATGCCTGATTATCAAGAAACAAATCAAAGAAGGATTCCTGTCCAGCAAATTAGTAAATCTAAGATATCTATGGATAATGTTAGGTTATATTTGTTGAAAATAAATTGCAAACCCCAAACTAATTAGAGAACTAAAAATAGAATGGAAAGATAAAAGATAAAATACATAGACAAGAGACATAATGTTTATAGTGGTTCATCTAGCTATTCTAGATTACATCCACTCTTCAAGAAGAGGACAATCTCTTATTCAGATTATGAAAAAGTTACAGCAGCAACTTACACAAAGATTGCTTTTACATATTCAATAACCGACATTCAAAGGGAAGACCAAAATAGCCTAGAAGAGGAATAGATGGCAATGATGGACTTCACAGAGCTGTTACATATTCCCTTCCTGCTAGAAGTGTTACAATCTCCCACTTGAAGTCCAATCAGTGTTGCACAGAGATATCCCCTACTTGGAATGCTTATGTCTATGTAGTGACAATGCTGAGAGAAGCTCTACAGAATTTGAACTTCTCTCACGGTGCAACCTTGGTGAACGCATCAGCCGGATTGATCTTTGTATCAATCTTCTCTAATTGTAATCTTCCCTCTTCAAGAGCATGACATATGAAATGAAATCTGGTCTCAATATGCTTTGTGCGACTGTGGAAAGTTGAATTTTTGGCCAATTGAATGGCACTATTGCTATCAAAAAATAAGGTAAATGTGGATTGTTTAAATCCCAACACTCCAAACAATCATTGTAACCATATCAGCTCTTTAGCTCCCTCAGCGAGAGCAATGTATTCAGCCTTGGTGGAGGAAAGAGAAACTACTTGTTGCTTCTGAGAAGTCCAGCTAATCTCTGCTCTGGCAAAAGTAAACACATAGCCTATTGTAGACCTCCTTGTATCTAAATCTCTAGCCATATCAGAATCAACATATCTACAAATATAAGGGGCCTTACTGTTAAAACATAAAACATGAGAGGAAGTGCCTCTCAAATACCGAAGAGTCCATTGAATTTCTTGCCAATGAGTTTTACTAGGATTACTCATAAAACCACTCACAACTCCCATTGCTTGGGCAATATCCGGATGTGTGCTAACCATGGCGTACATCAAACTACCAACTACTGAAGAATAAGGAATACTAGCCATCTCTTGTTTTTTCTTCTTGAGTAGAAGGACACATTTTTTAAGACAATCAGAAATGATCAGCCAATGGAGTGGCAACTAATTTTGCATTTGTCATATTAAATTTCTCTAAAACTTTAAGAATGTATTTTTCTTGAGATAACTTTATTTCTCTCCCATGTCTATCTCGGATTATATCCATCCCAAGAATCCTCTTCGCTGCCCCTAAATCTTTCATGGAAAAATGAAGAGACAAATGTGTCTTCAGCTCATGAATGAATCTCATACTATTACCAGCAGTCAACATATCATCAACATACAGTAATAAGATCACAAACTTACCAGTTTGAAGCCTTTTGAGGTATACACATGGGTCTGATTCACAGCGAGTAAAACCTTGCTGAGTCATGAAATTATCAAACTTTAAGTACCATTGATGAGGGGCTTTCTTTAGCCCATATAAACTTCTCTTTAACCTACAAAATAAATGCTCTTGCCCCTATTTGACGAAGCCTTCCGGCTATTCCATATATAGCTCTTCATCAATGTCCCCATGTAAAAATGTTGTTTTGATATCGAGTTGCTCAAGCTCGAGGTCCCATGCTGCTGCCATGCTGGGTACCAAATGAATGGTCTATATTTTAACCACTGGAGAAAAAATCTCATTAAAATCTACACCTTTTTGTTGAGAAAATCCCTTCACTACCAATCTGGCCTTGTATCTCTTTCATCCTCCCTCTTCCTCTTTGATGTGATAGACCCATTTGTTTTTTAGAACTTTACAGTTTGGTGGAAGTGGAACCAAATCCCAAGTCTGATTCATGTTTAAAGACTCTATTTCATCTCGCATTGCATCCAATCAGAACACAGAATTAACATCAGCACATGCTTGTTTAAAGGTTTTTTGCTTTGCTTGATCAAAACACAAGGAAAATAACAACTCATAATCATTGAATTTGCGAGGGCATTTCCTTTCTCTGGTAGACCTCCATAAATTAATATTTTGACTTGTGTGAACATTAGAAGTATCGGAATTTGCAGCCTCTGTGTTGGAAATGACAGGCATCTATATAACATCCTACCCTGCCTCAAATGGAGGATTCCCTTTTTCCCAAATGGTCTAAGTTGCGGGTGGGTTTGGAGATAGCAGCCTATGCTGCTTGTGTTGCATTAAAGGGTCTTCACATAATTTTTGTGGTAGGGATTGAACCAACAACTCGGGCTCACATCCTTTCATAATGGCCTGGTCATGAATTTGGATGGGGCGCAAGGAGGATGACAAAGATTGTGCGAAGAGGCGAAGGTTTGGCACTGTCTCTACCCACGGTAGGGAAATGACCCATGGTAGAGTCTATTGTGGGAAGACCATGGCATGAGTCAAGGGGGAGAGTGGCATAAACAAAGTAGGGGTGGACTCAAGCGATAGGGTGGGAAGTTTATCATACTCCATGCGAGGTGAAACTAGGGGTGCAGTTGTAACACTGTCATGGGGAGGCATGGGTATAATGTAATTAGGCATCTATTGTTGGTGCACCACTCACGGTGTTGTAGACGAAAATGGCTGTTGCGGTATTGGGCAAGACAAAGAAGTAGTGTAAGAGGCATACTGGGCAGTATTGGAGGGGGTAAATGTAGAGTGGTGAAATGAGACCTAGGGAGTTCGTTGTGTATTAGTGCCATTGTCAAACAAATCAAAATTGATGAAATCATCAGAAGTATAAGTATTCTAAACTTGCAAGCCTAAGAATGATTTCTCATTAAATACAACATCCTTGCTCCATATCACTTTCTTAGTGATTGAATCCCATAGACGATAACCAAACTCATCCTCACCATACCCCCAAAAAATGCATCTCTTGGATTTAAAATCCAACTTCGTTCTCTGCTCCTTATTAATGTGAGTATATGCATCGCATCCAAAAACACGCAAATGAGAAAATAAAATTCTCTTACCAACCCACCGCTCTTCCAGAATATGAAAATCCAAACATGATGAAGGAGCTTGATTTATTAAATAAACCATTGTATTACATGCCTCTGCCCATAATTCCTTCCCTAAACCGGCATTAGACAACATACACAGAGCTCTTTCCAAAATAGTTTTGTTCAACCTCTCAGCTGCACCATTTTCTTGAGGTGTATACGGGACTGTTTTAATCCTCCAAATACCGTGATCTGCACAAAATTGATCAAACTCCGAAGAGAAAAACTCACCACCATTGTCTGTTAGTAAACATTTTATCTTTCCCCCAATCTGATTTCCCAACTTAGCCTTAAAGCTTTTAAATTTTGAAAAAAACCTCTGATTTCTTATTTAGCATATAGACCCAAACTTTGCGAGTGCAATCATCAAGAAATGTAACAAAATAATTAGCACCACCAATAGAAGTTACCTCTGTAGGACCGAAAACATTGGAATGAATGAGCTCTAATGGAGATGATTTCTTCTCATGACCCATCCTTACGAAGCTGGTGCGATTTTGCTTGCCATAAAGGCAATGCTCACATAATTCCAAATCAACTGATTTTAGACCCGAAAGTTGGTTTCTTCGAAGCATGACTTCAATACCTATTTTGCTCATATGACCAAGCCTCTTATGCCAAAGTTCAGCATTGCTATCCGTAGCTTCCATGGCTACTCCCAGTTCACTGTTACACTCTAATGTGTATAAACTTCTAGTTTTCTACCCTTCTGCTAAAATCAATTGACCTTTGGATACTTTCCAAGAAGCTAAATCAAAACTAACATTGCATCCTTGTGTATATAACTGACTAATAGAAATCAGATTACGCTTAAGTGTAGGAACATGCCTAACATCTTTTAAAATTCATTTACTTCCATTTTTCAATGATAGTGAAATATCCCCTTTGCCGACTATATCACATTCTTTATTATCCCCAAGAAAAACTTTGCCAAACATACCTTCATTGTAGTTTGTGAAAGCACTCTGACATGGAGTTGCATGAAAAGAGGCACCGGAATCAAGAACCCACGAATCTGAATCCATGTTGCCAGCTGCAAGTACCAAAGCTCCATCAGTTGTAGTATTAACACTGGCATTAATGACATTATTTTGAGCCCTTTTGTAGTTCCAACATTTCTTCTTTGTGTGCTCGGATTTTCCACAAAACCAGCATGTGCCATTTCTTCCTCTCGATTTCGAGTGATGACTCGATCTGCCTCTTCCATTGTTATTATTTTTATTTCTTCCTCTCTCATGACTTCTCCCTCTATTGCTTGTGCTCACAGCTATTAGAGCATGTCCGGAATAGGGCTCTTGATGTTTTCTTCGCATGTCTTCACTAAGTAATGTGGCTACGACTTCATCAAATTTCAGCTTGCTCTTGGCTAGAACTGAAGTGCTCACAACCATTACAACTCCTTCTCGGCTATTTGGAAGAGAGAATAATAGTAATATCACCTTTATTTCATCATCTAATGCGATACCAACCGAAATCAGCTGAGTAACTAAAATATTGAACTCATTGAGATGATTCGCAATCACTCCCCCTTCTTTCATTTTCAGATTATATAATTTCTTGATGATGAATACTTTGTTCGATGCTGAAGCTATCTCATATAATGAGGATAAATTATCCCACAGTTCTTTCATGGTCTTCTCTATCGAAACATTGAAGAGCACATTACTTGATAAAGATAAGATGATCGTTGCCTTTGCTTTCTGATCGATCTTCTCCCAATCTTCATCTGACATCGAACCCTTTCCTGTTATTTTTCCAAGTAACGCTAGTTGCAAATCTTGCTTGACAAGCAGAGATTCAATCTATACTTTCCATAATCCAAAGTTTTTCCTTGAAAACTTTTCAATCTTCCATTTATCTGCTTCATCCATGGCGCTTGCAAAACCTCACCAATTTCCAAAAAATTAAACAAGCTTAACTAGCTTTGATACCAATTGTTGAAAATAAATTGCAGACCCAAAACTAATTAGAGAACTAAAAATAGAACGGAAAGATAAAAGATAAAATACACAGACAAGAGACACAATGTTTATAGTGGTTCATCTAGCTCTTTTGGATTACATCCACTCTTCAAGTAGAGGAAAATCTCTTATTCAGATTATGAAAAAGTTACAGCAGCAGCTCACACAAAGATTGCTTTTACATATTCAATAACTGACATTCAAAGGGAAGACCAAAATAGCTTGGAAGATGAATAGACGACAATGATGGACTTCACAGAGCCATTACATATTCCCTTCCTGCTAGAACCATTACAATATTATTGACTTCCTATTGTGTTGGCAAGCATATTTGACAAGGGATGTAAAGTGTTTTACTTTTGATTGGAATTGTAGGACATTCATTCAAGACTTACCATAACATTTTAACAAGATATTTAAAATTCTTAATTATTAGCAATTGTACTTTAGTTTTAATGGGTATGTTGAAGGTCTTAATTATTAGCAATTGTACTTTAGTGTGTAATGGGTATGTTGAAGAGGTGTGGATGGTCAAATATTAAAAATTTGATTTATTTTTTTGTATGATTTATTTAGTACACGAAAAAAATTGATAGGCTATTTAGCAAATGATTTGTATGTAATGGATGTCTCAATGAAGAAGTGATAGCTTTGAAACAACTATATTCATAGGTATTCAAACATAACTAAAATACAATCTCTGAATTAGGAAGATAATCAATCTCCATTACCAATAGGTTCATGGTATGTTTGCAATTGAGAGATATAGAGGGAGAAGGGTGAGAGAGATACATATAAGGATACTGGGAAAGGGGATATATATAAGATGGGAAGATATAGATATAAGCGAAGATGGAGATGGACATTTATAAGGACATGAGAGGTACAAATAAATGGAAAAGATATATGGATAGATAGATATGGAAGATATAAGTACATAGAGAAGGATGGAGAGGGAGAAAACTAAAGAGAGATATATAAAAAGGTAAATACATAATTAAGAAGTTTTATATAGAGAGAGATAGAGATACAAATATATATATATATATATATATATATATATATATATATATATATATATATATATATATATATATATATATATATATATATATATAGAAAGAGGGAGATAATGAAAGATGGGGGATAATGATAGAAATATAAGGATATAGAAGTGACATGTAGAGAGAGGTAGAGAGGGATATTAGAGAGAGAAATTAGGACATATGCAAAAAGAGGTGAGGTGAATAAGAGAGAGATAAGGAGATGTAGATGAAGAGACAAAGAAGTGGAGGACAAGAGTGAGTTATCAAGATACAAAGAGTGATAGGAAAGGAGAATTAAAAAGATGTAATAAATATTAATAAATTAAAAGTGTAGATAATGTGTAAATTCTAAATGTAGATTCAAATCAAATTATGAAAAAATATGGGTTTTAAGAAATGATTAGTTGAATTCAAGTAGATTGGACTTAGCTAAGAATAAAATAAAGACATTTTTCAAATCATGGTGGAGAAAACTCTCTCTCTTTAGATTAAACCCTCATTAGTTAATTCTTCTACTTTGTATCTATTGTTGGAGATTTGCCACCAGACTAGTACTGATTGTATGTTTGTCATTGATGAAAACATATGGTAAGTAGCATGCATGGAAGACTTATGTGGTAACCTTTTAGTATATGTAGTATCAACATGATATCATGGGCGCAAAGATTAACTATTAGTACAGATAGTTATATAGCAGCTTGTGTCAGCAGTGTTCCTGAAAGAGTAACAGGCAGTGTTCTATGTATGGTTGCCCGTACAGTTATCATGGAGCCTTGTGCATTTGGATATATGATGTAGACATGTTAGTGATGTTACATTTCTGGAAGCAAAGTATGATGATCAATAGAAGTGAATTTATGTAGTCGCTATTCACTAGTAGCAGTTTCCTGTGTTTGTTCAGAAGAGCTGACAGAGATTATATTGGTTCTAGAGTTGCGCCTATCATTTCGATATGCACCCTTGAATTAGAGCTTGGAGATGAGTTATTAATGTTTAGTTAAGAGCACATGAGGTAATTAAGCATGAGGAGAAAGATATAGTTATTTTGGTAGAGCTGACAGAGTGTAGTGTGCGTCTACAATTATCTTATTGGACAGGTCCCAGAATGTGTTGCGTGGTTAGTAGAGCCAATTGAATTATTATTGGAGTTTGTTATGGCTTCTCTAATATGATTTCAATTAGGTTATAATAGAATGACTTGAGTATATCATTTAGAGGAAATATATTTATAGGCAGTCATTTGTGATTGCTTGAGTGTCGTTCAAAGTGGATTGTGAAGTGCAGAGCAGAGTGTGCAAAGTGTTAAGCCATCAGAAGAAGGTCTATGTGACTAGGTAAAGTATTTGTGCTATACATTGAAACTGATCCAGACAGCAGGTCTAAGCGCAGCTCACCAAGATCCAAATATAGTGTGTATCTATTATTTAGAAGGTTGTAGCCTTTGCCCATTTGAGCACTATGCTCTCAAATAGTGCATCCTCACCCCTAATGTTGGGAGTTCCCTTTGATCTTCACTTGTAGATTTATACTTTGATGGATAACTTAAATAACACTTTGATTCTATCACCACTCCAAAGTCTACAAGAAAGAGGACCAATTAACAAGGATAAAAAAAGATCCTCCTACACTTTGAGCCTTAATTCTCAGGTGGGTGTACCCTTGACTCACTTTTCTAAAGGATTCTAAAAATGATATATACCTATATACTCTTTACTAACTGATTTAAGATTTTATCATTTAATTTGCGTGTGTGATTGATAATGATGAACTGCATCCAAAGAGGAGACCACTGCCTTATCCCAAGGCAAAGAATCACTAAATAACATATATCACCCTGAAACCTTAACTCAAATACATATAAACTTAGAGTAAGTTCTTTTCCTATTACTCCCCTCACTCCCAAACATGATCATCAAATTCCCCTCTAACAATGAACTCGCTGAAATCACCCTAAAGGCTTTAATCCTAACTTTGTCAAGAACTCCAAGCTGATCTCACAATACTCTTTGTTTACCATAAGCTAATCCACTTTTTGACCTTAACATCTATGAATCCATAATTAGAAAAGAAGACAATTAGAGATTTAAGATAGGAATTCAAGTGTATTCTCATTACTTTTCAGAAATCAATACATTACTAAGCAACAAAATACCAAAGAAAAAGACCCAAAATCAAACTCTCTTTACTCAGTGTAACACCATTAACAACCAGGGACCAAAGAAAATTCTTGGAACCCACACAAAATCAAAAACTATGCCACTTATACCCCTTAGTCACCTTGAAATTCTCAAAGAGAATGCAATAAGCTATGGATGACTTAGGGTTAGGGTTTCAACCACCCAACCAACTAGAAACGGTCAAAATTTAATTGCAGGGAAGAATCCCAAGCAACCAGGAGAAGACAAACCCCAGATTGATCCTCAATCATGAAAATCTCACTGAGAAGGTACTAAGAATCACAAAATCATTCAAAATTTCAACCCCTTTCAGCCACCTGCAACACGCCTTGAGCACAAAGAACACAGTACAAACCCCTGCAAACGATCATGGCACACCCTGGACCACATAGCAACAACAAGCACCATGAAACCAATCAAAATCAGCTGTTAAAACCATAAATTTTGGTACTTCCTATCACTGGAAACCCTTAAAAAATTTGAATTTGAATAATAATGGTCATTTCCATGGCGCATGTAGCAAATCGGCTGTCGAAATTTGAATCTCCATCAACTTTAAGTCAAGACCATTTGATTTCTCCCTTTTGCGGTCCTTTATGTCTTAACTCAATCGCCACCCTCGGGTTAACTTTAAGTGAACACGTGACAAAGCATATCTTGTTCATGGGATGAAAATCTTAACCCACCTTTAACCTTGCGAACTGGCGACTGCAGGAAAACATCTAGCCTTGGCCCCACATCTAGCGAACAAGCAATAGAAGACTTCTGCCAATTCGCGAAACACTTTACAATACAGTAGAAAGTTTAGTGATTATGTGAATACACACTCATTGAACCGCTAAAACATTTAGAGAGTCACCAATTTATTGTGTGAATGAGCGAGGCCATTGGAAATTTATCAAATTGCTAAAAGACTGAGAAACTTTGACCAGGCCCGTATCAGGAAGATCGATGGCCGTCTGAAGATCTTATGCATCTGACACATCGCTTGAGAAGATACACCAACCATTAGATGGAGATGGTGTCAGAGCTGGGCCCATGGAAAATAAAGGCTGCTAAAACATAGGAAAAAATTAAAGCATGACTTAGGGAAAATATTTCAGCAGGGAACTATAGGGCTTAGGAAAAATTAAAACATGGGCGCTTAGGAAATATAAAGGGGACCCCACCAACACATGAAGAACCTAATCACATGACATAAGGTGAACCCATTTAAATAGCACATGCAGATAAAAGGTTTTAAGTGGCCCGAAAAGTTAACTTGAAATTATAACAAGGCCAGGGTTAAACAAAGGGTTTTTTGCACCAACGGCTAGTTTTTGAATTTTTGAACCAAGGGTTTTAGCCAGAGACATGAAAAAATGACTGCAAGGACCAGAAGAAACATGCTAAGGCCATGAAATTTTGCAGGGAAACACCAAATAAAAGATAGAAGACCATGGAAATTCATTCAAGTGCTAACACCTAACAAGGTTAATTATAAAAGACTCCTAACAAGGTCTGACCCTCGAACAGGTCTACTGTACTAAATATATTATATCAGTTAGTTTGGTAGAGTTGACAGTATGTAGCATGTGCCTATGCTTATTGATTTAGATAGGTCCCAGATTGTGTTGCATGCTTAGTAGATCCGACTGAGATGTTATTGAAGTATGTTATTGTTTCTCTAATATGATTTCAAGGTGGTTCTAACAAGTCGACTTAATTATATCATTTAGAGGGAAGATATTTATAAGCAATCATTTGTGATTGCTAAGGTATGGTTTAGAGTTGATTGTGAAGAGCAGAGCAGAGTGTGCGAAGTGTTGAGCCATCAGCAGAATGTCTATGTGACCAAGTGAAGAGTTTATGCTATACATTGGAACTAATCTAGATAGGAAGTCAAAGCACAGCTCACCAAGATCTAGATATAGTATGTATTTGTTATTCAAAGGGTTGTAGCCTTCACCCCTTTGAGCAGTGTGCTCTCAAATAGTGCATCCTCACCCCTAATAGGGTTAATTGTAAAAGACTCCTAACATGGTCCAACCCTTGACTAGGTCACTATACTAAATGCATTGTAAAGACAACTCCTAACAGGGTTAAGGATATTCTAACAAGGATCATAATATACTAGTACATAATATTAGTGGGTGTCAATTCCCATTGGGGTGTTTACCTATTTGGGTTTCTCCATAACCAAAATATTGGTGTTGTGTTCAAGTGTTCTTTCATTGTGTTTATTCTTTATGTTTAAGTATACATAATTGGATAAAGAATTGAAACTAGTAGATAACTGATTCACCCTCCCTCTTAGTTATCACTTGGGATTATTCCTAATAATTGGTATTAGAGCCAAGTTCCTCAGAGAGAAATTTTAATAGCTTGAGGTTGATCAAATGACGTTCTTCAGAAAAGAAAGTCCTAAGTTTGATGGAGAGAATTATCTTGATTGGAAGAACAAGATGGTGACTCATTTGCAATGCATTGCTTTTGAAGTTTTTGATGTGACTATCAAAGTAGTCAAGATCCCTACTTTAGAAGACCTTGCAAAGGATGATGCTACTGATAAGAGAAAGGAATTGTTTCATCAGAGTGCAATAGCCAAAGAAGCCCTTATCAATGCCCTATCTGATAGTGAGTTTTTAGAAATAAAGAAAGTAGATACAACCCACAAAATATGGAAGTACCTAGAAGACATATTTGAAGGAGACAAACAAGCAAAGGATGCGTGCAAAAAAACATGGAAGAAAAGATACAATGCATTAGAGATGCTACCTAAAGAAAACATCAGAGCTTACAATCAAAGGATCAATGAAGCAGTTTCTGGAATCAGGAACAATGGTGGAGAGATCTTAGAAGAAGATATTATGGAAAAATTGATGACTACCCTCACTCTAGAATATGAAAACAAGATCAACATCCTTGATGAGACCATGTAGCTTACACCAAATTTCAAGAAAGAGACCTTGATCAGAAAAATATCATCTTTTGAGATTTCAAGATTGAAGACAAAACCTAAAAGTGAGACAGCCTTCAAAGCAACAATTCATGCTAAGAAATCTGTACACTTCTGGTAATTTTGATGATGATGATGATGAAGAGAAAACACTAGATGATTTCATTTCTATGATTGCCAAAAGATAAAAGAAAGGAAAAGGAAAATATGAATGTCAATTTCCATTTAAATGTTTTTCATGTAATAAGATTGGTCACTTTGCATCTAAATGTCCTTCAAGAGCTAGAAAGTTCAAAAATGACTACAAGCCTAAATACTCTAAGGAATGCTACTATGCTAGAGATGGAGTTTTAGATGATGATTTAGCTAAGGAAGAAATTGGATTTATTGCTATCATAGAGAAAATAAACAATAAGACAGATCATGAAGATGAGAAAGAGAAACAAGAGCTAGCATTGATTTCACAAGCTGATATAAGCACATACTGGATTATAGATAGTGGTTTTTCACATCACATGATAGGTGATAAAGACAAATTTGTTCATCTAGATAAATACAATAGTGGCATGGTTAGATTTGGAGATAACACTCCTAAATCCATCGCTGGTAGAGGAGCCATCACCTTGGATGGAAATAATAGTACTGATGATGTTCTTTATGTTGATGGTTTGAAACATAACCTACTAAGTGTTGGGTAGTTACTTGACAAAGATTATAGTTTGGAATTCAATGGAAATAAGTGCATCATTAATAACAAAGAAGGAGAAATGATTGCATTGGGATCAAAGACTAAAGGTAATGTTTTTCAGCTTAATCTAGAAGCAAGTTGTTTTGTTGCTAAAGTAGATGACAGTTGGTTGTGGCATAAAAGACTATGTCACATCAACTTTGATAACATAGTAAAGATAAGCAATGTAAAGGCAGTAAGACATCTACCTAGCATAGCAAAGCCAGTTGATACTATATAAAGGGAATGTGTGATGGGAAAGCATGTGAGAAACTCATTCAGGAGCAAGCTCAATTCGGTAGAGAACAAGCTGGATCTGATTCATACAGACCTATGTGGACCAACTCAAACAAGATCATACTATGGTGAAATGTATTTCATTTTGTTTGTTGATGACCATACTAGAATGATGTGAGTTGCATTCTTGAAAGACAAGTCAGAAGCATTTGAGAAGTTCAAAATATTCAAAGCTAAGGTTGAGAATGAATCTAGACTAAAGATAAAATGTTTGAAATCAGATAGAGGAGAAGAATTCACCTCTGATAGATTCTATGAGTACTACGAAGAACATGGCATCAAGAGGCAGTTAAGTGCACCTAGAACCCCTCATCAGAATGGAATTATAGAGAAAATGAATAGGATCATCCTTGATACAGCACACGCCATCGTGATTGAAGGAAAAGTTGCACACACCTATTGGAGAGATGTAGTCAATACAATAGTCTATACGATCAATAGAATTCAATTGAGGGCTGGCACAAACAAAACACCATATGAGCTATGGTTTGGTAATGTTCCCATAGTAAAATACTTTAGAATCTTTGGAAGAAAGTGCTACATCAAGAGAGATGAAGCAGTAGGAAAGTTTGATGCAAGAAGCGATGAAGGTATTTTCCTTGGTTACTCTACTAAAAGTAAAGCTTATGGATGTTTCAATTTAAGATTGAAAAAGATTATTGAAAGTGCTCATGTTAAGATTGATGAAAAGTTGATGATTCAATAAAGATATCATGATTATTCACCCATGATTGAAGAAGAACCCAGACCCTCCACTAGTGAGACAGTTGTTGAAGAAATGTTTGACAGTATTGATATGTTATTCAATGACCCTGAGACAAGTGAAGAAGAAAATCCTAAGGTAGATAAGATAGTATCACCCAAAGCTCCAAAGTATACATCTAGATATCATTCCAAGGATGACATCATTGGAGATCAGAGCGAAAAAGTCACAACAAGATCAAAAGAAAAGAGTTCTACAAGCAATAAGGCGGTATGTTCACTATCTCATATTGAACCCTTAAGTGTTGAAGATGCATGCAATGATTCAAATTGGCATGATGCTATGAAAGAAGAACTAGATTAGATTATCAAGACTGATACTTGGGAATTGGTCCCAAGACCTAGTGACAAGAATGTGATTGGAACAAAATGGATATTCAGAAACAAGATGAATGAAGATGGTATAGTAGTAAGAAACAAGGCAAGATTAGTATGTAAGGGATATGCACAGAGAGAAGGCATTGACTATTTAGACACCTTTGCACTAGTGAGAAGATTAGAAGCTATTAAGTTGTTTCTAGCTTATGCAACATTCAAAAACTTCAAAGTTTATCAGATGGATGTTAAGTCAAAATTCCTGAATGGTGAATTAAAAGAAGAATTATAAATTGAGCAACCAAAAGGATTTACCCTATCAGACAGACCTGATATGGTATGCGGATTGAAAAAATCCCTGTATGGACTTAAGCAAGCCCCTAGAGCTTGGTATGAGAGACTTGATGGATATCTAACAAAGATTGGATTTAAGAAAGGATCAGCAGATTGTAACCTATTCTTAAGAGAGACATCTGAAGGACTACTACTTGTAGCTATATTTTTTGATGACATTATCTTTGGAGGTAATGAAAAACTAAGAGCATAATTTTCTAAAGAAATGTAGAGTGAGTTTGAGATGAGTATGATTGGTCCTATCAAATACTTTTTGTGACTAAATGCACAATAGACAGAAAAAGGTATTTTCATTCATCAGTCTAAGTATGTGAAAGAGATATTAAAGAAATTCAAGATGGATGATTGCAAGCCAGTAGAGACACCTATGATCACTAGATGCAAGCTTACAAAAGAAGATGATTCTCCAGCAATAGATACAACATTGTACAAGTCTATGATTGGTAAACTCATATATATTACTCAAACTAGACCTGATATTTCCAATGCAATTGGCATAGTTCAAAGATTTGCAGTAGAGCCTAAACAAAGTTACCTCATGGCAGTAAAGAGAATATTTAGATATTTGTAGGGCACTATAGATTATGGTTTATGGTATCGTGATTCAAAAAATGTTGATCTTCATGTGTATACTGATGTAGATTGGGCATGTTGCATTGATGATAGGAAGAGTACATCAGGTGGAGCAGTGTTTCTTGGTGACAGACTTGTCACTTGGACAAGAAAGAAACAAAATTGTATCTCTCAGTCAACAACATAAGTAGAGTATGTAGCAATAGCCTTGGATTGTTCTACAATTGTTTGGATCAAGTAGATGATAAAGGATTTTTGAATTCAGATTGATTATCCTATTGTTATTCATTGTGATAACACTAGCACTATTAGCATGTCAAAGAACCCTGTGATGCATGCAAAAACAAAACACATTGAGATCAAGTATCACTTCCTAAGAGAGAAAGTGGTAGAGAAAGAAGTCAAGGTGGACTATGTGAGTACTAAAGATAATTTAGCAGACATATTCACAAAGCCCTTTCCTAAGGATACTTTTGAGTATCTCAGGGAGAAGTTGGGAGTAATTCCATTCCCTGATTATGCTTAGAAGAAAGAAGAAAAAGCATTAGTCCTCAAGGACTGATGGATGGTTGACTACTCTACTTCTGGAGTAGTAATGGTGCTTAGATTGATTGGCACCCTTTTCCATTGATGTCAAAGGGGGAGTAATATATAGTCATGAAAAATATAAGTAAAAGGAGGAGTGATATACTAAGGGGGAGTAGTATTCAGTTATGATAGCAGATTAGTTGAGGAAATGGAGAATGTTGAAGAATATTGCAACAGATGGAGGACTCATCTTTGGTGAATCTTAAAGAGGAAATGGAGAATGTTATAAAATAATTATTCATTTGGATTGGTGGAGTTTTTCATTCCATATGTTGCTATCAATGCCAAAGGGGGAGATCGTTGGAGATTTGCCAGCAGGCCAGTACTGACTGTATGTTTGTCATTGATGACAAAATATTATAAGTAGCATGCACGGAAGACTTATGTAGTAAGCTTTCAGTATATGTAGTATGGACATGTTATCATCATGATATCATGGGCGCAGAGGTTATCTATTAGTACAAACACTTATATAGCAGCTTTTGTCAGCACTATTCCTGATAGAGTAATAGGCAGTGTTATGTGTATGGTTGTTTGTACAATTATCATGGAGTCTTGCATGTTTAGATCTATTATGTAGACATGTTAGTGATGTTACATTCATGGACGAAGAATCTCATGATCGGTAGAAGTGAAGTTATGCAGTCGCTATTCACCAATAGTAGTTTCCTGTGTTTGTTCAAAAGAGCTGACAGAGATTATATTGGTTTTGGAGTTGCGCCTATCATTTTGGTATGCACCCTTGGATTAGAGCTTGGAGAAGAGTTAGTAATGTTTGGTTAAGAGTGCATGAGGTAATTTAGCTTGAGGAGAAAGATCCAGTTATTTTGGTAGAGTCGACAGTGTGTAGCGTGTGTCTACAATTATCTTATTGGACAGGTCCCAGAATGTGTTGCGTGCTTAGTAGAGCTAACTGAATTATTAATGGAGTTTGTTATGGCTTCTCTAATATGATTTCAAGGAGGTTCTAGTAGGCCGACTTGATTATATCATTTAGAGGAAAGATATTTATAGGCAGTCATTTGTGATTACTTGAGTGTGGTTTAGAGTGGATTGTGAAGTGCAGAGTAGAGTGTGCGAAGTGTTGAGCCATCATAAGAAGGTCTATGTGACCAAGTAAAGTATTTGTGCTATACATTGGAACTGATCCAGACAACAGGTCTAAGCGCAGTTCACCAAGATCCAGATATAGTGTGTATCTGTTATTCAGAAGGTTGTAGCCTTCACCCATTTGAGTAGTGTGCTCTTAGATAGTGCATCCTCACCCCTAATAGGGTTAATTGTAAAAGACTCCTAACAAGGTCCAACCCTTGACCAGGTGTACTGTACTAAATATATTGTAAAGGAACTCCTAACAGGGTTAAGGATCTTCTAACAAGGATCATAATACACTAGTACATAATATTAGTGGGTGTCAATTCCCACCAAGGTTTTTACCTATTTGGGTTTCCCTATAACCAAAATATTGGTGTTGTGTTCAAGTGTTCTTTCATTGTGTTTATGCTTTATGTTTAAGTATACTTAATTGGATAAAGAATTGAAACTAGTAGATAATTGATTCACCCCACCTCTCAGTTATCTCTTGGGACTATTCCTAACATCTATTAATTATAAAATAATTTAATAATTTAATATATATTAATTTTGATTAAATTAAATATAATGATAAATATAATTAAAATATGAACTATAATATAAAATATTAAAATTATATGATGACCATTACTATACCTAATCACTCTATAGAATATAATTAGAATCTACGTGTAAAAATAAATTGATGTTATAGTAAATTTATTACTTAACTAGTTTTGTTACAACAATCTTAATTAATAATTATTTTTAAATTTTAATTAATTGCAATGATAATTATAATATGTTTGATTCAAATATTTATAGTTATTTTATTATTATTTTAAAATTTCAAATAATAATTAGGGCTTGACCCTTTGGTAAAATGGTGGGGCTTCTTGCATGTAGTACCAACAACCAAGCTTCAAATTCCCACGAGGGATGGGTTAAGTCTTAAGTGTTCCATTCATTCTCATGAGAGATGGGTTCTTGTGAAGCACTACTCATGAAACATGGGTCAATGAGTTTAACTAAAAAACTACATGTAGTTGAATCTTGCTAGCAATATCACAATGTATTAAATAGTTATTTCATTTTTATATTGTGGTACTAAATTATTAATATTCAAAATAGCTATTATAATTTATAAGTGTTAAATAATTCTAATAGAATTGAACTTTATAATTAATTAGAAATTATTCTTCTTATAATCTATATTGATAATTATTTTTTAATTAAAATATAATAATTGTAGTTTTGTATTAAAAATGATTTATTTGGAAATCTATTGTTTAAAGGAATTGAGATCAAATTGGCCAAGGTAAGTAACTTTTTTTATTGTTATTAATCATGGTAAAAGTGAGACATCAAAGGATTAGCACTATGAAATTTATTTCAAACACATAAGATTTGTAAGTTTTTCACTACTGTCATATGAATTAGTGATTTAATTTTCTTTACACTTATGGGTAGGGCCATAATTACCATTTGTGATCCAATAACTATTCATCAAATCTCTCTAATTAAAAGCCCACTAAAAAATCATCTAGTGTGCTAATAGTCACTCACTAGTGTACCGTGTACCTACATTAAAAATTACTAACTATTTACCAATTGTGGAACTTTATTAATACATATCCAAATAGGGTTCATTGTAATGAATTGTAATAATTAATAATAATTAGTGGTACGTATAAAAGCCTCTGCCAAGTTCCTAATTTATCAACCTTATATAAAAATAATTTGATATCTCAAATTAGGACTCTCCATCTTTGTGATTCATAATATAGTATAAAAATCCCATAATCTCTCATAGGATTATTCCATTAAAATATAGGTTAGGTTGATTAATTCTCAACAAGAAATTCTACTTAGTTGCAATGATATATTGTGACCATTATCATATAACTTAGCCATAGACATCAACAAGCCAAGATGAAGTACCAATAAAATAATAGTCTTACAACACCAACACACACAAACACATTCACATGCCTTAGCTAGGAATAGTACCTCTATGATACCCAAAATAGCTAAAACTATTCCATATATGAAATCAGCCAAAGGTCTTATGATTGAAATCTAGGCCACTTATAATTCTACTATGTTTTAACATAATATATTGAATAAATATACTAACAAGAAAATAAAAAAAAATTATGCAAAAACTATATATAGTATATCTATATCTAAATAAAACTAATTTACCATCTAATATATTTGATTGAAACATTTTATAAAAAATTAAAATATTTGATTATTTATTTTATTCTTGTATTGACAAAGATTTGAACTCATCATCATCTAGGTGCATGCAACATGCACTTTGCCATTAAATTAATTTCTCTTTGACTAATAATATCTAACTATTGCAGTCTACAATTTTGACAATCTAAAAAAATTCCTCTTTAAGAATGTGGCTTCATGTTACATGATGTAACCCTTTAACCATATAAGCAAGGGATTTACCAAACAAGTTGTTGTTAAAAAATGGTAGGGAGAGGGACCAATAGTCTTGAAGGCTAACTTCATCAACATCTAGTTGTTGTGTGGAATATCAAAAGATCTCCACTTTTTTTAGAAATGTAAAATGGACACTTAACTACCTACAACTAAGATATAAAGTTGTGACTCATTATGCAAGTCATTAAAATAACACGTCTAGTTTGAACTGTCCAAAAAACAACTTTTTAAAGATTCAACCAAAATTAATCTAAAAATTCCTTTTAGTTAAATTAAAAAAAAATTATTTGTTATTAGTAGAATGCCATAATTATAAGTAAAATAAAACATATATACAACTTAAATAGACTAAATATATATTATTAATCATAAATGATTTATATCTCTAACTTTTATATTGAACACAAAATGACCAATCATTGAACATATAAAAATTATTTGTTGTTATATAAATAACACATTATTATATAAAATGTAACCTATATCCAACACAAATGGGCTAATAGTTGAACATTGAAACCTTTTGACAATCTCACATATTTTATGGAAAAATACAAGGTATTTATTATGTTCACCTCTTATATTTGCGATAAGACAAATTATTAAAATGAAATACTCTTATTCATATACATTGCTACCCCAATAATTGTACACATAAGAATACTACATGTGTTCATTAGGATAACATCACTTGTTTAAGTGGTCATCTTATTCTATTAACTGAGCATAATATTTTTTAAATGAAACACTTATAGTGGATAATTATGGTATTTTATTAGAAACAAAAAGTTTTTATTTTTTTGAGTTTTTAATATAACATGTATGGATTCTAAATATGTTCAAGTATTGGTCCATTTTATCCAACATTTACAATTTTTTTAATTTACATGTGGGCTATTTAATTACAATACATGGTATAACTATGTGGTAAGACTAGATAATATAATCACAAGTGGGTGTACAACTATTAAACCTAGTACAACTTCTAGCCCCTCTCACTGAGTAATTTAAAATTTCTACATAGAATTTTGAAAAAAAGTATCTCAATTATTGATAGCTCATTTCCCTTAATAGGAATGTCAAAGAAAGAAAATGTGCAAAGCTCATCTTGTCACAAGGAAAGAAGAGCTTATCTATCTTGTTAAAAATAACCCCAAGTTATTTTGGAAGGATTTTCAACCGAGAAAAAGAAAATGGAGAGTAATATTATAACTTCTCAGTGGTTTGATTATGCTAGGAAACTTTATGAGAAGCACTCTAAGGTTGAAAATCCCCCCGTGGTTAACACTTCTATTATGCTTTTCATTGTTCAAGAGGTAGAGTTGGGTATCAATAAATTCGGTGTTGGAAAAGCAAAAGACTTTGTTGATCTTCAAGCACAATATCTAAAGTTGGGCATGAAAATTATTGCACCTCACATTATTAAAATTTTCAACAACATCTTTTCAAATGGAGTTCCCTTTAGATTGGACAACTAGTCTTTCTATTTTTGTTTTCAATAGTGGTGATATCAATAATCCTTCCAATTATAGAACCATAATGATTAAACCTTTATTTTCAAAGTTATTTGGGAGTATTCTAGAAAACATAATTGGAAATTAGGTAGAAGAAAATGATAAATGTGCTAAAGGGAAATTAGGTTTTAGGCCTAAGCATTCCATACTTGATCGCGGTATAAATTTAAGGCACATCATTAAAAAAAATTGGGAGAAAAGGGAAGAAAAGTTTTTTTTCTTTGTAGATTTCAAAAAAAAATTTAAACAATTCCTACAGACAATCTTTAGCTCAGGTTGGAGGAACTTGGGGTTCCTATTTGTCTTAGAGTTGTTGTCCATAGGCTATATGAGGAGGTTAAAGTCAAAATCAAAACTTCAAATGGCATCTCCGAAAATTTTAGAAGTGATATAAGGTCAAGCAAGGGTGCCCATTGTCTCCTACCCTTTTTGGTATATATATTGACACACTTGAAAAGTTCTTAAAATTACAAGGAGGCGATGGTATTCATTTGAATGAGTTTATTATAAGACTTTTTTTGTATGCGGGTGACCTTATTGTCATCCTTATTACGCTAATCGTACCTCTTTTTCAAATCATCTTCCTATCATTTTTCTGCTAGAAATTCAAACAAGCCCTCAAATATCATTGATGCGGGAATAGAAAGCTGAATGACCAGCATTTCATGATGCCTTCCTCACCAGTAAAGTAGAAACTACTTGGGAAAGGACAAATGACAAATGAATGAATTTGACTACTAAAATTTGGACAATGATATAGATAAATCATAATCGACCCTATCTTACAGAGAAAGCCCTACATTTCTCATCCATAGAAATTCCCCGTGCCCTGCACTGGGCTTTTCCCTTTAAAGTAGACTTCTTGTTTCATTCGATCAGCGTGAAATTTTCTTTCCATTAATAGTATGGCTATTCCTGCATCTTTGAGCATGATATTTAGAAACGTAGGAAGGGGAACTATGTGATCTCATTACACAAAGAAAATCCAAGAACTCAAATTGTAGAATGATAGAAGACATTATCATCATTTGCTTCATCCTCTTGCTAGTGTTTGCATCATTAATTGTGTGGTGTAAGGGCAAGTAGTACAAATTTATTATGGAAGAGTGGGAGATGGAATATCGGCCTCATAGATATAGCTATAAAGACCTACATATTGCAACTAACGGTTTCACAGAAGAAGAGCTTTTGGGGTCCGGAGGCTTCGGTCAAGTTTACAAATGGCCTCCAAGTAGCCGTGAAATGCATCCTCAGAGAAAGTGAGAAAGGGACAAAGGAATTCATAGGAGAGATCTCCAGTCTTGGTTTCCTTCAATATTGAAATATTGTGTAGATTAGAGGCTTCTACAGGCGAGAAATTCATGTTGACTTGGAAGAAATAAAGTAAAAATCAGAAATGAAGAATAGACAATAAACAAAGAAACAATTGAACATAGTATATATCATGGTACAACAAAATCGCCTACATCCACACTGAGCAGAGGAATTCTATTAAAAATCTTAGAACATGTGGCCAAACATCAAATTGTTGTTATAAGTGAGCACACGGAGGGAATTGAAACACTGATTTATTTCCATATGTGACATTTTCATAATAGACATATTTATAAGTAACATTTGTGTTTCAATTGTCGCTTATATCATTCTATATACATACAAATCTCGCTTATGAAATTCTATAAATATGTCACTTATAAAAGTGTCATACTATTTTAGAAATGAAATTTTGAAACACGATTTTATAAGCGACAATGATATGAGTATAAGCGACATTTTGTTAGTGAACATTTATAAGCAATATAGAGAAAGAATGACATTTTCATATTCGACATTTTCACAAGTAACATTTATCAATGTCGTTTATCACAATTTCATTAATATAAATGAAATTTTGAAGCACCATTTTTTATAACTAACAATGATACGAGTATAAGCAATATTGACTAAATGACAGTTTTATAAGCGACATATGTATAGAATGTCATAACCGATATTTTATAAATGACACTTTATAAGCAACCTACGTATAGAATGGTATAAGCAACATTATATAAATGACACTTTTATAACCAATATGTGTATAGAATGATATAAATGATATTGACTTCATGGTATAGTTTATATCGTCGTCTCTTATAGTATTCTCGCTTTTATCATTCTATACACATGTCGCTTATACAAGTGTCACTTGTAAAATGTCGATTATTTCACTTTATTGTCATGTATAGAAATGTCATTTCAATTGTCGCATATATGATTCTATACACATGTCGGTTATAAAAGTGTCACTTATAAAATGTCGCTTCTACCATTATATACAAATGTCGTTTATCAAGTGTTAGTTATTAAATGTCACTTATGACATTCTATAAATATGTCACTTATAAAAGTGCATTTGTAAACTTGTGATATGAGAAGAAATTCGGTTGATTTTAGTAAAAATATAGCAGAAGAAGACTATGCATGTTTTGAAACCACAATTCATCCGAACATGATTTGTTTTTTCCACACTAGGCTTGAGGATTTGTTGACAAAATAAAGAGTTTTAAACCAATATTTTTTTGGTATCCAAATAAATAGTTTCAAACAAATAATGTTTTGTTAAATGACACAATACAATGTTTTGTTGGATGCCTTGTAGATAAACTTTTTTGGAAAAATTCTCATATTCGGGCCAGTACAAAGTGGTTGCCAAATAAATAGTTTCAAACAATATGTGTTTTGAGTGTCATGGTATTAGTCCTTTTCTATGCATAGGCAGAGAATTATGTTTTTATTTGAGGTCACAATTAATTTTCATAATCAAAATCAGTGAGTTGCTAAAGTTAAAAATTTAGTTTATTTTTTAGTTAATTTTGAGTCAGTATATGCTATTTTCTAGTTGGTTAGCTATATTTTAAGGCAAGGACTAGTAAGCGCTTGCAAACATGATATGTTTTGTGTAACATAGTATAATTATTTTTTACTTGACTGTTGTCAAACATATTTCATTTTATCAGAAGTTTATATTGTTTGATACAAAACATAGTATATTTTGTATTCATCAATCATTTTTGATAAATATAGTGGAACAAAACTATGCATGTTTTGATGCCAGAATTCATCTTAAGATAATTTGTTTTGTCCACACAAGTCTTGAAGTTTCGTTGCAAAAATAAATAGTTTTACACAAATATTATCCTGGCTGCCAAATAAATAGTTTCAAACAAAAAGGCTATTAACCATTTAATATTTTGTTGAATGACACAATACATACTTTATTTTCTATCACTATAGCATTTGTAAATTAATTTATCAGAACCATGACTGCCAATTTGAATCCATGGGAAAAAGAATTTGTTCCTTCTCCACAATACCCTTTCCATCCACTTCCTCCATGCACATCCTCTTTTCTTACCCCTCCAATAGTGAATGCACCCACACTGGTATCATACAATATAGTCTCTAAATTCCAACTGCAGATAAATTATATTTGATGAATGAATTATATTCCAGCAATCTCTCCACCAAGTTTCACTCTCATGGGTTTCCTAGATTCTTTTCCTCCTGTAAATATTCCCTTTCCCTTTCCTAGTGAAAGAATAATAGACCCATCTAGTCTCTTAAATTTCTTGGCTTTCCCTTCCCAAGAAGGTTTCAAGGGCTCTCCACAGCCCTATGTAGGTAGTAGCACCAAGTCTCGTAGCATGCTTCTCACTTCTGTCCCACCTCAGATTACTGAAGAATATTTTTGGTGAAAGTTGAGAAGATGGAATCCCATTAGATCTCTCCAGCTGCAAAGGTGATGCAGGGCCTTTCGTAGGTCATAAACTCATATAGAAACTTTCGGAGGTCATAACTTTTGACACGGGTTTAGGTTTTTGCTGAAATTTTTTGGGTGTGTGCCTCAAGTGGTGGCATTTGTTTTTCCAATTGATTGGGATCCATTTTAGCACATTTTCAGGAGCTGAAAGTTTCATCTCGCGCTCTGAAATCAGCTTTTAGTGTTTTTTCTCTAGTTTTTAGAAAGTTCTATTTTATAATATTAAATGTGAATTTATGTTATCAAATCTCAGATATTAGTTGGCAATTCATTCTAACTTAGTTGAGGGCATGTTTAGGAAAAAACTCAACTTTTTAGGTGTTGTTTCAAAAATTACCAAAAATGGCAAAAATAGCTATGAAAAAATTGCCAAAAAGGGTAATTTTTGGATTTCTTATTTTTTCTAGTTTTTGGTTACTTAAGAGTTTGCAGCGAATTGTAGAAGCAGTGATGGATGAATGGAAAAATATTGAAGGTTCAAATCTATGTTAATTGTCTTGTGATTTAATTTATTGATAATAGAGAGTGTTTGTGCTACATCATTTGGTATCAAAGCAGGAAGATGGCTGGGAGAGGAAGAGGAAGAGGAAGAGGAGGTGTCACGCTGATGCAAAGATTGATGATGGATATGTAGAGAGAGATTGAATGACTTAGTGAGTGAATAGATAATCAAGGAATGCAAGGAGGGAATGAATCAGATGAAGAGGGAAACCAATTAGGTGCTGACCAAAATGAAGAAACTATAGAAGAGTATTTTGGAAGAATAATAAAGAAGAGAGGCTGGAAGAAATGAGTTATGAAGATTGAGTTCTCAGGGCTTTGGAAGGAAGGGGTGAAGAAATCAATATTGATGTTTCAGACTATGTTGGTAGTCTTAAGCCAGAAGAATTAATAGACTGGCTAAATGAGATGGGGAAATTTTTTGAATGGAAGCCTATGACAGAAGAAAAGAAGATGAAGTTTGCATGCACAAAATTAAAAGGACATGCAATGATATGGTGGGATCATCTACAAAAGGAATGAACTAGAAAAGGAAAAGAAAAGACTAAGACATGGAGCAAGATGGAGAAAAAGCTCAAAGAAAATTTTTTACCCATGGATTATTCACAAACCCTCTTTTGTAGGTTCTAGAATTTGAAGCAGAACTTGTCTTTAGTGCAAGACTATACAAATGAATTCTACAAGCTATCCATGTGCATAGAGTATCAAGAAAATAATAAGCAGATGGTTGGTAGATATATGAATGGCCTAAAATTCTCCATCCAAGATGAGTTGAGCATGCATCGTGTCAACAGTATGGACTAAGCCTACCAACTAGCCCTAAAGGCTAAAGAAAAGTAGAATAGGCAATATATCTAGAGGAATAGAGGTGGTCGTAGGGGTACCTCAACCCCATTTTGGGGAGGTTCTAATAGTGGTTAGGGAGATTCCTTTCAAGGATTTGTGAAAAATATAGACACCAGACAAGATCCTCCAAATCAAGAAAGAGGAAGGGGGTTTCAAAGAGGATGAGGCTACAAAAGCAGAAGAGGCTGGGATAATAAAAGAAGGCCTTTCACTTGTTTTAGGTGTGGAGAAGAAGGACATAGAGCCTTTGAATGTTCAAATTATAACGTACCAGAAAGAAATCAAGGAGGACAACCTAGAGTGAACCTGGTTCAGCCAGAATTCATAGAAGTAGGAACAAAACAAGAAGTCCTACTAGATGTGGGAGAATCTCTCATGATGAGGAGATCAATGATCATTCTAGAGAAGGAAGAAGTCCCTGCAAATAACTGTGATGATTCATGGCTTTGAACCAACATCTTTAGAACTAGATGCACCTCAGGTGGAAAGGTATGCCAAGTTATTATTGATGGGGGAAGTTGTAAGAATATGGTAGCTAAGGAAATGGTAGAGAAATTAAATCTACAATGTGAGAAGCATCCTCATCCTTACCGTATTGCATGGTTTAAGAAAGGAAATGAGGTTACTGTTGATACAAGATGTTTAGTTAGTTTTGGGTGACCCCACAATAGTGGGTTACACTTTTTTAGACATGTTAATTTTTGCTGAAATAACATATTTTTACTAAAATATGATTATTTAAGCCTTGAGAGATTCCATTTTAAGGAATTAATTATAAATGGTTAGCTCAAAGCCTCTTAGATAAAAAAAAACATTGATATAATATCTATACTCCTCATTTATACCTCTAATGGAGTCTCCTTCGCACCTATTAAAATGCTGACAAAAAATCACTTTGAGTTTATCTTTTGGCAGATCAGATGAATCCATTGACAAACTTATCTATGTAGTAAGGTACTACTGAGAAAAATCTTTCTAATGATTATAATATTAATATATATTAAGTTTATTATGACTTTGTTTTGTTAGTTTTACTAAACATAGATATTTCACCGTATGTCTACCTCTATGTTTGACGCTTATGGAAAAATAGTAAATGAGAGGAAAAAATTCTAAAAAATATCTATGCCCTAGGTATTTAGGTTATCTTTCTACTAAAAATAAACAAAAATAAAATTGGACAAATACATGACAAGTTATAAGCTATGTAGTCAAGGTATGTCAAAATTACAGTTTAGTCAACTTCAAATGTTAATAAAATATGAAATAATCATGATAATGTCATGAAACCAATTGCATGCCCTCCATATGGATGTTACAAAACTAATTTTGAAAAAATCACATTGATATCTATTTTAAAAAAAAAGTTATGCTCTATGAAAACAATGTAACTCTTTGAAAATGACGTTTTCAGCAACATACCAGTTTTCGTGGGAGAAAGAAAAAACCATTCAAATCAATTCAAAAATAAAAATAAAAAATATATTTAGAATCTAGACAAAAAATCTTAAAAGACTCTAATTTACTTCATCTTTTGATTTCAAACAGTTTAATGACAATATGCATCTGAATCTGAAAGTTTTTCTCAAAATGTAGACTTGAGTGTCCGTTCAGGCAAAAAAGTGTAACCCACTATTGTGGGTTCACCCTTTTACTATAGGGAAAATCTATAAGGATGAGATATGGTGTGATGTTATTCCTATGGATGCTTGTCATATTTTGTTGGGAAGGCCATGGCAATATGATAGGAAGATCATGCACGATGGAGAAAAAATACATATACCTTCTGGAAGGATGGCTCTAAAGTGACTCTCTTACCACTTAAGGATGAAAGGAAGAATGAGACCATGTTGTCTACAAAGGATGTTTTCAAAGAAATGAAGGTGATAAGTTGCTGCTATGCATTGGTAGTAAAAAGAGGAGAAGAACTAGAAGACATAATTCCACATGATGCAGTAAAGATACAGGAAAAATTTGCTGATGTTATTCCAAATGAGCTACCTGATGGTCTCCCACCAAAAAGGGATATAAAACACCATATTGATTTGATTCCTAGAGAAAATCTTCCTAATCAAGCAGGTTATTGACTGAACCCAACACAACATGTAGATCTCAACAAACAAGTAATATAACTAGTTGAGAAAGGCCTGGTTAGAGAAAGCATGAGCCCATGTGTTGTACCTGCATTGTTGACCCCAAAGAAGGATGGAACATGGAGGATGTGTACTGAGAGTAGAGAAATTAATAAGATTACTATCAAGTATTGGTTTCCTATTCCTTGTATAGAGGATATGATGGATGAATTAGCAGGGGCCAAATACTTCAGCAAGATTGATCTACGAAGTGGATACCACCAGATTCAAATTCATGAAGGAGATGAGTGGAAGACAACTTTTAAGACTAGGGATGGCTTGTACGAATGGATGGTTATGCCATTTTGGATTTCTAATGCACCAAGTACATTCATGAGATTGATGAATACTATCTTAGGACCCTACATTGGTAAGTTTGTTGTAGTTTATTTTGATGATATCCTAATTTACAGCAAAAACAAAGGGGAACACCTAAAACACTTGAGGATCATCCTGAGTGTACTGAGGAAAGTGAAGCTCTGTGCAAATTTAAAGAAGTCCAGATTCATGCAAAATAGTTTGACTTTTTTGGGCTTTGTCATTTTCTAAAGATGGTGTTCAGATGGACCTAGAAAAGGTCAAGGCAATCCTAGAATGGCCTAGTCCATCTAGCATAACAAGGATAAGGAGTTTTCATGGATTGGCAACCTTCTATAGAAAGTTCATTCGGAATTTTAGCAGTATTATAGCACCCATAATAGATTGTACAAAAGGAAGGGAATTCACATGGACAACAGATGTTGAAAAGAGTTTCCAATTCTTGAAGAAAAAGGTAACTGAAGCTCCTATATTGGCACTTCCAAATTTTGATAAAGTATTTGAAGTAGAGTGTGATGCTTCCCATGCTGGGATAGGTGCTATTCTTAGCCAGACAGGTAAACCAATAGCCTTTTTAAGTGAAAAGTTAAATGATGCGAGGAAGAACTATTCTACCTATGATTTAGAATTTTATGCTATTGTTCAAGCCTTAAGGGATTGGAGGCATTATCTGGTCCCACAAGAATTTGTACTATTTATAGATCATTTGGCCTTGAAATATGTGAACACACAAAAGAAATTGAATAGTAGGCATGCTAAAGGGGTGTCTTTCTTGCAAGGGTATAATTTTGTTTTGAAGCATAAGTCTAGACACTAGAATCAGGTTGCTGATGCCCTAAGTTGGCAAGTTACTCTCATAACTACAATGGAAATAGAGGTCATTGGTTTTGATGCTATTAAAATTTTGTATGAAGCTGATGCTGATTTTTGGGAAATTATAGAGAAGATTAAAGAACCAGGAACTAATCTTTTAGATCACATGAGAGGAGAATACTTTATGTAGGATGGTTACCTCTTTAGAGGAAAACAACTTTGTATACTAGCTGGTTCTACAAGGGAAAATATTATTCAAGAATTTCATAGTGGTGGTTTGGTTGGTCACTTTGGAAAGGACAAGACAATAGCCTTGGTTGAAGACAAATACTACTAGCCAAAACTGAAAAGGGACATTTCTAAGTACCTGGCAAGGTGCATGATCTGTCAAGTGGCTAAGGGTCACTCCCAAAACATAGGATTGTATACACCTCTACCTGTACCCATCTAGCCATGGATAGATGTGATTATGGATTTTGTATTGGGGCTTCCCCACACACACCAAGGTACAAATTCTATCTTTGTAGTTGTTGATAGATTCTCTAAGATGGCTCATTTTATTGCTTGTAAAAAAACTAATGATGCCACAAGGATAGCCAATTTATTTTTCTCATAAGTTGTTCGACTCCATGGCATTCCAAAGACTATCACATCCGACAGGGATACTAAGTTCTTTAGTCATTTCTGGAGGACCTTATGGAAGAAGATGGGAACATAGTTGTAGTTTAGCAGTGCCTATCATCCCCAAACTAATGGTCAAACTGAGGTAGTCAATCAGAGTTTGTGAAACCTGTTATGGTGTATTGTTGGTGAATAGCCCAAGCAGTGGGACTTGGCATTGCCTCAAGTAGAGTTTTCTTACAACAGTTCTATTAACAAATTGACTGGAAAATCTCCTTTTCAAATCATATATGGTAAGAATCCTCAAGGTGTTTTGGACCTTGCACAACTTCCTGTGCAAGATAGGATTAGTGATGATGGGGAAGCATTTTCTGAACACCTTCAACAACTTCAACAAGATGTGAGGAGTAAATTGCATGATAGCAATGAGCGATATAAGGCTACTGCGAATGTCAGTAGAAGGAGGTAGATATTTCATGCAGGTGATTTGGTGATGGTGTACTTGAGGTGTGAGAGATTTCCCACTGGCACATATCATAAGTTGAAATACAAAAAAATAGGTCCTTGCCGAATTTTGAAGAAGATCAATGACAATGCTTATGAGCTTTGTCTACCAGATGATCTAGATATTTCTCCTATCTTTAATGTCTCTGATTTATATGCATTTCATGGAGAACTACCTGAGCCAGATAGTATAGATGAGGTGGATTGGCATCACCACCTTCCAAGTAAAAAGAAGGAAAAAATTTCTCACATTTTGGACAAGCAGTCTACAGTCACCCGGAATGGTCATTACAATAGGTACTTGATTCAGTGGGAGGGATTACCAGCAACAGATAGCACCTGGATCTCACAATGGGAAGTGATGAAGTTGGACCCCACAAAGTTGCAGTAGTTTACAAACACCCACTTGCAAGAGTTGTGTTCCTTTAAACAAGGGGAGAATGATGCAGGGCCTTCTGTAGGTCATAAACTCATACATAAACTTCTGGAGGTCATAACTTTTGACTCAGGTCTGGGTTTTTGTTGAAATTTTTCGAGTGCATGCCTTAGGTGGTGGAATTTGTTTTGCCAATCAATTGGGGTCCATTTTAGCACATTTTCGGGAGCTGAAAGTTTCATCTCGAGCTCTGAAATCAGCTTTTAGTATTTTTTCACTAATACATTTAGGGTGAAATTGCGATGGCAATTTGCGACGACAGGCAAATGTCATGCGGTTTTGGCTTCTTTTTTTTTTCAGATATAGCCCGACACCGTCACAATTGCGATGACAATACATTTGGCAATGTCACCATTGCAACGTTGTCGGGATATAAGGACAAAAAAAAAAAGGAACGTTGTCATTTGTGTTTTCAACAGCGCCGTAACCCTCTGCGAAATCACATCAGGATATAAGGGAAAAAAAAACAAGAACGTTGTCATTTGTGTTTTCAACAGCGCCGTAACCCTCCGCGAAATCACATCGGGATATAAGGGCAAAAAAAACAAGAATGTTGTCATTTGTGTTTTCAACAGCGCCGTAACCCTCCGTGAAATCACAGCTACAATTTCTGAGTACGTTGGGTTTATTTTTCTTTTGTCATTATTATGTAATTTGGTATTCAGCTGTTAGAGAGCTAAAATACCTAGAAATGAGGACATATATATGTTGAATTTATTGTTAGCGGCTTTGGTTATTTAGAAGTTTAATTTTATTTGTTCATCTTTCAAGCACAAATGTTTTGTGGACCGTAACGTCTTCATTGTTTCGGGTATGCAGTGAAACAGCCCTAACTTGCAATTGCGATGTTGTCGGGATATAAGGGCAAAAAAAAAAAGGAACGTTGTCATTTGTGTTTTCAATAGCACCGTAACCCTCCGCGAAATCACATCGGGATATAAGGGAAAAAAAAACAAGAACGTTGTCATTTGTGTTTTCAACAGCGCCGAGAGAGATTCCCTCCGCGAAATCACAGCTACAATTTCTGAGTACGTTGGGTTTATTTTTCTTTTGTCATTATTATGTAATCTGGTATTCAGCTGTTAGAGAGCTAAAATACCCAGAAATGAGGACATATCTGTGTTGAATTTATTGTTAGCGGCTTTGGTTATTTAGAAGTTTAATTTTATTTGTTCATCTTTCAAGCACAAACATTTTGTGGACTGTAATGTCTTCATTGTTTTGGGTATGCAATGAAATAGCGCTAACTTGCGACTACCTTCACGGTACTTGTGTACATTATCATGTTGTCTTTATAGTGACTGTCCTCATTCAAGTGGCAATTACACAAGGGACAGTCATTGTGAGATGTCCTCATTTGTGACAAGGACAGTCACACTTAGGACATCTCATAGTGATATTCCCTTGTGTAATTTCCACTTGAATGTATTGCTATTGAACCACATTAATGCTTTTCTTCTTCAACAAATGAGGACAGTCACTGTAAAGACAACATGATAATGTACACAATTACCAAAAAATGATCTTGTTAATTGATGTAACACTTTGTCTTGCTCACTCCCTATCCTTCACTAGGGTCTCTTTAGGCCAATGTTTTGACTTGATAGGGTACTTAACTATCCCTACACTCTTTAGGTATCTCTACCCAAGATCCCACTCCTTCAACTAGTGCACACCAACAAGAAATACAACGAACTCTGCTCAATACCAATCTAGCTACTAGGACACTCCTAGTCTTGTCTTCACAAATTGAAACACATTCAACTAGAACTTTACTCCATGGAGAGGCTGGCCACTAGGACCTCTATTGGTTTCAATATTACTCCTTCACCTATACTTTTCATCAGTACTTCAATCCAGTTCATCAAACCATGCCAATTGCACCCAAAAATAGGCTGCTAGCAATTAGGCCTTTGTCAAGCCTTTCTGTTTATATTAAGACACCTAAAGGGCTTAGGATTCAGATGCCCTTTATTGAGAACTCCAAGATATCTAAGGTCTTCTCCTCCTAGATTTTTTGTACACCAGCTGCTACAGCCATGCCTGAAAACAAGTATTTTGACACAACTTGGATAGTCTGACTAAGAGTTTGTTTTCTTAGCAGCCAAAGAAACTCACCCAATCTTCTAATTTGACTTGGGGCTTCTTTAGATGTGTGTCTACCTCTCCATGAGATTTTATTTGAAGCAACCAATGCATTCAACTTGTTGTAATCTTCTTGTAATGATTTGTCATCCCTAACTGTGCTCAACTGACTCACCTAGGACATCATTGCAAACATAGAAAATGAGCTTCCCAGGGCCCCTCCTTCCAAACATATAGTACATGGAGTCTCCTCACCCATTCCAAGAGCCCGTACAAAATTGACAATGGAATGATGAGCTAAGACTCCATTTGTTCAACCTGCCTAGTTCAAACCAATGATAGGGTACTTAACAAAAGAATTAACAAACTAGTTGGAATGCTTCAAAACTCAAAAAAAACACAACACAAAATAAAAAAACAACTTGTACTAACTTTTCCAATAGACACTGCGAGCTATCTAATCCATTAATCAACTGAAAACAAAGAAACAAAAAAACTCAAGAATTCACTAAAACCGTGTTACTCTACAAATCTTCTTAATTCCAAATGTTTTTCCCCCCAACCTTTTGCATAGATCGATGGAGGCCTCTTATAGTTGATCTGATGCCTAATTCAATGGTTTCATATAGTTACATAACCATCTTACTCGAAAATGCTCCCTTGCACAAATGTTGTCAATGTTGTGAATGACAACATTGACAACTTGTTACAACCTTTGGGATTTTGGTTCAAAACTTATTGTTCAAACACCATAAGACCCTAACCATGACTTAGTTAGGCTATTTAGACCTCACATAGGCCACTTCTACACTTCTTTGCCCAATTTGACCCCTAAATGCTTCATTCCCACTTTTGCCACAATATTGGTAACTTGGGTACAAATTGGCACTTGCCTTCACAAAGGTCACACATGAGGACATCTCATAGTGATTGATTGTCCCTTGTGTAATTGCCACTTGAATGTATTGCTATTGAACCACATTAATGCTTTTCTTCTTCAACAAATGAGGAAAGTCACTCTAAAGACAACATCATAATGTACACTCACTGTAAGGACAGTCACAAATGAGGACATCTCACAGTGACTGTCCCTTGTGTAATTGCCACTTGAATGTATTGCTATTGAACCACATTAATGCTTTTCTTCTTCAACAAATGAGGACAGTCACTCTAAAGACAACATGATAATGTACACTCACTGTAAGGATAGTCACAAATGAGGACATCTCACAGTGACTGTCCCTTGTGTAATTGCTGCTTGAATTACACAAGGGATAGTCATTGTGAGATGTCCTCATTTGTGACAAGGATAGTCACACATGAGGACATATCATAGTGATTGTCCCTTGTGTAATTGCCACTTGAATGTATTGCTATTGAACCACATTAATGCTTTTCTTCTTCAACAAATGAGGACAGTCACTCTAAAGACAACATGATAATGTACACTCACTGTAAGGACAGTCACAAATGAGGACATCTCACAGTGACTGTCCCTTGTGTAATTTCTGCTTGAATTACATAAGGGACAGTCATTGTGAGATGTCCTCATTTGTGACAAGGATAGTCACACATGAGGACATCTCACAGTGATTGTCCCTTGTGTAATTGTCACTTGAATGTATTGCTATTGAACCACATTAATGCTTTTCTTCTTCAACAAATGAGGACAGTCACTCTAAAGAAAACATGATAATGTACACTCACTGTAAGGACAGTCACAAATGAGGACATCTCACAGTGACTGTCCCTTGTGTAATTGCCGCTTGAATTACACAAGGGACAGTCATTGTGAGATGTCCTCATTTGTGACAAGGACAGTCACACATGAGGACATCTCACAGTGATTGTCTGTAATGTCCCCTTTTTGGCTAACTTGGAAAATAGGAACAATTACTCCACTTCTCAGACTTACTCTATCAGATACTTACAATTAAACTAAGAAATGGAGGTTACTTAAGATATCAACCGCTATTTCAGATTCAATCACAATATGTGTGCAAGATGATATTGATACCAATATGTTTAATAGCACTGTCGGATATAATGATATGAAATATGCTATGAATATGATGTTTCCTATCACTTATAGTGATAGTATAATGATGCTATGTCTGATATAAACAATATCGATATACAATCAATAAGTATTGCTTACAGCAATGTATTTGCTGTGTCTGATATGATGATGTAATTATGCAAATGTGTAATATCGCTATGAGTGATATGTTGCTATTTCAGATTCTGAATTATATGCTTGCAACTTCAAATATTGATGCTATTTCTGACTATCCTTTCTATCTGTGCAATCATGGTGTTGTCTCTGATCTGCAATGATAAACTTGAAACCAAACTGCCAAAGGCAGATGCTCTATTGAGTATATCCAAATATGGATAAGTAAATAAAGTTCTAATGATGCCTTGAGTGACTAACGAGAATGCATTCTAATATTTTCTTTAACAAATGAAGAGATGCTATGAATGAGATGTGTCTTGTTTCTTCCTCCATGTCCCTTTGTTAATCACACATTTCCATAATCCAACAGTTCACATAATATTATTTCATTATTTTCTGATCATAGATAACTCCCAGATTGACTCAATATCAAATCTTTTTATGAAGGTAATCTTCCCTAATTGGTAGTGCAACCAGTAGTTAACATCCATTGTGTTTGTATTAGTTTGGTCTAACTATCATTAGTATTTAGTCAATCGATATTAACTCTTGCCTTATCCCATATTGTTATGATTATATCCAATCTTTCTACTCTGATATAAGTCGATATCATTTTTTGATAATTGTCCATTTATTGGTTGATTGCTGGTAATGGAGTTTGATCTTCAAATTGACTTCCATTCCTGTTAATACTTAAGGATACATTGTACTTATTATCCATGACTGATGCCTCATTCATCAATAGCTTGTGATATAATCACTGATGCTTTTGTGTTTCTACAAGATGTGGTTTATCTCAGACAATCGATAATCTTTCAATCCTTTAGTCGATATCCTCCTATGTGGTGTCTATTGATATAGATAGTAGAATTCAATCTAGTTTATGTTATTGTCATGATAACATAGGAAGTGATGGTGCATATTTGCTAGCGGGTCTTCATGTTTGATATTGCTTTATCGGATATGTCATTGTCTAAACTTGTGCAATTAATGATTATTTATAATATATGAATGGTTATCCTTCTTGCTTATCAATACATCTTCTGAAACACATAGCGACCTATCCCTTATTCATATCATGTTGATCTTGACTTCATAGTATTTGGTTCATTAATCATCCTCTCATGGTATCGATGTGTAATGACTAGTGATTGTTGTATCACTTCTTCATTCCTCATCGTGATAGATAATGCAGATGTTTAATGTAGATGTATATCGATTACAGATATTCGATATTGCTTTAAACGTTATTATTATTATTATTATTATTATTATTATTAATGTTATTGTTATTATTAAATATTATAATGAATGATGTTAGTAATATTAATAATATTATAATAAATATTATTATAGTGATAACATATTGTTTTATATTGAGAGGTTTATTAATATTATTTATATATTAAAATTATTATATCAATAATTGATTTAATATTATTACTTAATATATTATTATAATATAATATATATAATTTATTAATAATTATTTATTATTAATTTATATTATAATTATAATCATAATTATATTATTTATTAATATTTTAATATTATTTAATTAACATATTACTTATTATGCTAACTATATATTATTATTATCTTTTGATAATAATTATATATTATTGTTATATACCATTAATAATAGATTATTATATATCATCTAATCATTTTATTATTATACTAAGTTCAATATGTCACGGCTCATGACATTGTCCCTTGTGTAATTGCCACTTGAATGTATTGCTATTGAACCACATTAATGCTTTTCTTCTTCAACAAATGAGGACAGTCACTCTAAAGACAACATGATAATGTACACTCATTGTAAGGACAGTCACAAATGAGGACATCTCACAGTGACTGTCCCTTGTGTAATTGCCACTTGAATTACACAAGGGACAGTCATTGTGAGATGTCCTCATTTGTGACAAGGACAGTCACACATGAGGACATCTCACAGTGATTGTCCCTTGTGTAATTGCCACTTGAATGTATTGCTATTGAACCACATTAATGCTTTTCTTCTTCAACAAATGAGGACAGTCACTCTAAAGACACCATGATAATGTATACTCACTGTAAGGAGAGTCACAAATGAGGACATCTCATAGTGACTGTCCCTTGTGTAATTGCCACTTGAATGTATTGCTATTCAGCCACATTAATGCTTTTCTTCTTCAACAAATGAGGATAGTCACTCTAAAGACAACATGATAATGTACACTCACTGTAAGTGTACATTATCATGTTGTATTACAAATGGACCTTATGTTGGTCGGGATATAAGTGCAAAAAAAAAAATGAACGTTGTCATTTGTGTTTTCAACAGCGCCGAGAGAGATTCCCTCCGCGAAATCAAGCGGGTTATCATTTGTGTTTTGAACAAAGCGGGTTGTCATTTGTGTTTTGAACAGCACCGAGAGAGATTCCCTCCACGAAATCAAGCGGGTTGTCATTTGTATTTTCAACAGCACCGAGAGAGATTCCCTCCGCAAAATCACAGCTACAATTTCTGAGTACGTTGGGTTTATTTTTCTTTTGTCATTATTATTTAATCTAGTATTCAGCTGTTAGAGAGCTAAAATACCCAGAAATGAGGACATATCTGTGTCCAACACATTTTAAAATGATCACCCCCCTATTATTGTATCACTTCCTCCTTGTTCCTCATTCAAGTGGCAATTACACAAGGGACAGTCACTGTGAGATGTCCTCATTTGTGACAAGGACAGTCACACATGAGGACATCTCACAGTGACTGTCCCTTGTGTAATTGCCACTTGAATGTATTGCTATTCAACCACATTTATGGGCCTGTTTGGACCATGACACACAGTAGCATCTACAGAGAAGAATATCCCAGGTGTAACAAGTTGTAAGAATATACCAACAGTTCTAAGAAGTTCCCTAGCACGTAGTAGCATCTACAGAGAAGGATATACAACATGAGGGCAGCCACTATAAAGACAACATGATAATGTACACTCATTGTATGTGTACATTATCATGTTGTCTTTACAGTGACTGACCTCATTCAAGTGGCAATTACACAAGGGACAGTCACTGTGAGATGTCCTCATTTGTGACAAGGACACTCACACATGAGGATATCTCATAGTGACTGTCCCTTGTTTAATTGCCACTTGAATGTATTTCTATTCAACCACATTTATGGGCCCGTTTGGACCACGGCACACAGTAGCATCTACAGAGAAGAATATCCCAGGTGTAACAAGTTGTAAGAATATACCAACAGTTCTAAGAAGTTCCCTAGCACATAGTAGCATCTTCTAATTGTCTATACCACTTCACAAGGTATTGTTTGCACACATTGTTTTTGGTTCTTTTGATGACCCTTGTTTTGAAATTGCTATTAGGCCTTGTAGCTTATATGTTTTGATTGCTGGAGAGCTTCTAAAGCTAAGCAAGAAGACCATTGCACGAGTTATAGCTGCGCGCTCAGGTTTGAAAATTGTATATTTTTTAATCTAATGTATATTTTAACTAGACTTTTAGCTTATTTTTGCTGTATATTTTAATCTAAAGGGAATCATGGATGTGAACTTGAAAGAATTTTGTACTTAGTTCTTATGGAGAGAATAGTAGTAGTTTATGGTCTAATATCAAATAGAGTTTTCCAATTACAGAAAGTTAATGAATTCTAATAGCTTATATGTTTTGATTGCTGGAGAGCTTCTAGAGCTAAGCAAGAAGACCATTGCACGAGTTATAGCCGCGCGCTCAGGTTTGAAAATTGTATATATTTTAATCTAATGTATATTTTAATCCTTTTGCCATGTCATGTAATATGTCTTGCCTTGTAGCTTATATGTTTTGAAATTGCTGTTAGGCCTTGTAGCTTATATGTTTTGATTGCTAGAGAGCTTCTAGAGCTAAGCAAGAAGACCATTGCACTAGTCATAGCCGCGTGCTCAGGCATGAAAATTGTATATTTTTTAATCTAATGTATATTTTAACTAGACTTTTAAAATATTAAAGGATTTAACTAGGTCTAAGAAGATTTGTGTACTTTTGACAATTTTGCTTAGTCACTGAAAGTTGTAGACCGAAGTTTTCATAGCCCAATTTTTGCTTCCTGCGAAGAACGATCATGTCAGATAATATAAGTGAAGAACAAAATAGGGAGACAATTGCTAGATTGTGGTCTAACTTGAAAAGAAAAGGTGATGGAAAATGTTATTGTCCCTGCAAAATTTGTAAGGGCTTAAACCGTAGAAGACTGCTAATCAAAACAGTTAAGAGACATTGTAGGGAGAATGGTCACATTGAAGGGGGGCATGACTATCATCCACTGGTAAGTTATTCATTATATCATTTTAATAATTTATATACATATGAAATCACTTGATGATGAGTTGAAGATCATGGTTTATTTATGTTAATCAATTTTATATAGGTTGATCTCCCCAGGGAAGTACATGATATGGAGGAACATGGGGGTGCGAATATCCAAGGTGAAGATAATGATCCCATGGAAGATGACGATCATGCACCAGAAAACACAATTGAAGATGATGGTATAAATACATTGATCCATGACACATTTAGTCCAAGCGGATCTGATCATGATGATGATGATAGCCTCGATGTACCTCTACTTGAGAAGGCATACGAGCCCCTATACAAAGACTCCCAAACAACTCTTCTCTCTGCTGTATTGTTGTTGTTGAACTTGAAGGTTATGAATGGTTTATCCAACATAACAATGTCACGTATGTTAAGGTATGTCATAAATGTCTTTATAGTTAACAAAGGGTGAATAATGTACCACTAATATTGTTTATATTAACAACTTATATTTTTTGTTGTAGATTGATAGGAAAGTTTTTGTTACCACCATCAAATATTCTACCTCGCTCATATCGAGAATTATCTGCTATTATGAAAGATATTGGAATGGAGTATCAAGCAATACATGCTTGTCCCAATGATCATATTATATATTATAAAGAACATGAATTTGCAACACAATGCCCTGTATGTCATACGAGTAGATATCGAACAGATCGAATAACAAAAAAGGTGCCTCACAAGGTTCTTCGTTACATCCCCATTATTCCATGGATGCGACAATTATTCAGGTGTACTAGCTTGGCACAATTTATGGATTACCATGCACGCAATAGAAGTCGAGATGACATTATTTGAATCCCTGCGGATGGTTTGACATTTATGCACATAGAGGAAAAGTGGCAACACTTCAAAGAAGAACCTCGTAATCTCAGGCTTTCATTGGCAGCGGATGGTGTCAATCCATTTGGAGAGATGAGATCTGTTTGCTCGGTGTGGCCTGTTTTTGTTATCAACAATAACATTCCTCCGTGGATGTCAATAAAGAGGGAGCACATTATGTTGGCAATGATTGTTCCAGGTATTTTATCATTTGATAGTTATTAATTTACATGTACTTACAAATCTTACAGTAAAATGGTCACAATAATTATGTAATGTTACTGTTCATTCAAGTAGGTAAATATCAAGTTAAAGATATGAATGTATATATTGAGCCTCTTATTGACGAGTTGGTGGAGTTATGGAACGGTGTCACTATGTATGATGTGTCTAGACCAATAGGACAAAGACAATTTCAATTCCATGCAATACTTGTATGGACAATACATGATGCCCCAGGGCTAACACATTTTTGTGGTATGTTATAGTGAATTCAAGTTGCGCATGATAATTTTAATTATAAAAATCAACATATTTAATAATCCAATTATATCATTCTCTTGTAGGTCTTCAAACAAAGGGAAAATTTGCATGTCCAGTTTGTGGTCCAAAGATGAAATCTCATCATTCAAAAAGTTTAGGAAAGCATGTGTTTGATGAGTACAGACACTTCCTCCACAGGAATCATAAGTATCGAAGTATGGAAAAACATCTTTTCAATGGGAAAGAAGAGACTACATCAAAGCCACGAAGAATGACACCTCGCCTATGGAAGTTGGAATATAATAGAATTAATCGTCGAGGTAATGTCGTTCCACTTAATGGTTTATGTTTGTAATTTATATATTTCTATTGTGATTTTTGTTTACTAATTATGTAATTGATGATCATGAAGGTCGTCAAGGCACTACTGACAACCTTCCAAAGGGACTAAAAAGCTATCCTAGACAATTTAGTAGGTTGCCCTACTACGAGGACCTACAAATTGTGCATTTGTTTGATCTTATGCATGTTGGAAAGAATATAACAGAGACATTGTGGAAAATACTAGATGGAAGGCGTGACAAAGAAAAAATTGTCAAAATTTGTAATGACATTCATGAATCCAATCATGCACTGAAGAATTTCATTCACTCAAATAGCAATAGAGATCAGATTAATATAAGTGCCCTTCCTTGGTTATTAACGGAGCAGCAAAGTGATGTCATAAAAGAAGTCATACGAAAAATTTGATTTCCCACAGGATTTGCTGGGAACATAAGCAATCTCATATCAAAGAAAAGTGAATTTGGGCCAGGGCTCAAAACGCATGATTGGCATACTTTCATCAAGGTAAGTTATGTTCTTCTGTATTTACAATATATTCATAAACTACGTGTACTATTCATTATGTTATGTTAGAAAATAATGAAATGATTGGTTTATAATTACTGCAGTACGTGCTACCTCTATCTCTCCCAGAGCACTTCAACAATAACATCAAACAAGTGATATATGATCTTGGAAAATAAATGAGGTAAGCAGTAATATCTATTCAATTTGTTGTATATATTTATTATATTCGCGATTTGTTTTTCTTGCTATGTAATCTATTGTATATTATTTTGTAAAGTCTCGTATTTATATATTTTTTGTGACTTGAATCTCTTAATGTAGGTGGTTGTCATCTAAAGAAATCCATAAAGAAGATATAAACTATTGGAAGAGAAGAATTCCTCATTTACTGTGTGAAATGCAAAAGTGTCTACCTCCAACTTTTTCAATGCACAAGAACACTACCTCATACACCAAGTTGAGGAGATTGAATTGTGTGGACCTGCACACACTAGGTCAATGTGGATAGTTGAGAGGCACTTGAAATCTTTGAAGGCTTTGGTTTGACAAAGAGCACATCCTGAGGGTTCTATGGTAGAGGGATACATGGTATACCAGACTATGGTGTACATTACTGAATATCTTCCTAAGTTTGCTTCAAATATCCATGTAGATCGCATTTGGGATCTCGACCCTTTTAAAAAATTCAAAGGGGAGTACTTGATGGGGAAAGGTAGATTGAGGAAAGTGACAGGTAATAAATTATAAGATGTTATTGTAATAAATTATTTCTTAATCTTCAAAATAAATCGGTTGTAAGTCGTCTATTTTTTTTTTGTACAGTTGCTCGAGAGTGGGATGCACGACATTTGTATATTGCAAACAATCTTGATTGGATGACAGTATGGATTGAATGATGTCAACATTCTGGTCACACATTAACATGGGAAGGTGTATCTTCATTGGTTAAAGAAGCTCATCGTAATGGAGATTCTAATGTTATGCAAAGGGAAATAGATTTAGCATATGGTTTAAGAGATTTCCAGGTACGTACAAAATTATTAATCACCCGTATGTTTATCAACTCATGATATAATAATTTTGACATGTTTCACATATTATTGCAAGTTAAACACCACAAGGGTATGTTCTGTAATGGTCAAAAATTTTGTGTCAAAGTGTTGGATGACACGAAGAAAACTTGTGATTCTGGAATAACTGCAGTCTTTCAAGTGACTAATATTTCATCTAGAAATGACTTAGATCCTCAAGAGTCTAAAAATCAATACTATGGCATTTTGGATGATATACTTGAGTGCGACTTTAGTTCCTTCAAATTAGTACTCTTCATTGTCAAATGGTATAGGCTACGACTTAATCCAAATGATCCTAATAGAACTGTTATTGAACATGATAATGGATTTACAATGGTTAATACAAGGTCATTTGAGCCAATTGGGGATGAACCCTATGTTCTTCCAAGCCAATGTGAGCAGGTATTTTACTCAGAGGTTTCACATAAACCGGGTTGGTCATTTGTTGTTAGACATGAACCGAGAGGAAGGCCGATAAAGTATAATGCGATGGAAGAAGAAGATACCAAAGAAGTAGAAGATGATGTAGATGATGATCACGATCGACAATTATTGGATGATGTTCCTGAGACAAATTTTCATGAAGAAGAAGAAGAAGAAGATGACGATGATGCTGCTACTGATGATGATGATGAAGATGATGTTGATGTTGATGATGATGATGTTGATGATGACGACAACGACGACAACGACGACGACGACGACAACGATGATGACGACGATGATGAGGATGATGATGATGATGATGATGATGATGATGATGATGATGATGATGATGAGGATGATGATGATGAAATTTAAAGGTATGCCATCAATCCTTAATGTATTTAATATTCATTTCTTGATAGAAATATATTTGTCTTAAATGGTTACATAGTTTATTCATTATCTATTTAAAAGCTACAAGTTTCAACTACAAATAGAATACTGCTAATCTAAATTAACTATTAATCTAAATTAATTAAATAAAACTATTTGAAACACATATTGATGCATGAATGTATTGAGCCTTATTTTCTTTCAGGTCAAAAGCATTTATAAGTGTTCTCACAACACCAACCAAGCATCTTCATAAGATCACTCTCCTTGATCCAAGCCAACTCCATAACCTATCAGAGTGCACACCAAATCCTTATGCCACCTTAGCATTCTACATCTTTGGAATAATCCCAATGTCCCTCAATCCATCCAATGGATTCATCCAAGCAATCTAATCAACAAACTATCAAATGCTCACAATGCCTCAATAGGCTCCAAACTTGACTTCACCTTAACTAGGTGTTTCCTCCACCTCCACCACACACATCAAACAACTTCAAATAGCATGTCCCCAAGGTTACTAAGCCCTCAACTCATTAGCTGATACAAAAACCCAGTTTTAGCCCTTCAGTAGGCCTACTTCCCTAGCAAGCTTATAATGTGAGCCTGATTTAAGTGTTATAATGTGTACATTTTAATGTTTTTAATTTTTATGTGATGCTTATGATGGATGTGATTATGATTATGATGTGATTATGCTCATGATAATTGAATTACATTTGCAGGAAATTGAACCCCTTTCAAGAGCATCCCACACAGTCTCATGGATCGACAGCTATAAGTCAATACACCTTATAGAAAGTCTATTTAATACACTTATCAATAGTAAGATTGATGTCTTCTAAGATCTCTCCCATTTGCAGGTACCAACAAATAGGTATTTGTCAGAAGTGTCTTCCTCGAGTGAGGGAAATATAGGAATAGAAGAGGAAAGTGAGACATGCAGTTTATCTAGAATAGGGAGATTAACTAGAGGTCAAAGGACTAGAAGGAAATTCAATAAACACATGAAATTTTTCCTTGCTCAAGGGGGGTCATGTTCTTATGATGATGAGATGAAAGGCGACATCGAGGTGCCCTTGAGGTACCAAAATCTACAGAAACATTGGGTACCCAAGGAACTTCCTCCAATAAACACTGATTTTTGTGTTAATGAGAGGATATATCGCATAGCACCATCATCATTACATGGTTTGGGCCTATTTTCTATGGATGGCATAAAGGTGTCTTACAACAAAGTTTCTGAATTGATGGAGTATGTTGGACCATGTTACGATTACAAAAGTTGGATGCATATTGTTCAATATAAAAAAAGTATGCATAGGTATGCACTCTCGGCAAATTATATACAACAGCAAGACAATAATCAAAGTAAAAGTGTGGCTATATACATTGATGGAAGGCCAAAAGCAACAGGGAATATTGCGGGTTTTATAAATAGTACACGACCTGGGTCAACTATAAAGCAACCCAATTGCATATTTGAGGCGCGCGAGGTAAATCGTGTATTCATCTGTGCGATAAAATCAATACGTGCAGGGGAAGAGATGCTTATTGATTACAATTTGAACCGCATAGATACAAACGAGGCTACTATCATGGGGGTGGTACATACTATTAAACCAACTTCTAATCAATGACTCCAACATACCATTTAGTTATTAAATTTTTGGCTAACATTTTTATACTTGATCTTTGACACAGGGGCACAATATGGAGCAACTGCCCAAAGGTGATGGTGACGATATTCCTAGCTCATCTACACATGAGCAGGTAAAACTCATTGTAATTGTGCAAACTAGATAGAAGCAAAATGTTATTTTTTTTAATGTTATTTTCTTCATTATTTTGGAGTAATTTTGATAATACTAATACTATTGTTGTCACAGAGGGCCGGTGGTCGGAGAGAGGGAAAGCAACCTACAGTCCCTCAGGAGTCCCCCCTTGTGGACCCTTTTTTTATTGATTTAGCAGAGACCGATGACCCGATCGGTTCCATTAAAAAGCTGCTAAAGAAAATTGGGAAAGAACTTCTACGTTTGGTATCCATACATCCTCAGACTCAGGAAATAAAAGACAGGGCAGCTGAGTTGTTGCGCACTTCTGAAAACTTTAAAGTAAGTATTAATGAAATTTTTAATTATTACAAGAGTTCAATAATGGTTTTTATGTTATGCTCTTTTATGACATTAATTAAAATATGGATGCATTGTCTTTACAGAGTTATTTGCGTAATTTTGAACCCCATTCCCATGATGAGGCCAGTACTGCAAGTGGTTTAGGTAGATCACATGTTCCATTCCCCACTTGTGTTTTCCACTGAATATATATAGGAATGATCATAATCATTGACAATACATGCTTGAACAATCTTTTTTTTTAATGCTCTAACAATCTTGTCCATGCTAGTCCACGCGTTCTATATTTATGCATGCTCTAACAATTTTATTCTTTAGCTCCTTTCCATGATGATATAACAACGCCACCTCCATCCAGGATAGCCACAAATGTCTTGCCGACTGCCATGTCAAAAACACACAGCCTAAATGCACCAACTGTTGCACCATCTACTGGTACACAAATCCCTCTTTTTCTCTCTTTTGTTATGTGTTTAAGTGTTATGTGTTTACGATGTAGATCCCTTGATTGTGTTTGTGCCATGGGTGCTCTGCACCAATTTATTTCCCTTGAAGTATTATTTCTTGGAGGCATTTGATAATGGTTTTCATTTTTTGCAATAGGAGATGCAACAAGTCCCGATGCAACATCATTTCCTGGATGTTCCCATGTTCCTAGTACGGGAACGGTGAAGGATTGCGTATTGATCATCAGCGACGATGAAGGCATTCCCTTAAAAGTAGCCAAAGTTCCAGGTACTTTAAAGTTATTATTATTCTATAGTGATATAATAGTAATTTAGTTTTTGATCACTCTTCATCGACTAATGATCCCATGATTATTTTGTAGGGAATGATATTTTTTGGTGAAAACTTGGTGACGAGTGTTTGTGGATATTCGGGCCCACCCTACGTACATGGTGGAACATCATATCCTAACTAAAACCCCAAACCACTATTTTGATTTCATATCATTGCTAGAATAGTTTTCCTTTTCATCAATTTCTTGAACTATATTAAAGGTAGCTTCTCTTCATTTATGAGTCTAACATGTTTTTTTTTACTTAAAAGGTGGAATAACCAAGATAAAAAGTTGAAGGATGATCTTGTACATAGTATGACCCAGCTTTTTGGACCTCGTGCATTTGAGAGAAACAAGCTCCTTGAAAAAGCTGGTTTATGTTTGAAGTATATTAGGGACCAGTACAGGAAATATTTAGAGGTTAACCCAAGGCACGAGCGTTCGCCCTGTGTTCTTGAGGCTGAGTGGCAGGCTTTGATTTTGGATGGAAAGTATAAAGCCGACATGAAAAAAGGAATTATGCTAGTAGAGAGTAGAGAAAGGTATGTGATACTTTTGAGAATGTAATTATGTACTAATTAACCTCTAAATTTTTCCTGTAATTATGTACTAATTAACCTCTAAATTTTTCCTGTACTGGTCTCTAACATATTTCAAACTTTTCATAGATTTCCTGACACATCAAAGGCAACAAAGGTAAGATTAGAAAAGCACGGGACACACAAGCTCGGCTCTGGTGGTTTTTCCAAACTTCAAGCAGGACTTGTAAGTATTAGAAAATGAAAACTTGTATCAATTTTTTTATATATTGCAAGGAAATTTTTTTTCATCAAACAATGCAAGTAAAATTCACCATACCAAGTAAAAATGTAGGGGTCAGAGTTCAATAGATGCCTCATAGAAGAGGACAAGAGAATTGGCTTCCAACAAGGCTATAGAGCCGTGGCTGAATGGCTACGAGCTGAAATCAGTGTGCAAGGTTCAAATAATGATGCATCTGAGCCACAGGTAAATAAGCTAAATGAAATTTATTTCAAATTGAATACTTTACCAATTAGTCTATTTGATGTTAAGTTCTAATATAAAGTGAGTATATCTGTTTTAAGAAAGCAATGATAACAATGTGTAGGATATTGGAATGCAGCCTGACAATCCTTCTACACAATCTATGCATAATGAACGTTCGCATGATGTGCATCCTAGTGGTGGAGGTATACATTTTCTATTAAAATTTTTATATGTAATTACAATTGGTGTTTGGATTAATGTAACATTTTGTATAGCAACTGTAGAGGATCGAGGGGTCGGTGCTCATGAGCATGTTGAGGTTGAGTCTAGACAAAATGATGTGGCTAGATCAGGTAATTAAAGAGCGCCACAGTTATGTTCTTTAAAATAATTAAATACTTGTAACAATTATAATTAAATATTTTAAATTTAACTCTTTTATTTGTTATTGTAGAGGACCCCCCTTTGCAGTAGCATAGGAATTTGAGATCATCAAGAACAGAGAACAAAACAACTGATGAGGGGGGTATTGATGATAACACTGATGCTCCTCTTAGAGCTTACATAGAAAAAAAAATTAGAAAGAGAAAAAAGAAATGATTGTCATCTAAATACCTTAATTGATAATGACTGAATTTTATGTCTCAATGAATTTAATTATGTGCTAATGAATGTTCATGAATTATGTGTTTATTTTCATATTGATGAATGTTGCGTGTTAACGAATCTAATGTGTTAATGAATGTTATCATGTGATATTGATTGAATGTTACATTTTATTAATAATTGAAAGAATGAATGAATGTTAGATGTTAACGGGGAATGTAGAGTGATGTTAGGGGGAGGGGGGTGGGGCCAAATGAGCTTCCACCTTCACGTGGTTGGCCGTGTTTAGTAGAGAATATTAAACTATATTCTCGAAACAAAGTGAAGCTCAATAAGATACTAAATGAGTCAAAATGGTTATCAAGGTCCTCTATCCATAAGATACTTGTAGCAAAAAAGGTTATTAATAAGATACTTGTAGTCAAAATGGTTATCTAGGTCCTCTATCCATTCCATAAGTTCTTCACCATTCAAACTTCCTCCATAACAAGGAATGTGCTCTAGGTTAGTCATGAAGCCTAGCATGGACTCTCTGTCAGATAGAGCCACTATTTCAGAGCCTTTTCTATGCATTTCCTTCAAGCACTGTACAGTGTACGGATGTGAAAGGGAGGGCAGACTAGTGTGGAAGTTAGAGTATTTATATCTTATGCTTTGAGAGTTTATTTGGTAGATTCAAGACACCTTATATCAAAGTTATTCCTTTTTCTTATCTGTTGTTCTGTCAAACCCTCATTTTTTGGGTTATTGCATTCAAATGGCCTTAACTTGCAAATAAACCATAGGATATCCTCTATTCTTTGTAAAATGCAAGTTAAGGGGGTTTATTTTCATATTTTAAAAGCTTTGGAACAAGATACTAAGCCAGAGAATTTCGAGAGAAAGCCCTAGGTCAAGAATCTCAATGTTCTTGACTAGGAGTTGATGGATTATGCAAGATCAGAGGGTAGAGGCAAGTAAAGGACCTCAAACCTTGTTGAATCTAGATCTTTAGAGCATGGTGGACATCTTCAAACTATGATCTTGGTTTCATGCACCCATTTTCAATGCCTTGTTTTGGAACCCACACCCAAAGGCATGCATTAGGTCTGCGGACTCAATAAGGACATTGATATGCTAGAGTGGAGTCAGGGTCTGGGAGTTGGAGGATTGTTAGAACATCAAAAAGGGTACTCAAAAAACATATAAGTCCATAAGGTCCTTTGTCAAATTGAAGAGTTATTGCTGCAGAACAGGTTTTGGAGACCTACTAGAGTCACTAGGTCTATTTGTGATTTTGATGTCTTGGGTTGTTTGGAACACAACCAATGCATGATTCTGCATGTTTTAGGGAATCTTAAGAGTTTTCAAATGTTTGATTGGGTTGGCAAAGCCTAGGATCAATAAAGTCTCTTTTGGTAGAAAATCAGGGAACTTGTCCCTAAAAGGAAATTTGGTCTTGGTTGGGATTGAGTCAATAAGGTGTTAGAAGTATCTTGAAACCTTTGAAGTCCCTCTAGTATAGAGATTTTAAACTGGTCTGATAGAATCAGAGGCTAAATTGCTTAGGTGTAACATTTTGGTGTCTTGAAGTGGGTTGGGGCTTAAGACCAAGTTTCTTGCTGACCACTCTGCATCACATTGTCTTGCATGAAATTAGTCATTCTTTATACACTGGTCTAGTGTTGTCAATAGACCCAAATAGTTCAAAGATACTCGAACCAATCAGATTTTTTATGGGGTGCATTTTTGTGTTAGGTAGAAAGGATTCTTCATACAGGTGAAAGTCTCGAATGTTTCCCCACTCCCAAAAAAATATCACTTGTACTGTTATGAGCAGTCATGAGGACTAGACAGATACATTATAATATATGTAATTGCCACTTGAATGTATTGCTATTCAACCACATTTATGGGCCCGTTTGGACCACGGCACATAGTAGCATCTACAGAGAAGAATATCCCAGGTGTAACAAGCTCTAAGAATATACCAATAGTTCTAAGAAGTTCCCTAGCACACAGTAGCATCTACAGAGAAGAATATACAACATGAGGGCAGTCACTGTAAAGACAACATGATAATGTACACTCATTGTATGTGTACATTATCATGTTGTCTTTACAGTGATTGTCCTCATTAAAGTGGTAATTACACAAGGGACAGTCACTATGAGATGTCCTCATTTGTGACAAGGACAGTCACACATGAGGACATCTCACAGCCACTGTCCCTTGTGTAATTTCCACTTGAATGTATTGTTATTCAACCACATTTATGGGCCCGTTTGGACCATGACACACAGTAGCATCTACAGAGAAGAAGTTTGGTATGCAATGGTCTTGAAACCTCCTGAGAAATTCTTGGTATGCATTTGTGTGGTGCAAAAGCTTCGTTGAAAGAGAAAAAGAAGAAAAGAATAGAAATGATTTTTTTTCTTTTTATGTCATATACTGTAACCAGCTACTTATAACTTGCAAAAATTATTATAACCATTTGAAATTGAAACTTAGTTTAATGTGAAACTGAGAACTGCTTTATTAGAGCTTTCTGTGATTTAGATTCAGACATCAAGAACATTGTTTGCCTAATATTGTGATTAATGTTTATTTATTAATATCTCATACTGACAAACAATTGATAATTGTAGGGAAAACGTCATTGGGGGTCTTTGAGGATCCACCAAAAGCCAAGGAGAAAATGTATTCAAATTCTAAAGATGGTGTAACAGTCCTTACAGCTGTTGAACCTTGCTGTGTAGATCATCTCTGATTCTCCAAGTTCAACAGTACTGTGGTATTCCTTTGGATACTTCTAATGGTAAATTTTAGACATCAAGTTCTTTTCGTATGAAACTACTACATTTGTAATCTGTAGTTTTAAACTTTTATTTTATAAATGTTCATCAGCTTTAGTTCGTATGCTGCCATTTCAAGTATGATTAATGAAGTTACCTTATTCACAGGATGAAAGTGAGCAGTCAGGATACTGGTACAGAGCTGGCAGCATTGATACGGTGACTAGGGCATCGTTTAATGGTGGTATTGTGTTTTCCTGTGTTTAGGGCATCGGCCTTTTGAAGCATTGCCTTCATCTTTCTTAAGTCTGAGTTTTAAGTTTGTTTATCTCTCTCGGTGTTGTTGAAAATACAAATGACAACGTTCTTGTTTGTTTTGCCCTTATATCCCGATGTGATTTCGTGGAGGGTTACGGCACTGTTGAAAACACAAATGAAAACACAAATCCCTTGTGTAATTGCCACTTGAAAGAGGACAGTCACTGTAAAGACAACATGATAATGTACACTTACAGTGAGTGTACATTATCATGTTGTCTTTAGAGTGACTATCCTCATTTGTTGAAGAAGAAAAGAATTAATGTGGCTGAATAGCAATACATTCAAGTGGCAATCACACAAGGGACAGTCACTGTGAGATGTCCTCATTTGTGACTATCCTTACAGTGAGTGTACATTATCATGTTGTCTTTAGAGTGAATGTCCTCATTTGTTGAAGAAGAAAAGCATTAATGTGGTTCAATAGCAATACATTCAAGTGCCAATTACACAAGGGACAATCGATCACTGTGAGATGTCCTCATGTGTGACTATCCTTGTCACAAATGAGGACATCTCACAATGACTGTCCCTTCTGTAATTGCCACTTGAATGAGGACAGTCACTGTAAAGACAACATGATAATGTACACATACAATGAGTGTACATTATCATGTTGTCTTTACAGTGGCTGCCCTCATGTTGTATATTCTTCTCTGTAGATGCTACTATGTGCTAGGGAACTTCTTAGAACTATTGGTATATTCTTACAACTTGTTACACCTGGGATATTCTTCTTTGTAGATGCTATTGTGTGCCGTGGTCCAAACAGGCCCATAAATGTGGTTGAATAGCAATACATTCAAGTGGCAATTACACAAGGGACAGTCACTGTGAGATGTCCTCATGTGTGACTGTCCTTGTCACAAATGAAGACATCTCACAGTGACTATCCCTTGTGTAATTGCCACTTGAAGGAAAAAAGCATTAATGTGGTTCAATAGCAATGTATTCAAGCGGCAATTACACAAGGGATAATCACTCTGAGATTTCCTCATTTGTGACTATCCTTACAGTGAGTGTACATTATCATGTTGTCTTTACAGTGACTGTCCTCATTTGTTGAAGGAAAAAAGCATTAATGTGGTTCAATAGTGATGCAGAGTAGTCAGCAAGAAACTTGGATCTATGTCCCAACCCACTTCAAGACACCAAAATGACTCAACCAATCAATTAGGCTCTGATTTCTATAGGTTAATGTTTAAACTCTACAAAGTAATGAATTTGAAGGTTTCAAGGATCACACAACAACTTATGGACTCAATCCCATTCAATAACAAATTTCCTTTTAGGGACAAGTTCCCTGATTTTCTATCAAAAGAGACTTTTAAGGTTCTAGATCTTACTTCCTGCAGAAAAACTTAGAAACCCCTTAGATATCATCTAAATAACAAGAATCATGCATTGGTTGTGATCTAAACAACCCAAGACATCAAAATAACAAACTGACCTAGTGACCCTAGTAGGTCTCCCAAACCTGCTCTGCAGCCATAACTCTGCAACTTGCCAAAGGACTCTAAGAAGTTATATGTTTTCTAAGTACCCTTTTTGGATTTCTAACAGACCACCAACTCATCCTAGACCCTGACTCCACTCCAGCATATCAATGTCTTCATTGAGTCCGCAGACCTAATGCATGCTTTTAGGTGTGGGTTCCAAAACAAAGCATTGAAAATGGGTGTATGAAACCAAGATTAGAGTTTTGGAGTGTTCTCCTGATCCAGATAAACAAGAATGCACAAGTTTTCAAGTCCTCAATACGATGCAAGCTTCTGATTTTATTCTGATTACCATCTTCCCAGCCAAAAACATGGTAGTTTTTGATCTAGGGCTCGCTCTCAACAAATGCAGATGCAACCCCCTACCTCAGGGCTTTTAGAATATACAAATATACATCCTTAACTCTCATTCCACCAAGGAAGAAGGAATTCCAATGGTTGAAATGTGAGTTAAGGTCTTTACATCAGTCAAACCCTGAAAATGAGGGTTTGTAAACAATGCACAGAAAATTTGAAATAACTTAGATATAAAACAAAGAGAATCAATCAAACCAACTTCCAAAGCATCAAATGTCACTATTACAACTTCCAGGAAAATTTTATCATCCAACCACCATCTGTACAGCCGTACAGAGTTCATTTTTCACCAGAAATGCACTAAAACAGGGTTATTTTTATTTTTTATGAAAGCAAAATGATTACAATACTGGTTCTCTGTCTGTCTTCGACCATTTGAAGCCTAAAATAGGCTCTCCAAATGTTGGTTCAACCATCTAGGTGGTTAGAATAGTTTATCCAACAAATGTCAACTTTGCTAAGCAACTTTTAAAGTTGCATTACAACTTTGCAAACAACTTTGCCGAGAAGGTTAAAAATGTGTTGTGAAACTTTAGGAACCTTATTAAAGTTATTTTGGACCTTCAAACTTCTTAACAACATCTAAAAGACACCTAATAAACACTTACTATGCTCATTTCATCCAAGGACTCAAAAGATGCCCAAGGTTTATAAGTCACCAAGGGGTCTTGTGTCCAACAAGTGGATGTTTATAAGGAGATAAAATCAATCCTTAATATTTATTACAAACCAAGAAAACATCTAAAACTCCTATTATAATTTATTGTCATTCAAAAAGACTCTGATTTGTCATTCAAAAAGACTCTGATTTGTCATTCAAAAAGACTCTGATTTGTCAATCAAAAGGACCTTTCACCAGTCAATCCTTCAAAGCTCCAAGGTGAAAATCTTATGTTCCAATTGATAGGATTTGACTCCTTGGCTTCATCGTAACTTCCTTCAATCATGGTGTCTTTGGCTTGCATTAGGGATGCCCCTGCATCAAATAGCAATGCATTCAAGTGGCAATTACACAAGGGACAGTACATGCCCATTAAAGTTGGTGTTTTGTTATCCAGCATGACAATGGAGACAACATACTCTGTGTCAATTTTACTGATCAAATTTCCCTCCGCCAGGCAAAGCAACAATCTGGGTATGATAAGGTGAAATTTTGTAGTCCTTTTGGGTATGATAACAGTTCCAGTTTCCAATAAGATGGTTCATTTTTATAATCTAGCTTCAATTTCTCTTGTGAAAATCTTTTTTTCATTTTATGGGTGGTAAAATATAATTATTATGCTAGAGGTGTGTACTTATGGATGATAATGAAATAAAATGATAAGATTTAAGACTCTTGTTTTTTTTTTAAATAGCAATTTAAGTTTCCTTCTATTATAAATTACTGTTTTTCTATTTTTTAATGTATCTTTCCAGATCTTTTATATCAATTTTATTTATGAAATATAAATATATTAATAATGTTTTAGTGTTTTTAGGATTAGTTTATATCAATTCTATGTATCATCATTCGTCATTCAATTGTTAGTATTATTAATTTAGACTGTGCAATTGTAGAAGTACTCGAATATGGGTTGGATGGATACTCAAGCAGGGGAACCCTCCTCAAATATCTCAAGCAGTGAAATTGGAAAAATGTGTCCTGAAGGAACCCTTTCCATCAGAGAGATAAAAGTACAAACAAGTAAAAGAAGCAGGCTCTGCAAATATGTTTTTGAGAAGAAAAATGATAGATTATTTGAGTATGGTTCATGAGGTATATCTAAAAAGACATTTTTTTTCTTATTATAATAAAAGAGGAAGTTGTGAATGTCAAAGTTGAGTGAAACAAAAATTATTTTCATCAAATTTTGTTAGGCTTGCTTTTGGGAATAGTTTCTTACAATATTGCTATTAAGATTTTTATTGTGTAGTTTTTAGATTAGGTTTATAAAATTATATTTCATGAGTAGTGATTCATATTAATCAATTAACGATACTTTTGGAAGGTATTTTCAATGTGTCAAATTTTGATATTTTTACAAGAATTAGATTGTGTAATTTTTTTAATTAAAGTCATTGACTCATATTTCATAAATAATAGTTCTCATGAATCCAACTCTTATAAGATTGAATAGTCTATTTAGGAAGTATTTTTGATAGTATGTCAAATTATGATATTACTATTACCATTAGATTGCATGGCTTTGAAGTCAACCTCGTTGACCCATATTCTTCTCTGTAGATGCTACTATGTGCTAGGGAACTTCTTAGAACTGTTGGTATATTCTTACAACTTGTTACACCTGGGATATTCTTCTCTGTAGATGCTACTATGTGCCGCGGTCCAAACGGGCCCATAAATGTGGTTGAATAGTAATACATTCAAGTGGCAATTACACAAGGGACAGTCACTGTGAGATGTCCTCATGTGTGACTGTCCTTGTCACAAATGAGGACATCTCACAGTGACTGTCCCTTGTGTAATTTCCATTTGAATGAGGACAGTCACTGTAAAGACAACATGATAATGTACACATACAATGAGTGTACATTATCATGTTGTCTTTACAGTGGCTGCCCTCATGTTGTATATTCTTCTCTATAGATGCTACTATGTGCTAGGGAACTTCTTAGAACTGTTGGTATATTCTTACAACTTGTTACACCTGGGATATTCTTCTCTGTAGATGCTACTGTGTGCTGTGGTCCAAACGGGCCCATAAATGTGGTTGAATAGCAATACATTCAAGTGGAAATTACACAAGGGACAGTCACTGTGAGATGTCCTCATGTGTGACTGTCCTTGTCACAAATGAGGACATCTCACAGTGACTGTCCCTTGTGTAATTGCCACTTGAATGAGGACAGTCACTGTAAAGACAACATGATAATGTACACAAGTACCATGAAGGTAGTTGCAAGTTAGGGCTGTTTCATTGCATACCCAAAACAATGAAGATGTTACGGTCCACAAAACGTTTGTGCTTGAAAGATGAACAAATAAAATTAAACTTCTAAATAACCAAAGCCGCTAACAATAAATTCAACACAGATATGTCCTCATTTCTAGGTATTTTAGCTCTGTAACAGCTGAATACCAGATTACATAATAATTACAAAAGAAAAATAAACCCAACGTACTCAGAAATTGTAGCTGTGATTTCGCGGAGGGAATCTCTCTCGGCACTGTTGAAAATACAAATGACAACGTTTCTCTACATTATCATGTTGCCTTTACAGTGACTGTCCCTTGTGTAATTGCCACTTGAAGGAGGACAGTCACTGTAAAGACAACATGATAATGTACACTTACAGCCCGTGTACATTATCATGTTGTCTTTAGAGTGACTATCCTCATTTTTTGAAGAAGAAAAGCATTAATGTGGCTGAATAGCAATACATTCAAGTGGCAATTACACAAGGGACAGTCACTGTGAGATGTCCTCATTTGTGACTATCCTTACAGTGAGTGTACATTATCATGTTGCCTTTATAGTGACTGTCCTCATTTATTGAAGGAAAAAAGCATTAATGTGGTTCATTAGCAATGTATTCAAGCGGAAATTACACAAGGGATAGTCACTCTGAGATTTCCTCATTTGTGACTATCCTTACAGTGAGTGTACATTATCATGTTGTCTTTACAGTGACTATCCTCATTTGTTGAAGGAAAAAAGCATTAATGTGGTTCAATAGCAATGTATTCAAGTGGCAATTACACAAGGGATAATCACTCTGAGATTTCCTCATTTGTGACTATCCTTACAGTGAGTGTACATTATCATGTTGTCTTTACAGTGACTATTCTCATTTGTTGAAGGAAAAAAGCATTAATCTGGTTCAATAGCAATGCATTCAAGTGGCAATTACACAAGGGACAGTACATGCCCATTAAAGTTGGTGTTTTGTTATCCAGCATGACAATGGAGACAACATACTCTGTGTCAATTTTACTGATCAAATTTCCCTCCGCCAGGCAAAGCAACAATCTGGGTATGATAAGGTAAAGTTTTTGCAACAATTTCTTGTTGCTGCTAAGGTTACCATTGTTTATGGTTTCTATTATATAGTTCTATCTATATTGATATATGGCCTTTTGTTTAGGATTAAGTAGACGAGGGAAAATAGTTCTTTTGTGGATTGTAAACAAAACATTGAATTATTTCAGAGAACAGATCTAAATCTATAAGATGCTACAATGGAGCACATGACCATGTACTTGTGAATATTAGGATCCATGTTAATCAAATGACTGCTTTATGTAAATTACTTTTGAGTAAGTAAAAGGCAATACAATTTTTCGAAGTGTGCAAGGATTTTTATGATATACAGGTGTACAAAGAAATGAATCTGTGTTGTTTTGTATCAATATCAAACATCTCTGATATATTTTCATGTTTTTATAATCTATTTTGCAGATGAAAACTGTCCAACAGATAAAGATTGGGAACTTCTCCCAGCATCTGTACCTGCATCTCTCTTATATACTACAAGTTGCTTGCCATCAAAAATTGTAGTTCCCTCATGTGACACTGATGGTGAAGTGTTCTTTTCAGAACCATCATCTGTGGTTACCAATGCTCCTATTTTAGGCAATAAGTTTGTTGCATTCCATGAGCCATTGGTCAAGTTTCTTCTACGAGCTTCTGATGCCTCAAAATCTAAGCAGCGCCTACGCATGCCTCGTTGTGGTTGATTATCATTCTGTACATGAATTATAATGAGTAATCAGTTTTGGGCCTTGGAATCTTGTATGTAACATGCACAGACATTTCATGGGTAAATGAATCTATTTTAAAAGCATCAACTTTTCTTACATGATGCTGGATACATAAGTAGAACAAGCATATATCAAATTAGAAGCAATCAGAACTCCACAATGACATATTATTTAGAGTACTCTTCAGTTTAAGTAATAATTCATATATTGACACTGTAAAGACAACATGATAATGTACACTCACTGTAAAGACAACATGATAATGTACACTCACTGTAAGGACAGTCACAAATGAGGACATCTCACAGTGACTGTCCCTAGTGTAATTGCCACTTGAATGTATGCTATTCAGCCACATTAATGCTTTTCTTCTTCAACAAATGAGGATAGTCACTGTAAAGACAACATGATAATGTACACTCACTGTGAGTGTACATTATCATGTTGTCTTTAGAGTGACTATCCTCATTTGTTGAAGAATAAAAGCATTAATGTAGCTGAATAGCAATACATTCAAGTGGCAATTACACAAGGGACAGTCACTGTGAGATGTCCTCATTTGTGACTATCCTTACAGTGAGTGTACATTATCATGTTGTCTTTACAGTGGCTGTCCTCATTTGTTGAAAGAAAAAAGCATTAATGTGGTTCATTAGCAATGTATTAAATAAATATTTTTTTTTTATCCACCCACGGGCGTCGCAATTGCGACGGGAGCCCGTCGTAATGCGATGCAGGCGCCCATCGCAATTTCTTGGGAGGCCCGTCGCAATTGCGACGGCCCTCTGAAGCCATGCGACGGGGGGGTGACGCCCATGCCGCTAACAAATCTTAGTGACATTGCGACGGGAGGGCACCGCAATTGCGACGGCTACCCATAGACGTCACAATTTGTGACTAAAAAATAGCGACGTCTATGGGTGTTGCTATTGCGACACATAGCCGTCGCAAAATGCCCCCAAATGTATTAGTGTTTCTCTAGTTTTTAGAAAGTTCTATTTTGTAATAAATGTGAATTTATGTTATCAAATCTCGGATATTAGTTGGCAATTCATTCTAACTTAGTCAAGGGCATGTTTAGGGAAAAACTCATCTTTTTAGGTGTTGTTTCGAAAATTACCAAAAATGGCAAAAAATAGCTATGGAAAAAAACTGCCAAAAAGGGTAATTTTTAGATTTCTTGTTTTTCCTAGTTTTTGGTTACTTAAGAGTTTGCACCGAATTGTAGAAGTAGTGATGGATGAATGGAAAAAAATTGAAGGTTCAAATCTGTGTTAATTGTCTTGTGATTTAATTTATTGATAACTGAGAGTGTTTGTGCTACATCAAAAGGAAATATGAGGGTGTTGTCATAGAACTACTTTGACCTCAGACATGCAAAAAATCTCTAGTCGACATACAACAAGGAATGGCCTTTATTTCTTTTATGGTTGGGGAATGGAAGGATACAAATTAGTTTGTGCTGAGTATGCCAAACCCACAACTAAGAACCAAGGCATGCTTGTGACTTCATGGTATAGTTTATATTATCGTCTCTTATAGTATTGTCCCTTATATAAGTGTCACTTATAAAATGTCTATTATTACACATTATTGTCACTTATAGAAATGTCATTTTAATTGTCTCTTATATCATTCTATACACATATCAGTTATAAAAGTGTCAATTATAAAATGGTGTTTCAAAATTTCATTCCTAAAATAGTGTGACACTTTTATAAGTGACAATGATATGAGTATAAGTGACATTTTCTAAGTGACCATTTATAATTGACATACATATAGAATAGCTTAATGGATATTTTATAAGTGACACTTGATAAGAGACATGTGTATAGAATGGTATAAGCCACATATAAGCGGAAATACTATAAATGACGATGATATAAACTATACCATGAAGTTTATAGAGTAGTCTTTTATAAGTGATATATGTGACATTTCCATAAGTGACATTTTCATAATTGACATTTTAATAAGTAACATTTATAAATGTTGTTTATCAAAATGTAGCTAGACAAATGTTACTTATAAATGTCAATTATTACACTTCATTGTCACCTATATAAATGTCATTTTAATTGTCACTTATATCATTCTGTACACATGTCAGTTATCAAATTGTCACTTATAAAATGTTTCTTATACCATTCTATAAAAATCTTGCTTATGACATTCAATAAATATGTCGTTTATGAAAGTGTCACACTATTTTAGAAATGAAATTTTTAAAGACCATTTTATAAGTGACAATGATATGAGTACAAATGACATTTTGTAAGTGAACATTTATAAACGACATACATAAATAATGACATTTTCATAATCGACATTTGCATAAGTAACATTTTCCAATGTCATTTATCGAAATGGCGTTAGTAGAAATGAAATTTTGAAGCACCATTTTTCTAAGCGATAATGATATGAGTATAAGCGATATTGATTAAATGACACTTTTATAAATGACATATGTATAGAATGTCATAAGTGACATTTTATAAGTGAGCACACAGAGGGAATTCAAACAGCGATTTATTTCCATATGTGACATTTTCATAATGGACATATTTATAAGTAACATTTGTGTTTCAATTATCGCTTATATCATTCTATATACATACAAATCTCGCTTATGACATTCTATAAATATGTCACTTATAAAAGTGTCACACTATTTTAGAAATGAAATTTTGAAACATGATTTTACAAGAGACATTTTTTTAGTGAACATTTATAAACGACATACGAAAAGAATGACATTTTCATATTCGACATTTTCATAAGTAACATTTTTCAATGTCGTTTATCAAAATTCCTTCAATATAAATGAAATTTTGAAGCACCATTTTTTATAACTGACAATGATACGAGTATAAGCGATATTGACTAAATGATAGTTTCATAAGTGACATATGTATAGAATGTCATAACCGATATTTTATAAATGGAACTTTATAAGTGACCTATGTATAGAATGGTATAAGCGACATTATATAAATAACACTTTTATAACCGACATGTGTATATAATGGTATAGTTTATATCATCGTCTCTTATAATATTCTTTCTTTTATCATTCTATACACATGTTGGTTATACAAGTGTCACTTGTAAAATATCGATTATTACACTTCATTGTCACGTATAGAAATGTTTTTTCAATTGTCGCATATATGATTCTATACACATGTCAGTTATAAAAAAGTCACAAGTAAAAAATGTCACTTCTTCTACCATTCTATACAAATGTCGTTTATCAAGTGTTAGTTATTAAATGTCACTTATGACATTCTATAAATATGTCTCTTATAAAATGCATTTGTAAACTTGTGATATGAGAAGAAATTTGGTTGATTTGAGTAAAAATATAGCAGAAGAAGACTATGCATGTTTTGAAACTAGAATTTATCTGAACATGATTTGTTTTGTCCACACTAGGCTTGAGGATTCGTTGACAAAATAAAGATTTTTAAACAAATATTATTTTGGTATCCAAATAAATAGTTTCAAACAAATAATGTTTTATTAAATGACACAATACAATGTTTTGTTGGATGCCTTGTAGACAAAATTTTTTGGAAAAATTCTCATATTCACCAGTACAACGTGGTTGCCAAATAAATAGTTTCAAACAATATGTGTTTTGAGTGTCATGGTATTAGTCCTTGTCTATGCATAGCCAGGGAATTATGTTTTCACTTGAGGTCACAATTAGTTTTCATAATCGAAATCTGTGAGTTTCTAAAGTTAAAAAATTAGTTTATTTTTTAGTGAATTTTGAGTCAATATTTCCTATTTTTTGATTGGTCAGTTATATTTGAAGGCAAGGACTAGTTAGCACTTGCAAACATGATATGTTTTGTGTAACATAGTATAATTAGTTTTCACTTGACTGTTGTCAAACTTATTTTGTTTTATCATAAGTTTATATTGTTTGATACAAAACGTAGTATATTTTGTATTGATCAATCATTTTTGATAAATATAGTAGAACAAAACTATGCATGTTTTGATGCCAAAATTCATCTTAACATAATTTGTTTTGTCCACACAAATCTTGAAGTTTAGTTGCCAAAATAAACAGTTTTACACAAATATTATTTTGCCTGCCAAATAGATAGTTTCAAACAAAAAGGCTATTAAACATTTAATATTTTGTTGAATGACACAATACATACTTTCTTTTGTATCACTATAGCATTTGTAAATTAATTTATCGGGAAGAAACACATAAGGTTTTGCTTTAGGAGCACTCACAACAATATTTGTTTTGGCTATGTTAGTCTTTAAGCGTAATGGCCAAATAGCCAAATAAGCTATTTACAAACATGAAATGTGTTACAGACCATAGTATAATTATTTTTTATTCACATGGTGTTGTTAGACATATTAAGTTTTATGTAAATGTTGTATTTGTTAGGAATAGTCCCAAGAGATAACTGAGAGGGGTGGGGGGGGTGAATCAATTATCTACAAGTTTCAATTCTTTATCCAATTAAGTATACTTAAACATAAAGCATAAACACAATGAAAGAAAACTTGAACACAACACCAATATTTTGGTTATGGGGAAACCCAAATAGGTAAAAATCCCGGTGGTAATTGACACCCACTAATAATCTACACTAGTGTATTATGATCCTTTTTAGAAGATCCTTAACCCTATTAGGAGTTGTATTTACAATGCATTTAGTATAGTGACTTGGTCAAGGGTCAGACCCTATTAGGAGTCTTTTACAATTAACCCTATTAGGGGTGAGGATGCACTATCTAAGAGCACACTACTCAAAGGGGTGGAGGCTACAACCTTCTGAATAATAGATACACACTCTATCTAGATCTTGGTGAACTGTGCTTTGACCTATTGTCTTGATTAGTTCCAATATATAGCATAAACTCTTCACTTGGTCACATAGACCTTCTTCTGATGTCTCAACACTTCAAAGACTCTGCTCTGCTCTTCATAATCAACTCTGAACTATACCTTAGCAATCACAAATGACTGCTTATAAGTATCTTCTCTCTAAATGCTATAATTAAGTCGACCTATTAGAACCTCCTTGAAATATATTAGAGAAACAATAACATACTTCAATAAAATCTCAATCAGCTCTACTAAGCACACAACACAATCTGGGACATGTCTAAATCAATAAGCATAGGTGCAAGCTACATATTGTCAGCTCTACCAAACTAACTGATACTTTCTCCTCAAGATGAATTACATCATGCACTCTTAACCAAACATTGTTAACTCTTCTGCAATCACTAATCCAAGGGTGCATACTGTCATGATAGGTGCAACTCCCATTCCAACATAATCTCTATTGGCTCATTTGAATAAACAAAAAATTGTAACTGGTGAATAGCGACTGCATAACTTCACTTCTACTGATCATTAGACTTTGTGTCTATCAATTTAACATCACTCAAATGTCCATGCTAAATATCTTGGAAAGTTGACTATACTATTTATATAACTAGATATAGTGTTTTCATTATGGAAATAAAGTCATATAGTATTTTGGAGTCAGCACACCTCATCAGAAGATCATAAAGTGGCTAAGTACAGAAGACTAGATAGTTAATAGAGCACCAATAGTTCAAAGCATCAGTGCACGTGCATATGACCAAGTTATGGTATGCACCCTAGCAGATAATTTGGTAAGTGTGTATTCATCCTTATTCTATGAGCACATAATCAGATATGCAAGTATGACAAAGTTATAGATAGTTCAAGTTACATAGCTAGTAAATACCAAAATAGAATAGAGTATGCAGCCGATTGTTGATAATTTGAATAGAAACTATGTTATTGTTTTGTAAAGGCTATTTGCCTATTTTAATTAGGCTATAGACATGTAATTAACTTTTTTTGTAAACACACTTGAGCTAATTCACTTGGAAGCATTATATGTAATCAGTTAAAGGGCCGACCTAGTTAATTGTTTTGTATGCACATATAAATATTTGATACCCCCTTGTAATTACATATGGAAGTAGTTATAGAGTTGAAATAAATAGAGAAGGAGTATGCAAAGATTTGTTGAGATGTATTAGAGCTTTTCAAGAGGTCAAATCATCAACATATCAAAGGAACTGATCAGACAAGGAGTGTCATAATGCTAGTTCATCCAGTAGATATAGTGTGTATCTAAGATCAAAAGGTTGCAGCCTTCACCACTTGAGCAGTGAGCTCTAGGACAGTGTGTCCACACCCCTAACAAGGTTATTGTAAAAGACTCCTAATAGGGTATTACCCTTGACTAGGTCATTGTACTAAATGTAATGTAAAGATGACTCCTAATAGGGTTAAGGATCTTGTAACAAGGATCATAAAACACTAGTACATAATATTAGTGGGTGTCAATTTCCACTAGGCTTTTTAACTATTTGGGTTTCCCCATAATCATATTGGTGTTATGTGTTGATTTCATGTTTTATATTTATGTTATTATTCATTTCAGTACTTAAGCATTCAAGATTGATTAAAGAGTAAAAGAAAAAGATTGAATATAGTGCACACTGATTCACCCCCCCCCCCGCCCCCTCTCAGTGTTCCCATTCCTAACAATTGGTATCAAAGATCTAGTCCTCAGCAAATAATTTTAACCACTTGAGGAGATCATGGACAAGATAAAAATGAAACATCTGAAAAGAAATCTTGAAGCTGCTCTTAAAGACCTGGACAAATCTGAAAAGAAAATTCAAGAATTAAAAGAAAAAGTCAGTGATGCTCAAATAATCATCAAAAGACTCAGAAAATATTTGAAAGAATGATCTACCAGTGATTTAGGGATCATGGTCAAAAATTTAAATGAAGAGAACACATCTCTAAAAGATCAGATTGAAGAATTAGATGAAAAGCTAATTAACAATTAGGAATTATATGATGAACAAATCAAAGAGAACCTTCAACTAAATAAAGAATTGAGGCAAGAAAACATGGAAATCTTGGAGCTAAGAAACAACAAATAAAAGCTTGGAATCTGAATTGAAAGAGGCTAAGAATCACATTGATAAATTACACACAAGAAAGGATCTAATTAAATCTCAATTATATTCTTGGAAGCTTAAAGGAGATACTAGTGGCATTGGATTTAATGAAGCACAAAATCAGATTGACAACATGCGAGCAAGAATGAAAGCACCAGAAGACACCATAGATGCTAAGGAGATTGGAAGTCAGACTAAAGATCATGTTGAAGCATCCAAGAATGAGTGCAAGCTAGTAGATCAAACTTTTTATGCATGTAACAAGCATGGAGATATAGAAAGGAACTATACAGAGGTAAGACCTTTCAATGGTTTTTTATTCATGCAATAAATTTGGTCATAGAGATATGAATTGTAAGACAAGTCAAAAGAACAAGACTTACCATAATCAGAGAAATTAGAATCAGCTAAATATAATAAGTTCTTAGAATGTTACATGTTAGATATGTAACTATAATGGTCACTCAACTAGATAGTGTAAAATGATAACCCATGTTAATGCGTCGAGGAATATAATACCTCTAGTTATTTGTCACTCATGTAACAAAGCTAGACACATCTCAAAGTTCTGTAGATCAAGAACATAAAGTCAGGAAAGCCCTAAAAATCTAGAAGAATCAGTACTAGATACCGAAGAATTCAAGTTTGTGAAAGCTTTAGAAGATGCAAGCTTGATTTGGTTAGAGGCAAAGAAGGATAAGGTTGATGAGAATGTATTGGATGCATCCACAGTGGATGCACCCTCTACATTTGAATGAATGGCCCTTAGGGTCATAGGGGGAGTTAGATGGTATACTCACCCTCAGAGTATATGCCTTTGGACTTAACCTTTTGGAGACTAGCATAACCTATGTGCAAGAGCGCACTAGATGATTGATAACAGAATGAAAGTTGGAGATTTTAAATAAAAGTTTGGTTTATGTGACAAACATTAATGGTAGAATTTTCACTTTAAAGTACATAGAAGTTTGTAGATCACTCATTTCATTTGAGTTCAAAGTGATTGAAGAGCACAGAAGCCCTAGTAGTTGATTGTGAAGGATTGCATATTGATTCACCAATGAAGTAGTGTGTTTGATCTGTTGCGGAAGCCCTAATCCATTGCATCAATTCATAAGCTCTTGGAAACCATTAAGAAAGTGATATACAAGTAAGTGGTGGCTACTCCTATTGTATTTGATGTTCAGAGAAGAAAAGATACATATTTAAGAGGCACCCATTGAAATCCACATTGGATGACCTAGAAGGGGAATTCTCCCACACACCTATGGGTGTTATGCATGTCGAAGACATCCATGTATACATATATTGTAAGAAGGAGCCAGTAGGACTTGACAGGATAAGAGCACATTTAGAAACCATGATGAAACTAGACAAAGCCTTCCTAGATGAGTATGTGCAGTTTGAAAACCACCCAATAATTGAATATTCGACTGCATATGAGTTCTATGAGTCTAAATGGATAAAGATTCTACTTAGCAGGATTCATGATGACCTATTTTGGATAGGTTAAGTTCTATTAAGGATCATAGAAGACCTAATTCATCAGATGATAGGTCTCTCTAAGAAAGGCATCGTTCTTCCAGCAAGCAAGGACATGGGAAAACTTTTTGAGAAAACATGCAAATCAAGAAGTGATAGGCACGGAATGACTATAGAGCCTATAGATGAAAATGACATCAAATTGATGTCTATGATACTCAAGTATAGGTTTCAACACACCAAAAAAGTGAATAGTGTGTAAGCAGCCACAATTCTTGCAGCAATAAGACTTGTGAGAGAAAATGGAGGGTTTAACTTGTGCGAGATCCTATGCACACAACTAATAGACAACATCAAGGCCATTAAACATGACAAGACCAAAATATTTAGATCTGGGTATTTGATCATATACATGTGGTGCAATAGCACCTCTATGAGGGCCCTCACCTTCATATTTTGGTGTGTCTTACTTTAGTATGAAGCATGTAATTAAATAAGGGTCAACAAGGAGTTTGGCTCATTTGTTTTTGTTGAGTCTAGGCATTGTCTAAGTCCTAGAAGTCTCTGGTCTTTCTAGTTTGTTTGAGTAGCACACTGATCCAAGGAATGTTATCAACTTGGAGTTCTTGGATTTGAGGTTAGTGTTCTTAAGTTAGTGTTTGGTTAGTACATGAGAACAAGTGTTCTTTAGAAGGTCTAGAGATGGTCTTTTAGCATGAGTGAGCAAAGGCTACTCAAGCAACTAAAAGTTGCTCCAAAGTTGCTAAGCAACTTATCCCTTTTGTATTGCCTAACTAAGCTAAGTGGATCTAAAGCCCTAACTAGACACTCAACCCAAGGAGAATGCTATAAAGGACCTATCAAACCCTAAAGTATGGGTTGGAAGACATTTTTGACAAGAACTGTATGAAAGGATCAGACTGCTGGTGTTTTTGAAAGGAACAGTCATCTTTAATGGACCAATTACCTATTTATACAAGAAAAGTTGTGTGAATCTTTATTGTGTTACTTCTTTGTGTGTTTATTTTCCCTTATTTTGAATGTATTAGATTAGTGTTGATAGCTTTGGGTGTGTTAGGTTGTGTTTCTTTCATTATTTTTGGTGCTTTGCTAGTTTTGGAGAGCTTTGTAAAAATGGGTCTGTAACTCTTAAACCCACTGTGGAAACATGATGGAGCCATGGAATTAAAGAATATAGTCCCCAACTTGTAACATAATGAAAGAAAGGCCCTAACAAATGACAACAAGCAATGGCTTGGTGAAACCCTAGGTGAATTGGAGCAATCCGACTAGGTTGCAGCAGCAGATAAAGAACTCCGGTAGGTGATAGAGAGTGTTCCATGACTTTCCCTTTTGTGCTAGTCAAGAATGTTGTTTTAAGATTCAGTCTTGTGAATGAGAAGGTCTACAAGGCCATGGAAAAGCAATGGTGAAGCTAGGAGCAGGGAATAGTCATAAAACCCTTGAAACCCTCATAAATAGGGAATGATACTATATGGTCAAATGGGCACCTGAGACCCCAAGAATCCATTAGATTGGGTCATTTACATCCAAAGTCATTTAGGATAGGGTAGATGAAACATTTTGCAAAGGGCTTTAAATCTCCTAAGAAACCAGAAGGAGGGCTAATTAGGCCTCCTCCTTGTAGCCCTATTTTCCAAAGCAAGTCCTAATTCTGATGAAGACCCAACTAAACCAATGATTTGAGTAGTTTCCTAATGTCTTTAAAACAACTTGGAACCTATCGAATCCATTTTTGAAGTGTGGGAAGGGATCCTAAGTCAAAAAGACCTTATTAAGCCTAAAGAAGGGCTAGTAGCTAGAATGCAAAGCATGGAGTGTTGATGAGTGAGTTTATTGAACTTAGTGGGAAGGTTAGGTAGGTTAGGGGTTCCTTGAATATAAAAGGTTCCTATAGTTCAACCACATGTGTCAAAAGCACACTTGAGTCCTTGGGCAAGGAGCAGAGCATAGACTAGCTAGTCTATCCTAGCCTCCCCATCAACATGTACTTCCATATAGTTGGAAAGGTCTCAGACTTGTATTTGGACAAAATTTTACCCAAAATGCCACATATATCCTTCAAGGAATCTATTGAGAGCACACTAAAGTGTTAGGAATAGTCCCAAAAGATAACTGAGAGGGGGGGGGGGGGTGAATCAGTTATCTACAAGTTTCAATTCTTTATCCAATTAAGTATACTTAAACATAAAGAATAAACACAATGAAAGAACACATGAACACAACACCAATATTTTCGTTATGGGGAAACCCAAATAGGTAAAAACCCTAGTGGGAATTGATACCCACTAATATTCTGTACTAGTGTATAATGATCCTTGTTAGAAGATCCTTTACCCTCTTAGGAGTAGCTTTACAATATATTAAGTATAGTAGACCTGGTCAAGGGTCAAACCCTATTAGGAGTCTTTTATAATTTTCCTTGTTAGGGGAGAGGACACACTATCTAAGAGCTCACTGCTCAAAGGGGCGAAGGCTACAACCTTCTAAATAATAGATACACACTATATCTCGATCTTGGTGAACTACACTTTGACTTGCTGTCTAGATCAGTTCCAATGAATAGCACAAACTTTTTACTTGGTCACATAGACCTTCCTCTAATGGTTCAACACTTCACACACTCTACTCTACTTTGCTTAATCAACCATGAACCACACTCAAGCAATCACAAATGACTTCCTATAAGTATCTTTCCTCCAAATGATATAATCAAATTGGCCTATTAGAACCACCTTGAAATCATATTAGAGAAACCATAACAAAATCCAATAAAAATTTTGTCAACTCTACTATGTATGCAACACATTCTAGGAACTGTCCAAATAAGATAAATGTAGATGCATGCTACACACTGTCAGCTCTACCAAAACAACTAGATCTTTCTCCACAAGCTGAATTAACTCAATGGCAAAGGGTGCCATTCATTTTAAGCACTGCTACTACTCCTAAGGTAGAGTAGTCAACCTTGCATTAGTCCCTGAGGATTGATCCCTTTCCTTCTTTCTTCTAAGAAGAATCAAGGAAGGCAATTACTCCCAACTTCTCCCTGAGATACTCAAAAGTATCCTTAGGGAAGGGCTTTGTGAATATGTCTGCCAACTGATCTTTAGTATTCACATAGTTCAACTTGACTTATTTCTCTGCCACTTTCTCTCTTAGGAAGTGATACTCATTCTCAATGTGCTTTGTCTTTGCATGCATCACAGGGTTCTTTGACATATTGATAGTGCTAGTGTTATCATAGTGAATAACAATAGGATAATCAATCTGAATTCCAAAATCATTTATCATCTGCTTTATCCAAACAATTGTAGAAAAAATCAAGGCTGCTACAACATACTTTTCTTCTGCTATTGATTGAGAAATACAATTTTATTTCTTGGTTATCCAAGTGACAAGTCTATCACCAAGAAACATTGCTCCTCCTGATGTACTCTTTCTGTCATCAACACATCCCACCCAATCTGCATCAGTGTACACATGAAGCTCAACATTTTCTGAACTAGGATACCATAGACCATAGTCTATAGTTCCTTGTAAGTATCTGAATATCCTTTTTACTACCATAAGGTGACTTTGCTTAGGCTCTACTGCAAATCTTCCAACCATGCCAACTACATTGGAAATAACAAGTCTAGTTTGAGTAAGATAGATAAGTTTTCCAATCATAGACTTGTACAATGTAATATCAACTATTGGTGAGTCGTCTCCTTTTGTAAGCTTGCATCCAGTAATCATAGGAGTCCCTACTGGCTTGCAATCATCCATCTTGAATTTCTTTAGAATTTCTTTCACATAGACTAATTAATAAAAATACCTTTCTTTGTCTGCTGCATATTCAATCCCAAAAATTATTTGATAGGACCAATCATACTCATCTCAAATTCATTTTTCATCTCACGTAGAAAATTCCACACTGATTTTGTCATTACCTCCAAAGATAATGTCATCAAAAAATATAGCTACAAGTAACAAACCTTCAGATGTCTCTCTAATGAATAGATTACAATCTGTTGCTCCTTTCTTGAATCCAATCTTTGTTAGGTATCCATCTAGTCTTTCATACCATGCTCTAGGGGCTTGCTTAAGTCCATAGAGGGCCTTCTTCAATTTGCATACCATATCAGGTCTATCTGATAAGGTGAATCCTTCTGGCTGCTCAATGTATACTTTTAAATCTCCATTCAGGAATGCTGACTTGACATCCATCTAATAAAATTTGAATTTTTTTACTATAGCATAAGCTAGGAACAACTTAATAGCTTCTAATATGCTCATAGGTGAAAATGTGTCTAAATAGTCAATGCCTTCTCTTTGCACATATCCTTTACATACTAATCTTGCTTTGTTTCTTACTACTCTACCATCTTTATTAATCTTATTTCTGAATATCTATTTTGTTCCAATCACATTCTTATCACTAGGTCTTGGGACCAGTTCCCAAGTGTCATTCTTGATAATATGATCAAGTTATTCTTTCATAGCATCATGCGAATCTGAATCATTACAAGCATCTTCAACACTTAAAGGTTCAATCTAAGATAGTAAACATATCACTTCACTACTAGCTGAGTTCTTTACTTGTGATCTTGTTAAGACATTTCCGCTCTAATCTCCAATGATGTCTTTCTTAGAATGATTTCTAGATGTAAAGTTGTGAACTTTAGTAGACTCATCAACCTTAGGAGTTTCTTCTTCACTTGTCTCAGGGTCATTGAATAATACATCAATACTGTCAAACATTTCTTCAATAATTGTCTCACTAGTGGAGGGTCTAGATTCTTCTTCAATCATGGGTGAGTAATCATGATATATTTCTTGAACCATAAAATTTTCATCAATCTTAACATGAGCACTCTTAATGATCTTTTTCAATCTTAAATTGAAACATCTATAATCTTTACTTTTAGTAGAGTAACCAAGGAAAATAACTTCATCACTTCTTGCATCAAACTTGCCTACTGCTTCATCCCTCTTGATGTACCACTTGCTTCCAAAGATTCTGAAGTATTTTATTGTGGGAACATTACCAAACCAAAGATCATATGGTGTTTTGTTGGTGCTAGGCCTCAATTGAATTCTATTGATGGTGTAGACTGTTGCATTGACTGCATCTCTCCAATAGGTGTATGCAACTTTACCTTCTATCATGATGGTACATGCTATATCAAGAATGATCCTATTCCTTCTCTCTACAATTCCATTCTACTGTTGGGTTCTAGGTGCACTTAATTGTCTCTTTATGTCATGTTCTTCGCAGTACTCATAAAATCTATCAGAGGTGAATTCTCCTCCTTTATCTGATCTCAAACATTTTATCTTTAATCCAAATTCATTCTCAACCTTAGCTTTGAATATTTTGAACTTATCAAATGCTTCAAACTTATCTTTCAAGAATGCAACCCATATCATCCTAGTATAATCATCAACAAACAAAATTAAATACCTTTCACCATAGTATGATCTTGTTTGAGTTGGACCACATAGGTCTGTATGAATCAGATCCAACTTGTTCTCTACTGAATTATGCTTACTCCTAAATGAATTTCTCACATGCTTTCCCATCACACATTCCTTGCATATAGTATCAACTAGATTTTCTATGCTAGGTAGATCTCTTACTACCTTTACATTGCTTATCTTTGTTATGTTATCAAAATTGATATGACATAGTCTTTTATGCCATAACCAACTGTCATCAACTTTAGCAACAAAACAACTTGCTTATGAATTGAGTTGAAAAACATTTCCTCTTGTCTTTGATCCTAATGAAATCATAACACCATCCTTTTTTTTAATGATGCATTTGGCATCTTTTAACTCCAACTGATATCCTTTTCCAAGTAACTATTCAACACTGAGAAGGTTATGTTTCAAACCATCAGCATAGAGAACATCATCAGTACTATTCTTTCCATCCAAGCTGATGGCTCCTCTACCAACTCTTGGTTTAGGAGTGTTGTCTCCAAATCTAACCATACCACCATTGTATTTGTCTAGATGAACAAATTTTCCTTTATCACCTATCATGTGATGTGAACAACCACTATCTATAATCCAGTCTGTCCTTATATCTGCTTGGGAAATCAATGCTAGCTCTTGTTTCTTTTTCACATCTTTATGCTCTATCTTATTATTCATTTTGTCTACAATAGAAATGAATCCAATTTCTTCTTCACCTAATTCTTCATCTGAAACTCCATCTCTAGTGAAGTAACATTCTTTAGAGTACCTAGGCTTGTAATCCTTTTATAACTTTCTAGCTCTAGTAGGACACTTAGATGCAAAGTGACTGATCTTATTACATGAAAAGCACTTAAATGGCATTTGACCTTCATATTTTCCTTTTCATTTCTTTTCTCTTTTAGCAATCATAGCAATAAAATCATCTAAAATTTTCTCTTCATCATCATCATCAAAATTACCAGAAGTGTTTGCATATTTCTTACCATGAACTATTGCTTTGAAGGTTGTTTCACTTTTAGGTTCTGTCTTCAATCTTGAAATCTCAAAAGCTGAGATTTTGTTGATCAAGGTCTCTCTCTTGAAATTACATGTAAGCTGCATGGTCTCATTAAGGATGTTGATCTTTCTTTCATATTATGGAGTGAGAGTAGTCATCAACTTGTCCATAATATCTTCCTCTGAGATTTCTCCACCATTGTTCCTGATTCCAACAACTGCTTCGTTGATCCTTTGATTATAACCTCTGATGTTTTCTTTCAGGTAGCATCTATAATGCATTAAATCTTTTCTTCCAAGTTTTTTTGCACACATCCTTTTCTTGTTTGTCTCCTTCAAATATATTTGCTAGGTACTTCCATATCTTGTGGGCAGTGTCTACCTTCTTTATCTCTGAAAAATCACTATTAGATAGGGCACTGATAAGGGCTTCTTTGGCAATAGCATTCTGATGAAACAACTCCTTCTATGTTTCAATAGCATCATCCTTTCCAAGGTCTCCTAGGGTAGGGATCTTGGTTGCATTGATAGTTACATTAAAAACTTCAAAACCAATGCACTGAAGATGAGTCACCATCTTGTTCTTCCAATAAAGATAATTCTCTCCATCAAACTTAGGACTCTCTTTCCTGAATTATGCCATCTAATCAACCTCAAGCTATTAAAATTTCTCTCTGAGGTACTTGGCTCTAATACCAATTTTTAGGAATAGTCCCAAGAGATAACTAAGAGGGGGGGGGGGTGGCTGAATCAATTATCTACAAGTTTCAATTCTTTATCCAATTAAGTATAATTAAACATAAAGCATAAAAAAAATGAAAGAACACATGAACACAACACCAATATTTTGGCTATGGGGAAACCCAAATAGGTAGAAACCCCGGTAGGACTTGATACCCACTAATATTCTATACTAGTGTATAATGATCCTTGTTAGAAGATCCTTTACCCTGTTAGGAGTAGATTTACAATATATTAAGTACAATAGACCTGGTCAAGGGTCAGACCCTGTTAGGAGTCTTTTATAATTGTCCCTGTTAGGGGAGAGGATGCACTATCTAAGAGCTCACTTCTCAAAGGGGCGAAGGCTACAACCTTCTAAATAACAGATACACACTATATCTGGATCTTGGTGAACAACACTTTGACCTACTATCTGGATGAGTTCCAATGAATAGCACAAACTCTTTACTTGGTCACATAGACCTTCCTCTGATGGTTCAACACTTCACACACTTTTCTCTACTGTGCTTAATCAACCATCAACCACACTCAAGCAATCACAAATGACTACCTATAAGTATTTTTCCTCTAAATGATATAATCATGTTGGCTTGTTAGAACCACCTTGAAATCATATTAGAGAAAACATAACAAACTCCAATAAAATTTTTGTTAGCTCTACTATGCATGCAACACATTTTGGGACCTATCCAAATAAGATAAATGTAGACGCATGCTACACACTGTTGGCTCTAACAAAACAATTGGATCTTTCTCCACAAGATAAATTAACTCATGCACTCTTAACCAAACATCAATAACTCTCCTCTAAGCTTAAATCCAAGGATGCATACCCTAAAGATAGGCACAACTCAAGAACCAATAAAATATATGTAGGCTCTTCTTAATAAACACATGAAACTGCTACTGGCAAATAGCAACTACATAACTTCACTTCTACTAAATATCTGACTATGTGTCCATAAATAAAACATCACTAACATGTTTGTGTCACATATCCAAGGGTGAAAGCCTCCATGACAACTATACAAACATCCATGCACAGAACACTGTCTATTACTTTGTCAGGAACACTGCTGACACAAGCTACTATATAACTGTCTGTACTAACAATTAACCTCTGTGCCCATGATATCATTATGATATCATGTCCATGCTACATATACATAAAGCTTACTACATAAGACTTCCATGCATGCTACTTTCCATATGTTGTCATCAATGACAAACATACAGTCAGTACTGGCCTGCTGGCAAATCTCCAACATAAAGGACTACATGACACTAGAATTAAAAACATTTAGGGCCAAAATGTAGATGAGATGCAAGATTCAAGAAACTATTATTGAAAAGTACAAAGATAGCATTTTCTTTATGGTAGAGACTGATACAACATGTATGGAAGTAGTTGAACCAAGGACAAAGTGGATTCATCCACTTGGATATGATGTTGAGGAGCCAATCCTAGAGACATAAACTCAAGTACTGTTATTAGCACCTAACAACCCTAATGAGACAAGATGGGGGACTTATGAAGAGAAAACTAGAGAAGTTGATGTTGTTTTAAACAACGCATCAACTAAAAGAAAAGTAGCTAAGGTTACTTCTGAGATATTGAAAATTCATGGAGTAACTCAAGCAGACCTAGACAAAGAAAGACAAGAAAATATTGCTTTGGGAATTGAGAGCGCATCAACAACAGAAGAAAATGAAGATGATCCTAAATTGAAGAAGGTAAAAGTGGAGAAGTTTGATAATTTAAAGGGTAAAACTGATGTTGACCCTCCTGCACCCACAGAAACAATTGACCTTACTGCTCCTCTAGAGTATAAGACAATGGAAAATAGGAAGAAAGAGACAGGAACTAGTCATCCATCCTCATGCACTACAAGAAGCCAAAGAAATAGCACTCAAGAGCCACCACAAGTAAGTTTTAGACCTAGTCTAAAAGTGCTAAGTTCAAGGATAATTGAGGAAGGAAGGATTGATCAAATAGGAATTTTTTTATGATAAGTATAGTGAAATAGATAGCTCAAAGATTCACAGCATGATTATCAAGCACATGCTTCAGTTTAAGAAGACAGTGCTATAATTGAAGACTATGATTCTAGACAATGTTTGGAACATTTTAGACTTCTTGAAGAGATAACCAAAGTAGGAAGATCTGAGAATAAGAGAGAAGATCTTAGATGAGAGTTTACCAGATGTTCTCTAGAGGAGAAGACCTTACTATTAGATTTAGTAAAGCCACATCTTAGAACCAAGTCAAGAACTTTTCATATAATGGACAAGAATTATGAAATAGTTGGAAAGGAAATAGAAAAAGCCTTTGAGATAGTTTTCATGAACAGACACATGTATCCAGCTACTGCACCCACAACTCAAGTACCCACAAAGGTAGCCAAGGAGTTAGAGACCATCAATGTACAAAATATAGGTCCTAAGGATTCAATGCCCATAGTTGTAGCACCCACAAAGGCAGAGAAGCCTATGCCTATGGTAGAAACACATAAGGATGATACAATTTTTATTGACAATGTTGAGATTGCAATGAAGGCATCAGATCTTGATTTGGATAAGTTTGAAGAAGCATTTGTAAGCACTCAAGAAGTTTAGAATCTATGTGATAACACTCCTCCTAATAAAAAAGAAGTACTAGTTGAGGATATGATAGAAGTTGAAAGAGAAAAAGAAAAAGAAAAAGAAGAAAAGAAAGAAGAAGAAAAAGAAAAAGAAATAGAAAAAGAGATAGAAAAAGAAGAAGAAAAGAAACAAGAAGAAAAAGAGAAAGGAGAAGTAGAGATGAAAGAAAATGAACCAATAGATAAGTCATCTATTGAAATGACAATAAGAGTCAAACAAGAAGCAATGGATAGCACTCCTATCACTCATTTTGTATCATTCTTGTCAAGATTGACACTAGACACCACTAGTCTAGATTCTTGGGGAGAAGAAGACCTAATCAAGATCAGTGTCTTAGCTATGGAGAAGGCCAAAGAGAAATAGGTAATGAGGAACCCATTTTTTATTGAATTAGTCAACATATTGAATAGTCTACTACCTTCAGACAAGAAAGTGTCTAAGGTGCATTCAATTGATGATGTTAGCAACATTCTCATAGCCTTCAAAACCAAATTTTCTACCATGGAAGAGTGTGCATCTCAAGTTGTAGAAGAAAATTATAGGAAGAAGAGACTACATGAATTGGTCAGTAACTTTGCACTTGACCTAAGTTCCCTAAAAATTGGTCAAGCATCTTTGAAGGATTTTGCAGCAAATGGCAGGAAGATCATTACAGATTTTATGGACCAAGATAACCTGATTGATGATCATTTCAAGAAGATACAAGAGGCTAAAGAAATGATAGAAAAAGTAATAAAATTATTAGAAGACCCCTCCACTAATGTAAATATGTGTAATAATGTATATCAAGGGTAGATTGACAAGATGGAAAGAGTAGAGAATGAGATGTCCAAGATAAGGGCAAGCCAAACACAGCTCAGAAATGCTCTTGCACCCTCCCTAGATGTGCTCAATCAGAATATCAAGGGGATCAATGCCACCATGGTGATATATGATCAAGGTGCTACCTTAGATTTGGAGAAGATGGAGAAGCTGAATTATGCATTATGCGCCCATCTCCAAATAGTCAATGCACTGATTGCATTCTGGGAGCAAGAGATCCACAAGTTACAAATAGCATATCTAGATGTACTTTCCCTATAAGTACTTGTACAGATTCAATTTTTAGCACCTTTGTCATTAATTTCAAAGGGGGAGTATGTATAGAATATGGAGTTATAGATATGTAAAGAAGATGTATAGCAAAGAATATAAGGGAGACATAAGATAGAGTATGTCAACAGTTTTTTGTATAAGAGAATAGTTAGTAACTATGCCATATTCCTTTGTTGCCATCAATGACAAAGGGGGAGATTGTTAGAAAGTTGACTATACTATTGTATATGACTAGATATAGTGTTTTCATTATGTCAACAAAGTCATATAGTGTTTTGGAGTCAATGCACTTCATCAGAAGATCAAAAAGTGACTAAGTATAGAAGATTGGATAGTTAATAGAGCACCAATAGTTCAGAGCATCAGTGCACATGAGTATGACCGAGTTATGGTATGCACCCTAGAAGATAAGTTGTTAAGAGTGTATTCATGCTTAGTCTATGAGTGCATAATTAGATATGCAAGTATGACGAAGTTACAGACAGGTGAAGTTACACAACCAGTAAATGCCAGAATAGAACAGAGTATGCAGCCGACTGATGATAATTTGATTAGTGACTATTTTATTGTTTTGAAAAGGCTATGCACCTATTATGATTACATTATAGACATGTAATTAACTTTGTTTTTAAACATGATTGAGCCAATTCACTTGGAAGTGTTATATGTAATCGGTTAAAGGGGCGACCTAATTAATTGTTTTGTATGCGCATATAAATATTAGATGTGCCCTTGTAATTACACATGGAAGTAGTTCTAGATTTGAAATAAGAAGAGAAGAAGTATGTGAAGATTTTTTGAGATGTATCAAAGGAACTGATTAGACAAGCAGTGTCACAGTACCAGTTCATCTAGCAGATATAGTGTGTATTTGAGATTAGAAGGTTGTAGCCTTCACCACTTGAGTAGTGAGCTCTAGGATAGTGTGTCCACACCTCTAATAGGGTTATTGTAAAAGAATCCTAACAGGGTCTAACCCTTGACTAGGTCACTGTACTAAATGTAATGTAAAGACAACTCCTAACAGGGTTAAGGATCTTCTAACAAGGATCATAAAACACTAGTTCAAAATATTAGTGGGTGTCAATTCCCACTGGGGTTTTTAACTATTTTTGTTTCCCCATAATCATATTGGTGTTATGTGTTGAGTTCATGTTTTCTATTTATGTTAATATTCATTTCAGTACATAAGCATTCAAGATTGATTAAAGAGTGAAAGAAAAGGATTGAATATAGTGAATACTAATTAACCCTCCCCCCTGTCAGTGTTCCCATTCCTAACAGAATATACTAAAAGCTTACTGCATAAGTCTTCAATGCATGCTACTTACCATATGTTGTCATTAATGACAAACATACAGTCAACACTGGCTTGCTAGAAAATCTCCAACAATCTCCACCTTTGGCATTGATGGAAACATATGGAATGAAAAACACCACCAACCCAAACAAATAATTTTTTTATAATATTCTCCATTTCCTTATCAAAAACTCCCCCAAGAATGAATCCTCCATCTGCTGCAACATTCTTCAACATTCTCCATTTACTCAACTAAATACTACTCCCCCTTAGTATATTACTCCTTTACTTTTATGTTTTATGACTATATATCACCCCCCCTTTAACATCAATGGAAAAGGGCTCCAATTAGTTTAAGCACTAGTACTACTCCTGAAGTAGAGTAGTCAACCATCTATCAGTCCTTGAGGATTGATGCTCTTTCTTCTTTCTTCTAAGTATAATTAGGGAAGGGAATTACTCCCAGCTTCTCTTTGAGATACTCAAAAGTATCCTTTGGAAAAGGCTTTGTGAATATGTCTCCTAATTGATCTTTAGTACTTACATAGTCCAAATTGACTTCTTTCTCTGCTACTTTCTCTATTAGGAAGTGATACTTAATCTTGATGTGCTTTGTCTTTACATGCATCACAAGGTTCTTTGACATGTTGATAGTGCTAGTGTTATCACAATGAATAACAATAGGATAATCAATATGAATTCCAAAATCCTTTATCATATGATTGATCCAAACAATTGTAGAATAATTCAAGGCTACTGCAACATAATTTGCTTTTGCTATTGACTGAGAAATATAATTTTGTTTCTTGCTTGTCCAAGTGAAAAGTCTATCACCAAGAAACACAACTCCACCTAATGTAATCTTTCTATCATCAATGCATCCTACCCAATCTACATCAGTATATACATGAAGCTCAACATTTTTTGAATTAGGTGACACAAGGTAGGGGTCATGAGGGGCCAAAGGATGGCACACCCTAATGATCCAAGCCTGATGAACACATGCGAAAGAAAATAACAACAATAGTGAGAGGGAAAATGCCATATCTTTCATATATTTTCATCAAATAGAATCATACATGCTGGGTTGTAAGGCCTTCCCGATTATAGCTTGATATTACAATGAATCTTAGAAGTCCTAAAAAATGAGAGGATCTGTCACAAATCTCAATTCTAATCTCTACTATCTTCTATCCAAAATTGCCTCTTAAACTACAACCAAACAACTACATTTATACAAGAGGCTACCGAACTGAGTCGGCCTTTAGATCCACAATCAATGAAATAAATGGTTAGATCTGGGACAACATGCTTCCCAATGATTGATTCCAACATTAAATCCTCAATCCAATGTAAATGTGCAAGTCAGCCTCAACAAAAAATAAAACTAAACCCACCGATGAGAAAGGATAACCAAGTAGCTCAGACAAGCAACATCAAGCACTAGTGAAACAACCGACTACCTAGGAGATAACTGACCACACTTGGTAACCAACCAACTACCAACCAGCTCGATCAAAGTAGGAACCAAGCAACACAGATAAACTCCAAATTCTTTTTGGTGACACAAGATTGCCAAGAACCTGAGATGCTCCTGCATCAGACACCTAGGGTTATTTTGAAATGATTCTTTGAATCATTTGGTAGGTATGATCTGAGCAACATCCAACTCAGACTTTGAAATCCATGAACTATCCTCCATGTGTCTATTCTTCCATTTTAAAAGATATTCCATATACTATTTTCCTCTTGTACTCTTGCCAACTCGTTGATTCAGAATTTGTTCAATCTCTTCATTCTGCTTCTTAGGATATACTGTCAGTACTGTCATTTCTTCATTAGGTTCATGATACTTATACAAATCAGCAATGTTGAAAATAGGTGATATATCCATGTCATCAGGTAACTCAATCTCATATGCATTTCCACTTTCAAATTTCTTCAAAATCTTGCAAGGTCCAAACTTCTTCATTTTCAACTTCCCATATGTTCCAACAGGAAATCGACCATTCTTCAAATGAACCATCACTTCATCACTAGCATCAAAAGTTTTATGTCTCCTTCATCTATCAGCTCTGTCTTTGTATTTCTGATTACTCTCTTCCAGCTTTAGCTTCACATCTTCATGCAATGTCTTCATGTACTAAGAAAATTTTACTCCTTCAACACTTTTCTTATTTTCATCATCAATGTATCTCAAATCAAATATACCTCTCAGTTGTATACCATTCACAATCTCAAATGGTGTCTTTCCAGTACTCCTATTCATTGAATTATTGTATACAAACTCTTCTTGTGCCAATATATAATCCCAATTACTTGGTGTGTCTCCAACTAGAAATCTCAAAAGATGTCCCAAACTTTTTTTCACAACTTCAATCTACCCATCGATTTGTGGGTGAAATGTAGAACTATATTTCAATTCAGTGCCAAATTTCTTGCAAAGGGTCTTCCAAAAGTTGTTAACAAATTTACTGTCTCAGTTAGAGATAATACTCCTTGGTAATCCATGCAATCTGATAATTTCCTTAAAGAAAAGATCTACTACATGTATTGCATCTAATGTCTTTCTACAAGGTATAAAATGTGCCATCTTAAAAAATCTATCCACAACAACAAATATAGAATCATTACCTCTTACTGTCTTCGATAAGCCAAGAACAAAGTCCATACTGATGTCAATCCAAGGTTTCTCAGGAACAACAATCGGTACATACAGTCTAGTATTCTGACTTACTCCTTTTGCCACTTGACAAATCCCACAACTTTTCACAAATTTTTGAACATCTTTATACAACTTTAGCCAATAGTATTTTTCCTTAAGAAAATTCCATGTTTTGTCAATACCAAAATGTCTAGCCAAACCACTACTATGATTTTCTTTTATCAAATTAGTTCTCATTACTCCTCTCAGTATACACAACTGAATATCTTTAAATAACATACCTTCCTGAATAAAATATTCATCCTATTTTGTATCTTTTTTATCTTGAATAGGTGCTATGCACTTTCTCCATGGCTTAGAAAAATTAGTGTTAGACTCATAAGAATCTCTCATCTCATCAAAACCAAGAACTTCAATTTTCATCTTGGTCATCAAAGATGTCCTTCTACTTAATGCATCAGCAACTTGGTTATTGACTCCACTCTTATGCTTTATCACAAATGTATAACTCTGAAAATACTCAACCCATTTCATATGTCTCTGATTCAACTTATTTTGACTACCCAAATACTATAAAGCCTTATGATCGGTATACAACACAAATTCACTTGGTATCAAATACTGTCTCCATTTCTTCAGTGCTTGAACAATAGCATAGAATTCTTGATCATACACAGAGTATTTCCTTCTAACATCATTCAACTTTTCACTAAAGAAAGCAACAGGTTTACCTTCTTGACTCAACACAGCTCCAATTGCACTTCCACTTGCATCACATTCCACTTGAAATACCTTACTGAAATTAGGTAATGCCAAAATAGGTAATTCAACAACCTTCTACTTTAGATTCTCAAACATTTTTTCATCTCCATGTATCCACTTGAATTCTCTTTTGTCTCCTCTCATAGTCTCAGTCATAGCATTACAAATTAAACTAAAATTCCTTATGAACTTTCTATAAAAACTTTCCAACCCATGAAATGATCTTACCTCACTAGCATTCATAGGTGTAGGCCAATTCAAAATAGCTTCAACCTTTTCAGGAACCATCTTCAAACCATCAACTAAAATCACAAATCTCAAATACACAATCTCCTCTTTCATGAATGAACATTTTTTGAGATTTATCAGCAACTTTTCTTCTTTCAATCTCTACAAAACAATCTAACATGCAACAAATGTTCTTCTCTAGTCTTACTGATTATCAAAATATCATCAAGATATACAATCACAAATTTACCCAATAATTTCTTTGAAACTTCATTCATCAGCCTCATGAAAGTACTCGGTGCATTATTTAAACCAAAAGGCACAACCAACCACTCATAAAAACCTTCTTTTTTCTTGAAAGCAGTCTTCCATTCATGACATTCTCTGATTCTGATTTGATGATATCCACTTTTCAAATCATTTTTGGTAAAATACTTTGCTCGAGTCAAACTCTCTATTATATCATCCATTCTTGGTATAGGGAACCTATACTTCATTTTTATCTTATTGATTGCTCTAGAATCAATACACATTCTCCATTCTCCATTATTTTTCAGTGCCAATACAACAGGTACTACACAAGGACTCAAACTTTCTTTGATCAAACCTTTCTCGAGAAATTCTTGAATCTGTCAATTTAATTCTTGATTTTTGGTAGGTGTTAACCGATGAGGTGCCTTATTCGGTAAACTAGCTCCAGGGATTAGATCCATACAATGATCAATGCTTCTTTTCAGTGGAAAACCATCAGGTACATTATCAGAAATGATTTCACTATACTCAATGAGTAACTTATCAATCTCCTCAGGAACATTATTTGCTATTTTCTTACACTATTTTTTAGGAATCACAACAAAACATACATCATTCATTTTCAAATCTTTAAAAAACTTCCTTCCTTCCATCAAAAAATTTTCACAGATGTGCAAATATTAATAACAGGTTCTGTATCATCTTAAAATGGAAGCACTTCCATGTTAAGAGCATTTATCCCTCTAAGTAAGTGGTTTGGGGTCATGTTAAGCACCTTGATTAGGTCTTTGCATGTATTTGGCTTTCTCCCCACTTTCCACTTCTTCCCTGCACTTGATTTCTTCATTCTAGGTGAAATTAGGGTTAGGATCCTAATGATTCTCCTTAATTTCCCTCTTCCATGGCTCTATTTTCTAGGTAGGATTCAGAAATAAGTCCTCCTAGCCTTCATCATAGTAATCATAGGATTTTATGTCTATCCCTAGCATTTTGTCTTGTTCTGATATCATTTCTAGGTTTTTGGGCATCCCCAGGACCTCCTAACTTGGTTCTGAGAAAATCTAGGACCAGGATCAGATTTGAGGTCAAACCTGACTAGGTCAAGGTCAAGCTCGGACCTAACTAGGTCAGGTCCAACCTCAATTTTTCCCCCCTTATTCAAATTTCCAATTTCTTTAATTTTTGGGCATCGGGCTTTTGGGATATTTGTTTTCCCACCTCCGGGTCGGCCATTTCGGGTTTCGGGATGGTAAATCATCTAATTGCATTTAATCTAGGTATATTTTCTAAAAGTTAGGACCTAATTGGGATTTAATTCTCCAAGGTGGCCCCTCTAGTGGATTATGCCCTAGTTCACTATAAAAGGAAGCATTCCTCTCTCATTTTCATCATCAAGTTTTGTGAGAACAAGCACTACATCCACTCTCATGATCAAGGCACCAAGCTCTCAAGATTTTCACAAGTTCAAGAAAGTATCCATTAAAGCATTCAAGTCCTCTTCTCCATTCAAGTTCTCTAGTGAAGATCAAGGATTCAAGCATTCAAGCTATTGAAGGGATTTGGTTCAAGCATTCAAGATTCATCATTCAAACCCTAGATCTAGCCATCATGATGGTGTGATCTTCCTTCAAGATCCTTTTTTCATCTTCAAGATCCATTTCATTCTTCTCTCAAGGTGGATTCCAAGCATACAATCATGGAAGTTTGATTTACATTTATGTTCAAGCTTTCATATCAACATACTTGATTACATTTCAAATAAAATTGCATATCTATTGAATGTCATAGCTTCATTGTTAGATCTACTTCTACTACTTGCTAGCATTCTCCATTTCAATTTCAATATTAAGGTTGATTCCAAACTGGGGTTTGAGCAAGTCAAACCCCCCAAACAAACAAACAAAAACCTTCTTTTTCTTGTAGGTATAGGTGTGGAATTTTGGATCTGAGAGCATATTTGGATACCCTTTGTCGTGAACTTCCGGGATCTGCGAACAAATTCAGAATTGACCTTCAAAATAAAAATGTAGATCCTGACCTAGTTGGGTACAACCTTGATCCTGACCTAGATAGGTACAACCTTGATCTTGACCTAGTCAGGTACAACCTTGATTTTGACCTGATAAAATCTCGAAAAAAGATTTTTGGGTTTTGTAGATCTCGCAGTTTTGAATTAATGTAAAGAAAATCAACAATTTTTGAGATCATTTGATAGGATTTTCAGCCAATTCTTTTTTGGAGGGAATTACCTTTATTTCTTAATTTCAATAATAATCATCTATATGTACTTTCCATATCAATACAATATCATGTAAGTATAAAATATTGGCTTTGGGGTGTCTTTTATGTGCAAACCATTGTTCTAGGACTCCATCCATATTTTATCCTTTACATTTTTGTGATCCCAACATACTTACTCTCTTTCTTTTTAGGTGTTAGATCATTTGTTTTCTTGCCTTAAGATTAGATTTCTTTTATGCTCTTGCATTTACATTTCAAAAATCCAAAAAAACTTGCAAAATTTCTTCAAAAATACAAAAATATTTACATTGCTTTGTGGAGTTAGATGCCCTATTGTGTTTATGGTGTTTGATTTCCTCTTCATGCTTATAGATCTCATTGAATGCATTTGGATATATCTAGAATCTATTTGTTATCATGTTGCATAAGTTGTTTCAAATGTTGCATGGTGTTACACCTAGAAAGACTTCATTTATTACATGTGATCTCCATCATATTTCTCTTTATCAAGAGAAGTTGAGGATTGATGTTAATTCTTCTCCTACTAGATGTCCTTCTTCCCCCTCTACAGATCAAGCTTTAGTGAATTATGGCAATCCTACAATGTGCTTTATTGGTAGGGATGATAATCTTCATATTTGGGATGAACCTTTGGATTTGGATGTTGATTACTCCCTTCCTCATGACACCATTGCGGATGATCCCTTGGATAATGACATTTATTTATCCCCTCCTTGCAAAGAAGATTTTGTTAGCCCATTTTCATGTTAGTGCAAAAAATCTTTAGAAAATGGCCTGCACGTGCAAAAAATTTCATGGCCTTAGCATGTTTCTTCTGGTCCCTATAGTCATTTTTGTGTCCCTGGCCTTGAAACCCTTGCAAATTATTCAAAATATAGCCGTTGCATACAAAAACCCTTTGTCTTTACCTTGGCCTTGTTATATTTTCATGTTACTTTTCGTGGGTCACTTATAATCCTAATCTACATGTGCTAATTTAAGTCCTTTAAGTTGTTCGATGGTTAGGTTTTCATGTTCGATGGGGTGCCTTTTAATTTTTCCTAAGTTTCTACCCCCGGTGAATTAAATATTTTCCTATAGTCCCCTGTGCCTAATATTTTCCTTAAAGCCTAAGTCTCAGCACTTTAATTTTTCCTATGTTCAGCTTTAATATTTTCTTGGGCCCCTCTCTGACACCATCTCCATCTAACGGTTGTCACTAAGGTGCAAGGGTTTTGTTAGAGGTATGCGAACCTGCACCCGTTGTTGATTTTTATTGATGACGTAGCCTTTCTTTTCGAGTAGGTCCACTACCAAGTGTGCTAACTTGGTAGTGTCTCATTGGTCCATGGGAGTATGAAGTGGAGTGGTGTTAGTGGGACCGGTCTTCTTAGCATTCAGGAAGATTAAAGTTCATTTTAATCTTGTGGCTGTCGTTATACCATTTATATAACTTGCTCGATTTTTAATGTAGTGGTATAATGACAGCCGTTGATTCTCCTCAAGCCTGCAGGTGGGTCCATTGACACGTTTGCACAATTGGTGGCTTTTTATTGGTCCATGTATTAACATGTTGGCATGCTATCAGTGGGACCCAGTTTCTGGATGTGTTAGAGGGTCCTGATCCTGTCAGAGAATCGATGAACGGTGTATGATCTCATCGAGTGTGTTAGAGGCTTAAGATCTTGCAATGACTATTGATTTTGTATCCTGTTAGAGGGTTGTTAGGGTAGGGAGAAGATTCTTCATCCGGCGGTGGGCGTGTAATCTGATAGAATCTTGGAGGTCTATGCGAACTTCAAATGGCTGTTGATCTTCCAGGCAAAGGCTTAGTGGTTTTGATAAATGTTTTGGCGGTCTGAAAAATTTATGAAGGCTTCACTTGTTCACATGAAATAGTGGGAGTTCCCTAAATGTTTTAGTGGTTCAGTGAACAAGCGTTCATGGAATTGCTAAACTTTCTGGCAGTTTTATAAAGTTCTTCGCGAACTAGCGGTGACCTTTTGTCACTAGTTCGCTAAATGTGGGACTGAGGTTAATGTTTTCTTTGGGTCACCAAGTCATGGAGTTAAGTGATGGGTTAAGTTTTCTTTTCATGAACAAGAAATGCCTTGTCACGTGTTCGCTGAAGGTAAACCCAAGGTGGCAATTGAGTTAAAGACTTAAAGCCCGTGAAAGAGAGAGATCTAACGGTTACGACTTAAGGTTGATTTGATTTTAAATTTAGACTACCGATTTGCTGCTAGCGCCATGAAGGTAGCTATTTATTTTCAAATTTGAATTTCTGAGGGTTTCTCAGTGATAGAAAGGACTAGAATTGAATGTTTTCATGCCTGGATTTGATTTGTTTGGTGGCACTTGCTATTGTAGTGTGGTCCAAAGGCCTGGTCATTGACTGTGGAGGTTTTTTCCTACTAGGAGAAGTATGGTTTTATGCTTGAGGCATGTTGTAGGTGGCTAGGGTTTTGATTTTTGTCAAAGATCTACATGTTATGTACACACAAGATTTTCTATTACTGGCTTTGGCATTTAAGTTTTGTTTTTTGCAGCAAGAAATTAGTTGAATTTTTATCTACAGTAAATCCTAATTATGAAACCAATATATTTGTACATCAGATTTTATCTAATTTTCTAGGGTTTCTTGGGTTTCCTACATTCCTTATTTCTTGTGGTACCTAGTTGTTGCAGACCTAGTTTTGGCCCTAAATGATCCTTTGCTTGTTGCAATCCTTGTTTTTATAAAAGGATTTTCAAGATCATTTACAAGGGTTCTAGTTCTAGTATGTTTCTGTGAGCCAGTTCCATGAAGGGTCCTTTTCCTATATATACTTCCTTTTTCTCTACATAAAGGGTGTTCCCTCTTTCCTTTTGGCTTTTGGAGAATACAACATAAGCTGTAACATTTTCTCTTATGCATGAGATTCAATATGTTTCTACTATTATCAGATTGTCTCCATTTGGGTTTCAAACTTATTGATTGAAGCATCAAGGGTGTTTCCATCTTTCTATTTACATTTCCTATGTGTCTGCAATAGAGTTGTTTTTGCAGAAACAACTAGGTTTGGGATTGGTTTTCAGGTGTGTATGAACTGGGGTATCAATGGTATCTTATGTTTATCTTCCAGTGGATGTTGGTTAATGTATTACTTGTTTATAGGTCTCTTCTAAGGGGAGTGTTAATATCCTTTGAATAGGTGATAGCATATTTGAGTACACAGGTGGATTGCTAAAGTATGACCTAATTAATGGTGTATGTTTGGTGTAAGGCATCAACATATTTGGATGTATTTCTTTCTTGTTTCATAGCTCTCTACTACAGTGATGTATTTGACTCTGCTACCTCTTGGATAAGGCACTAGTCTATGAGAGACTTAGGGTATCTCAGGAGCCCTTCCGACCCAACATCAAATCAAATACCTTTCCCTTTCATGTTGGTAGTAGTAGTAGGAAGTCCTTTCTAGTCTTCAGACTCATTCTATGCAAGTGGGGTTATTGCATAAGAATTGGCTTCATTGGGGTACAAGTTACCTAAAGGGGTTTGAAGATTATTCCACAATAATCCATCTGCAGGCCTATTGTTTATCATAAGGTGTCTTGAGTGTGTAGATAAGGCAATACCCGCTTGAGTGATGTGGAGCTCAAAGAAGAAGGAGGATGTTCTCTATCCTCATCAATTGGTTCTATTTTCTTGTCAAACTTGAGTGCCTAATTTGAGGATCAAGCCCACCTTTTGATTCAAGTTTGGTCCTGCAAGGAAAAACACCAACAAATTGGTGACTTTATTGTGGAAGAAGTAAAAGATAGCAAGCTTCCTTTCTTGGCTGGATCATCCCAGAGTCTGGTTAAATGATCAAAGAGTCAAATATAAAAAACACATTTGTAAGATCTTCTCAGTAAGTGTTGAGTGGCAACTCTGAGTCTCTGTTTGGTCAGTGTTTGTAACAAAGTGTGATATATTTGCAGTCCTGACAAGAAGTTATCCTGTGAGGTTGTTTTGTGATTGTGGGTTTTGAAGAAGGTTTAGAGTTGGGTTCTCAGTTGATTCAGATTTGTCCTCTACAAAGAGGTGGTGGCTCTACCAAAGTTTGAAAGGTGACCTAGAGGAGACTTCAGGTCAATGTTTTGTAGCATTCACATCATCTCTAGCTAATCCTATTTCATTTAGAAAGAATGGTCCCTAATTAGGTAAACAAGACATCATTGAAAAAGGGAAATTAATTTTGAAATTTTGATCATATTTCTAGATAGAAGCTTTTTTTTGTTATAAAGAGTATCAGAAATATGTTTAGGTTTGATAAGGTCAGTCGTTGCATGAGTTTGGATAAAGTATTGTCATGAGATCAAGTTGTGTTGTTTTGTCAGTACTTTAAAATGGAGTTTCCAGCCTTGATGAGTGAAGATGGTGTTTCTAAGTCTGAAGGTTCTTTGTCAAATTTTAGAAACATTTATAAAGAAAGAGCTATTTATTTGATGAGTTAAAAAATCCAGCAGACTTGCATAAATATTTTAAGATGTAGAATAGGAGAAAGAAAAAGTGAGTCATCCCATTTATACTATAAGACATTTCTTGTAGCTTGTGATGAACTTCTTATGGGTATTGAGCTTCAAGATTCCCAGTATGCTGAAATGTTTTTAGAACTTGATATGCCTTAGTCAATTAGTTGGTTTGCATCTTTTAGGAATGAAGCATTGGATAATGTTAAAGGATGGATGGCCTTATTTTTGGATGATGGATCTTGTGATACTGATGTTGACAATGGAACTTGTGGTATCAAGAGATAGAAGATGAATCTGCAATAGATGTAATTTCCTACAGTGAAAGTTCCTATAGTGATAACCTTGCACAAGATATTGTGACACAAGAAATTTTAGCTCCTGTCTCAGATGAGGAAGATGTTTGCAACATTTTTAGTGAGACCAATGAGATAGAATGTGAAGTTCAATGCTTACTAAGTAGTGAGCAAATTTCAGAGATCTTGGATGCAAAATTTTAGAGGTGCACTCCCAAATATGTTTCCAAGACTCCATGCCCAGTTTATATAAGTTTTGATTAAGATAAAGCAAGTGATGGCATGATGTGTGAAACATTTGTTGATGCCCTTTCTCCCCTTTTTGATATGCAAGAGGATATTACATATCATTGTAATGAATTTGATAATGTCATGTTTGATGAGTATGATGATATGTGTACTAGTGTGGATTTAGTTTTCAAGAGCCTAATGTCAGTGGTTTTTGTTTATATTTTGATGCTGGAGATTATGGTAAATCTAAAGGGGTTTTCTCAAATTTGCAAATGACTAATGAGTCATTGACTGACAGTGCTTGTTCCTTTCCATCAGATGCTGATGTGATTTTTGATTAGCAAGTTGTTTCCATTTTCATGCAATCAGTTTTTTGTCTTGAGGAGTGTTGTATTAGTTTGCAAAGAAAAGAGATAGAAAGGGTTTATTCCTTTTTGCAGACTAATGAGCAGTATGTAGATGTTTTTAGCCATGGGATTGAATTAGGGTGTTTCCTTTTCCAACATGACAGTGAAAGTGAAGAGTGTGACATTTTGATGTCACAAAATGATCAGTATTCATGGCAGTTTGGTGACTTTGTTTTGCCAGATGGTGGTGAGTTTGGTGATCATTTTTTATATAGTGTGCTGAATATGGATAACAATGTTTTTGGTAGGTTGGATGAAAAATGTAATTTCAGTTTTCCTTTGCTGAATGGGGATGAAAACTATTTGTTTGATAGAGGAAAGAACTGATCAGAAGTTTTGGGGCCTTGGGCCCTTTTGTAAAAAATTGTAAATCTCTGTAAATATTTCCCTTTCCTGTTGTGTGTTTCTTTCCCTGGTTTAGTTGTTAGTTTTTGAGGTCCTTATTTTTGTTTTGTTGGTGGTCTACTCTCCCAAAGATCTAGATTCTTGCATGGACACAGGTTTCCCATCATCCCCAACTAGAGCCACTGTTAGCCAATTTTCATGTCAATGCAAAAAATCTTTAGAAAATGGCCTCCATGTGCAAAAAATTTCATGGTCTTAGCATGTTTCTTCTGGTCCTTGCAGTCATTTTCGTGTCCTTGGCCTTGAAACCCTTGCAAATTATTCAAAATATAATCGTTGTATACAAAAACCCTTTGTCTTTACCTTGGCCTTGTTATATTTTCATGTTACTTTTCACGAGTCACTTATAATCCCAATCTGCATGTGCTAATTTAAGTCCTTTAAGTTGTTCGGTGGTTAGGTTTTCATGTCCGGCAGGGTCCCTTTTAATTTTTCCTATGTTTCTACCCCCAGTGAATTAAATATTTTCATATAGTCCCCTGCGCCTAATATTTTCCTTAAAGCCTAAGTCTCAGTGCTTTAATTTTTCCTATGTTCAGCTTTAATATTTTCCTGGGCCCCTCTCTGACATCATCTCCAACTAACAATTGTCGCTAAGGTGCAAGGGTTTTGTCAGAGGTATGCAAAGCTATGCCTATCATTGATTTTTCTTGATGACGTAGCCTTTCTTTTTGAGCAGGTCCACTACCAGGTGTGTTGACTTGGCAATTTCTGATTGGTCCACAGGAGTATGAAGTGGAGTGGTGTTAGTGGGACCAGTCTTCTCAGCATTTAGGTAGATTAAAGTTCATTTTAATCTTGTGGCTGTCATTATACCATTTATATAACTTGCTCAATTTTTAATGCAGCGGTATAGCGACAGCCGTTGATTATCCTCAAGCCTAAAGGTGGGTCTGTTGACATGTTTACATAGTTGGCAGCTTTTTATTGGTGCATGTATTAACACATTGGCATGCTGTCAGTGGGACCTAGTTTTCGGATGTGTCAGAGGGTCCTGATCCTATCAGAGAATCAACAAATGACATATGATCTCATCGAGTGTGTCAGAGGCTTAAGATCTTGTCACAGCCATCAATTTTGTATCCTATCAGAGGGTTGTCAAGGTAGGGAGAAGATTCTTCATCTGACGGTGGGTGTGTAATCTGATAGAATCTTGGAGGTCTATGCAAACTTTAGATGGTTGTTGATCTTCCAGGCGAAGGCTTAGTGGTTCTGATACATGTTTTGGTGGTTCGACAAATTTATGAAGGCTTTTCCTGTTCACATGAAATAGTGGCAGTTTCCTAAATATTTTAGCGGTTCAGTGAACAAGCATTCACAGAATTACTAAACTTTTTGGTGGTTTTATAAAGTTCTTCGTGAACTAGCAGTGACCCTTTGTCACCAATTTGCTAAATGTGGGACCGAGGTTAATGTTTTCTTTGGGTCACCAAGTCATGGAGTTAAGTGATGGGTTAAGTTTTCTTTTTGCAAACAAGAAATTCCTTGTCATGTGTTCACTAGAGGTAAACCGAGGGTGGCAGTTGAGTTAAAGACTTAAAGCCCATGAAAGAGAGAGATCTAACGGTTGTAACTTAAGGTTGATCTGATTTTAAATTTAGACCGTTGATTTGCTACTAGCGCCATGAAGGTAGCCATTTATTTTCAAATTTGAATGTTTGAGGCTTTCTCAGTGATAGAAAGGACCAAAATTGAATGTTTTCATGGCTAGATTTGACTTTTTTGGTGGCGCTTGTTGTTGCAGTGTGGTCTAGAGGCCTGATCATTGACTGCGAAGGTGTTTTCATACCAAGAGAAGTATGGTTTTATGCTTGAGGCATGTTGTAGGTGGCTAGGGTTTTGATTTTTGTCAAAGATCTACATGTTATGTACACACAATATTTTCTATTACTGGCTTTGGCATTTAAGTTTTATGTTCTGCAACAAGAAATTAGTTGAATTTGTATTTGCAGTAAATCCTAATTATGAAACCAATATATTTGTACATCAGATTTTATCTAATTTTCCAGGGTTTCTTGGGTTTCCTACATTCTTTATTTCTTGTGGTACTTGGTTGTTGCAAACCTAGTTTTGGCCCTAAATGATCCTTTGCTTGTTGCAATCCTTGTTTTTATAAAATGATTTTCAAGATCATTTAGAAGGGTTCCGGTTCAAGTATGTTTCTGTGAGCCAATTCCATGAAGGGTCCTTTTCCTGTATATACTTCCTTTTTCTCTACATAAAGGGTGTTCCCTGTTTCCTTTTGGCTTTTGGAGAATACAATATAAGTTGTAACATTTTGTCTTATGCATGAGATTCAATATGTTTCTACTATTATCAAATTGTCTCCATTTGAGTTTCAAACTTATTGATTAAAGCATCAAGGGTGTTTCCATCTTTCCATTTGCATTTCCTATGTGTCTGCAATAGAGTTCTTTTTGCAGAAGCAACTAGGTTTGGGATTGGTTTTTAGGTGTGTATGAACTAGGGTATCAAGGGTATCTTATATTTGTCTTCCAGTGGATGTTGGTTACTGTATTACTTGTTTATAGGTCTCTTCTAAGGGGAGAGTTAATATCCTTTGAATAGGTGATAGCACATTTGGGTACATAGGTGGATTGTTGAAGTATGACCTAATTAATGGTGTATGTTTGGTGTAAGGCATCAACATATTTGAATGTATTGCTTTCTTGTTTCGTAGCTCTCTGCTATAGTGACTCTGCTGCCTCTTGGATAAGGCACTGATCTATGAGAGACTTAGGGTATCTCAGGAGCCCTTCCAACCCAACATCAAATCAAATACCTTTCCATTTCATGTTGGTAGTAGTAGTAGGAAGTCCTTTCTAGTCTTTAGACTCATTCTATGCAAGTGGGGCTATTGCATAAGAATTGGCTTCATTGGGGTACAAGTTACCTAAAGGGGTTTGAAGATTATTCCACAATAATCCATCTGTAGGCCTATTGTTTATCATGAGGTGTCTTGAGTGTGCAAATAAGGCAATACCCACCTAAGTGAAGTGTAGCTCAAAGAAGAAGGAGGATGTTCTCTATCCTCATCAATTGGTTATATTTTCTTGTCAAACTTGAGTGCCTAATTTGAGGATCAAGCCCACCTTTTGATTCAAGTTTGGCCCTACAAGGAAAAGCACCAATAGATTTGATACAAGAGGATGGTTTATTGATACATGATGATAAATCTTTTTCTAAAACACATGTAGACATTTTAGTGAAAGAAGATGACATTATAGATGCTTTACCTCCATTTGAGATTCCTTCTAGTGATGAGGCATTAGTGGAGAATGATATGAATTCCCTTAATGGTATCCCTTTTAGTGATGATCCTATGGAGAATCAAGATCTTACCTCATCTCCTCCTAGGATGTCCTCTTTTCTTCCTTCCTATGAATCTATTTGTAGTGTTGAGACAACTAAAATGGTTTATCCTAAACCCTTGTTGACTATCAAAGGTTGTCCTTGCATTACTATCAAAGGTAAACCTATGGAGTCCTTCAATGATCAAAATTATATAGCTCACACTTATCATACAATGAATAACCCTCAACCTAATCTGGTGGTCTCTACTTCTTTACCACCTTCTCAACCTATTCTTCCTCCTCCACCTCATCTTCCTAGTAAGGAGTATGACTTGATAAACCAATTACAAAGTACTCCTACCAAGATTTCTTTATGGGAGCTTCTTCAAACTTCACCTACCTACTATGAAGCCCTACAAAAAGCTCTAGCAACTCTTCCTACTCCACCTCCTAATCAAGAGAACATCAATAACTTCTTACAATAAATGCATGCTACCCCGAGTCCTCTTGACATTTTTTTTACTTAAAAAGATTTGCCTTCTAAAGAAGTTTAGAATTAGTATGATGCTCTTATGGTTGATGTTTCTATCAATAAAAGCATCATTCATCAAACCTTGATTGATAATGGATCTGGGCTTAATGTTTGTAGCATGGACATGCTCAAAGTGATTAATGTCGATCTTTCAACTATTCAACTTGACAATGTTCCTATACGTGGCTTTGATAACATTTCTAAGAACACTTTAGGCATCATTACCTTACCTATCAAAGTAGGACTGATCATCCTAAATACACCTATTCATGTTATGCCTAGACCTCTCAATTATAATCTTCTTTTGGGTAGACCTTGGTTGCATGAGATGCATGTCGTTCCTTCCACCCTTCACCGTAAAGTCAAGTTTATACATAACAATGGGATGTATACACTTCATGCATATGATGCACCTAATCCTTGTCTGAATATTCAAACCCATACTACTCCTACTCCTAATAGCAATCCTTCTTCCTCTAATGCTTTTCCTGGCGATGATTGGGGAACCTTGGATTTTACTTCTACCTTTATTGGGGAGTATAAGATTAATGATCTTGATTTTATGAAGAAACAAAGAGAGTTTGAACAAAAAGTTTTTACTTCTACTTCTAATACCCTTATTAATAACTTTGTCACTACTTGTACCCACAATGAATCTATAAAATCTACTAAGGATGATATTGTGACTACTGAGGTTCCATTGACTCCTTCTGATATGGCTGCTCGTTATGGTCTTGGTTATTATTTCCTAGTTAAACAAGGATTTAATGCTCAAGCATGTGGTAAGCATAAACATGGAATTCAAATGCCCTTACACACTGGGGGGCATGAGCATTCTTACGGATTGGGGTTTAGCCCTCAACAACAAATCAATGTTAACAAGATCTCGAATAACACTTCAAAACATGATGAAACTATGAAGGAATTTGACCAAGAAGTTCTTTTGCCTAAACTCCTTCATGCTAAAATGATTACTAGACCTAAACACAAAAATAAACGTAGTTCACACTTGAAGACTCTTCTTTTTTGTTGATATCATAGATTTCATGATCACTCTACTAATGAATGTCATGTTTTACATTATAAGATTAGGCAGCTCATTGATAGTAATGTTATTTATATATCATGTGGCAATGAGTTGTATTTCAATCCTATTTTCTCTAAATAACATTCATATTCCTATTATGGAGCTCCACATTATGTAAACAATGGTAGCCTAATACTTGGGGGCTCATTGTCTTGCATAGTGTTGCAAGGGATATAATAGGTCCGCTTTCATCTTTTTTCCTACACTTGGGGGCAAGGATGTCATCTCCTTCTTTTCTGTCTTTCTGGGATTCACCTCTTTCCTTGTTTAAGTAGTATCTATCTATTATGTGATATCCAATTATACATGAACATTTTGGTTTGCATTGAGGATATTTTTCCTTGATCACAACTGATTTCATTGTTTGACATTGGGTTTCCATGGTTGATATATATCTCACCTTGGAAACTGAACAGTGTGCTATCCCTCTCAAGGGTTACTTTTTCACTTATTGCATGATATCTCTTTGCATTCATCCCTTCCATGGCCTCATAGGAGCCATGACCTTCTTAGCTTGGACTGGGTGTTGTCTAAGGATGTTGTCTTGATGTTGAAGAGGGCTTTATCCTTGTTCTTTTCTTTCCTTAACATGTCAAAATAGTATGTTTTTTCCATATTAAGGAGGGGGCCATATATATGGCCTCCCTCATTCTATATTATGTATTTTTTTTCTAACCTTTTGTTTTGTAGCATGCTAAATCTTGGAAGGTAACGCACATAAGTTGCTAAATCCTAAAGAGACACACATTTTTCAATTTTCAATATGCTAAATCCTCTATAGGTAATGCACATAAGTTGCTAAATCCTGAAGGGACAGACATTTCCAATTTCAAATATGCTAAATCTTGGAAGGTAACACACATAAGTTGCTAAATCCTGAAAAGACATGCATTTATATGCTAAATCTTCCGAAGGTAATGCACATAAGTTGCTAAATCCTGAGGAGACGTGCATTTCATATTCATAGTGATACAAGAAGGTGGATCTATGGGTATTCTAGAAGCTGTCAGAAGAGACATTACAATTGCAAGCATAGTTTATGGGTGAACTTGTTGGGCTCTCCCTCCAGGGTGATTCACGGTAAGGTGGGCATCTTACTAGGTGAGGTAATTAGTTTCTCCTTTCTCTCTTTTTTTCTTTCATGCTAGTAGGATAGGATCATGAAGCTATGTTGTTTATAGTGTTGCTCTTATGTTTCTTATGTAATCATTTATGCTTTTATGATAGCTTTCCAAATATGACATTAGTGTGAGAAATATTTCTTAGTGAGCTTTTTTATGCTAATTGATTTGGGTTGTTTAGTACTAACCCTTGTTTTATTGACACTCTCATGCATGTATGTTGAGTTAGAATCCTTAGTTTGGGGGCTCATTTCCTTATCTAAGTGTTATTTTATCTTGTTGTGAATCTACTTGGATCTCCTCTTTCTTCTCCTTTACCAAGAGTTTGCATCAAGTCCATACTCTTTCTAAAGTGCGGACTTAATGTATCATCTTAAAGTGGAAGCACTTCCATGTTAAGAGAGTTTAGCCCTCTGAGTAAGTGGTTTGGGGTCATGTTAAGCTCCTTGATCAGGTCTTTTCATGTATTTGGCTTTCTCTCCGCTTTCCACTTCTTTCCTACACTTGATTTCTTCATTCTAGGTGAAATTAGGGTTAGGATCCTGAGGATTATCCTTAATTTCCCTCTTCCATGGCTCTATTTTCTAGGTAGTATTTCAAAATAAGTCCTCCTAGCCTTCATCATAGAAATCATATAATTTTATGTCTATCCTTGGCATTCTATCTTGTTCTGATATCATTTCTAGGTTTCTGGGCATCCCCGGGACCTCCTGACTTGGATCTGAGAAAATATGGGACCAGGGTCAAATTTGAGGTCAAACTTGACTAGGTCAGGGTTGAGCTCGAACTTGAATATGTTAGGTCCAACCTCAATTTTCCCCCTCTCATTCAAATTTCCAATTTCTTTGATTTTCAGGCATCGGGCTTTCGAGATATTTGTTTTCCCGCCTCCGGGTCGACCATTTTGGGTTTTGGGATGGTAAATCCTCTAATTTCATTTAATCTAGGTATATTTTCTAAAGGTTAGGACCTAATTGGGATTTAATTCTCCAAGGTGGCCCCTCTAGAGGATTGTGCCCTAGTTCACTATAAAAGGAGGCCTTCCTCTCTCATTTGCATCATCAAGTTTTGTGAGAACAAGCTCTACATCCACTTTCATGATCAAGGCACCAAGCTCTCAAGATTTTCACAAGTTCAAGCAACCATCCATTCAAGCATTGAAGTCCTCTTCTCCATTCAAGTTCTCCATTGAAGATCAAGGATTCAAGCATTCAAGCCATTGAAGGGATTTGGTTCAAGCATTCAAGATTCATCATTCAAACCCTAGATCTAGCCATCATGATGGTGTGATCTTCCTTCAAGATCCTTTGTTCATCTTCAAGATCCATTTCATTCTTCTCTCAAGGTGGATTCCAAGTATACAATCATGTAGGTTTTATTTACATTTATGTTCAAGCTTTCATATCAACATACTTGATTACATTTCAAATACAATTTCATATCTATTGAATGTCATAGCTTCATTGTTAGATCTACTTCTACTACTTGCTAGCATTCTCCATTTCAATTTCAATATTAAGGTTGATTCCAAACTGGGGTTTGACCAAGGTAAACCCCCCAAACAAACAACAAAAACCCTCTTTTTCTTGTAGGTACAGGTGTGGAATTTTGGATATGAGAGCATATTTGGTTAACCTTTCTAGTGAACTTCCAGGATCTGTGAACAAAGTCAGAATCGACCTTTAGAATAAAAATGTAGATCCTGATGTAGTTAGGTACAACCTTGATCCTGACTTGGTCAGGTACAACCTCGATTTTGACCTGATTCAATCTCAGAAAAAGATTTCTAGATTTTGTAGATCTCACAGTTTCAGTTCAAGGTCACAGAAATCAATAGTTTTTGAGATCGTTTGATAGGGTTTTCAGCCAATTCTTTTTTGAAGGTAAGTACCTTTATTTCTTAATTTCAATAATAATCATCTATATGTACTTTCCATATCAATACAATATCATGTAAGTATAAAATATTTGCTTTGGGGTCTCTTTTATGTGTAAACCATTGTTTTAGGACTCTATCCATATTTTATCCTTTACAAGTTCTTCCATCAATGGTAACAAGATTTGTTTCTTTCTCTCAGCCATAATAGTATACTTATGCAATCTCCCATCATATATAGCATGTCTATCATATTTCCAAGGTCTACCCAACAAAATATGACAACAATCCATAGGCATGATATCACACAACACTTTATCATAGTGCTTTCCAATCTTCAAATTCAAATAACATTGTTCACTCACCAGGAGTGTATGCTCATCTTTGACCTATGAAATCTAATAGGGCTTTGGATTTTCCAACCTTTTCAACTACAATTTGTGAGCATTTCCTCAGATGCCAGATTCTCTGAGCTACCACTATCAATGATTACCTTCCAAACTTTATCAAAAACTCTACATCTGGTCTTGAACAAACTTTTCCTTACCAGATTTTACTTTTTTCTCTCATTCCACAAAGCTCTCCTCACCATCAATTTATTTTCCTTCTCAGGTTCATTCGGTGACTCTTCTTTCACCAAAGCATTTCTACTGCTACTATCCTTCTTACTTACTTGTGTACATTCAAATGATCTATGTCCTTCTCCAAAATTGTGACAAGTTCCTCAAAAACTTCCTCTGCTATAACCACCTCGGTAGTTATTGCCTCTACCTCTAGATAAATTTTCACTTTTCCACTTGGTCTTGCCTTTATCTAGATTTGTCTTTTCAGGTTTAGATCTACCATTTTCACCATTGGATCTACCTCTTCCTCTAGGGAATCTACCACCTCTTCCTCTTTGCCTTTGCTCATGTCTTTTGTTTAATTTCTCCTCAGATTTCAAATCAAATTTATAAACCTCTTCAATGTTCTCCAACTTGACCATAATAATCTCCTCTTGAATGGAAACTCTCAAAGTATTTAGGTATCTACCAATCCTTTCCACATCATCTTCATCATGTCCAAATCTGATATCCAATCTATAGAATTCCTCACTATATTCCTTTACTAAGCTATCTTTCTATCTTAGACTTTTCAATCGCCTAACTAGGTTAATCTAATAATCACAAGGTAAAAACTTTCATTTCAACTTATTGACCATTTTACTCCATACCTTGATTTTGTCTTTACCCTTCCTTTTCCTATCCAGCTACAGATGTTCTCAACATAAGGATGCATGGCTCTTCAATTTTGTGCTTGCAATCTTCACTTTCTTGTCTTCAGGAATATTTTCATATTCAAAATAATTTTCCATCTTGGTGATCTAGTCCACCAATTCATCAGAATCTAATTTTCCACCATACTCAGGAGGATTGAAATGTGGTGTAGACTTCAAACTTCTCAAAGCCTTAAAAAATCTTTCTTCACCTTGGACCATAATAGGTGCAGGTTCTGCATTCACCTATTCTTCTTCAACTTCATCATCACTAACATCTTCAAGATGTCTACCTCTTCTCTAGGTTGTTTCAATGGCTTCTAACCTAGTAGCAATCTGCCTTAGCATATCTACCAATCCTAGATCTGCATCTTGCCTCCCATGAACCATCTTGAAAACCCTCTGCAATTGTAGGTTAGATCACAATCTACTACTCTACAACAATCAACTAGGGCTTCAAGAGGAACCTACAAACCTAGATCCCCAGACCAAGATCAAGATCTGACCTCACTTTGATACCACCTGATGGAAGGAAGGGGTCATGAGGGGCTAAAGGATGTCACACCCTAATGATCCAATCCTACTAAACATGTGCGGAAGAAAATAACAATAGTAGTGAGAGGGAAAATGCTAGATCTTTCATATATTTTCATCAAATAGAATCATACATACCAGGTTGTAAGGCCTTCTCAGTTACATCCTAATATTATAATGAATCTTAGAAGTCCTCAAACATGTGAGGATCTATCAAAAATCTTAATTCTAATGTCTACTATCTTCTATCCAAAACTACCTCCTAAACTACAACCAAACAACTACATTTATACAAGAGGCTACCGAACTAAGTCAGCCTTTATATCCACAATCAATAGAATAAATAGTTAGATCTAGGACCACACACTTCCTAATGATTGATTCCAACATAAAATATATGATCCAATATAAATGCACAACTCGGTCTCAACAGAAACTAAAACTAAACCCGCTAGTGAGTAGGGATAATCAAGCAGCAGACAAGCAATGCCAAGCGCTAGTGAAACAACTGACTACCAAGGAGATAACTGACCACACTCACTAACCGAAGGAAACTAACTAACTACTAACCAACTTGGTCAAAGCAAGAACCAAGGAACACAAAAAAACTCCAAATTCTTTTTGGTGACACAAGATTTCCAAGGACCCGAGATGCTCCTCCATCATTAGGATACCATAGACCATAATCTATAGTGCCCTAAAAATATCTAAATATTCTCTTTACCACCATGAGGTGACTTTTTTTAGGCTCTGCTATAAATCTTCCAACTATGCCAATTGCATCGGAAATATCAAGTCTAGTTTGAGTAAGATATATGAGTTTACCAATCATAGACTTATACAATGTTGTATCTACTACTGGTGAGTCATCTTATTTTGTAAGATTTCATCCTATTATCATAGGTGTGCCCACTGGCTTGCAGTCATCTATCTTGAATTTCTTTAATATCTCTTTCACATACTTGGACTAATTAATGAAAATACCTTTCTCTGTCTGTTGCACATTTAATCCCAAAAAGTATTTGATAGGTCCAATCATGCTCATCTCAAATTTTCTCTGAATCTCCTTAGGAAATTCAACACTCAGTTTGCCACTACCCCCAAAGGTAATGTCATCAAAAAATATGGCTACAAGAAGTAAACCTTTAGATATCTCTCTTATGAATAGGTTACAATATGCTTCTCCCTTTTTGAATCCAATTTTTGTTAGATATCCCTCATGTCTCTCATACCAAGCTCTAGGGGCTTTCTTAATTCCATAGAGGGCCTTCTTCAATCTACATACCATATCAGGTATGTCTGGTAAGGTGAATCCTTCTGGCTACTTAATGTATACATCTTTTAATCCACCATTCAAGAATGCTAACTTAGCATCCATCTGATAAAATTTGAATTTTTTGAATGTTGCATAAGCTAGAAACAACTTAATGGCTTCTAATTTTCTCACTAGTGCAAATGTGTCTGAATAATCAATACCTTCTCTTTGCGCATATCACTTACATAATAACCTTGCTTTATTTCTTACTATTGTACCATCTTCATTCATCTTGTTTCTGAATATCCATTTTGTTCCAATCACATTCTTATCACTAGGTCTTGGGACTAGTTCCCAAGTATCATTCTTGATAATCTAATCTAGTTCTTCTTTCATAGCATCATGCCAATCTGAATCATTACATGCATCTTCAACACTTAAAGGTTCAATCTGAGATAGTAAACATACTGCCTCATTGCTTGCTAAACTCTTTGCTTTTGATCTTGTTGTGACCTTTCCGCTCTGATTTCTAATGATGTCATCCTTAGAATGATATCTAGATGTAAAATTTGGAACTTTAGGTGATATTGTCTCATCTACCTTTTGAGTTTCTTCTTCACTTATTTCAAGGTCATTGAACAATACATCAATACTATCAAACATCTCTTCAACAATTGTCTAGCTAGTGGAAGGTCTGGGTTCTTCTTCAATCATGGGTGAATAATCATGATATCTCTCTTGAACCATAAAATTTTCATCAATCATAACATGGGCACTTTCAATGATCTTTTTCAATCTTAAATTAAAACATCTATAAGCTTTTCTCTTAGTAGAGTAACCAAGAAAAATACCTTTATCGCTTCTTGCATCAAACTTGCCTACTGCTTCATCCCTCTTGATGTAGCACTTGCTTCCAAAGATTATGAAGTATTTTACTATGGGAACATTACCAAACCATAGCTCATAAGGTGTCTTGTTGATGCAGGAGCATCCTGGGTGTAAGAGCAATCTTGCATCACCCAAAAAAATATTTATGTTTTTATATTCAATAAGGGCTATTTTGTGTAGAGATGCTATTTATGGAAAGTTACTATTTTTGGTAATTTTTGTATGTGCTCAGAATGATCTGATTTCTTTCTTGGAGGTTCATTTTGGTCATATAAGTATGCCAGTAAAGTTTCATTGCCAGATCAAGTGTATATTGGAAGGTATTGAAGATTTTCGGTATTGGCAGCAGGGTACAGAAACTTTGAACTCAGTTTTGAAGGCTTTAGAGGCCCCGGATGAGGTCAAAAATTTGGGTGATGGTCGCTTGCATAGGTCAAGCCTGTAGAGCACTTCGTGGCATTTCCAAAATGGGGTTATAATAGTCAATCGGGTCAACTGGTGATGACTTATGGTCTCCGAAAGTCGGGTCACCTGAAATGGTAGAAAATAATTTTCCTTCAAAATTTATGTTCGGGTTTCAAAAGTTATTTTGAGCCGACTTTGATGTAATAAATTGAAAAATAAAATAATTCTAAGTTTGATCGGCCCTTAGGGCTAAATTTCTGGAACCTTCTTGGGCAGTGGACATTGCCTATATAAGGAAGGTTGTATTATTGTCTTAGGCAGTTCAGAATAGTTCTGGGTAGTAGATCTGGGTAATAGTTCGAGGCTTTGTCCTACAGAATATTGTAAGGGAATGCCCATGTGGCTTTGCATATTGTAATTCTAAAAGTTTGTAATTCCACATTTGTGGAGATAATAAGAAGCCAAGTTTTTGTTCTTGCATATTGTTGTTGTTTCTCTATTTCTGTTATGTGTTTGTGGTATTAAGGGGAGCACCTTTCATCACTTGTCTACACCTAGTCTCAATTGTATTCTATTGATGGTGTAGACTATTGTATTGACATCATCTCTCTAATAGGTGTGTGTAACTTTTCCTTCAATTATGATGGTGCATGTTGTGTCAAGGATGATCATATTCCTTCTCTCTACAATCCTATTCTTTTGAGGGGTTCTAGGTGCACTCAACTATCTTTTTATACCATGTATTTTTCATTACTCATAGAATTTGTTAGAGGTGAATTCTCCTCCTCTATCCAATCTCAGACACTTTATCTTTAATCTAGATTCATTCTCAACCTTAGATTTGAATATTTTGAACTTCTCAAATGATTCTCACTTATCTTTTAAGAAGACAACCCACATCATTCTAGTATAATCATCAACAAACAAAATGAAATACCTTTCACCAGAGTATGATCTTGTTTGAGTCAGTCCATATAGGTCTATATGAATCAGATCCAACTTATTCTCTATTGAATTGTGCTTCCTTCTGAATGAATTCCTCACATGCTTTCTCATCACACATTCCCTAAAAATAGTATCAACTAGATTTTCTATGCTAGGTAGGTCTCTAACTGCCTTCACATTACTTATCTTTACTATGTTATCAAAATTGATATAACATAGTCTTTTATGCCACAACAAACTATCATCAATTTTAGCAACAAAATAACTTGCTTCTGAATTATGTTGAAAAAAATTACCTTTAGTCTTTGAGCCAGATGCAATCATAATGCCATCCTATTGTTAATGATGTACTTTTTGTCTTTGAACTCCAATTTATAATCTTTTTCAAGTAACTATCCAATACTAAGAAGGTTATGCTTCAAACCATCTATATAGAGAACATTATTAGTGTTGTTCTTTCCATCCAATGTGATAGCTCCTGTACCAATGATAGGTTTAAGAGTGTTATCTCCAAATCTAACCATGCCAGCATTGTATTTGAATAAATGAACAAACATGTCTTTATCACATGTCATGTGATGTGAACAACCACAATCTATGATCCAATCTATCCTTATGTCTGCTTGTGAAATCAATGCTAACTTTTCTTCTTCTTTCTCATCTTCATGATCCATTTCATTATTCATTTTCTCTATAATAGCAATGAATCCAATTTCATCTTTAGCTAATCATCAGCTGATACTCCATCTCCAGCATAGCAGCATTCCTTTGAATACTTAGGCTTGTAGTCATTTTTTAACTTTTTAGTTCTTCTAGGACACTTAGATGCAAAGTGACCAATCTTATTACATGAAAATCATTTAAATGATAATTGACATTCATATTTCCCTTTTCTTTTCTTTTATCTTTTAGCAATCATAGAAATGAAATCATCTAGTGCTTTTTCTTCATCATCACCATCAAAATTACTAGAAGTGTTTGTAGATTTCTTACCATGCCCTGATGCTTTGAAGGCTGTCTCACTTTCAGGTTCTTTCTTCAATCTTGAAATCTCAAAAGTTAAAAATTTTCTGATCAAGGTATCTCTTTTGAAATTTGATTTAAGCTACATGGTCTCATCACAAATGTTGATCTTGTTTTCATATTCTACTATTGTTGGTTCTTGGATAGGATTTTACACTCCATGAGATACAAATATGCTTATGATGGATATTGAGGATTGGTTCATTCCAAATGTGAGAAATCTATGAGAAATTGGACCAACTATAGGGATAAAACTACCCTCTTCTACTTCTAGCTCTGCAAAACCAAGGTGGGTACACCTGATCCAATAGTATTAACTCTGACTGATAGTTCCAACTCTACCACTTATTTGTTTATTGGATCCTTCAACAGATGAATAGAGTGAGAGAATACTAAACAAGAACCTATTGTTCATTGATCCTCCATCACTGGGTAGGACAATACATAAATGTAAATAAAAGTAAAGACTGGTAGTGATTTAAATGATTGGGATTATAAGGTTTGAATCATTCTTCTCAACACAAAGATAGGATAATATAGGCCAGTGCCTTATCCATTGGCAAAAATATTAAGGAAAAGGATGAATACAATGGTGTCTGAAATTGGTCTTTAGACATAAACACAAATACCTCAACTCTTTCCTACTTATGAAAATCCTTCAAATAAACTCCAAGAACACATATTCCACTTTGAGCAATATTCAATCTAACTCTAGGTTGGAACTCAAAGCACTAATACATTCATATAAACCTTATGCAAAGATCTAAAGATTCAAAGAATAGAGCAAAGGAGAGAAAAGATCTAAGGTTTGTATTAAGTATAACCTTTCACCATGTGCATACAATATCCTGAATAACAAGCTTGCAAAATAATAACAACCTATACTTCTTCTCTAGTGTTTGATAAAATGATATCAAAAATTATAATCCTTGATTGAAAGCTAGGGTTTTAGAAATTTCTATCTTTTAAACACCTAAACTTCAATCCCATAGAATGATCATGAAAAATCCCTTTATACCAAGAGATGCAACAAGCAACCGATCATTCCAGGGTTACAAAAAATTAACCTAAGAAACCTTTACAACAACCCCAAAGGGTTTACAATAACTACACCACTGAAATAGATGAGATATTTTCAACTGAGCCGACATGCTTTATGTTTTCAATGCTATCCTTGGCTCCTTTTCAACAAATCTAATTTTATTATCTCACTGTCAAACTGCAATGAATGCTCTTCTACAAAAATTCAACCCTAACATTCATTTGGATTGGCATCATAGGAAACAAAATTGGATTTTAGCTATAATTCATGCTTTCTATATCCTTTCCCAACTACAATCTGTACTGAAAAATTCAATTCTTGGCCACTGCATCGCTTTACATGACTCACTGGTTCAAAAACCCTAACAAAATCATGTAGGATATTTGAATTTGAATAAAAATAGTAACTGGCTCAATTTTAAAATGTGACCATTGATCTATTTTATTCCTGACAGATCGGGCGGCTCAAAAAATCCCACAACAGTCAACAAAAAACCTTTAAAAATTGCTTTACACATCACCAAACCCTCAACCAATGAAAAATGAGCACATCAATGATGAATCAACATTTTGGACCCACTCCTTATAAGCCTTATATCAAACGGCTAGCATAAGGTCGCATATCCACAAAATATTTTATGCGATGATACGCCCACCATCAAATCTTCTATCTCTGCATCCATTAGAAACTCCTAGGCCCACTGACATGTCTGTATACCTAAAAATCCACAGCCAATCAAAACCTGACATCTCAACAACACATGGCAATCGGTCCCACTAAACATTTTGTTTGAGCCACCAAAAATTAGAAAATACTTTATAACCCTAGGCCCACCTGCAAATAGCTAGATGTCATCATACCATTCATTACCTCCGCACAGTCAGCTCTGACACACGACCCACTACCATTTGGCATGTAATCAGATGACGGGTGTAAGATCACATGGGGGAAGAATATTCCATATGATCATATGCTGACCATCGATCAAAAATCTTTGACACAAGCCCCACTGACAATATTCTCAATCATTAATACGTGGTCCAATGAGAAATTGTTGACTAAGCACACCTGGCATGTGGACCTATTATATTGAAAAGCCTTTGCCGTGAAAGAGAATCAATGGCTGGCACAAATTCACAAACCTCTAAGACACTCCATAAGATCTTACACCCATCATTGGATCGAGATGGTGTTAGAAAGATGGGCCCAGGAAAGGAATAAAGTTAGAAACTATAGGAAATATTAAAGCGCTAGACTTAGGAAAAATTACACTGACAAACTTAGGAAAAATAAAGCTAGGCACTCGAAGACATAGGGAAAAAGAAGACTGATGGGTGAAAATATTTAACACACATGCATTATAAAGTTTTTAAGTGGCACAAAACGTAACATGAATTTAGAACAGACCTAGGGCACACTTAGGGTTTTCCTTGCAAATGGCTAGATTTTTTAATTTTGCCTAGGGTTTTTTCCAGGAAGATAAGAGAAATACTTGTAGAGGCATGAAAATTTTTCTTGTGCTAATAGTGGCTCATGCTCGAGGATGTGTATCTCTTGTAGATACAATGAGAAACTAGAATCTCCTAGTATAGCAGACCAAAACCAAAAATTTTGACAAAAATAGGGAACTGCACACAAAAACCTAAACAAAACTTGTATAGAAACTGCCAAATTTTTTTAGGAGAAATAGAATTTCAAAAATTGATTATGAATAGGTAGCTCTAGGAGATCTCCTATCAAATTCTTCAGAATGTAAGAACCTGCTCCCCATTTCTCTTCAATAATATATGGGCCTAACCATATGGGATCAAATTTCCCATGCTTTCCTTTGTCTTGCATTCTTACATTCTACATTAATACCATGTCTCCCTCTACAAAATTTCTTTGAGGCACTGGGCCCGCAAATTCTCATTCTTGATGTGTGCATCATTTCTTACCTCATTGAGTTGAATCAGGTCATTCATTCTAACTATCATATCTCCTTCAACATCTTCATCATATTTCTAAATGAATTGGTATATCTGTAACAAATTATTTTGGGGTAATCTTTCATTTATTCCATACACTAGGTCAAAAGGGGCACACCCTATTGCTTTATTGACTATAACCCTATCAGCCCATAGGGCTTGTAATAACTTGGAATCCCAAGCCTTCTTGTTTTTGTCCAGGACTCTTTTTCAAAATCTTGATTAAACTCTTATTGTTGGATTCTACCTGGCCATTTCCTTATGGATGATAAGAAGATTAATATGAAATTTTAATACCATTATGTCTACAAAAGTCAACAAGATCTTCTGACCTAAAACAGAATGCATTATCAACCACCATAGTTTTTGGGCAACCAAACCTTGTCAAGATATTATGCATCATAAAATCTATTACTACCCTACTGGTTGCTCTTCTTGTAGGGATTGCCTCAACCCACTTGGTGAAATAATCTATTGCCACTAAGATGTAGGAATGTCCACCACTAGACTTATTAGGGATTTCACCAATGAAATCCATACCCCACTTCTAAAAAGGGGCTTGAACAGAAATAGTTCTAAGAGGAAAATTCCCACTGAATTTTAGTTTTCCTGCAAACCTTTGGCAAGGATCACACCTCTTAACAAATTGATGTGTATCTTTGAAAAGTGAAGGCGACCAAAAACCTACCCTGATAATCTTGTGGGCTGTAGTCTTAGCCATGTAATGTCCTCCACAAATTCCACTATGCATTTCATGCATCAAGAGCTGGGCTTTATCATGGTCTACACCCTAAGAAAAACACCTTCATTACTCCTCCACCAAAGCTCACCATTTATAATTGCATATCTCAAAGAGTGGAGTTTAACAGTTCTTCTTTTATTATCATCCAATTCAGGGGGTAAGACCATCATTTGTAAATATTTGACAATATCCTTGTACCATTCACAATAATCCATGTTGCACACATAAGGTCTTTGATCCTCTTCTAGCATATTGATCTGGTTTGCATTTAGATTACTTTGGGACATCATTTTTGCTAGGCCTAAACCTCTAACCAACTTTGTAATGTGGATGTCAATGTTAAATTCTTGAATTCTGTTAATCCACCTACATCTTCTTCCTGAAACCTCTTGTTGGACCAAGATGTCCTTGGCTACAGCACTTGGAACATAGGCAACCACTGTGGCTCCCACCAAATAACATCTAAATGTTTTAATGGCCTTGACTAAGGCATAAGCCTATTTCTCAATGATATCATAATTTAATTCTACTACTTGTAAAGTCTTGCTGAAGAACGAAATAGGTTGTTCAAAACCTTCAGCATTCTTTTGTAAAAGTACTGCAGCAATAGTATGAGCAGATGCAAAAGAGAAAATTTGCATTGGCTTGCTATAATCTAGTGTCTTCAAGACTGGGGCATGCTTAATGGCCCTCTTAATGTCATTGAAGGCTTGAACTGCTTCAGTATTCCATTCCATTTTTGCTCCTTTCTTTAACATCCTTGATATGGGAATACTGATTTCTTCAAAGTTTGTAATAAACCTTCTTAAAAAGTTGACTTGTCCTAGAAAGGATTGAATTCCCTTGATATTTTTTTGGTAAGAATAGTTTTTCAATAGCCTCCACTCTTTTAGGATCTATCCTTACACCATCCCTTGAAACAATGTGCCCCAAAATTTTTCCTTCTGTCACACCAAAGGTACACTTCTTTGGGTTCAAAGAAACCCCATAATCCAATGCTCTAATAAAAATTTTCTCAAGATGTTGACAATGTTTTTCTTCTTTTGCTGAAAAGGCTATCAAGTCATCCTGATATACCATCATAAACTTGTCAATGAAATCTGCAAAGGCTACATCCATAGCCCTCTGAAAAGTGGCACCTACACTAGTCAACCCAAATGGCATTCTTACATAAACATATGTTCCCCATGGAGTTGTAAATGCAGTTTTAAACTATTTTGTGTCCTTTACCATGACCTAATTGTAACCAGAAAAACCATCCATCATGGACATCAATTTTGATCCAGTGACCTTTTGCAACATGTTCTCCATATTGGGTAATCCATAGTTATCTTTCAAAGAATTTATGTTAAGATTCCTAAAATCTACACATAATCTGATATCACCATTCTTTTTTCTAACAGGCACTAAATTTGAAACCCAAGTGGAATGCTTGATGGGCTTGATTATTCCAACATCCATCATCTTCTTAAGTTCACTCTGCATTTTGGGTGCCAAGGTAGGCTTAACAGGTCTCAAATTCTATCTGAAAGGTTTTGTGCCTTCTTTGAGTGGGACCTCATGCTGAAAAAGGTCCTTTCTATAAGCTTTAAGGTCTTCATAAGACTAGGCAAAAACATGCCTAAATTTTTTGAGAAGGTCAATCAAATTTTTTCTAATTGTTGGGGAGAGAGACCTGCCTATATAAACTTTCTTGAGAGCTATCCCTGTGCCCAAGTTTATCTCTTCAAGCTCATTGATTTTATCAGTACTAGCTGAGAAGGCCTTGTCTTTGTTGTAAAATGCCCTTTCAAGAGCAACTAGTCCTTTAGGAACCTTGTTTGATTTTAATTACAAAAAATCTTTCCCAAAGATGACATCTTTTCCATTTACTATATTAACATAAGCACTGAAATCCATTTCTTTATCACCAAAGTGAGACTCATAATGGAGAAACCTTAATATATCTTGGTCGTCAGAAAAAACTTGCCAATTATCTAGATTGTTAGGGATGGAAGGTCTGGCTTGTACCTCTATATTAGAAACATCTACAAATGTAACATCTTCTGGTCTAAGGGCTATATTAACCAAAAAAATTTCCATCCTATTCTAACTTCTTTCCATCCAACAAATATTAAAGCACTAAAGCTTCCAATCTCATCCTATACTACATTCCTATATTGTTTCAACTTCTGATTCTTTGAAGCATATTTCGATCTAATTTGGGATATGACTAACTCAAAGTCACCTATAACTTTCAAACACTTTATGCCATGCCTTGATGCTAATCTTAGACCAATTCATAGAGCCTCATACTCTGCAACATTATTTGTGCATGAAAAAAACAAAGTAAATGAGAACTTGAAAGTTTTACCATTTGGAGATATAAGCAATATTCCAGCTCTAGATCCTTCTTTGCTATTTTCTCCATCAAAATACATGGTCCAGAGATTATCAAGGTCAATCCATCCTTCTTGGCCTTCTAATTTGTGGGGAGGCTCAACACCTTCCTCTGCTTCCTTATCTTGGACTTTGAAGGCATTAATATCAGCATCAAGGAAATAATTCATGTTGTCCTGTTCTTCTTCCTCAATCATGTGTGGAGTCCTTGAGTCCCTAATGACTTTGATATTCTATCCCTCAAAATTAAAAGTGGCAAATGATAAGTCACACTATATGTTGACTCCCATAGAGGCACTCCATTTTCTTGACAGTAACATTCCATACTGGTGAGGAATATCCACTACCAAGACACTCATGGTCAATTGTTTGTTGGGGTATGCAACCAATCTATAAGGCAAAGCATTAATATCTTGAATCCATAGCTTTACACCTTCCATGGGCTGTATCCACCTTTAATCCCAATGACTTCATAACCTCAGTAGGCATAACAATATTTGATGCTCTAGAATCAATCATGCAATTCTTTAGCAACTTTCCATTTATTTGCAGAGTCAAGAAAAAAGGATCAACTAATCCTGCCGTAGTACTAACAAAATTTGTGTCCAAATAGATTTGATGGATTTTAGAAACAATCTCCTCACTACAATTTTCATCTTCTTCATCCATAATTGCTACTTGTTTCTCATTTTTTTCTATTTTTTAAAAATCAGTATGTACTACACTTTTTACCCATTTCAAGGCATTTTTCTTATGTTCTTCTATTCTCATCATTTCTAATAATGGAAGTTTGATAGTGATTTGAGACAAAAATTTACTCATGTCAACTGGAACATACTTTAAATCTGGTACATCTAGTTTTGAATCTGCAATCCCTTTATCAACTTCTTGGGTGGATGTATCTGCAGGTTTGTCAATTTGGGCCTTGTTTTTCTTTTGCAAAACTGGTACAACCTTAGTAGTAGGCCTATTTTTTACCTTATAAACAATATTAGGCTTGGAAACTTTCTTTACCTTGACTTTATCAATAGGATTAGCATCCTTAAAGTCTTTTCTTGTGAAATTTTTACATTCTTGTCTATCTTCTTGATAAAAATGTCAGCAGGCTTGGGGTTTGCATCACCAACAACTCTATTCCTCAAGTTATAATTTTCTTTTTCTTGAGTAACCAAATTGGCTATTATCAAAGAAATTTCTTCATCAGAAGGTCTTCTCAAAGTAGTTGTTCATTCATTCTTTTGAACATTACACTGGATGTTGTCAGGCTTACTATCTTCATCATTTGAAAAAACTTGCTGATGATATGATTCATTTCTAGTTTGGGAATGTGAAGCATCTTGGTTTTCATCCTCTTCAATAGAGTCTACCTCACTCAAACCATGAGAAGAGAACATCCCACATCCCTGGTCATCATAAGGCTATTCCTCATTGCAATCTTTCTCTTCATGTGCAGAAACATTTTGGGATATGGCACAATAATCAGGATCATGTGGTGACTAACAGGAAATACACCATGGGACCTCTTCCACCATATTCATTGAATTTATTTGTAATGGATCAGGGGTCCAATCATTTGGTTTATCTCTTTTCTCAAGAATAAAAGGGTTCCCATCTTTCCATTGAGTGTTGTAGGGGTAATTCTGCATTCTTGGCAATTTGTTGAAATTATTAAAGGGGGGCTTGTCCCCTCCCATAGCTTTATTACCTCTTTTTTCAACAAGCTTCATATCTTTTATTTCTTTCAAAATCTATTTTAGGCTTTAATCATCCTTAGGTTTGACATTTGTAGGTCTCCCTGGATCCTTTCTATTCAACAATGGTGATATTTCATCTTCCCTTCTTCCCAACTTTCTTGAGATTCTTCGGTTTCTTTCTATGTTCACAACTAGCTTGTAAGCTTCAACAAGACTCCTTGGATTCTTATCTCTCAATAGGTATCCCATATTAGAGTCAAAAGAATTGAAATATCTGACAAGGCAAACCCTATCATCCAGCCTGATAACCTGCAACAATTTATGCATGGCTTTTTGGAATCTAACATTAAATTCAACAACATCTTCATTGAAGTTCTTTTTTATGTTATTGAATTCATTTAGCATGAAACCTTCATGTGTTTTGTCAACATACTATTCTTTGAAGCAATGCCTAAGCTGATTCCATAAACCTATGCTACCATGTGGTAAAGCCCTGAACCAATCCCTTGAATCTTCTGTTAAGGACTGCACAAATAATTTCATGATAACATCATCTAGGACAATGTTATAGTCATCAATTACATGAATGAATTTCTTTAAATGTTCTTCAAAAGTTACAACATTTCTTCCTATGAATTTAGGAAGCTTCTTTCTAATTTCTTCAAGGATGGGGTTAGGATAACTAGGGATACCAGTAAAAACCAATTATTTACATCTTTCATGTATAATCCCTGAATTAGGAAAAACAATACCCTGAGATGTAGATGCATTATTATTTGTAGTGGTAACATCTTTAAAACCTCCTAGTGGAGGAACACCAGTTGTCTGATTTGCTGAATTTGTGACATTTTCTCCTTGTGTCATGGTAGAACTAGCAAAATTTGTAGGTCCTGTAGACCTTTTAAGAAAATCAATTTTCTTTTTTATTTCTAGTGTTGCAGCTTCTAGTTCTACCTTTTCAAGTTCTTTGGCTAGCATTTCCTATTCTTTTTTTGCCTTTTCAAGGTCTACTTCCAATCTTAAGGCTTGGTCTATAGGGATTTTAGGGTTTACAGGCTCTTTAATTGAAATTCCCACTTCCTTTTGTTTCCCCTTATCCCTTGGTTTCCTAGTTTCAAAAGTCTTATGGAGAACAGGTAGCTCATTTGTATTTTCAAGAATAGGAAAATAATTTATAGCCTCCAAGTCTAACAACTACCTTCTTAATTGGTCAGCCTTGATCATGGCATGTCTGACCCTTTCATCCTTCTCATTTTCTCTCTTTTGCCTAATGGCTACTTTTTCTTGAATTCTTCTTTCCAATTCATATACTTCCTCAAAAATTTCCTCAGAACTAGGCAAAGTGGTTTCAGACTCGTCCTGTTGTGCTTGGGGCTCCTCTTGTTGATCTTGAGACTCATGGGGGCCATGGGGCATTGATGAATCAAGGGTTAAAGGGGGAACAAAATCTTGTCCACCCTTGCTTTTGCTTCTAGACCTACTAAATTTTCCTGAAATCCTTCTATTATGGGATGGTCTTTCACCCTCTTTGTCTGTGGGGGAATAATAGTCTTCATACTAGTTCAGGCCCGAATCAACTACCTCCTCATATTCTGAGGCATTTCCTTGCTGACTAGGAGGAGTAAGACCCTCCCATCCTGGGTTTCCCCTTTGCTTCCAAGTTAGAGACATATCATTAACACTTTTTTCTTTCCTAACCTAAGTTCTTCTTGATGTGGTAGGAAGCCCACCCTACAAGCTTTCTTTTGGGTGTTCCTTCCTATAAGACCTTATGATTTTGAAACTCATTGTGATATATTACTTAAAGCACTAGTTATAGAGATGCTCAGAGTCACCACTCACAACATGTGAGATAATTTGAAACCTTACTGAAACTGACTCTTATACTCTTTAATGAAGACCACTAGATAAATGATAGGCTGGCCAAGAGTCTAAGCTCAACTCGTATCTACATTATCTATGCTGATTTGTAACACCAAATATATCAAATGATTGAAATAGGTAGGTCAAGAATCAAGCTCAACTTGAAACCTACACTATTTTCCCTTGACATTATTTCTCTATTCTCCAGTAGAATCACTAATTTGATGGTGACCTGGAAGGGCTGAATCAAATGGGTAATGACATATTGAAATTTGTAATATAAACACTGATTTATAACTGATTTTACTTGTTTTTTATGCTTTACTCCCTAGTAGAGTCACCATTTTGTTGGTTCCTAGATACGATTTTACACTCTATGAGATACCAATATGCTTATGATGGGTATTGAGGATTGGTTAATTCCAAATGTGAGCAATCTATGAGCAATTGGACCAACTATAGGGATAAGACTACCCTCTTTTTCTCCTAGCTCTACAAAACCAAGGTGGGTGCACCTGATCCAATAGTATTAAATCTGATTGATAGTTCCAACTTTTCTCCTTATTTCTTTATTGGATCCTTCAATAGATGAATATAGTGAGAGAATACTAAAAAGGAACCTATTGTTCATTGATCCTCCATCATTGGGTAGGACAATACATAAATGTAAATAAAAGTAAAGACTGGTAGTGATTTAAATGATTGGGATTATAAGGTTTGAATCACTCTTCTCAACATAAAGATAGGAGAATATACGCCAATGCCTTATCCATTGGGAAACATATTAAGGAAAAGGATGAATACAATGGTGTCTAAAATTGGTCTTTAGACATAAACACAAATACCTCAACTCTTTCCTACTTATGAAAATCCTTCAAATAAACTCCAAGAACATATATTCCACTTTGAGCAATATTCAATCTAACTCTAGGTTGGAACTCAAAGCACCAATACATTCATATAAACCTTATGCAAAGATCTAAAGATTCAAAGAATAGAGCAAAGGAGAGAAAAGATCTGAGGTTTTTATTAAGTATAACCTTTCATCATGTGCATATAGTATCCTGAATAACAAGCTTGCAAGATAAGAAAAACCTATACTTCTTCTCTATTGTTTGATAAAATGATATCAAAAATTACAATCCTTGACTGAAAGCTAGGGTTTCAAAAATTTCTATCCTTTTACCACCTAAACTTCAATCCCATAGAATGATCATGAAAAATCCCTTTATACCAAGAGATGTAACAAGCAATCGATCATTCTAGGGTTACAAAAAATTAACCTTAAAAACCTTTACAACAACCCCAAAGGGTTTACAATAACTACACCACTGAAACAAATGAGATATTTTCAACTGAGCTGACATGCTTTATGTTTTCAATGCTATCCTTAGCTCCTTTTCAACAAATTTGATTTTATTATCTCACTGTCAAACTGCAATGAATGCCCTTTTGCAAAAATTCAACCCTAACATTCATTTGGCTGAGCATCATAGGAAACAAAATTGGATTTTAGCTATAATTCATGCTTTTTATATCCTTTCCCAACTACAATCTGTACTGAAAATTTCAATTCTTGGACACCGCATCGCTTTACATGACTCACTGGTTCAAAAACCCTAGCAAAACCCTGTAGGATATTTGAATTTGAATAAAAATGGTAATCGACCTCAATTTTAAAATGTGACCGTTGATCTATTTTATTCCCAGCAGATCGGGCAGCTTGTAGAATCCCACAACAGTCAACAAAAAACCTTTAAAAATCACTTTACACATCACCAAACCCTTGACCAATGGAAACTAAGCATGTAGGTGATGAATCAACATTTTGGACCCACTCCTTATAAGCCTTAGATTGAACGGATGGCATAAGGTCACATAGCCTCAAAAGATTCTATGTGACGATACGCCCACCGTTAGATCTTCTATCTCTGCATCCTTTAGAAACTCTCAAGCCCACTGAAGTGTCTGCATACCTAAAAATCCATGGCCAATCAAAACTTGACATCTCAGCAACACATGGCAATTAGTCCCACTAAAAATTTTGTCTGAGCCACCAGAAATTAGAAAATACTTTATAACCCTAGGCCCACCTACCAATAGCCAGATGTCATCATACCATTCGTTACCTCCATCCAGTCAGGTCTAACATAGGACCCACTACCCTTTGGCATCTAATCAGACGATGGGTGTAAGATCGCATAGGGGAAGAATATTCCATGTGATCATACACTAACCATCAATCAAAAATCTCTGACATAGGCCCCACTGACAATATTTTGAGTCATTAATACATGGTCCAATGAGAAAGTGCTGACTAAGCACACCTGGCATGTGGACCCATTATATTGAAAAGCCTTTGCTGTGAAAGAGAATCAATGGCTAGTGTAACTTCAAAAACCTCTGACACACTCCATAAGATCTTACACCCATCATTGGATCAAGATGGTGTCAGAAAGCCAGACCCAAGAAAAGAATAAGGTCAGAAACTATAGGAAATATTAAAGCGCTAGACTTAGGATAAATCACACTGACGGACTTAGGAAAAATAAAGCTAGGCACTCAGAGACTTAGGTAAAAAGAAGACCACTGAGTGAAAATATTTAATGCACATACATTTTAAAGTTTTTAAGTGGCCCAAAAAGTAACATGAATTTAGAACAGGCCTAGGGCACACTTAGGATATTCCTTGCAAACGGCTAGATTTTTGAATTTTGCCTAGGGTTTTTGCCAGGAAGATGGGAGAAATACTTGCAGATGCATGAAAATTTTTCTTATGCTAACAACTATGATAGTAGTCATCAACTTATCCATAATGTCTTCTTTCAAGATCTCTCCACCATTGTTCTTGATTCTTGCAACTGCTTCATTAATCCTTTGGTTGTAAGCTCTTATGTTTTCTTTAGGTAGCATCTCTAGTGCATTGTATCTTTTCTTCCATGTTTTTCTACGTGCATCATTTTCTTGTTTATCTCCTTCAAACATGTCTTCTAGATGCTTCCATATCTTATGGGTTGTGTCTACTTTCTTTATTTCTGAAAAATCACTATCAAATAGGGCATTGATAAGGGCCTCTTTTCTATTGCATTATGATGGAACAATTCCTTATGTTTGTCAGTAGCATCATCCTTTGCAAGGTCTGCTAAAGTAGGGATCTTAACTTCTTTGATAGTCACATCAAAAACTTCAAAAGCAATGCATTGTAAATGTGTCACCATCTTGTTCTTCCAGTCAAGATAATTCTCTCCATTAGACTTAGGACTTTATTTTCTAAAGAATTCCATATGATCAACCTCAAATTGTTAAACTTTCTCTCTAAGGTACTTGGTGATGTAGGAGCATCTAAGGTTGGAGCAGGGGCATTCTATTTGCTTAGTGAAACTGCATAAGTGTTTGTGTTTTGGCTAGTTTTTACTCAGTTGTAGCCTTGAACGATGACCTTGGTCATTGAAGGAAGCTCAGTCACTGAAGGAACTCAGTAGTCTCTGGCACTCGATGACTAGGTTACTCGATCATGCCTGCAGTGCTTAGTCGACACTAGTGCTCGACGATGCTTGGCTGGCTCAGTTATTTCACCATTGCTCGGTAGATCTAACTTGCCGAATGGAGTTCTATGTGATTTTTTGGGCTGAATTGGTTCATTTATTAATTGTATCTTTTGTTGGATTCTCCTAAGTGGATCTGGAGGCTAACATGTATTAAATTTTTGTATACATTTTTAAAGCTAACTTGTATGGCATTTAATATTTGTTAGGAAGGGTTTGGGTTTTAATCTTGCCGACTTGTGGCTAATCATTAGTATTTAAGGGGAGCTTGGGTAGATGTTTGAAAAAAAATAGGGGGGGCTTAGTGGAAAAGGAGCATAAGCTTAGAGATGCACTATTGAAGTTGGAGTTGGTGAAGCTATGGAAAATTTGTTTCCATGAACTTGCAGATCTGATTCCTATCAGATAGTTGTAATAGCAGAGCTAGTGGTTGCATACTTGGGAACAAGAAGATTGCTTGGAGGCTTACGCGCTCAAGTTTAGATCCACCTTATGGTTTCCATCAGCTTCTAATTGTCTTCAGAGCAGGACTAACTGGAGTTTGTATTGGATCTATTGTAGATCTTACAGAATTGTTTACTAATTGTAATTGGCCCTAACCTAGAAGACCTTATAGCCAGGCATGTTAATGAAAATTAGAGTTAAATAATTGGTTGTGTTTCTTTGTGAGTATTCTATTGTGTTGTTCTAACTAGCTGAAACATTTGGACTATCCTTAATTGGATCCACCATCTCTTGACCTACATCAAGTGGTATTAGAGAAAAGTTTTGTTCCTATTGGAGTGAATTTGATCTTGTGAAGTAGAAGTTTAACCTAGCAAGGCTAATCTTGAAAAGTTAACCTTATTGAAGGAAAGATCTTGTGATCTTGATTACAGATCTGTGGCACTAGATTTGTGAAATTGTGCCCTAATTGTTTTGCAAGATTGTAGGTTGTGATCTGACTTGCATACAACTTGGAGATTGTCACAAGGTGATTAGTGAGGGTTTGTTGCTAAGGATTTCTTTATCTTTAAGGGTGTCGCCCAGAAGATTAGACCCTAGAGTTATTCAAGACCTCTGTGATACTATGGAATCCAGGATTAAAGAGAAGCTGAAATCAAATTTTAGATCTGAGATGGAATTGATGAAGAATGACATGATCGCCGAGATCATGAGATTTGTTACTAGTATTCCTCAGAATTTGGGTATTGAGGATGGCTTTGAAGAAGCTACTGATGAATTTGAACATGTTGGATCTAGTGGTGATGATTGGAGGGATAGATCTAGTGAAGACAGAACTACTCGATTGCCTAGATTTGTTGCTCGGTTTAGTAGTTACTGAATGGAAGTCTCTACTTTCTCTGGCACTTTGAAACCTGAGAATTTGATTGAATAGATTGGTGAACTTAAAGATTTCTTTGAGATGGAATAAATTGAAGATCCTCTTCGAGTGAGGTTAGCACAGAAAAATTTGAAAGGTCATGCTACTCTTTGGTGGGAAGAATTGCAAAGAGACCAAGAGGATGAAGGTGAAATGAAGATCAATCAGTGGAGGTTGATTGTGACTAAATTCAAAGCTAAGTTCATACCTGCTGACTATGAGCTTGAGTTTCTTTATGAAGTTGTAGAATCTAAAACATAAGGATTTGTCTGTTGAAGATTATACAGAGGAGCTCTACAAACTTACTATTCGGTCTGGACACAGAGTGATTGGTAAGGAAAAGGTGGCTCAATATGTGAATGGTCTGAGATTCAATATTTAGGATGAGCTTGGCATGCTGAAGATTGATTCTACAGAAGATGCCTATCAGTATGCTCTAAGGGCAAAAGAGAAGTTGAAAAGGAAGCAACCTAATAACTCGTGAGGGAAGGAGAAAGTTGATCACTTGGAAAAGGATAAACTGACTGATGCAGAAGATGAATAGAAAGCTATGGAACCTAAGAAGAAGATAGGTAGAGTTATCTTTAAAGGTAATTTCTATAACTATGGATAGGAAGGACATCATTCTTTTGAGTGTACACAAAAGAAGGTTGACCGATGAACTATTGTTATAAATGAGAACATTTAGAATGAACCTGAATCAGAGAACTTGCTACTTTGGCAAACATTGTTTGATACAAAGGATGAACCTTGTTAGAGGAGTAACTTTTTAAAGACCCGATGCAAGTCTAGAGGTAAACTCTATGATGTTATTATTGATAGTGGTAGTACTAATAACCTTGTTGCTAAGGACATGGTTAGGAAACTTGGTTTGAGCAGAATGAAACATCCACCTCCTTATAGGATTAGTTGGCTACAAGATGTTCATGCTTTGGAAGTAAGAGAATAATGCTTCATTGATGTTCAGATTGGCTAGTATAAGGATCTTGTGTTATGTGACATTGTGGATATGGATAGATGTCATACATTGCTCGGTAGACCTTGGCAGTATGATTGCAGGGCTATGTATGATTGTGTGAAGAATGTATTTACTATTGAGAAGAATGACATAAAGTTTTCACTGATGCCTTTGATGGATACAACACTTGGTAGGAGAAGCTTGAGTATTGGTAGTTGAGTTGAGGTTGTGGATCTAGAGAAAATGAATGAACAGTATGGAGAATTGACCTATGCATTGTCTAGAAAAGACTTGAAGAGACAAATGAAACATAAGTGGTTCAGAACTTGCAAGAAAAAAAGGTGGAGGACTTGTATGTGAAGAACCAGTTTGGGGTTCATGTGTTGAATCCTGGAAGATGTTCTTCTCACATACGAACATCTTTTGGAACTTGGGGTGTCTGATGTAGGGGCATCTCGTTGGACTACAACTAATTTTGAATCTGATTGAAGGATTTGTGATTGCAAGATCACTGAGAAGTTGCTGATTAGATATGTAATATGATTAAATCAGTATTATGTTTTCATTGATGTCAACTAGTTTGACAGCACTTATCTTGTAATTTGCTACACCGAGACATCTAAAGAAAAGTGGAAAAGAGATGAAGAATAGAGAATTCTACATAAGGAAAGATGTACATGATAGATGAGGATAAGGAACACATTGAGTAACTTATTGATGAGTCTATGACTTGATGATATTGACTTTATTATGTTGCATTCATCTATAATGAAGTATAGAGCTGAAAGACACAAAGTAGTGCTGTCGGTAAATGAAGCATTTTTAGTATACACCGATGGAGTGTAGTGTATACCAACCATAGTATTAACTGAGTAGTGTTCACTGGTGCATTCTTTGTTAACCGAGCAGAATAGAATCAATTAAATGATTAGTTTAAGTAGATAGGAATGATGAGCTAGCAAGAGTATAACATTGAGGTAATAGATAATGTTTGTTACACAGATCAACGGCTGACAAAATTCAAAGAAGATCTAACGGAGAAGATTGAAACATGTTATTGACACAAGTACTAAGAAAGTTTTAAGCCTCAAAATCTAATGGTGGAGGAGAAAATGATCTACTCATCTATATAAGAGAACAAAATTTCTTTAGTAAGATATTGAGAAGAAGAAGAAGAAGCTGCAGGAATTTCACGTGAACAAGCTTTCATGCATTCTAATCATACCGGTTAGTGAGAATCGAGCTGCAGAACATTTATTGAGCTATAGAGAGCTATTACCGATGGACAATAAGTTGATATAGTATTGAAACTAAAGTGAAATATTAATTAGAAGGATTTGTATGGACTAAATATTGATCTATAATCTGAAATTGAAGTTGTATTAAGGTAGGTCATTTTACTGTTACATATTTAACCATTGTATATAGTTCAAATCTCTTAACCGAGTGGACTCTAAAAGTCTTATGATGTATCATTCATAGAATGAACATTATTATCCTATCAACCCATAGTGAATGTTGGTTGGATGATAACTTCTGGTCTAAAATCCTCTAACAAGGTCACACCTAACAGTGTGTTTGTAACCTTTAACAGGGTTGGGTCTTAACCGACCTCACTTCAGAAGAGTGAACAATTTTGGATTGCCGGTCCTAGGTGGTTTTTCCCTTTACAGGGTTTCCACATTAAATCTTTCATGTTATGTGTTGATTGTGATTTTTTTTGTTATCATACTCTACATGTTACATGGTAGATTTGATTGGTAAATAGTTTAGTATTAGACTAGTAATCGGTAAAAGCATAGACAGTGAGAGTTATTATTGCTTACCGACGAGTAGGAAGTGAAGAAATTGTTTTGAATTATACATTTTGAATTGGGACACTAGATAACTGATTCACCCCCCTCTCAATTATCCTAACACATCCAAGGTTGGGGTAGGGGCATTCTATGTCTCAGTGAAATTGCATAAGTGTTTGTGTTTTGGCTAGTTTTTACTCGGTTGTAGCCCTGACTGACGGCCTCGGTCATTGAAGGAAGCTCAGTAGATGAAGGAACTTGATAGTCTCTCATGCTCAGTGAATAGGTTACTTGGTCATGCCTGCAGTGCTTGGTCGACACTAGTGCTCAGTGAATAGGTTACTTTGTCAACCTTGCGGTTCTCAGTCAACACTGGTGCTCGGTGATGCTTGGCTGGCTCAATTATTTCACTATCGCTTGGTAGATCTGACTTGCCGAATGGAATTCTATGTGATTTGTTGGGCTGACTTGGTACAGTTATTAATTGTATCCTTTTTTGGATTCTCCTAAGTGGATCTGGAGGCTGACATGTTGTATTAAATGTTTGTTTACATTTTGTAAAATGACTTGTATGGCATTTAATATTTGTTAGGAAGGGTTTGGGTTTTCATCTTGCTGACTTGTGGCTGATGATTAGTATTTAAGGGGAGCTTTGGTAGATGTTTGAAAAATAAAGAGGGGGGTTTTAATGGCAGAGGAGCATAAGCTTAGAGATGCACTACTAAAGCTGGAGTTGGTGAAGTTGTGGAAAAGTTGTTTCCATGAACTTGCAAATCTGATTCCTATCAAATAGTTATAATAGCAGAGCTAGTGGTTACATACTTGTGAACAAGGAGATTTCTTGGACGCTTGCAAGCTCAAGTTTAGATCTGCCTTGAGTTTCCATCAGCTTCTAATTGTCTTCAGAGCTAGACTAGCTGGAGTTTGTATTGGATCTGTTGTAGATCTTGCAGAATTGTTTACTGATTGTAATTGGCCCTAACCCGAAAGGCCTTACAACCGGGCATGTTAATGGAAATCAGAGCTAAATAATTGGTTGTGTTGCTTTGTGATTATTTCATTGTGTTGTTTTTACTAGATGCAAGGTTTGGACTATCCTTAATTGGATCCACCATCCCTTGACCTGTGTCACTTGGCTCTAATACCAATTGTTAAGAATAGTCCCAAGAGATAATTGAGACAAGGGGATGAATTAGTTATCTACAAGTTTCAATTCTTTATCTAATTAAGTATACTTAAACATAAAGCATAAACACAATGAAAGAACACTTGAACACAACACCAATATTTTGGTTACAGGGAAACCCAAATAGGTAAAAACCCCAATGGGAATTGACACCCACTAATAATTTTCACTAGCGTATTATGATCCTTGTTAGAAGATTCTTAACCCTGTTAGGAGTTGTCTTTACAATGCATTTAGTACAGTGACTTGGTCAAGGGTTGGACCCTATTAGGATTCTTTTACAATTAACCCTGTTAGGGGTTAGGACGCATTATCTGAGAGCACACTGCTCAAAGTGGTGAAGGTTATAACCTTCTGAATAACAGATACACACTATATCAGGATCTTGGTGAACTATGCTTTGACTTGATATCTAGATTAGTTCCAATGTATAGCATAAACTCTTCACTTGGTCACATAGACCTTCTACTAATGGCTCAACACTTCACACACTCTGCTCTGCTCTTTATAGTCAAGTCTTAACCATACCTTAGTAATCACAAATGACTGCTTATAAATATCTTCCCTCTAAATGATATAATCAAGTTGGCCTATTAGAACTACCTTGAAATCATATTAGAGAAACAATAAAATACTTCAATAACATCTCAGTTGGCTCTACTAAGCACGCAACACAATCTAGGACTAGTCTAAATCAATAAGCATTGGCGCATGCTACATATTATCGGTTGTACCAAACTAACTGATGCTTTCTCCTCAAGATGAATTACATCATGCACTCTTAACCAAACATTGTTAACTCTTCTCCAATCACTAATCCAAGGGTGCATACTGTCATGATAGGAGAAACTCATGTTCCAACATAATCTTGGTTGGCTCTTCTGGATAAACACAAGAAACTGTAACTAGTGAATAGCGACTGCAGAACTTCACTTCTACTGATCATCAGACTCTACATCCATGAATATAACATCACTAACATGTCCATGCTAAATATACTGAAAGCTTACTACATAAGTCTTCCACACATGCTACTTACCATATGTTGTCATCAATGACAAACATACAGTCAGCACTGGCTTGCTGGCAAATCTCCAACAATATTTTTTTGGTACATTCAATGCAGGTCTCAATTTTTGGATGTGCATTTGTAAACTTGTGATATGAGAATAAATTTGTTTGATTTTAGTAAAAATATAGCAAAAGAAGACTATCAATGTTTTGAAACCGGAATTCATCTGAACATGATTTGTTTTGTCTACATAAGTCTTGAGGATTCGTTGCCAAAATAAAGAGTTTTAAACAAATATTGTTTTTGTATCCAAATAAATAGTTTCAAACAAATAATGTTTTATTAAATGACACAATACAATGTTTTGTTTGATGCCTTGTAGAAAAGCTTTTTTGGAAAAATTATCATCCTTGACATTACAACATGGTTGCCAAATAAATAGTTTCAAAGTATATGTGTTTTGAGTGTCGTGGTATTTTTTTGTTTTATTTGCATGATGTTGTTATTAGTCCATGCGGGCTATTGTAAGAACTATAGTAGAACAAAACTATTTGGTAATAAATATAGCGGAACAAAACTAATAAGCACTTGCAAACATGATATGTCATGGTCAAATAGCCAAATAAGCGCTTACAAACATGAAATGTGTTGCAGACCATAGTAAAATTATTTTTTATTCACATGGTATTGTTAAATGTATTATATTTTATGGAAATATTATATTTTTTTGGTACACTCAATGCAGGTTTTGATTTTTGGATGTGAATCTATAAACTTGTGATATGAGAAGAAATTTGGTTGATTTCAGTAAAAATATAGTGGAAGAAGACTGCATGTTTTGAAACCGAAATTCATCTGAACATGATACGTATCCAACATGAATCACTGCAAAGGTTGTTGGATGCCTTGTAGACAAATTTTTTGGAATTTTTTTTGGTCCACAGAAGTCTTGAACTTTCGTTGCCAAAATAAAAAATTTTACACAAATATTATTTTGGTTGCCAAATAAATTGTTTGAAACAAAAAGGCTAATAACCATTTAATATTTTATTGACTAACACAAAACATAATTTCTTTTGTATCTCTATATCATTTATAAATTAATTTATCAAGACAAAACACATAATGTTTTGCTTCGGAAGCTCTCAAAAAAATCTTTGTTTTGGCTACGTTATTCTATAAACATCATGGACAAATAGCCAAATAAGCTCTTACAAACATGAAATGTGTTGCGAACCATAGTAGATTTCTTTTTTATTCTAATGGTGTTGTTAGATGTATTATGTTTTATGGAAATGTTTTATTTTTTTGGTACATTCAATGCAGGTCTCGATTTTCAAATGTGCATTTGTAAACTTGTGATATGAGAAGAAACTTTGTTGATTTCAGTAAAAATATAGCAGAAGAAGACTATGCATGTTTTGAAACCGGAATTCATCTAAACATGATTTGTTTTGTCTACACAAGTCTTGAGGATTCGTTTCCAAAATAAAGAGTTTTAAACAAATATTATTTTGGTAGCCAAATAAATAGTTTCAAACTTGAATAATGTTTTATTAAATTACACAATACAATGTTTTGTTAGATGCCTTGTAGACAAACTTCTTTGGAAAAATTATCATCCTTGATAGTACAACATGGTTGCCAAATAAATAGTTTCAAATAATATGTGTTTTGAGTGTCCTGGTATTATTATTTTTATTTGCATGATGTTGTTATTAGTCCATATAGGCTATTGTGAGCACTACAGCAGAATAAAACTAATAAGTGCTTGCAAACATGATATGTCATGGCCAAATAAGAACTTACAAAAATGAAATATGTTGCAGACCATAGTATAATTATTTTTTTATTTGCATTGTATTGTTAGACGTATTATATTTTATGGAAATATTGTATTTGTTTGGTACACTCAATGCATGTTTCAATTTTTGGATGTGCATCTGTAAACTTGTGATATGAGAAGAAATTTGGTTGATTTTAGTAAAAAGATAGCGAAAGAAGACTACATGTTTTGAAATTGGAATTCATCTAAACATGATATGTATCCAACATGAATCATTGCAAGGGTTGTTGGATGCCTTGCACATAATTTTTTTGGAAAATTCTCATCCTCACCAGTACAACGTGGTTGCCAAATAAATAGTTTCAAATAATATGTGTTTTGAGTGTCATGGTATTAGTCCTTGTTTATGCAAAGGTACAGAATTATGTTTCTAGTAAAGATCATGTAGGATTTGAGCAATACAAATCCACAAAACCTGAAGATCACCTGCATACAAAAACCTATTACAAAGAAGTAGAGACAAGAAGAGGGCAAGTGTTTGACTAAAAAATATGAAGAAAATATCCTCAAATAATGAATGAATAAAATATACAATGGATCATCCATATAAAGGATATCGAAAGCCTAGAAAGGCAACCCTAGTGCATGTAATAATTAGTTAAATTATTACAAGACTAATGCATGCAAGTTTATATTTAAAACAACAAGTGCATTAGTTTAAATCAACTAGTGCATGTGTGTTTAAATATAAACAACTAAAAATAAAAGTGTTGACATCTTAAGAAAGGAGTAAAGTTAATTAATAAAATTAATACTTTACTATAACACCCCCCCTTAAGATGAGAAACAATGCAGCTACAAACAATGCAAGAAGAAAGCAAAGGAAGCTATAGTGCTGAAAGCATAAAAATGGGTCCTGACTGTTGCTAGTTCCCTTTGATCTTCAACCTGCAGATTTATACTTTGATGGATAACTTAAATAATACTTTGACTCTATCACCACTCCAAAGTCTACAAGGAAGAGGGCTAATTAACAAGGATCAAAAGAGATCCTCCTACACTTTGAGCCTTAATGCTCAGGTGGATGTACCATTGACTCACTTCTCCAAAGGAGTCTCAAAACAATATACAACTATATCTCTTACTAACTAATTAAAGATTTTATCATTTGAATGTGTGTGTGATTGATGATGATGGACTGCCTCTAGAGAAGAGATCAGTGCCTTATCCCAGGGCAAAGAGTCACTAAATAACATATATCACCCTAAAACCTTAACTCAAATACATATGAACTTAGAGTAAGTGCTTTTCCTATTACTCCCCTCACTCCCAAACATGATCATAAAATTCCAATCTAACAATGAACTCACTAAAATCACCCTAAAGGCTTTAATCCTAACTTTGTTAGGAACTCCAAGCTAATATCACAATACTCTTTATTTACCATATGCTAATCCACTTTGTGACCTTAACATATATGAATCCACAATCATAAAAGAAGACAATCAGAGATGTGCGATAGGAATTCAAGTTTATTCTCATTAATTTTTAGAAATCAATACATTACCAAGCAACAAAATACCAAAGGAAAAGACCCAAAATCGAGGCTCTCCTTGCTTAGTATAATACCATCAACAACAACCCTTACAAAATAAAAAATACTGCAATATATACCACTGCTAGTCACCTTGGAAACCCAAAACAAGTTGCAACAAGAAACAGATGACTAGGGTTAGGGTTTCACCCACAAAACCAACTAGAAATAGTCAAAAATTAAATGCAAGGGATGAAAACTAGTCGGCCATGCTTGAGAAAGATTTGCACTTATGATAGATCTCTAGGAAAGTACTGCAAATCATGAAAATTCAAATTTATCAACCTATTTGGCCACCTACAGCATGCCTTGAGCACAAAAAACATAATATAGATCCCTGTAGACGACCATGGCACACCTTGGACCACACTACAATGACAAACAAATCATCCTTTTACTAGCTCCAGTTGCTTCTGCATTGAATTTTAGTCCTTCTAGTCGTAAGAAACCCTTCACAAATTTGAATTTGAATTCAAACAGTCACTTTTATAGCACTAGCAGCAAATCGGCAGTCGATATTTGAAATTAGATCAACTTTATATCGCGACCGTCAGATCTCTTTTATTTCATAGGCTTTATGATTTACTTTTTAATATGACCTCAGCCAAAATTAGCAAATTGGTGACTGAAGGATACCTCCAAGTCCTAGAATACTTTACATCTCCACCAAATAGTTTAGTGATTATGTGAACACTTGTTCACTGAATAGCTAAAACATTTAGAGAACTATTGTCTTTCTTTGTGAATGAGCGAAGCCTTTGAAAACTTGTTAGACTGCCAAAAATTTATCCCAACCACCAAAAGACTGAGAAACTTAACCGGGCTTGCATCAATTAACATCGACGGTTGTCTTATCTTTTCATAGCCCTCCAAGATTCCATCAGATTACACGCCCACCGTCAAATGAAGAATCTTACCCTACCCTAACAACCCTCTGACACTGGATGAGATCAATGGCTATCACATAATCTCAAGCCTCTGACACATCTGATAAGAACTTACACGTTTCATTGATTCACTGACAATATCAAGACCCTTTGATGCACTAGAAACCAGGTCCCACTAACTACATATTCAGTCACTCACCCATGGACCAATCAAAGCCTACCATTTGTGCATACGTGTCACTTTGGGCCCACCTTTGTCAGCCTTTAACACATAGAAGATCAGACTACCGATGTATAATCTCAAGGGCTCCTAAGATTCATTGAGATCATGCACCCACCGTATATTTTGAATCTTCACACTGAGATACCGGGCCCACCTGATAGAACATCCAACTAATCACTGACATGATGAATGAGAAACTGGCATGGCAGCATGACATGGCAATGGACCCACATTGACCCTTCTTCAGGGAATGCATTGGATGGCCATTGTTAAAGCATTATGTTAAAACTCACGCATCTTCCCTCAGTGGTATAGCAATGATCGTTGATTCTACTCACTTGTTAACAAGTTAACAAGGAAAGAAGATAGGGCCCGCTAGGATAGATGCCCGATAGGATAGATGGCACATGCACGCGAATTCGCATGTCAGAGACCACTGACACCAAATAGTTTTTTGAATTAATGAAAACCACATATTTTAAAGGGGCGAAACCTTGGAAATATTAAAGTGACAAACTAAGGAAAAATAAAGGCGCAGGACTTTAGGAAATATTTAAGGCCACCGGGGGCTAGAGACTTAAGAAAAATTAACAGCTGACCCCTCAAGGTGATAAAACAATAAGACACATCCATTAAAAGGTTTTTAAGTGACCCAAAAAATAACAACAAATTAGAACAGGGCCAGGACAAAACAAAGGGTTTTCACACCAACGGCTAGTTTTTCAAAATTTGAACCAAGGGCTTATGCCAGGGACATAAAAATAATTGTAGAGACCAGGAGAAAAGGGCTAGAGCCATGAAAATTTTTTCACATGCTAACAGTGGCTCTATCTGGGGATGTATGCCTCCTGTAGGCATAGCAAGGATCTAGAATCACTGGTTTAAAGTAGACCATCCCATTGGAAAAACTTACAATAGAGAGCAACAGGACCAAAACCTTACAGACCAGGACAAAATAGGATAGGGGCAAGCAACTTATTTACAGAATTTATAATTTATACAAACCTAACTACTATTCATGGAAAATAAAATACGTTCAATTGAAGTATTTCTTCAAGAATTGTCCATGAACTAGTAATTCTTGAATATCACCATTTAACTCTTTCACAATATATGAATCCTGGCCCCATTTTTGATGAATTAGATATGGCCCTAGCCAGATGGAATCAAACTTACCATATTTTCCTTTATCCTCCAATCTGGCATTCCAAACTAACACCAAATCACCAGGCTCAAACCTTCTGTCAATAGTTTTCCTATCATATAAATTCTTAACATGCAACTGCAATCTAGCATTTCTTGCAACTGAATCTCTTCTAGTCTCATCTAGTCTAATGAGGTCCTCAATTCTCAACTACATCTCATCATCTATGTCATCATCATATAATTGCACAAATTTATACATTTCCAGCAGATTATTCTGAGGCATTCTTACATGTATTTCATATACTAGGTCAAATGGTGCACAACCAATTGCCCTCTTCACAGTTACCCTATCAGCACATAGAGCTAATGGCAGCTTTGAATTCCATGCTCTCTTATTCTTTTCAATAATTTTCTTTAGAATTTTAATCAAACTCTTATTAGTAGATTCTGCCTGTCCATTTCCTTGTGGATGATAAGGTGAGGAATTAGAAATCTAAATTCCCAAACCTTTGCAAAAGTCCTTATATTCGGTAGACTTGAAACACATTGCATTATCACTTACTATTCTTTTAGGGAAACCAAATCTCATAACAATGTTATTCAACAAAAAATTAGTTACCACCTTACTAGTTGCATTTCTTATAGGTATAGCCTCTACCCACTTTGTAAAGTAATCAATGGCAACTAAAATCCATGAGTGTCCTCCACTAGACTTGTTTGGTATCTCCCCTATGAAATCAATTCCCCATTGTTGGAAAGGAGCATGTACTTGTATTGGTCTTAATGGCACATTACCTAAAAATTTAAGCTTACCAGAGAACCTTTGACAAGCATCACACCTCCTCACCAACTGCTCTACATCCTTGAAGATTGTGGGCCACTAGAATCCTACTCTCAAAATTTTATGAGTAGTTGTTTTACCCATATAATGCCCACCACAAACTCCCTCATGCATTTCTTTTAACAACTTGTTAGCCTAATTTTCATCTACACATTTTAACAGTATGCAATCTAAATTTTTTCTATACAATTTACATTTCATAATTACATACTTGATGGCCTATAATTTTAATGTCCTCTTCTGATTATCATTCATTTTTGCTGGACATCTCATATTTCTCAAGTAATAGATGATATCTTGATACCAGATACAATTATCCATATCACGTGTATAATCAATTTTAGAATGATTTACCTGATTTGCATCAAGATTGGATTGAGCCATCAGTTTTTCCAATCCTTGTCCTCTAACCAATTTAGTAATTTGGACATCAACATTGAAATCTTGGATCCTATTGACCCATCTGCATCTTCTTCCAGACACCTCTTGCTGTGAGAAAATATCCTTCATAGCTACACTTGACACAAAATCAATCACAACTGCCCCCGTCAAGTAACACCTAAAAGCCTCGACTGCCTTGACCAATTCATATGATTGTTTCTCATTTATGTCATACTTCAATTCAATAGCCTACAAAGATTTACTAAAAAATGCAATAGGTTGCTCATAACCATCCTTATTCTTTTGTAACAAAACTGCAGCAATAGTGTGAAAAGATGCAAAGGAAAAGATGTACATTGGGACATTATAATCAGGTGCCTTAAGTACTAGTGCATCTTTGATAGCCTGCTTGATATTTTTGAAAGCCTCATCAGGCTCACCCTCCCAATTGATTGCAGATCCCTTCTTCAACATCTTAGAAATAGGTCTAGTAACCTCTACAAATTTTTTCACAAACCTCCTTAAGAAATTGACCTAACCAAAGAAGGATTGAATTACTTTAACATTCTTTGGTCTCTAAATTTTATCAATGGCTGCTACCCTCTCAGGGTCAATTCTCACTCCTTGCTTGCCAACTAAGTGGCCAAGCAACTTACCTTCCATGACACCAAAAGCACATTTCCTTGGGTTTAATGAAATTCCATATTCCAAAGCCCTCACAAATATTTTCTCTAAATGAGTACAATGGTCCTGTTCCTTCTTGGAATAGGCAGTTAAATCATCTTGATAAACAACAAGGAAATCATTGATAAAATCTGAAAAAGAAATATCCATTGCTCTCTGAAAAGTAGCACCAACATTTGTCAGACCAAAAGGCATTCTCACATAAACATATGTCCCCCAAGGTGTTGTGAAAGCTATCTTGAATTGCTCTGATTCTTTTACAATTACCTGATTGTAACTAGAGAAATCATCCATCATAGACATCAATTCTAATCTGGTTACTCTCTGCAACATAGCTTCCATATTGGGCAGACAATAGTTATCCTTTAATGAGCTGATGTTCAAATTCCTAAAGTCCACACAAAGCCTGATGTCACCATTCTTCTTTCTCATAGGAACAAGGTTTGACACCCAAGAAGAGTGCCTTATAGGCTTGATAATTCCAGCATCTCTCAGCTTCATTAACTCTTCTTGCATCTTGGGTGCCAAAGTGGGATTGATAGGCCTTTGTTTTTTCCAGAAAGGTTTAGCATCTTCTTTCAATGGAATAATATTCTTAAACAAATCTTCTCAATAAATCTTTAGGTCATCATATGACCATGCAAAAACATGCCTAAATTTTCTCAATAATTCAATCAAAGACTTCTTTACCTTTTGAGATATATCTCTACCAATGTATACCTTCTTAGGTGATTCATGTGTTCCAAGATTTATCTCCTCTAGATCAGCATGATCTTCTCTTTTGATATTCTTTTGAACTCTATCCTGGTTATCAAAGACAGTCTCCAAAACAACAAGCCCCTTGGGCACCTTGTTAGTTCTAAGTTGAATAACTTCATTTCCAAAGACAACCTCTCTTCCTTCTACTGACTCAACCAAGGTTGAACAATCAAATTCTTGACCATGATACTAATCTTCACAACTCATAAACTTCAAAATATCATTATCATCATCAAAAACTTGCCAATTTTCAACATTGTCTGGTACACTAGGCCTAGCTTGAATTTCAACTTTAGAGATACCAGTAAATGTAATATCAGTGGGATTGATTGCAATATTAGCTAACAATTCAACCATCTTATTGTTACTCCTATCCTTCCACTCAATATTGAAGGCATCAAAATGTTCAATCAAATCCCAAATTGCATTCCTATATTGTTTTAACCTCTTGTTCTTGGAAGCATATACTGTCCTAACTTGGGACAGCACCAACTCAGAATCACCAACAACACTTAAGCACTTAATACCATCTTTTTGTGCCAACCTCAATCCTAACAACAATGCTTCATATTCTACTATATTGTTGGTACAAAAGAAATTCAATGTGAAAGAAAATTTGTAGGTGTTTCCATCAGGAGAATTAAGTAAAATACCTACTCCTGCTCCATCCTTGTAATTTGCACCATCAAAGTACATTACCCACAAATCACCCTTCATAGAATTAACACTTACCTCAATAGAGATAGGTGAAAAAATAGGTTCCTTCTCAAGTACAGGGATCTCTACCCTAAAAGCATTAATATCAGTATCCACAAAACATGTAGTCTCATTGTCAATATTCCTCTCAATCATGTGGCATACTCTTGGCTCTCAATCAATATTGACAAACTGGTCATCAATCTTGAAAGTGGCATAGGATAGATCACACTATAGACTTCCACCCATGGCAGCACTCCACCTTCTAGATAGTAGCATCCTATAATGAGGAGGGATGTCCACCACCAAAACACTCATTGTCAATTCTTTCTTTGGATATGCTGCCAGCCTATATGGCATTGCATTGATAGTCCCAATGACTGGTACCTCCCTTTGAACCATTGCACAACATCTGCCTTGAACTGTATCAACTTTAAGGCCCAACTTCTCCATGATTTTGAAAGGCATGACAGTATTAGAGGCACCACTATCAATCATACAATTTCTTAGTTTCATTCCATTCACAAGGACACTTAAAAAGAATGGATCAATATTTTCAAGGCTGGCATTAATAGAACTGTCCAAATATATAGGAGGCATTTGAGATACAATTCCCTGAGCAACAACACCTTTCAAAGCTTTATCTTGAGATCCATTGCATGCAACATCATTGTTATGAACATTATCTACCCATGCAATAGCTCTTTCTTTGTGTTCAAGGATCCTCAACAATTTTGACAATGGAACCTTAACTGTAATTTGGGACAATAAAGCTAACATATCAATAGGAGCAAAAGAAGGAAACTCAATCTACATTACTTTATTATCCTTTTTCTTATCTGACACATTAGGTGTATTGGCCACCCTCATTTTTTCAATCTTAGCCATTGTGTTAACTGGCTTCTTAATCTCACTAGAAAATTTTTCAACTCCAACTCCCTTAGGCTCACTATTCTTACCTTTTACATTCTTGAATTTCACCATGTGATCACCTTTTGATTTGTTCTCATTAGGCTCTCTGGAGTTGGTACTTTTTATAAACATTCCTGCAGCTTTCTCATTTGTATTCCTTGCCACCATGCCTCTAGTTTACACTTGGGCAATCATTTCTACAATAATCCTATCCATCTCTTCTCTAGAAGGTCTTCTTAAATTTACTAGCTCAGAAGAAGAGTTCATGTTACATGTCTTCTTATCAATGTCTTCACCATCATAAAAAACCTCTTGATGAAAAAGGGCTTGATTGTGTCTCTTCACACTTACATCTGCTTCTTCATCAAAATCAGATCATCCTCATATCCTAGATATGAAGTAGCCATGTTGCATCCAACATCATCTTGATCTTCTTCTTGATCTATCTCCTCATTGCCACAATCTTGATTTGCAGCCATAGAATGTGCAACCACACAATGCTCTACAGAATGAGGAGACTGGCATGCAACACACCAAGGTATGTCCTCCATGACATTTATTGAAGCTTTTTGTAGAGGGTCTAGGACACCTCTATCATTGTTTCCTTTTGCAGTAGGGACAATAGGCTTTCCATCATTCCATTGGGTGTTGTAGGGGTAGTTCTGCAATCTATTTTTCTTATTGAAATTGTTGTTGAACTGAGGCCTTTCATTGGTAGGAGCACTGATGTTCCTATTTGTAGGTGCCTTCTAATCCTTCAATGCATTAAGCACCTTATCCAACTTGTCTTCTTCTTGTTTCCTAGTTCCAACATTCTTATCATTTTCTTTTTTGTATTTCTTGTCCCCAAACAACTTTGGATCATCTCTCTTCCCACCCAATTTCTCTGATATTTTCATATTGTTCTCAATATTGAACATAATCCTAAAAGCATCTCTAAGGGTTCTTGGTTCTTTTTCCCTCAACAAGTATCCCATCTTTCCATCAAATGCATTGAAGTATGTGGTTAAACAAACATTGTCATCTAACTGCATAACTTGGAACAACTTATGCATACCCTTCTAAAATCTCATGTTGAATTTAGCTACAGTCTCATTCTGATTTTTCCTTATGGTATTGAATTCATTCAACATGAAACTACCATTAGGCCTATCACCATACTGCTCTTTAAAACATCTCTCAAAGGAATCCCAAATATCAATACATTTATCAAAAAGTCTCTTAAACCAATCTCTAGCATCCTCCATTAGAGATTGAACAAATAATTTCATGACTACATCCTCATGCTCTACCTCATAATCATTAAGCATATCAACAAATAGCCTAAGATGCTCTGCACATCTAATAGCATTATTACCAGAAAACTTAGGTACCTTATCTCTTATATCATTTGGAAAAGCATTCGGGTAACCAAGAATCCCATCAAAACTAATTTTCCTATAGCCTTCTAGTTGCATAGGTCTTCTTTGAAAGCTTGAACTAGTGTTAACCCTAGGATCAACATTTTCATTTACATTTCCATCTACTTATGCATTTGACTACTATCTAGGATCACCACCTATCCTAGTAGATGAAGAAGGAATTGAATTAGTAGCATTACTAAGTGGAATAGTAGTAGTCATAGATGGCATGCCTAGTTCAGTAGCAGAGGGACCAAGAGCATTAGCTGATGAAGCCTTCAAGAACTGGATCTTTCTTCTCTTTTCTACAATGGAAGCTTCAATTTCATCCCTCTCTAATTCTCTTGCAAGGTCCTCATCTTCTTTTCTTCTTCTTTCTATCTCTATCTCCCTATTTGATTTAGGTGGTGGGATCCCTGGTATTGTTAATGATCTACTTTTTTGATGTCCCACCATCTTTTTCTTTCCTTTTTCATTAATAACCATAGTATACCTAGTGATCTCATGTCCATCTTTACCCTTAGGAAAAGAAGCATAACTTTTCACTTGTCTGATCACAGGGCCTTCTTCATCAAACTCATGGTCTTACAACAAGCATTCCTGCTCACTCCTCAAAGCTTCAAGGTCACCAAAGACATCATGCTACAACACCTTAGGAGCAGAAGCAAGCATCTTGTTTCTCTCCATTTCATTAATCTTTCTAAGGAGAGACTGTCTTTCTATCAAGGCATTCACCTTTTCATCTTCTCTCTCCTCTTGCAACCTCTTATGTATGGCATCCTACTCTGCCAACTGCAACCTTAGTGCATTTAAATCATCTAGGTCTACCATAATGTCATCAAACCTGATGAAACAACCATATCAGTAGGATGCTGATATGGGAAATGCACTTGCCGTGGTCTCATGGGCTCCCTTCTGAAATTATCTTCATCAAGATCTAAATCAATCTCCAAACCCATGTCTCTAGCTTGTTCATCCTGACCTACAGGCAATGGACCCTTGTCCTGAAATACAGCCTCTGGGGTATCATAAAATCTATCTTCAGAGCGACCACCATCTGATCTAGAAACTCTATCTTGTGAACCTTCCTCACCTAAGGAAACATGTGATGCTCTACCTCTGGTATTTCTTTGTTCTCTGATGGGAGCACTAGTAGACTCACCATTCCTTCTGATCCAACTCTTCTTCTCCTGTCTAGGTAATTGCTCGAGAGTAATCTCCAAATTTTTTCTGACAAAGGATCTAGTATTCCTCCTTTTGTCCATCTTTAACTTATGACATTGGTTCTAACCTCTTGAGTCGCCACCCACCTAGATGGGAAATCTTTAACTGAATACAACAGGAAAACAAGAGTGCACCTTATAGCTTTACCTCTAGACTCTCCCCAATAGAGTCACCATTTTGTTGGTAGTTCCCTTTGATCTTCAACCTATAGATTTATACTTTGATGGATAACTTAAATAATACTTTGACTCTATCACCACTCCAAAGTCTACAAGGAAGAGGGCCAATTAACAAGGATCAAAAGAGATCCTCCTAAACTTTGAGCCTTAATGCTCAGGTAGGTGTACCCTTGACTCACTTCTCCAAAGGAGTCTCAAAACAATATACAACTATATCTCTTACTAACCGATTAAATATTTTATCATTTGAATGTGTGTGTGATTGATGATGATGGATTGCCTCTAGAGAAGAGATCAGTGCCTTATCCCAGGGCAAAGAGTCACTAAATAACATATATCACCCTAAAACCTTAACTCAAATACATATGAACTTAGAGTAAGTGCTTTGCCTATTACTCCCCTCACTCCCAAACATGATCATCAAATTCTAATCTAAAAATGAACTCACTGAAATCACCCTAAAGGTTTTAATCCTAACTTTGTTAGGAACTCCAAGATGATCTCACAATACTCTTTATTTACCATATGCTAATCCACTTTGTGACCTTAACATATATGAATCCACAATCTAGAAAAGAAGACAATCAGAGATTTGAGACAAGAATTCAAGTGTATTCTCATTAATTTTCAAAAATCAATACATTAGGAAGCAACAAAATACCAAAGGAAAAGACCCAAAATCTAGGCTCTCCTTGCTTAGTATAATACCATCAACAACAACTCTTACAAAATAAAAAATGCCACAATATATACCACCACTAGTCACCTTGGAAACCCAAAATAGGTTGCAATAAGCTATAGATGACTAGGGTTAGGGTTTCACCCACTAAACCAACTAGAAATAGTCAAAAATTAAATGTAGGGGATGAAAACCAGTCGGTCATGCCTAAGAAAGATTTGCAATTATGATAGATCTCTAGGAAAGTACTGCAAATCATGAAAATTCAAATTTGTCAACCTATTTGGCCATCTGTAGCATGCCTTGAGCACAAAAAACATAGTACAAATCCCTGTAAATGACCACGACACACCCTGGACCACACTGGAATGGCAAACAAATCATCCTTTTACCAACTCCAGTCGCTTCTGCATTGAATTTTAGTCCTTCTGGTCATAGGAAACCCTTCACAAATTTGAATTTGAATTCAAATGGTCACTTTTATAGTGCCAGTAGCAAATCGGCGGTCGATATTTGAAATCAGATCAACTTTATATCGTGACCGTCTGATCTCTTTTATTTCACAGGCTTTATGATTTAATTTTTAATATGACCTCAGCCAAACTTAGAAAATTAGCGATGGAGGATACCTCCAAGTCCTAGAATACTTTACGTCTCTGCTAGATAGTTTAGTGATTACACGAACACTTGTTCATTAAACCACTAAAACATTTAGAGAACTGCCATCTTTCTTTGCAAATGAGCGAACCCTTTGAAAACTTGTCAGACCACCAAAACTTTATCCCAATTACCAAAAGACTGAGAAACTTAACTGGGCCTGCATCAAGTAACATGGATGGTTGTCTTATCCTCGCATAGCCCTCCAAGATTCCATCAGATTACACACCCACCATCGGATGAAGAATCTTACCCTTCCCTGACAACCCTCTGACACTAGATGAGATCAATAGTTGTCACATAATCTCAAGTCTCTAACACATCTGATAAGAAATTGCACCATTCATTGATTCACTAATAATATCAAGACCCTCTGATGCACCGGAAACTAGGTCCCATTGATTGCATATTTAGACACTCACCCATGGATCAATCAAAGCCTACCATTTTTGCATACGTGTCACTTTGGACCCACCTTTGTTAGCCTTTAACACACAAAAGATCAGATGGATGATGTATAATCTCAAGGGCTCCTAAGATTCCTTGAGGTCATGTGCCCACTGTAGATTTTGAATCTTCACACTGAGATACCGGGCCCACCTGATAGACCGTCCAACTAATCACTGACACGACCAATGAGAAACTAGCATGACAGCATGACATGGCAATGGACCCACATTGACCCTTCTTTAGGGAATGCATCAGACTGCCATCGTTAAAGAATTATGTTAAAACTCACACATCTTCCCTCAGTGGTATAGCAACGATCATTGATTCTACTCACTCGTTAACAAGTTAACAAGGAAAGAAGACAAGGCCCATTGGGACAGATGGCACATGGTCATGAATTCACATGTCAGAGACCATTGACACCAAATAGTCTTGTGAATTAATGACAACCACATATTTTAAAGTGGTGAAACCTTGGAAATATTAAAGTTGTAGACTAAGGAAAAATAAAGGCATAGGAATTTAGGAAATATTTAAGGTCGTCGGGGGCTAGAGACTTAGGAAAAATTAACAGCTGACCCCGCAAGGTGATAAAACAATAAGGCACATGCGTTAAAAGGTTTTTAAGTGACCCAAAAAGTAACAACAAATTAGAACAGGGCCAGGACAAAACAAATCATTTTCACACCAATGGCTAGTTTTTCAAAATTTGAACCAAGGGCTTATGCTAGGGACATAAAAATAACTGCAGAGACCAGGAGAAAAGGGCTAGAGCCATGATCATTTTTGCATGTGCTAACACTGACAACATGGTTTGATGAGGTACCCAGCATAACCAAATATCTGTAAAATGGATAAATAGAGAAAACCGAGTGGAAAAAAACCATACTCCAAAAAGAGATATAAAGGCAAGAAAAAGAAAAAAAATGACTTCAAGAGACTCTCTCAAAGTCATAAGTACAATGTGTGTTACCAACCCCCCTGTGAGAGAGGATCGAGGCTCCAAAGCCCCCCTAGAATGAAAGAACCCTTGTATCAATGAGCAAACCACTGTGACTCCAATGTAGAGGAGTGAAAGTCAGTGGACACTGAAGAGGTAACCTTGAAAGATGAGGTGTCACTGGAAAGCCAAGCTGATGCTCAAAGGAGTAAACATGAGGATCCTGAAAGGGAATCTCCAATGTAGGTGGTGTGACAGATGTGCTAACACTGTCATGAAAGAGGAGATGAATGTCCTCTTTAGAATCCTCAACAAGTGCACCTAATGGCTCGATGAATGGAGCTGGAGGGTTAGGTAGTGTTGAAGAAGAATACTACTGAAGAGAGAAGACCTCAACATGATGTGGTGTGTTAGTCATAGTAGTGATCTTAGGAATAATACAAAGGTTCAAGTGACCTGATTGCACCACATGATGCTCTCGCAAAAGAGGAGAGTTGTGCTCCGACAATGGAGATGGTGAACTAAAGTGTGAGAAGGTGTACAGATGGGTGGAATGGTCAAGTGTCCCTTTAGCAAAAATGCCTCTTGTTGCACTATCACAAATGAAGACTGAATCTCTAGTGAACTCAACTGTCTTCCCTGATCCACTATGTGTGATCTGATAAATCGAGAGAAGGTTTATAGATAGAGATGGAACATACAATATGTTAGTGTTTGAACCTGCAGATTAATCAATTACTCAAATAATCCCAATGGCTATAACCTAGCAAGTTACAAACTACTAAGGTATTAAGGTTAAAACCTTCTTCTCTTTGAGTAATATATACTCAGGTGGGTGTACCTCTATCAATTCAATGTTCAACTGAGCTCTGAATTGAGAACTTGCTCCTTCACTGCTTTGTTACTGCCTTCAAAATCCAACTCAATAATGTGCTAAAACTTTGAGTATAACCCAAATTATCCTGATACACAACATCATGATATAGATTATAAAAACAGCAACATGACACAATGGCTTAAGGATACTCATCCTTCTTCCTTTTAGAGTTAAACTCAGGGAAGGGTTAACCTCATTTATTGCTTCTTCAAAGCATTGAAATACATATTTATGAACTTGTCATAAAATATCTCAAGTCTGGAAATTATGCATATAAAGTAAAATTTCAATCAATTATATCTTGGATGGTAAACCAATGTAAATGGATCTAAACCCAGTCCCTTATCCGTTGGCCATCAGAGTCAAACTCTACCTTCACATATATCTATTAAAACCAATACAATGAAACTCAAATAACATGCCTAACATATCATTGTTTCCATTCCTACACCTGTCATCAAATCCACATATAGATATTCAATTCCCAGAGACCTCCCCTAAGATTTTACTCTTTCCTTGAAAGAAACTTAAGCTCAACCCCTACATTCACCTTGTGAAAGATGTATTTAAACTATCTTACAATCTAAATACATAAAGAAACTAAAACACTCCACATGTAAAGACAATCAAATGATAGTAACAAAACTCCAGTATATTTGTATTAATTGATCAAATGCATTGATACAGTCTTCCTTGATTTCAAGAAAATAAGGTTCTATATTCTGGACCTCTCCTTTACAAAAATATTTTCCAACCTCTATCTTCAATAGAAACTGACTATTTATACTAATCAACCATCCTGGAATCCTCGAAAGGATGCAAAAAGTTTCGGATGGCTGATAGAAATTTGCACTAGAAAACAAAAGAAAATACAAACAGAAAGATATTTAATAAAGACAGCAAGGCGTATTTTTTCAATTCTGAACAACTTCCGTAGCTGGCACCTTTGTTTGTAGATATTTTCAGAGTAGTTACCAAGTTTGTCATATGAATGATGACATCCATTACAAGCTAATTTACATCATTCTCTGTTTGAACACGCTCTCCCTCAAATTATGGATCAGGTGCCAAGTGCAATCTATTCTTCTTCCTCCTCTGTCAGCTGGATAACCAGTTTCTTCTTCTTCTTTGTTATTAGCTTTTCCCAAGCTGCCACATCATCATCAGATGGCCAGTCGTAACTCTGCAGCTCCTGTAATAAGTTGACTTGCCATTCCCATGTAGAATCAGTCACATTTTTAACTTCTGCTACAAACTTAATACAGTCACTTTCAACTTTGAATAAATTATCAATTATATTGTTAGTTCTTTCCACATCCAAAGCCTTATTATCTTTTAGGAAGGCGTCTTGATTGATTACCAACTGACCCATTGACAACTTCCAATCTTCCAGCTTGACCACATTTCCATTGTCATCATATACCGGGGGCAAATACTTGCTGTAATCTTTATCAAACATGGCTAACCTAGCCTTTATTTGGTTTGACTTTCCTTTGAAAAACTTTGACGCTGCACTTATTAGGCCAATCCTTTCAAATACATCAGTCACTACTTTTGGGATATCAGGCCTGTGTTCTTGTAAACTATCAAGCTTATCAAACAACAAATTCCTCCCAGACCAAATACTATAGAGTGGCTCCAAGGTGGCTAAATAGTCATTCACCTTTTGATTGGTCTGATGTAATATGCTGACTGATTTATGAACTGCATCCATCTTGTCCTTTATTTTGTCTTGCCTGTACTACACTATTTTGGCTATAGTGTCCAGGGATGCATCCAATTTCACCTTTTCCAAGTCTTTAGCAGGTCCCTCAGGTGCTTCCAGACTTATCTGAACAGGTACCTCAACTTGCAGAGGAGGAGGAGGAATTATTTTTGAGGCTTCCTCAAGTTTGACCTTTATTTCTACCAGCTCATCTTCCAATTGTTTGATCCTCATCATTTTCAAATCTCTGTCCTTGGCTACCATGCTTGAACTTTCAAACAATTTGGCATATCTTTCTGACAGCTGAGCTGTCTTGGCTTCATTCAGATTAGCCCAATGAGTTACTGCCTTGGAGACTTCAAGGTTTGTTGTATTTTGTATAGTCCATATAATTTTATTCCCCTCCATCTTATCCTCTATACTCAATAGGGATGGCTTTTGGGTTTTGGGGGCCATAGACCACATTGCAACAGCTTGGGACTTAGGGTCATAGCCACTTCCTCTTATCATGTCACCAATGTGAACCTCATATGATAGGCTACCCTCTAGTTGCTTTCTCAATTGATCAATGAGGAATGCAGAAGTCAGATCCCATCCTGGGGTTAACAACATTCCACTTGATTTAACCAATTCTCTGGCTTCGTCCACTGTTATAGGATCAAGGCTAGGATCATATGAAGCAAGAGCTCTCAAAGTCTCTTCACTTGGCTCCATACCTTCAGGCAGAGCTTTCTTTACTTCTTGCTGCTTGTTCCAAATGAGAAAACTCTTGAACTCATCAGTCTTAATGAATTGATCATCACTCAAGAATTCCTCTTGATAAACCTCTCTGATATCCTTCTCCAACCATAAGGACTTTTCTCTGCTTTCTTGCTCAATGGCTATTTTCTTTCCTACTCTTATTGCTTTCCTCAATTGATGATGATATGGCCTATCACCTGGTACAAGAGTAGATGCTCTATCAATTTCCCTTCTTTGTTTCTCACGCCTTGAAGGTTCACCTTCCTCAAGCCTCTATTTCTTCAATGGTGGTTCTGAGATATCCTGTATTTCTGGTTGATCTTGAGTGAGATCAACAACTGGTGGTCCCTCAACCTATGGAGGACTATCTTCTTCTTGTGACTCATCAGTGAATTCTTCCTCATCAAAAGATGAATAATCTTTCTTTTTCTTCTTCTCTGGCTTATTCTGATCAATCAAGCCTTCCAATTGATTTGCCAGGGTATCATATTTTTCAATCATCCCATCAATCTTCTTCAAATAAGGAAGATTAGGGAAAAAACCCTCAAAAGGAATCTGAGATGCTTTCAATTGGTTGGACAAATCTACTAAATCAAAGAATCTGTACCGTCTCCTCTTAACCTCATCTTCATCTAAAACATTTCTAATCACATCTTCTTCATCTAAACCCTCATGCTCTTTGATCACACCAATGTTTGGGATGTAAGTCATCCTGGCAATCTTGATGAAGTCCTCAGGATCTATGTGCCTACAAGCACCAGTAACTATTTTGAATTGTTGTAGCCATGCACTAATTTGAGGAAAAGCCCTCTTTCCTATCAGGAAGTCACCTACCCTGAATTGCCTGGGTGTGAATGTACCCTTTTTGTGAGGGGCCAGAAGCTCTTTATCTGTACACATCAATTGCCAAACAAATTCCAAACAAGCCAATCTCGGAGGCACATACTTTGGTAATAAATGTGGGGGTTGGGGACAACCATAAACTATGATAATTGTGGAATTATCTCCTAAGTAGAAATCACCCCAATTATGATTTCCATCCCACTTATCCACATACTGCAGTGGTCTTAAAAGCCTAAGGACTCTAGGAGATAGCCTGGTGACATTTATGCCTAGCATCTTGATAATTGGAAAGACAATGAAATTCTGAAAAACATAAAAATCTGCTTCATTGGAGGTAGAATTCCATATCCTCACCCACAACTGCACTGGATTGTGCTGATCCTTGAAAGTGAACCTTGGTTTTAACATGTTTACATCAAAACTGTTGATGTTGAAAAATAGAATCAAATGCATTAATAGAGAATAATGCATGAACTCAATAGGACTTTTACTTTCTTTGACAGACATCAGCCCTTGATGCATCCTATCAATCACACACTGAATGTAATCATAGTCAGTTTTTACCAAAGGATTTTGAATATCCAAGATAATCATCAGCAAGTCAGCTGGTAAAAATTTTGCATTCCCATCAATTCCCAAAACTCTACATAATGCATAGCAAGTATATCTCATATAATGATGGAGGGATTTGAACTGGTATGGGGCATTCATGTTAGCAGGAAGGGGGGCTATATATTTATCTTGTTTTGGCATATGTTTAACCAACTAGTCTTTTACTGACCCTATATTGCTTCTGTATCTTGCCTTTTCTTTGTTCAAATCAATCTCAGTTGAAAAGGATGTGTATAGACCAAAAGCTTTCATAAAAGATCCCCTATCAAGAGTAACTAAGGGTGATTGGTCTTCTTTTCTAATTGTCCTTGAGATAGGGTCATAACTTCTGGCTAGGGCAACAATTAAATCAATATCTAGGAAAACGTTAGGGACAACCATTTTTCCTAATCCTAACACCCAACCATTACAGACAGGAACATGCTTATTTTTATTGCTGTAAAAGAAGTTGAAAATAGTGTAACCTGAGAATTCCAGAGTGATTGGGTCTCTACACTGTTCCAAAAGATCTTCAAACACGTCATCAGCAGCCCTCTTGTTCTGACTGGAGCCCGGAAACAATTTCAGGAATTCATCTAAAAAATTTGGCTTATTCCTATCCTCGCCAGTTTTGGACTTGGCCTCACTACTGGAAGACGCTGCACTCTTCTCAGGTTGACTCATCCTTGCTACAGAAACACCTTCAATTCTCTATATCTCAAATGCTTTATTCTCAGAAATTCTCTGGACAAACAGAAACTCTTGACAACTGAGACTGAACAAATAAACAATGAGCTTCAACTTATTTATCGATATGAATCCAAGGTGTGCAACTACCATAGTTAATGCAAATATCCTTAATTGATCCCATATTAAATTTCATGTACCCTCAGATTTCAAATTTCGAGCTCGCCATGTCCGGATGTTGACAGATAGATTAAACTACTTGAAAACAAGGGGAAGAGGCAATGACCATGATTCTGTACTTTAAAACTATTTGCGTCATACAATCTTTCTTCTTGAAGCTGATTTGATGGCTTACTGGTTTCATGTCCAAATCAAAAAAGTACTTTATCTATGTGGCAACGGTTCTTTTTCTTTTCCCTTTATGACCTTTTCCATCTGAGCCCATTTAGCGAACCAGCGACTATTGGCTTCTCTTAGTCGCTGAATATAATGCTAACCTTAGCTAGCAACTGGAGAACTGGCGACCACTGGCTTCGCTGGTTCTCTGAATCCCTGTTTAATCCTGGTTCAAATTTGAAGAACTAGCGACTACTAGCTTCGTGGGTTCTCAGAATCCCATCCTTAACCATCCATGCATTTCGCGAATCAGCGAACAAAGGGCTTCCACTTAAATAGTTAACTGCAATTACCATTCGGTGAACCAGCGAACAAAGCCACCTCCCATTCTCTTAATATTATGACTGACAGTCAATTTTCCTGGAGACCTAGCGAACAAAGGGTTCGCGCATTCGCTTAAAGATATACTTAACCGCTTGACTGTCTAGAGAACTGGCGAACCCCTTTAATCTCTGATTCGCTGAATCTTTCCTTAATCATCACTTTATACTTAGGATTCTAGATTGACCGTTGATCTTCATCAATCGATGGCTATCGCTAGTTCTCTGAATAACAAAACCCTTAACCATTTAATTCCGAGAATCAGTGAACAAAGAGCATTCGCTAGTTCTGCAAATACTTCATATCATTGAAAATTTTATTTCAAGAATAAGCGACTGAAGCCTTAAAACTTATCATCCATTGATTCGCTTATTCGCCAGATTGTTTTAACCTTTATCCTTTTATTAAGAGAACTGGCAACCACTGGCTTCACTGAATCGCTAAATTATTTAGCATGTCACCAACTTATTCTGAGAATAAGTGAATGTGAGAAAACTTATCTCCACTGAAATCTTTTGGGCAAACCATCAGAACCTCCAAATTTAGAGGATAGCACTATAAGTATTTAGTCGCTCATTTGCCAGATCAAATATGCAGGACCCATAGATATTTTGAGATTAAAATAGGGCCGTTGATCATGAAAACAATCCACGGTATTCGCTAGTTCTCTAGTTGACACTACCCTTGACCGCCAGATTCTGAGAATAAGTGAACAAAGTGTTCGCTGAATCGCTAGATTGTTTCACAAGACCACCAAAGATTGTGAGAACTGGAGATAACCGTCATTCGCTAGTTCTCGAAAAGGAAAATGAAACCGCCGAAGCACTTGGAGACTTAGCGAACAAAGTAATCAAAAAGCATGGCTTTAATGCATTCGCCAATTTGCTGGATGTTTGGGATAACCGCTGGAAGATCTAGAGAACTGGTGACTGATATTAATAGTGAACATGAACATGACTCATTCGCTAAATCGCCAGATTGTTTTGAAATTTGATAAGACACTTCCCAATTCAGTGAACACTTGGGGAAAATAAGCACATGCACTAATAGCAACTTAAGTGACTTAAAGGCAACCAAGAAAAAGAAACAGGAGGACCACATGAAGTTTAGAAACGAGATGGAAACATTTGGAAAGACAAGACCTAGGGTAAGGGTTTTTCTGAACATGTCAAAAACCATTTTCACGACACTTTACAAATCCTAGTCCAGGTATAACACTCGCATGGAGACTTAAACTAGGAATTGGACACAAACCTCAAAAAAATTTTAGGATACCCAACAGTGGCTCTATCTAAGGATGCTTGATTGTAAGATCATAGCAAGGAACCATGAATCTCTGGGAGGTAGACCACAAAACCTGAACCTAAAACAAGAAGCAAACACACCTATACATATAATACAAGCCTACTGTGCATGGAAAAAGAACTTTCAACTGAAGAAAAATTTCAAGAATTGTCCATGCACTGGCAATTCTTGCTCTTCACCATCCATACCTTGCAAAAAATAAGAATCTTTGCCATGAATCTGACAAACAATGAAGGGACCCATCCATAAGGACTCAAATTTTTTATGCTTCCCTTTGTCTTCATATCTAGCATTCCACTGAAGAACCATGTCACCAGGCTGAAATTTTCTCATAGTAGCCCTTTTATCAAAAAGATATTTGATTTTTTGCTGCAGTTTTATGTTATTTTTCTGCCCTTCCCTTCTTATCTCATCCAACTCAATCAGCTGAACCATCCTATCTTGCAGTGGGTTACTGATTTCAATATCTTCCTCTTGCATAAACTTGTAGATGGGAAGGAGATTATTAATTGGCAATCTTGTCTTTGCACCATATACCATTTCAAAGGGGGACTTCCCTATGGCTTTTTTCTCAGAAATTCTATCAGCCCATAGTGCTAACTTTAACTTCTCATGCCAACCTCTTTTATTCTTTTCCAAGGTCTTCTTCAAGATTTGCAAAATGCTCTTATTGCTAGACTCAGCTTGTCCATTGGCCTGTGGGTGATATGGGCTTGAATAAGACAAGATAACTCCCATTTCATCACAAAAATTAGTAATTTCTTGAGACCTAAAACTCATTGCATTGTCTACAACCAATTTAATTGGCACACCAAATCTTGTGATTATGTTGTTCATCAGGAAATCAATTACCACAGCACTTGTTGCTCCTCTAGTGGGAATAGCTTCTATCCACTTGGTGAAGTAATCAGTAGCCACCAAAATGTGACTATGTCTTCCACTAGACTTTTCAGAGAACTCTCCAATAAAATCCATACCCCACATTGCAAAAGGAGCTTCTGCAACAACTGGATTTAATAACAATGCACCTAAAAATTTTAGTTTCTTTGAAAACCTTTGACAGGGTTCACACTTTCTAACATAAGAGTGAGTGTCTTTAAACAATACAGGCCAATAATATCCTGCCCTCAAAATTTTATGAGCTGTTGACCGAGCAAAATAATGCCCTCCACACATTCTAGAATGCATTTCTTTTAGCACCTTCTCTGATTGATGTTCATCCAAACAAAAGAGTAAAATGCCATCATTGTCTTTCCAGTACAAATCACCTTGAATGAGGACATATCTTTGAGCCTGTAATCTCAAGCTTCTTCTCTAATTATCATTCAATTCAGGTAGACATTTAGCATTTTTAATAAAATAAACAACATCCTTGTACCAGGGTTGCATCTCAATACTAGTAACTGTATCAACATTAGCAGCAACATTATTTATCTGGACAAGGTCCATGTTTTCCTCAGTCATTAACTTGGAAAGTCCCAATCCTCTCACCAATTTGGTAATATGAATCTCAAGGTCAAACTCTTGAATCCTGTTTATCCATTTACATCTCTTCCTTGTAACTTCACTCTGTATCAAGATATCCTTTACTGCAGCATGGGGTACATAAGCATTAACCTTTGCACAAACCAAATACGGTCTAAAAGCCTTGACTACTTTCACAAGTGCATAAGCTTTCTTTTCCATTATTTCATAATTTAATTCAGCAGATTGCAAAGACTTGCTGAAAAAAGCTATAGGATGTTCATATCCTTCTTGATCTTTCTGTAGAAGGACAGTTGCAATAGTATGGAAAGATGCAAAAGAAAATAGAGAAAAAGGTTTTAAATAGTCAGGTGATACCAAAACAGGAGCTTCTTGAATTTTTTGTTTAATTTTTTCAAAAGCTTGCTGAGCTTCCAAGTTCCATTCAAATTTCATTCCCTTTTTAAGGAACTTAACTATTGGCTTGACCAACTCTGCAAAGTTAGCAATGAATCTTCTCACAAAATTTATTTGCCCCAAAAATGATTGCACACCCTTTATATTCTTTGGTGGAGGGACCTTTTTGATGGCCTCCACTCTTTCAGGATCAATCCTGACTCCTTCTTTTGATACTATGTGTCCCAGTAACTTTCCTTCTATCACTGCAAATTGACATTTCCTGGGATTCAAGGACACACCAAACTCTAAGGCCTTGAGAAAAATCTTTTCTAAATGAGAACAATGATCATCATCCCTTTTGGAAAAAGCAGTGAGATCATCTTGATATACTACCATTAAGACATTGATCATTTCTTTGAAAGCAACATCCATGGCTCTCTGAAAAGTTGCCCCAGCATTTTTTAGACCAAAAGGCATACGAACATATACATAAGTTCCCCAAGGAGTTGTAAAGGCTGTCTTGAATTGCTCTGATTCTTTGACTAGCACTTGGTTATACCCTGAGAAACCATCCATCATTGACAGGAGTTCACATCCAGTCACCCTATGCGGCATGGCTTCCATATTAGGCAATCCATAATTATCCTTGAGTGATGCCACATTTAGGTTCCTAAAATCAACACAAATTCGGATGTCACCATTCTTCTTCCTCACTGGTACAAGGTTTGAAACCCAAGTTGAGTGCCTAATTGGTTCAATAATACTAGCATCTCTCAGTTTTGTCAACTCAACTTGCATTTTGGTGGCCAGTAAAGGATTAATGGGTCTCTGCTTTTGTCTAAAGGGTGTGGTTTCCTCCTTTAGAGGAACTTCATGCTGGAATAAATCAGCCCTATAAGCTTTGAGGTCATCATATGACCAAGCAAACACATGTTTGTACTTTTTCAAAAGTCTAATCAAGTTGCCTCTGATCTCCCTACTCAGTTTCTTTCCAATGTATACCATTTGTGGGGAATTTTCTGATCCTAGGTTTATCTCCTCTAAGTCTTCCAATTTTGTATTAGACTTTTGGGACAGAAAACCATCATTTATTTTAAACATTCCCTCCAACTCTACTAGTCCTTTGGGTATATGATTAGAAGGTAATTGGACTATTTCATTTCCCATGATGCATTCTTTTCCTTCAATACATTCCTGTACCTCATTGAAATCTATTTGTTGACCATCATATTGATCCAGGCCTTGAAGGAATCTAAGGATATCAAGATCATCCTCAAAAACTTGCCAATTGTAGACATTGTCAGGAACTGCAGGCCTAGTTTTAGTTTCCAACATGGAAACACCAGAGAGGGTGATATCATTATTTTTCAAAGCAACATTAGCAAGAAAATCTGCCATGATGTTATTTGACCTCTCTACCCAGAGCAAATTAAAAGCTTCAAAAAATTCTAATCTGTCCCAGACAACATGCTTATACAACTTGAGTTTCTCATCCTTGGAAGCATATTGGGATCTTACTTGGGCTACAATCAATTGGGAATCACCGTGGACTTTTAAACATTTAATACCATGCTTTATGGCTACATCTAATCCCAAGATCAGGGCCTCATATTCAGCAGTATTATTTGTACAACTGAAAGTCAACAAAAAGGAATACTTGAAAGTATTACCTGATGGGGAAATGAAAACAACACCAGCTCTTGATCCTTCTTTAGAGCATCCACCATCAAAAAAAATTTTCCACAAGCTATCTTGTTGCATCATCAACTCATCCACAATCGGGTTTGTGTTTTTCAACTGAGGTATCACTTCTTCAATCACAAAATTGTTCATATCAATATCTACAAAACAATTAAGGGCTTCCGGAGCAACCATTTCCACCATAACTGAGGAACGGGGCTCCCTGTACAACTTTACTTCAGTCCCATTCACTGGAATAGTGGCATAAGATAAATCTAGTTCCAGCTTTCCACCCACTGCTGCAGCCCATTGTCTTGACAATAACATGCCATAGTGAGGCTCTATATCCACAACAACTACATCCATTTTGTATGTAGCTTCTGGGAATGCAGTAATTTTTACCTCAATTCCAATCAAAGTCCCCACAACAGGCACTGCCCTATTATCCATTGCATAACACCTGCCATTAGAAGTGTCAACTTGCAATCCTAATTCTTTCATTACATGATATGGCATCACAGTTGTGGCAGCACCAGAGTCTATCATACAATTTTTTAGCAATAAATCATTCACAATCAGAGTGACATAAAATGGATTGATGGAAGAAGGTTCTTGTGTTACAATTGTCCCAACACATACATTTGAGATGGGAATAGGCTTTTTTATAGAACTCCCTTCCTCTTGTTTGGTAGGCGCAAATCTCTGCTCATTTATAAGAGCCAAGGCTGCTGTCTTGTGCTCTTCTATTTTCAACATTTCAAGCAGAGGGATGGACACTTTCATCTGAGACAACGCATGTCTCATATCAAATGCAGGGGAATCAGCAGGAGAATAAGATTGATCCTTTGTCCTACCAGTTTTCCTTTTCATCTTGTCAATACTAACTTCGTCCCCTTTCTTCTTTTCATCCATAATTTCTTGATCCTTGCCATCTATAACATTGGGCTTTGGGAAACCCTTATCTTGAGGACTACCTTTGATGAATACTGATCTAGGAATTCCCTATTCATTATCCACTTTTCTGTTCCTCAAATTGTATGAGGATCTTGCTTGTGTTATGGCAACCACAGTTAAGCTTTTGATTTCCTCTTCACTGGGCTTCCTCCATTGCTTCTCATCTGATCTAGATCCTACCATATGAGTTTTATAATCATTGTTATCAAATTCTTCAGGATTAGATTGAGTAAATATTTGTTGCTCATAATCAGAGAAAATCTTTCTCTTATGATCAACATCTAGGCAGCTTGCTTCATCATCTGAGGACACAAAATCCTCTATTGGATCTATAGTAAACATGTTAATGGCAGGCTTTTCAGATTCTTCATAATCTCATGCACATGAGTTATCAGCCTCTTCTCCTAAGGCTTGGGCCACAGCACACTGGAAGGGTGAATGAGGCATATTACAAGCTACACACCAAGGAGTGTTTTCTACATTGTGTGCAGTATTTTTCTTTAAGGGATCTAGGGTATCTCTCCCTTTTTGTACTTCATTGCTGTCGAGAATAGGTCTCCCATCCTTCCAATTAGTTTTTTAAGGCATGTCTCTCAAATTAGGGGCCTTGTCCTGCCTTTGATAAGGGGGTCTTGCATCTTGAAAGTTTCTACCACCTTTATCAAATCTTGTTGGGAACTCCTTGTTAGAACCCGGTCCTTTATCCATCCTATCCTCCTCTTTAAAAGGCCTTGCATGTTGTGGTCTGGTCTCTTTCCACAATTTACCCTCATCCCTCTTGTACATTTGGCCAGATGCCTTTCGGTTACTCTCAATATTTATGGCCAATTTAAATGCATCCCTAAGGGTGCAGGGATTTTTCTCTCTTAGGAGATAAGACATTTTACCATCCATGGAATTGAAATAAGTGGTCATGCAAACTGCATCATCCAACCTCAATACCTGGAACAATTTGTACATAGCCTTTTGAAACCAGCTATTGAACTCTGACATGCTCTCATTATAATTTTTCTTGATATTATTGAATTCATTGAGCATGTAACTAGAATTCACATGTTCAGCATACTGCTCTTTAAAACTCCTGACAAATTCATCCCATGAAGCAATACTGTTCTCAGGTAACCCTTTGTACCAATCCCTAGCATCTTCAATCAATGATTGAACAAAAAGTTTCATAATGACATCTTCATGTTCAATCTCATAGTCATTAACTTTATCTGTGAAAAACTTCAAATGCTCTTCACAAGTAATAACATTATTCCCAGTGAATAATGGGATCTTCTTCCTGATTTCATTGGGGATAGCATTAGGTTGGCTAGGAATACCATCAAAAAACAAAGGCCTATATCTATCCAAATGAACTGGTCATCTTTGGATAGTTGGCTGATTCGGAGGAGTAATTGCAACATTTTGACAGGGTATAGTTTCCACTGTACCCTGAGAAACCAAGGGAACTTGACTAGGAAATTGTCCAGATGGATATTGTCCAGAGTGAAAGGCTTGAGTATTTGGAATTGAAATGTTAGGCTGACTGGATGAAGTTGTTCCTATGGTAATAGGGATAGAACTACTAGCAGATGTATTCATGTTAGCATGTAGAAAGGCAATCTTCCTCTTCATTTCATCTGCAGCAGCCTCTAACTCAAGTTTCTCAAGTTGCATAGCCAAATCCTCCTTTGCTTTCCTAGCTCTATCTAAATCTGTACTAGCTTGAGTAGGCACATCAGGAATGGGCACAACCTTCCTCGGTTCATTTATAACAACACCCACCACCTTTTGTTTTCCCTTATCAGGGATTTCCTTGGGGGCAATTTTAATCTCCTTGTTTTTTTTGATTTCAGAGGGATTCAATTGTCTTAAAACATGGCCTGTTCCCTCAAATTCACTTTGTTGGGGCCTGGTATCCTGAGCTTGCTTTCTCAAATCTTGCATATCACCAAACAAGTCTTTATCCAAACCTTGTACATCCTGGTTTAGATCACTAACATGGGTCTCATTTCTCCTGGTTCTCTTGAGGAGTTCTTCCCTTTCCAGAAGCAATTCACGAAGCTGTTGTTCCCTTACCTTCATTCTATTAGCAATTTCTGCTAATTGTTCACGTTCCTTTTCTCTCAAGGCAATCACTTCCTCTCTTAACTTCTCAGAATCATATGAAGTTGTTTCAGTAGTAGAGGTTTCATCAGGTTGTTCAAGGGTTTCTCTAGCAGGGAAAAAACCTACTTCTGTGACTACTTCTTTCTGCATATAGACCTCTGGTGTGACCCTTTTGACATGCTCATGATCATCAGAAAATGAAGAAGTTTCATGAGGAAGTGGAACATGAAATCTTTCTCGAGAAGGAGCCTGGGAACTAGCATTATTTTGGCCTCTCCTAGACCATTGGTTTCTGCTTGGTGTGTGGAGTTCATTACCTATATTATCTTTTGGATGATCCTTATAATAAGACCTAGTGTTCCTTGGTCGACTCATGGTAAATGACAACAATTTTACAAAATTTTGCAACTATTGGCAACTGGTAACACAGATTTCTTTAGAGTCGCCACCCACTACTCAAGCGGGAATCAAAAGTTATTTCTACTGGTCTACAAACATAAAATAGACAAGATTTGCACTAACCTATTGCAGGCTATCAAAATAAGTCCCCAGCAGAGTCGCCAATTTTGTTAGTGTTTGAACCTACAGATTAATCAATTACTCAAATAATCCCAATGGCTATAACCTAGCAAGTTACAAACTACTAAGGTATTAAGGTTAATACCTTCTTCTCTTTGAGTAATATATACTCAGGCGGGTGTACCTCTATCAATTCAATGTTCAACTGAGCTCTGAATTGAGAACTTGCTCCTTCACTGCTTTGTTACTGCCTTCAAAATCCAACTCAATAAGTTGCTAAAACTCTGAGTATAACCCAAATTATCCTGATACACAACAACATGATATAGATTATAAAAATAGCAACACGACACAATGGCTTAAGGATACTCATCCTTCTTCCTTTTAGAGTTAAACTCAGGGAAGGGTTAACCTCATTTATTGCTTCTTCAAAGCATTGAAATACATATTTATGAACTTGTCATAAAATATCTCAAGTCTGGAAATTATGCATATAAAGTAAAATTTTAATCAATTATATCTTGGATGGTAAACCAATGTAAATGGATCTAAAACCAGTCCCTTATCCGTTGGGCATCAGAGTCAAACTCTACCTTCACATATATCTATTAAAATGAATACAATGAAACTCAAATAACATGCCTAACATATCATTGTTTCCATTCCTACACCTGTCATCAAATCCACATATAGATATTCAATTCCCAGAGACCTCCCCTAAGATTTTACTCTTTCCTTGAAAGAAACTTAAGCTCAACCCCTACATTCACCTTGTGAAAGATGTATTTAAACTGTCTTACAATCTAAATACATAAAGAAACTAAAACACTCCACATGTAAAGACAATCAAATGATAGTAACAAAACTCCAGTGTATTTGTATTAATTGATCAAATGCATTGATACAGTCTTCCTTGATTTCAAGAAAATAAGGTTCTATATTCTGGACCTCTCCTTTACAAAAATATTTTCCAACCTCTATCTTCAATAGAAACTGACTATTTATACTAATCAACCATCCTGGAATCCTCGAAAGGATGCAACAAGCTTCGGATGGCTGATAGAAATTTGCACTAGAAAACAAAAGAAAATACAAATAGAAAGATATTTAATAAAGACAGCAAGGCGTATTTTTTCAATTCTGAACAACTTCCGCAGCTGGCACCTTTGTTTGTAGATATTTTCAGAGCAGTTACCAAGTTTGTCATATGAATGATGACAACCATTACAAGCTAATTTACATCATTCTCTGTTTGAACACGCTCTACCTCAAATTATGGATCAGGTGCCAAGTGCAATCTATTCTTCTTCCTCCTCTGTCAGCTGGATAACCGGTTTCTTCTTCTTCTTTGTTATTAGCTTTTCCCAAGCTGCCACATCATCATCAGATGGCCAGTCATAACTCTGTAGCTCCTGTAATAAGTTGACTTGCCGTTCCCATGTAGAATCAGTCACATTTTTAACTTCTGCTACAAACTTAATACAGTCACTTTCAACTTTGAATAAATTATCAATTATATTGTTAGTTCTTTCCACATCCAAAGCCTTATTATCTTTTAGGAAGGCGTCTTGATTGATTACCAACTGACCCATTGACAACTTCCAATCTTCCAGCTTGACCACATTTCCATTGTCATCATATACCGGGGGCAAATACTTGCTGTAATCTTTATCAAACATGGCTAACCTAGCCTTTATTTGGTTTGACTTTCCTTTGAAAAACTTTGACGCTGCACTTATTAGGCCAATCCTTTCAAATACATTAGTCACTACTTTTGGGATATCAGGCCTGTGTTCTTGTAAACTGTCAAGCTTATCAAACAACAAATTCCTCCTAGACCAAATACTATAGAGTGGCTCCAAGGTGGCTAAATAGTCATTCACCTTTTGATTGGTCTGATGTAATATGCTGATTGATTTATGAACTGCATCCATCTTGTCCTTTATTTTGTCTTGCCTGTACTACACTATTTTGGCTATAGTGTCCAGGGATGCATCCAATTTCACCTTTTCCAAGTCTTCAGCAGGTCCCTCAGGTGCTTCCAAACTTATCTGAACAGGTACCTCAACTTGCAGAGGAGGAGGAGGAATTATTTTTGAGGCTTCCTCAAGTTTGACCTTTATTTCTGCCAGCTCATCTTCCAATTGTTTGATCCTCATCATTTTCAAATCTCTGTCCTTGGCTACCATGCTTGAACTTTCAAACAATTTGGCATATCTTTTTGACAGCTGAGCTGTCTTGGCTTCATTCAGATTAGCCCAATGAGTTACTGCCTTGGAGACTTCAAGGTCCGTTGTATTTTGTACAGTCCATATAATTTTATTCCCCTCCATCTTATCCTCTATACTCAATAGGGATGGCTTTTGGGTTTTGGGGGCCATAGACCACATTGCAACAGCTTGGGACTTAGGGTCATAGCCACTTCCTCTTATCATGTCACCAATGTGAACCTCATATGAGAGGCTACCCTCTGGTTTCTTTCTCAATTGATTAATGAGGAATGCAGAAGTTAGATCCCATCCTGGGGTTAACAACATTCCACTTGATTTAACCAATTCTCTGGCTTCGTCCACTGTTATAGGATCAAGGCTAGGATCATATGAAGCAAGAGCTCTCAAAGTCTCTTCACTTGGCTCCATACCTTCAGGCAGAGCTTTCTTTACTTCTTGCTGCTTGTTCCAAATGAGAAAACTCTTGAACTCATCAGTCTTAATGAATTGATCATCACTCAAGAATTCCTCTTGATAAACCTCTCTGATATCCTTCTCCAACCATAAGGACTTTTCTCTGCTTTCTTGCTCAATGGCTATTTTCTTTCCTGCTCTTATTGCTTTCCTCAATTGATGATGATATGGCCTATCACCTGGTACAAGAGTAGATGCTCTGTCAATTTCCCTTCTTTGTTTCTCACGCCTTGAAGGTTCACCTTCCTCAAGCCTCTGTTTCTTCAATGGTGGTTTTGAGATATCCTATATTTCTAGTTGATCTTGAGTGAGATCAACAACTGGTGGTCTCTCAACCTGTGGAGGACTATCTTCTTCTTGTGACTCATCAGTGAATTCTTCCTCATCAGAAGATGAATAATCTTTATTTTTCTTCTTCTCTGGCTTATTCTAATCAATCAAGCGTTCCAATTGATTTGCCAGGGTATCATATTTTTCAATCATCCCATCAATCTTCTTCAAATAAGGAAGATCGGGAAAAAAACCCTCAAAAGGAATCTGAGATGCTTTCAATTGGTTGGACAAATCTACTAAATCAAAGAATCTGTACCATCTCCTCTTAACCTCATCTTCATCTAAAATGTTTCTAATCACATCTTCTCCATCTAAACCCTCATGCTCTTTGATCACACCAATGTTTGGGATGTAAGTCATCCTGGCAATCTTGATGAAGTCCTCAGGATCTATGTGCCTACAAGCACCAGTAACCATTTTGAATTGTTGTCGCCATGCACTAATCTGAGGAAAAGCCCTCTTTCCTATCAGGAAGTCACCTACCTTGAATTTCCTGGGTGTGAATGTACCCTTTCTGTGAGGGGCCAGAAGCTCTTTATCTGTACACATCAATTGCCAAACAAATTCCAAACAAGCCAATCTCGGAGGCACATACTTTGGTAATAAATGTGGGGGTTGGGGACAACCATAAAATCTGATAATTGTGGAATTATCTCCTAATTAGAAATCACCCCAATTATGATTTCCATCCCACTTATCCACATTCTTCAGTGGTCTTAAAAGCCTAAGGACTCTAGGAGATAGCTTGGTGACATTTATGCCTAGCATCCTGATAATTGGAAAGACAATGAAATTCTGAAAAACATAAAAATCTGCTTCATTGGAGGTAGAATTCCATATCCTCACCCACAATTGCACTGGATTGTGCTGATCCTTGAAAGTGAACCTTGGTTTTAACATGTTTACATCAAAACTGTTGATGTTGAAAAACAGAATCAAATGCATTAATAGAGAATAATGCATGAACTCAATAGGACTTTTACTTTCTTTGACAGACATCAGCACTTGATGCATCCTATCAATCACATACTGAATGTAATCATAGTCAGTGTTTACCAAAGGATTTTGAATATCCAAGATAATCATCAGCAAGTCAGCTGGTAAAAATTTTGCATTCCCATCAATTCCCAAAACTCTACATAATGCATAGCAAGTATATCTCATATAATGATGGAGGGATTTGAACTGGTATGGGGCATTCATGTTAGCAGGAAGGGGGGCTATATATTTATCCTATTTTGGCATATGTTTAACCAACTGGTCTTTTACTGACCCTATATTGCTTCTGTATCTTGCCTTTTCTTTGTTCAAATCAATCTCAGTTGAAAAGGACGTGTATAGACCAAAAGCTTTCATAAAAGATCCCCTATCAAGAGTAACTAAGGGTGATTGGTCTTCTTTTCTAATTGTCCTTGAGATAGGGTCATAACTTCTGGCTAGGGCAACAATTAAATCAATATCTAGGAAAACATCAGGGACAACCATTTTTCCTAATCCTAACACCCAACCATTACAGACAGGAACATGCTTATTTTTATTGCTGTAAAAGAAGTTGAAAATAGTGTAACCTGAGAATTCTGGAGTGATTGGGTCTCTACACCGTTCCAAAAGATCTTCAAACACATCATCAGCAGCCCTCTTGTTCTGACTGGAGCCCAGAAATAGTTTCAGGAATTCATCTAAAAAATTTGGCTTATTCCTGTCCTCACCAGTTTTGGACTTGGCCTCACTACTGGAAGACGCTGCACTCTTCTTAGGTTGACTCATCCTTGCTACAGAAACACTTTCAATTCTCTGTATCTCAAAAGCTTTATGCTGGGAAATTCTCTGGACAAACAGAAACTCTTGACAACTGAGACTGAACAAATAAACAATGAGCTTCAACTTATTTATCGATATGAATCCAAGGTGTGCAACTACCATAGTTAATGCAAATCTCCTTAATTGATCCCATATTCAATTTCATGTACCCTCAGATTTCAAATTTTGAGCTCGCCATGTCCGGATGTTGACAGATAGATTAAACTACTTGAAAACAATGTGAAGAGGCAATGATCATGATTCTGTACTTTAAAACTGTTTGCGTCATGCAATCTTTCTTCTTGAAGCTGATTTGATGGCTTACTGGTTTCATGTCCAAATTGACAAAGTACTTTATCTATGTGGCAATGGTTCTTTTTCTTTTCCCTTTATGACCTTTTCCATCTGAGCCCATTTAGCGAACCAGCGTTTATTGGCTTCTCTTAGTCGCTGAATATAATGCTAACCCTAGCTAGCAACTGGAGAACTGGTGACCACTGGCTTCGCTGGTTCTCTGAATCCCCATTTTATCCTGGTTCAAATTTGGAGAACTAGCGACTACTAGCTTCGTGGGTTCTCGGAATCCCATCCTTAACCATCCATGCATTTCACGAATCAGCGAACAAAGGGCTTCCACTTAAACAGTTAACTGCAATTACCATTCGGCGAACTAGTGAACAAAGCCACCTCCCATTCTCTTAATATTATGACTGACAGTCAATTTTCCTGGAGACCTAGCGAACAAAGGGTTTGCGCATTCGCTTAAAGATATACTTAACCGCTTGACTGTTTGGAGAACTGGCGAACCCCTTTAATCTCTGATTCGCTGAATCTTTCCTTAATCATCACTTTATACTTAGGATTCCAGATTGACCATTGATCTTCATCAATCGATGGCTATCGCTAGTTCTCTGAATAACAAAACCCTTAACCATTTAATTCTGAGAATCAGCGAACAAAGAGCATTCGCTAGCTCTCCAAATACTTCATATCATTGAAAATTTTATTTCGAGAATAAGCGACTGAAGCCTTAAAACTTATCATCCATTGATTCGCTTATTCGCCAGATTGTTTTAACCTTTATCCTTTTATTAAGAGAACTGGCGACCACTGGCTTCGCTGAATCGCTAAATTATTTAGCATGTCACCAACTTATTCTGAGAATAAGCGAATGTGAGAAAACTTATCTCCACTGAAATCTTTTGGGCAAACCATCAGAACTGCCAAATTTAGAGGATAGCACTATAAGTATTTAGTTGCTCATTCGCCAGATCAAATATGCAGGACCCACAAATATTTTGAGATTAAAACAGGGCCGTTGATCATGAAAACAATCCACGGTATTCGCTAGTTCTCTAGTTGACACTACCCTTGACCACCAGATTCTAAGAATAAGAGAACAAAGTGTTCGCTGAATCGCTAGATTTTTTCACAAGACCGCCAAAGATTGCGAGAACTGGAGATAACCGTCATTCGCTAGTTCTCAGAAAGGAAAATGAAACCGCCGAAGCACTTGGAGACTTAGCGAACAAAGTAATCAAAAAGCGTGGCTTTAATGCATTCGCCAATTCGCTGGATGTTTGGGATAACCGCTGGAAGATCTAGAGAACTGGTGACTGATATTAATAGTGAACATGAACATGACTCGTTCGCTGAATCGCCAGATTGTTTTGAAATTTGATAAGACACTTCCCAATTCAGAGAACACTTGGGGAAAATAAGCACATGTACTAATAGCAACTTAAGTGACTTAAAGGCAACCAAGAAAAAGAAACAGGAGGACCACATGAAGTTTAGAAACGAGATGGAAACATTTGGAAAGACAAGACCTAGGGTAAGGGTTTTTCTGAACATGTCAAAAACCATTTTCACGACACTTTACAAACCCTAGTCCAGGTATAACACTCGCATGGAGACTTAAACCAGGAATTGGACACAAACCTAAAAATTTTTTTAGGATACCCAACACAATACATCATTGAATGTTCCACCCCAAATTCCTACTGAACCTTTTCCATAGACTATCAAGACAGTGTTATTCCCCATGAGAATATGAGGAATGGGAGAAGCCTCAACAATAGAGAAGACCCCTTGAGAAGAAGTCATATGGTGAGAAGCACCTAAATCTAGTATTCAAGGGACCTATGAAGGGGATGCAATGGATGCCTATAATGCATGACCCTATCCAAAATCCTATCCAGATGTCAAAGATGTGGAAGAAGACTGAAAAGTAGACCCATGTGAGGTAAAAGAGGATGGAGAGGAAATAGTGCTCTTTTGAAGAAGAGCTTGCAAATTTTCAATCTATTTCTCGTAGCCATCAAATCTCTTCTGAAAATAATGTGACTCATCATGAGGTCCCTTATGACAATAGGAACATGTAGGTCTCTCAATCTTTTGTTTCTCCTTCTTAGAAGAAGATGGTGGGCCAGTAGAGTGCTAAGAAGAGGAATCTAATATTTGCTTCAGCTTTTGCTTCTGCTTTCCATTGGATGGTTCTGAAACCAATGCTTGGTTCTTTGATCCTGTTAGAGAGTCCAACTAAGTAAGTTTGGCCTGCTCTCTAGTCAAATGATCATAGAACACCACAAAAGTGGGCATGGTGAATAAAGGTCCCAAAGCATCCATGGTAGAATGAAAGGTAGAAGAGAAGATCTAAAAGTTTCCCCTAAGCTTAGACAGAATTAGATAAATGCACTTTTTATCAGTCTTTTTCTTTCCACATTCATGTAACAAAGATCTTTGTTGTTTGAACTTCATTAGAAAGTCCTCAATAGAAGGAAAAGAATCAGGTACAAGAGAGGTAAGCTCTGCCTCAATCTGAAGTGCTCTAAACTCATTCACTATACCAAACAAGGTGTTTAGCTTGGTCCACATAGCTAGAGGGGTATTGCACCCATCAAGATGAAACTACAAGCTATCTGATACTTGTAAAGCAATCAACCCCATAGCCTTATCCATCTTTTTCCGATGCTGCATGATCTCAAATGGCCTCTATAATACTAGTTACACTGCATCTAGACAAGACCAGAGCCCTTTTGAATGGAGAAGTCATGTCATCAGGGTTTTCCATGTGTGATAATTATGTGGGGTCAGAAGTTCTAGACAAGAAGAGGTCTTAGCCATATTTTTTAGAAGGGGTTTTTGTTTTGAAAAATATTTGGTTTAATTGATAGAAACAAGAAAATAACACCCCCCCACAATCCAAATATCAAACCCCTAAGCCTAGAATGATATGTTTTATCAAGAGAAGAGAAACAAATCTTTAGATCTAAATCTTGTGCACCTTGAAAAAATTCTGATGAAAATAGGTAGAAATTTTAATGGTGCTCGAGAAGAACTTTCTGATGTTTCTTCCGGATTAAAAAATGGGGCTAATTTGAGCAAATTAGCCCCTTCAGAATGCAAGAAAGAGAATCTGGATTTGATAGAAAAAATAGAAAGCTAGGTGGTAAAAAACACCAGATTAACTTCCATGAGAGCGTTGGGCTCATAACTAGCATTCTGGTGATATCTTGTTTCCCCAATTTCGATACCGTATGCTCAAGTTATGAGCAAAATACCAACTGGTGCACTAGAGAGCCCAAAAAATGGTGCAAATGAGGATGATGCATGTTGACATCATCGAATGATGGGCTTAAATTTGATGGCCAAATGGCTGTCATTGCCCCAAAAAATATATATTCAAAATCACATGCACACCTCGAGATTTGTGCCAAGGCTTTCAGATTGTTTTGCCTCGATTTGAGTCCTATTTTTTTTGTCTTTATTTGTGTGCCAGACAAAAAATTTTTTGACTCATTTTGCATAACATTTTGTACAAATTTCACCTCAGGAAGCATGCCAATTTGTACAATTTCCACCTCACGAAGCGTCACTATCAAGCTTATGCTACCCAAAAAAAGCTCCAAAATGCAAAGTTGTCCAAATTGGACGTGCCTTATATCGAAATAGGGGTTTTTGGGTGTTGCGAGCTCAACGGTGAGGTCTGTTTGAACTCAAAGTGCACCAAAATTTAGGGACCCCCTAATTTCAATTTTAAAAAAATAAAAAAGCCCTAATCTGAATCCTTCAAACACGAACAAGCTATAGCAGATTAGGCTCTGATACCATGTAAGATTTGAGCAATACAAATCCACAAAATCCGAAGATCACCTACATACAAAAACTTGTTACAAGGAAGTAAAGACAAGAAGAGGGTAAGGGTTTGACTCCAAAATATGAAGAAGAAAATATCTTCAAATAATGAATGAGTAAAATATATAATGGATCATCCATATAAAGGAGATCGAAAGCCTTGAAAGGAAACCCTAGTGCATGTAATAATTAGTTAAATTATTACAAGACTAATGCATGCAAGTTTATATTTAAAACAACAAGTGCATAAGTTTAAATCAACTAGTGCATGTGTGTTTAAATATAAACAACTAAAAATAAAAGTGTTGGCATCTTAAGAAAGAAGTAAAGTTAATTGATAAAATTAATACTTTACTCTAACAGATCACAATTAATTTTTATAATCAAAATCAGTGAGTTTCTAAAGTTAAAAAAATAGTTTAGTTTTTAGTTAATTTTGAGTCAGTATTTCCTATTTTCTGATTGGTCAGTTATATTTTAAAGCAAGGACTGATAAGAACTTACAAACACAATATATTTTGTGTAACATAAAATAATTTTTTTTATTCAACTATTGTCAAACGTATTTTGTTTTATCAGAAGTTTATATTATTTGATACAAAACATAGTATATTTTCTATCGATCGATCATTTTTTAATAAATATAGCGGAACAAAACTATGCATGTTTTGATGCCGGAATTCATCTTAACATACTTCATTTTGTCCACACAAGTCTTGAAGTTTCGTTGCCAAAATAAATAGTTTTACACAAATACTGTTTTGGCTTCAAAATAAATAGTTTCAGACAAATGAAGGCTATTAGCCATTTAATATTTTGTTGAATGACACAATACATATTTTCTTTTGTATCACCATAAAATTTGTAAATTTATGCATGGCCACAAAATGCATAATGTTTTTCTTCGGGAGCTCTCGCAACAATCTTTGTTTTGGCTACGTTACTACTTAAGCATCATGACCAAATAGCCAAATAAGAGCTTACAAACATGAAATCTGTTGTGGACCATAGTTTGATTATTTTTTATTCACATGGTGTTGCTAGATGTATTATGTTTTATGGAAATGTTGCATTTTTTTGGTACATAATGCAAGTCTCTATTTTTGGATGTGCATCTGTAAACTTGTGATATGAGAAGAAATTTGGTTGATTTCAGTAAAAAATATAGTAGAAGACTATGCATATTTTGAAACCAGAATTCATCTAAACATCATTTATTTTGTCCACACAAGTCTTGAAGATTCGTTGCCAAAATAAAGAGTTTTAAATAGATATTATTTTGGTATCCAAATAAATAATTTCAAACAAATAATGTTTTATTAAATGACACAATACAATGTTTTGTTGGATGCCTTGTAGACAAGCTTTTTGGAAAAATTCTCATCCTCACCAGTGCAATGTGGTTGCCAAATAAATAGTTTCAAAAAATATGGGTTTTGAGTATCATGGTATTAGTTCTTGTCTATGCATAGGTAGGGAATTATGTTTTCAGTTAAGGTCACAATTAATTTTCATAATCAAAATCAGTGAGTTTCTAAACTTAAATAATTAGTTTATTTTTTAGTTAATTTTGAGTGAGTAGTTCCTATTTTCTAATTGGTCAATTATATTTTAAGGCAAGGACTAATAAGCGCTTGCAAACATGATATGTTTTGTGTAACATAGTATATTTATTTTTTATTCGAATGTTGTTAAACGTATTTTGTTTTATTAGAAGTTTATATTGTTCAATACAAAACATAGTATATTTGGTATCGATCAATCATTTTTTATAAGCAGAACATACCTATAAATGCTTTGACACCGGAATTAATTTTAACATAATTTGTTTTGTCCACACAAGTCTTGAAGTTTCATTGCCAAAATAAATAGTTTTACACAAATATTGTTTTGGCTTCCAAATAAATAGTTTCAAACAAATGAAGGCTACTAACTATTTAATATTTTTTTGAATGACACAATAAATACTTTCTTTTGTATTGCTACAAAAAATTTTAATTAATTTATCAGGACAAAATACATAATGTTTTGCTTCAGAAGCTCTCACAACAATCTTTGTTTTGGCTATGTTATTGTTTAAGTGAAATGGCCAAATAGCAAAATAATCTCTTACACACATGAAATGTGTTGCAGACCATAGTATAATAATTTTTTATTCGCATGGTGTTGTTAGACATATTATGTTTTAAGGAAATGTTGTTATTTTTTAGTACATTCAATGCAGGTCTCGATTTTTGGATGTGCATCTATAAACTTGTGATATAAGAATAAATTTGGTTGATTTTAGTTGAACTATAGCAGAAGAAGGCTATGCATGTTTTGAAACCAGAATTCATCTCAACATGATTTGTTTTGTCCACACAAGTCTTGAAGTTTCATTGCCAAAATAAACAGTTTTACACAAATATTGTTTTGGCTGCCAAATAAATAGTTTCAAACAAATGAAGGCTATTAGACATTAAATATTTTGTTGAATGACACAATACACACTTTCTTTTGTATCGTTATAGAATTTGTAAATTAATTTATTGGGACAAAAACACATAATGTTTTTCTTCTGGAGCTCTCACAACAATCTTTGTTTTGGCTACGTTACTCTTTAAGCGTCATGGCCAAAAAGTCAAATAAGTTCTTACAAACATAAAATGTGTTGCGGACCATAATATAATTAGTTTTTATTCACATGGTGTTGTTAGACATATTATGTTTTATGGAAATGTTGTAATTTTTTGGTACACTCAATGGAGGTCTTGATTTTTGGATGTGCATCTGTAAACTTATGATAAGAGAAGAAATTTGGTTGATTTCAATCAAAATATAGAGGAAGAAGACTATGCGTATTTTGAAACCGAAATTCATCTGAACATGATTTGTTTTGTCCACACAAGTCTTGAGGATTCGTTGCCAAAATAAAGAGTTTTAAACAAATATTATTTTGGTATCTAAATAAATAGTTTCAAAAAAATAATATTTTTTTAAATGACACAATACATATCCAACATGAATCACTACAAAGGTTGTTGGATGCCTTGTAGAAACTTTTTTGGAAAAATTCTTATCCTCACCAGTACAACATGGTTACCAAATAAATAGTTTCAAACAATGTGTTTTGAGTGTCGTGGTATTAGTTCTTTTCTATGCATAGGCAGGGAATTATGTTTTCAATTGAGGTCACAATTAATTTTCATAATCAAAATCTGTGAGTTTCTACAGTTAAAAAATTAGTTTATTTTTTAGTTAATTTTGAGTCAATATTTCCTATTTTCTGATTGGCCAGTTATATTTTAAGGGAAGGACTAATAAGTGCATGCAAACACGATATATTTGTGTAACATAAAATAAATATTTTTTATTCGACTGTTGTCAAATGTATATTGTTTTATTAGAATTTTATATTGTTTGATACAAAACATTGTAAATTTTATATCGATCGATCATTTTTTTTATAAATATAGAGGAATAAATATATGGATATTTTGATGCCAAAATTCTTCTTAACCTATTCATTTTGTCCACAAAAGTCTTGAAGTTTCGTTGCCAAAATAAAATTTTTTACACAAATATCATTTTGGTTGCCAAATAAATAGTTTCAAACAAAAAGGCTATTAACCATTTAATATATTGCTGAATGACACAAAACATACTTTCTTTTGTATTGCTATATCATTTGTAATTTAATTTATCAGGACAAAACACATAATGTTTTTCTTCGGAAGCTCTCACAACAATCTTTGTTTTGGCTATGTTATTCTCTAAGCGTCATGGCCAAATAGCCAAATAAGCTCTTACAAACATGAAATGTGTTGTGGACCCTAGTATAATTATTTTTTATTCACATGGTGTTGTTAGATGTATTATGTTTTATGGAAATGTTGAATTTTTTTTGGTACATTCAATGCAGGTCTTGATTTTCAAATGTGCATTTGTAAACTTGTGATATGAGAAGAAACTTAGTTGATTTCAGTAAAAATATAGCAGAATAAGACTACACATGTTTTGAAACCGGAATTCATCTAAACATGATTTATTTTGTCTACACAAGTCTTGAGGATTCATTCCCAGAATAAAGAGTTTTAAACAAATATTATTTTGGTATCCAAATAAATAATTTCAAACAAATAATATTTTATTAAATTACACAATACAATGTTTTGTTGGATGCCTTGTAGAAAAATGTTTTTAGAAAAATTATCATCCTTGATAGTACAATGTGGTTGCCAAATAAATAGTTTCAAACAATATGTGTTTTGAGTGTCGTGGTATTATTATTTTTATTCACATGATGTTGTTATTAGTCCATGCAGGCTATTGTGAGCACTGTAGCAGAAAAAAACTATTTCTTAATAAATATAGCGGAAAAAAATGAATAAGTGCTTACAAACATGATATGTCATGGCCAAATAGCCAAATAAGCACATACAAACATGAAATGCATTGCGGACCATTGTATAATTATTTTTTATTCGCATGGTATTTTTACACATTATATTTTATGGAAATATTGTATTTTTTTGGTACACTCAATGCAGGTTTCAATTTTTGGATTTGCATCTGTAAACTTGTGATATGAGAAGAAATTTGGTTGATTTAAGTAAAAATATAGCGGAAGAAGACTGCATGTTTTGAAACCAGAATTCATCTGAACATGATATGTATCCAACATGAATCATTGCAAGGGTTGTTGGATGACTTGTACATAATTTTTTTGGAAAAATTCTCATCCTTGCTAGTACAATGTGGTTGCCAAATAAATAGTTTCAAACAATATGTGTTTTGAGTGTCGTGGTATTAGTCCTTGTTTATGCAAAGGTAGGGAATTATGTTTTTAGTTGAGGTCACAATTAATTTTCATAATCAAAATTAGTGAGTTTTTTAAGTTAAAAAATCATTTTATTTTTTGGTTAATTTTGAGTCAGTATTTCCTATTTTCTAATTGGTCAGTTATATTTTAAGGCAAAGACTAATAAACACTTGCAAACACGATATATTTTGTGTAACATAAAATATATTTTTTTATTCAACTATTGTCAAACATATTTTGTTTTATCAGAAGTTTATATTGTTTGATACAAAACATAGTGTATTTTGTATCAATCGATCATTTTTTGATAAATAGAAAAGAACAAAACAATGCATGTTTTGAAACTAGAATTCATCTCAACATGATTTGTTTTGTCCACACAAGTGTTGAAGTTTCGTTCCAAAAATAAATAGTTTTACACAAATATTGTTTTGGCTTCCAACTAAATAGTTTCAAACAAATGAACGATATTAACCATTTAATATTTTTTTGAATGACACAATACATACTTTCTTTTGTATTGCTATATAATTTGTAATTTAATTTATTGAGACACAATACATAATGTTTTGCTTCGAGAGGTTTCACAACAATCTTTGTTTTGGCTACATTATTCTTTAATCATCATGGCCAAATAGCCAAATAAGCACCTACGAACATGAAATGTGTTACAGACCATAGTATAATTATTTTTTATTCGCGTGGTGTTGTTAGACTTATTTTTTTATTCACATGGCTTTTTTTGGCTACGTTACTCTTTAAGTGTCATGGCCAAATAGCCAAATAAGTGCTTATAAACATGAAATGTGTTTTGGACCATAGTATAATTATTTTTTATTCACATGGAGTTGTTAAACATATTATGTTTTATGGAAATGTTGTAATTTTTTGGTACACTCAATGGAGGTCTCTATTTTCAAATGTGCATTTGTAAACTTGTGATAAGAGAAGAAATTTGGTTGATTTCAATAAAAATATAGAAAAAGAAGACTATGCATGTTTTGAAACCAGAATTCATCTAAACATGATTTGTTTTGTCGACACAAGTCTTGAGTATTCGTTGCCAAAATAAAGAGTTTTAAATAGATATTATTTTGGTATCCAAATAAATAGTTTCAGACAAATAATATTTTGTTAAATGACACATATGTATCCAACATGAATCACTGCAAAGGTTGTTGGATGCCTTGTACACACTTTTTTGGAAATATTGCTATCCTCACCAGTACAACATGGTTGCCATATAAATAGTTTCAAACAATATGTGTTTTTAGTGTTGTGTTATTAGTCCTTATGTATGCATAGGCAAGGAATTATGTTTTCAATTGACATCAAAATTAATTTTCATAATCAAAATCAGTGAGTTTCTAAAGTTAAAAAATTAGTTTATTTTTTAGTTAATTTTCAGTAAGTATTTCCTATTTTCTTATTCACTAGTTATATTTTAAGGCAAGGACTAATAAGCACTTGCAAACATGATATGTTTTGTATAACAAAAAATAATTATTTTTTATTCAACTTTTGTCAAAAGTATTTTGTTTTATTAGGAGTTTATATTGTTTGATAGAAAACATAGTAGATTTTTTATCGATGGATCATTTTTTTATAAATATAGCGGAATAAATCTATGCATGTTTTGATGTCGGAATTATTCTTAACATAATTTGTTTTATCCACAAAAGTCTTGAACTTTTGTTGTCAAAATAAATAAATTTACACAAATATTATTTTGGCTACCAAATAAATAGTTTCAAACAAAAAAGCTATTAACCATTTAGTATTTTGTTGAATGACACAAAACATACTTTCTTTTGTATCACTATAGCATTTGTAAATTAATTTGTCAAGACAAAACACATAATATTTTTCTTCGGAAGCTCTCGTGCAACAATCTTTGTTTTGGCTATGTTATTCTTTAAGAGTCATGGCCAAATATCCAAATAAGCTCTTACAAACATGAAATATGTTGCGAACCATAGTATAATTTTTTTTTGTACACACAAGTCTTGAATATTTGTTGGCAAAATAAAGATTTTTAAACAAATATTATTTTGGTATCCAAATAAATATTTTCAAACAAATAATGTTTTATTAAATTACACAATACAATGTTTTGTTGGATGCCTTGTAGACAAACTTTTTTGGAAAAATTATCATCTTTGGCAGTACAACGTGGTTACCAAATAAATAGTTTCAAACAATATGTATTTTAAGTGTCATGGTATTATTATTTTTATTCACATGATGTTTTTATTAGTCCATGAAGGCTATTGTCGACACTGTAGCATAAAAAATTTATTTGGTAATAAATATAGTAGAACAAAACTAATAAGCACTTGTAAACACGATATGTCATGGCCAAATAGCCAAATAAGCTCATACAAACATAGCATGTGTTGGAGACCATAGCATAACTATTTTTTATTCACATGGTATTGTTAGACATGTTATATTTTATGGAAATATTATATTTTTTGGGTACACTCAATGCAGGTTTCAATTTTTAGGTGTCCGTCGGTAAACTTGTGATATGAACACGTGTCCTGAAAGATCCAAACAAGTAAAATATAGTAGTGAGAATTATAATGTTGTGTCAACAACTAAATCAAATCAAGCAATGATATATATAGAAGGAAGAAACAGTCATAAGCCCATGGCCTTAGGAAATCAAGTACAGTAAATAATAGTTGTAATACCCCAAAAATGGGCTATAAGTTCATTAACCTCTATATCAACATATTGAATGAAATCGACATCAAAGTCCTAACCAAAGGCACATCTGAACATCATCGAAAACTAATTGATTATCTTAAATTCTGCATCGAGGAATATTCTTAGCAATATTTCTAACTATCTTAATTATCTTTAATTTAATAATTATTTGGCAATAAATCACATTTAACCTAAGTTTGATTAATTGAATATTTTCATATTTAATTAATTAGATTTAATATTTGCCACTTAATTATTTAATTAAATTTAATTCTATCTATTATTAATTGTATTATTTAATTTTGACAATAAATCCAAATATCCTATGAATAATTGATTAAATTCTTATTTAATTAATTAAAGCAAGTTGTCATTATTTAATAATTAGTTTTTAATAAAAGCTTGATTAAATAATTGATTAACCCATAAATCAATTGTTTTAATTTTAAAATCAGTTAAGTTGGAAATAAATCACTTTATTATTAAATTAATTCATAAATAAAACATGCACAATCAAGAAAAGCAGACAACTATCAATTATCAATTAAAGCTAAACTCTATTTTGAGTTAAACTCTGCTTTTGCATGTTTTTGTGAATTAAATTATCTTTATTATCAGATAACTCAAAAATCAACCTGAATTATTTGAGTGATTTATGGATTTTTTTCATGCACCTCCAAAGCCCTAGATTTGTATAAAACCAAGGCTCAGCTCTTCATAATTCATCTCATATTTTTGCACAATCACACTGGAGAATTGCGATTGGAAGGCTCAAAGCTTATTGCAAATCAACATTGTTGTGAGATCAATTTCAAATTCATAGCTTTCATATTATTGTTAGAATTTTCATTCTCATATCATATCATTTCTAGATTAGCATCATAGATCAATTTCCATATTAGCATAGATTCATATCAAGTTTTTATCATATCATTGCATAGAAAATATCAAAAATATAGATTAATTGCATTCATATTTCATATCTCATATTAGTTTTGCATTTCAAATCCTTCATTTAGGTGTCGTCTAGGTCACTGATCTCGATAGCAATCTGAGAACATCAATCCCACACCTACTAGAAGGCAGTAAATCGCTTGGTTAAATTAGATTTCAATTTTGCACGATTTTGATTTTTGCTAACCTCTAATGTTTTACTGAAGTGTTGTGTCTACAGATCAGGTACAATTTTCACACACACTTTTTTGGCACCCACCGTGGGGCCCTAAAATAGGCTTCCCTTCATTTCTATCAATCTTCTATCAATTCTCTATCAAAGCTGTCCATACAGTGCGATTTTTAATTTCAGTCCGTACAGTGTCGTACGAGTTTTTCAAACTGTCGTACGAGTTCTTGCAGACTGTCATTTCATTGGACACCCAGTGTCATCTGGGAGCACACCCACTATCATACGAGTTTCTAACAAAACTCATATGAGTTTGAGCCTATTGTCATACGATAGTTGACCGAGTATCATTTCATCAGGTACCCACTATCGTTTGGAAGCTGGATTATCATTTCATCAGACACCCAGTGTCGTACGAGTTTATAGACTGTCATCTAGGAACATACCCACTGTGGTATGAGTTTTGGCATTAGGATTTGACTATCATATGGTAACATACCCACTGTCATACGAGTTTTGGCATTAGGATTTGACTATCGTATGGTAAGAGACCCACCGTCGTATGAGTTTCAGCATCATGATTTGACTATCATATGGTAAGAGACCCGCTGTTGTATGAGTTTCAGCATTAGGATTTGACTATCATATGGTAAGAGACCCACTCTCGTACGAGTTTTGGCATCAGGATTTGACTATCGTATGGTAAGAGACCCACTGTCGTACGAGTTTTGACATCAGGATTTGACTGTCGTATGAAAAGAGACCCACTGTCGTACAAGTTTAGGTACCAGATTTCAATTGTCATTTCATTTTTCTAGGTAGTTTGTCAGATTTGATTTTCAAATTTTGACTAACAGTTAACCCTAACAATTGAAATTTGTTGTTTCTGACTGATTTCTACTGGGTTTGATTCGAAAAAATACAAGAATTGCTAAAAATCAGGTAAACATCTACTAAGCATGTTGTGAGGATTCCAGGTATTCTCCTTCATCTAATAACATTTTGATTTGGACTTAAAATAAATCTCTCGTGTGTCTAGCTTGAGTGCTTTTCATGCTTTTGTTTTACACACTTGCATAATTGATACTAGGTTGTGACACCTTAGGTATTTATTGGTAGTCTTAGATTACTTGTGATTGATCTTAATTGCTATTTTGGGTTATTGGACTCGCTAATCCACCGGCCCCTAATTTTCACCCCGTGGTTGCAATATCAGTGCCACATTAAAGGGGAGGGGTCAATAGGACAGAAGCATTAAGTGTTCCACTTGGCAACCCATTTGTGCTTTTAAGAACTCACTTGTTTCCTAGGTTGTGGACTCGTTTCTAGCTTGTGTGAGGTGTTAAGTGTTCCACCTTGTGGACTCACCTCATATTTTCTTTTAGTGTTAAGTGTACCAGCTTGTGCTTCTGAATACTTTTGCATAGATTTTATTTCGAGAATATATCTGTACTCACATAGTAATTAGGCCCCATGAACACTATTTGTGGATCTTGAGAGAGTGGGTTCCTAGCGAAACCCTTCTCAACAAGGGATCCCTTGTAGGTGGGGAGGATACTTAGTGCATTTCACATTCTACTTGGTTAGTGCATCTTCTCTTATTGATTGATACATTCTCTCCCCACAGAGGTTGATAGATCATGTGGGGTTGACATCACGAGCTTTGGTGAATCAAAATTGGTTAGTGCATTTTCTCTTATTGATCGATACATTCTCTTTTTGGAGAGGTTGATAGATCACATGGAGTTGACATCATAGACCTTGGTGAAGCAAAACTTTGTCTTAGCATGTCAGATTAATCTGCTTGCTTTGTTTGGGTTAAAAGTGAAAAGGTGTCAAAAACCTTGGATCTGGAGCCAAGTCCCCTTGTGGTATACTATTGTGAGTCACCTTTAGAGAGAGTTAACCGTAGCAGACAATCCCTTCATAGGGAAAACTACGTTGACGAAACCTCAAGTGGTCATAGCCATTTTCACCATGGTAGTGACAGCCGCTATATAAATGTCCTTGTGGAAGAAATCTCCACAGGTATGGTTCATTGTGGGTTGTCAGATCTCCCTAGCAGCTCCTGAAGATTAAGTTCTCAGACTGTGTCAAAACACTGGTGCACTGGGATTGGAGTTCACCCCTTTGGATCATAAAAGTTGTAGAGTCAAACCATTACTAAAAACCCTAGTGAGGCCAAATTTTTATTTTCTATGGTATATGTGCGTTATTGCAAAACATTTTGGAACATACACAATTAGCACTTCTGAGGATTAGAATGAATAAGTCACTTGATTGTTCATGCACAAGGTTGCTTTTTCCCTTGTTCATTATTTTCAGACATGCTTCAAATCACTTGCTATTTTGTGTGCTTGTTTATCTATTTGGTTATTGAAAACGGACAAATTTGTTACAATCCTCAAATCTGGACATTGAAATTTGTAAACAATTCAAATCTGAAAACCCTAAAATTTGCAAAATTTGAAGTGAAATTCCTTTCTGGAGTCAAAAGACATTTTAGGAGGTCATAAAGTTATACGAGTTTCTATCAAGTGTCGTTTCATTACTGCCCATCTGTCATATGATTGAGTACCTAGTGTCATATGAGTTTTCATGCCCACAAATTCTAAAAGTTAAAATCCTACTTGCAACTATCGTATGAGTTTTTCAACTGTCATTTCATTTCCTACCAATTGTCATATGAGTCTGCAAAAATTCATTTGGGAAAATTTTGAAAAGTTGTCAGAAAATTGTCAAATTTGCCAGATACTTCAGCTTTTACAACCTATTTCTAGAATCTGTCATACAAATCACTGTGTCAAGAACATAGTAGTAGCTATTGAGAATCAGTACACATGTCTCAAAGAATCAGTACACAAGAGGAAGAATCTCTAATCACCGCTATGATGAAACAGCTACAAGCTATGCAAGTTGAAATTAACAATCTTAAGAAAGAAAAGGAACCTAAAGAGTTCTCCATGGAATCTCTATACTCTTTTCCATTTGATAAAGACTTGTACATGTCACCATGCCCCCAAATAGAATTTGAGCATCGTGATAACCCTTATGATACCTCTTCCACAGAGAGTGACACATCCAGCTTTGGAGACTATGATGACTATGACAACAGACAATGTAATGATACCTATGACACCTCTGTTCCTAAGAGTCCTCCTCATCATGTGTTCCTACTTACTACAAATGGGCCATCACATTGGATAGATCATGATGGTGATCCATATGATTCTGATTTTGAAAGAGATTTTGATGGCTTTTGTGGATAATACCTTGATTATGATCCATCTACTACTGCTGAGGACTATAAAATGCATCTTGCTAGCTTGAAGCATCAATATTATAAGAATCCTTCTCCTAAAGACTCTCCTACTGAAAATAAAGATTATCTTCTCAAGCAAGGTCATGTTAATGTTGAACCTTTGTCTAGTGATGGTTCCCTTCCATCCCCTACTTCCTCTGATACTCGTACATTTCCTAAAGCTTCTGAGTCTTTCAAATCTTTCACAGAACCTTCAGCTGACACAAGCCCTGATACTTTTCATACGGCTCCCTATAGTTATCCTCTAGGGCTACCCCTTAAAGAAACTCAAGCTAACCTTCACTTGGCTACAAATACTTTCAATAATGCTAAACCTAAAGAGCCTATGCCTTCATATGCTACAATGCCTACTTCAGCTAGTCCTTCCCCATCTCTTCCAAAGTATTCCATACAATCCCAACATGTTTCCTTGTCCTTAGAAGTGGATCCATGTCAAGAGGACTCTAAAAATGATGAAGAAAAGAACATAAAGAAAGATCAAGATCAAGAACCCTCCATGTAATCCAATCCCTTTTGTGATGTCTCTTATCCACTTCAGGGTTCTTTTGATCCTGCACACCCTTTTTCATGCATTACACCATGTCTTAAGTCTTCTCCTAAGCAAGATCAGGCTACTACTTACACTGTAGAGCTTAGTGAGAATAAAAATAACCTTACTATGCTTGTGCTTTCCAAAGATGATACTTCCATTAAGGTTGGTAAAAATGGTGTTGTTACTTCCAATGTTAAGCCTATTGAAAATCAAGAGAAAAATTATGTGCTTATGCTATCCAAAGATCCTTGTCAAGATCAAAGTCTTCCATCTTCTTATTCTACCACTCCATGTTTGTTTCCACTTTCTACTCTTCCTAAGTCTTTGCAAGCTTTGAAAAATCCTATCAAAGAAGGTTCTCCTATTCAAGATGTACTTGATCCTATTGAAAATTCTAATACTCACTCTAAAGATGCTGATATCCTTGGTTGTCATATAGATGCTGATGAACTTGTTGATTATCCTTTTGTGTCTTCCACTTCCATCCTTGGACCTCTTCCACCACTACTAAGAGCTTCATGTATGCCTTCCATCTTGGGTCCTTATGTCCCTTCACTTTCCCCTCCTAACTCTCCTAATTCACCATCCATCTTGGGTCCTTACATCTCTCCATCTCCTATCTTTCCTCAAGATCAACATAGATGCATACCCTTGAATCTTTTTCATCCACCCACCCATCTAAACCAATTATATCCTCTGTCTTCTTCCACAAGTCCCAAGTTTTTTGGAAGTAACTTGAATGTTCAATACAAGAAAAAGAAGAAATACAAGAATCCATCAAGAAAAGAAGATCACCATGTCTCCTCTAAATGACATGGAGGCATAAAGTCAAAAGAGATATCTAAGAAAAAAATTACAAGACAAGTATGGGTTCCAAAATCCATCGTTGAAGATATTCTCTCTAGATCATCAAAAGGAAATAAAAATCCTATGGCTATATGGATTCCAAAATCTCTCTTGAAAGAGTCTGGTGTTGAGCAAAAAGTGAAGTTGACATTCAAGCTTCCAAGGGCTTCCACTTCATCTTCTTGCAAAAGCATTCCTCCATTCCATGTGCCTAAACCACAACCTCTGCTATCCATTCACCATATTCCTTCACGTATTCCTTCATTCATGTTTCCTCCACCCTCTCACCATCCTTAAAGGTATGTGTTTACATTGATCTTACCTTCCTTTCCATTTACCCTTTCACAATCCTTCCATTCATTATCCTACCTTCTATCATTTTTCCTCATTTGCCTATTCCTCCTATCTTCCAACCTCACTTGCTTTACATAAAACCTTATCCTCCATTTTTCTTTTCCATCTCCCTTTCCCTATCAGCATCTTTAAGCATATCATTTTGAATCCTTGGCATATCATGGTTTATCCTTTCAAGGAGCATTATCTAAAGAGCTTGCCTTCTTCTAAAAAAAATTTAAAAAAATAAAATTGAAAATGTGCCTTGGTGAAAACCTGGAAACAGGTGCCTTGGTAGCACAAGTAAAAAGAAATAAATCCATCCTATGGTGAAAACCACTCCCTTGTGGCACCTTGGATAAGTACCGTGATGAAAACTTGGCAACCAAGCATCATGCATAGTTCTTCTACATATTTCATTCATTCCATCTTCTCTCTTTGATCTTGACAATGTTGATCTATACACAAACATTTGGCTATTTTGTGAGCCATCTTACGATGATCTTTCTTTCATTCCTTCCATGTTTAGCCTTCATATCCATCTTCCTCAATTCATTTTCACATATCATAATCCCTTTCCCCTTTGGTCTTGATCTAAAAAAAAAAGAAAGAAAGAGTAGAACACGATGATTTGAAACCTCTTGACATGTCTCCTCCTTTGGACTACATCCTGTCCTTTGGCATTACGATTTTGTGACTTATCCTATATTGGCCTTTCATTGCTTGTCCAAATGCGCTTTACATGACAATTTTTCCCTAGCTTGGGTATTCTTGAGGAGTTTTCCCTTGAGGATTTCTTCCTTTCATTCTCCTTCATTCTCTTGTCTTCCATCTCATCCACCAACTTGCTAATCCCTCTTGTTCTCCACCTTGCTAGACATTGGGACTGCATGATATGATCTTGTTTGGGAGTTTGCAAATGGAAAAAGATGCTATCAAATATACCAAGTATCAAAACAAGTGTCAGAACCAGTATCAGAACTAGTATCAGAACAAGTATTAGAACCAGTATCAAAACAAGTATCAGAACTAGTATCAAAACAAGTATCATAACCAATATCAGAACAAGTATCAGAATACCTACTAGGGCTACTCCTTTCACTTTAGTTTATGGGTCTGAAGTGGTACTACCTATTGAGGTCAAAATCCCATCAGTAAGAATCAAAATGCATGGCTAGTAACTAATGATAAATACAAAGTGTCTAGGTTCCAAGAACTTGAGATACTAGATGAGCACAGACAAGCAGCATATGATCATCTCAGAGTATATCAGAAGAGATTGTCTAGAGGCTACAACAAGAAAGTCAGACATAGAGAATTTCAAGTTGGTGATCTAGTCTTGAGAGAAAATCCTAAAAATCAATCCCATCGAGAATGCAAGGGGAAGTTTGAACCCAACTGGCTGGGCCCCTTTGTTATCACTGCTACTTTTGGCTCTGGTGCCTATCAACTCTCAATGACTAAAGGAGAACAGCTCTAAGAACTAATCAACATTCTCCATCTAAAGAAATTCTATGCCTAAGGCATTCAGTCTATGGTTAAATATCCTGAAAGAATCCTAAAAATCAGAAAAAGTCCTGAAAAAATGAACATCTTGGTGAAAACCTAGCAATAGGTGCCTTGATGATTCACAAAAAAAGTAAAAAATATGAAAATTTTTTTAAAAAATGAAAAAAAAAAAAGTGCCTTGGTGAAAACCTGGAAATAGGCACCTTGGTAGCAAAAATAGAATCTCTGCCAAGATGGTGAAAACCCAGCAAACGGGTGCCACTTGTTCAAAATGCTCCATCTATGAGCGCAATCTTGGTCTTTCCTAGCTTTCAGTCTTCTTTAGTTTGTATATATCCTTGTTTCAATAAAGTCAGTTTGTACACCAATCAGCTCAAGCGTCTGTATCCTATCAATGTTCAAACTTGGGGGCAATCAATGTCATATCCTATGGTCTCCAATGTATCTTAGACGTGTCATATCCAGTCAAAGTCCTTTGAAGCTTCAAGATGGGTCAGTCAGTTAGTCTCATCTCCAGAAAGGATTTTGCATCTACAACAACGCAATCAAACATCAAACATCAAACTGAAAACAATCTATGCTTTTTTACATGCTTTTATCTCCTTGTATGCTTACTGATTCGCATTGAGATTTTTGCATATTGTGTCCCTTCGAGCTCTTTGATGATGTCCTTTATAGGATTTAGAGAGTGATGATTGGGGGCATAATCTTTTCTTTATTTTCTGCTTGTATGTGAAAATCTAAACAACTTTGGAAATTCTAGATTGAAATGGTGTCTGACTATAAGAGCCTCTATCTCGAATTGGATGGCCATGCGTACCTCGACCATTGATACCCAAAAAATTCAAGGAAGTTTGATCTAACTATTGTCTTTTTGAGTGAGTTCTTTCTCCTATTGTGAAACGTGACCTTACCCAAGGATGTGAACAATAAAGGTTCACTATGGGTAATTCACATCAGATTTAGAATGATCTCTTGATTTCTTGATGTGTATGTTAAATGCAAATTGCTATATCAAAATGGACATGATATTCAGGTCATCCTGGCGTTTGTGCCTAGGTGCCTATATTTAATCTGACATTCTGAAAACAAAATCAATATTCATATATCCATGGTTGTTGACCAGTGGGTGTTGTATTGATTCTCGTGCATACAAATCAATATTCATATGTCTATGGTTTTATAGCTAGTGGGCATTGTATTGATTTATCCAATTACCTAAAAGTTCAGTGATGATAACAAATCGACACATGATCAGTGACTAGGTCCTAGGTCCTAGGTTGCATTTCATTTTGCATGTCTCTTTGCATTTTTGCATCTTTGCATGATCTCACAATGATTAAACGAACTTCAAAGCTTAAACGATTCTTCAAATCGCATCTTCAAATCTAACAAGAGTTGAATCTCACATGAAGGTTCCTCCAATGAAATAGCAAGTAGAATCCTTTTTTCGGATCAAAATCAAAATCTGAGATTGTTTATATTATTAACTACTTGCATAATCAACCTTCGATCATCAAAGAAATCTAGCATTCAACTTAATTGATTATCTTACATCAAACTATCAAAATTTCAACTTGGTCAACTATGGTCAACTCATGGTTTAAACTAGTCAAACTTGGTCGTCTGGACCTCTAAACGATGTCGAATGCATTCTCAAACATGTTTAACCACTTCTCAAATCAATTAACGTGCTTCTAAACCATTCAACGCTGACTTTTCTTGTCAGATTTCAATTTTCATCCCCAAGGGGGCATGGTATTTCACATCATTCAAAGTCTATAATCTAATTTGAAATCATATCTTTATTAAAATCATATCTTTCCTCAGTAATCAAGACAACAACCACGTCTAGTTGCTGACTCATCAAAACTCCTCATTGCTTGGGGAAAATCTATCATCACTTGGGGCATATCAAATTCATCAAGATCCATATCAATCTGGTATTCTCCTAATCTTGTAAACTGTATCAATTTTTGCAACCATCGAATCATAGTGTTCTTTCCTTGGTTCTTCGGCAACTGAAGGATTCAGATGTGATACCTGCTAGTTCTGCTAAGACAATCGAGTCTAGAACTGGTCACTCACTTCTTTGCAATCCTAAGGTTTGGAATCAGGCATTTTGACACTTTTTCGCAATCATAGGTTCATTTGCTGTTATAGTGAACATTATCTTTGGTCATTCAGGACCTATTATCTTCATATCAAATATTTCAATCAGCTTCTGTCTCATATCAATTATCAATTTTGAATCAGTTTCATATCTTTATCAAACACATACTATCTTTGAACCACTGTGCTTCGCACAACAATTCAAAGAGGGGCAGAATGTAATACCCCAAAAATGGGCTATAAGTTCATTAACGTCTATATCAACATATTGAATGAAATCAACATCAAAGTCCTAACCAAAGGCACATCTGAACATCATCGAATCCTAATTAATTATCTTAAATTCTGCATCGAGGAATATTCCTGGCAATATTTCTAACTATCTTAATTATCTTTAATTTAATAATTATTTGGCAATAAATCACATTTATCCTAAGTTTGATTAATTGAATATTTTCATATTTAATTAATTAGATTTAATATTTGCCACTTAATTGTTTAATTAAATTTAATTCTATCTATTATTAATTGTATTATTTAATTTTGACAATAAATCCAAATATCCTATGAATAGTTGATTAAATTCTTATTTAATTAATTAAAGCAAGTTGTCATTATTTAATAATATAGTTTTTAATAAAAGTTTGATTAAATAATTGATTAACCCATAAATCAATTGTTTTAATTTTAAAATCAGTTAAGTTGGAAATAAATCACTTTATTATTAAATTAATTCATAAATAAAACATGCACAATCAAGAAAAGCAGACAACTATCAATTATCAATTAAAACTAAACTCTATTTTGAGTTAAACTCTGCTTTTGCATGTTTTTGTGAATTAAATTATCTTTATTATCAGATAACTCAAAAATCAACCTGAGTTATTTGAGTGATTTATGGATTTTTTTCATGCACCTCCAAAGCCCTAGATTTCTATAAAACCAAGGCTCAGCTCTTCATAATTCATCTCATATTTTTTCACAATCACGCTGGAGAATTGCGATTGGAAGGCTCAAAGCTTATTGCGAATCAACATTGTTGTGAGATCAATTTCAAATTCATAGCTTTCATATTATTGTTAGAATTTTCATTCTCATATCATATCATTTCTAGATTAGCATCATAGATCAATTTCCATATTAGCATAGATTCATATCAAGTTTTTATCATATCATTGCATAGAAAATATCAAAAATATAGATTAATTGCATTCATATTTCATATCTCATATTAGTTTTGCATTTCAAATCCTTCATTTAGGTGTCGTCTAGGTCACTGATCTTGATAGCAATCTGAGAACATCAATCCCGCACCTACTAGAAGGCAGTAAATTGTTTGGTTAAATTAGATTTCAATTTTGCACAATTTTGATTTTTGCTAACCTCTAATGTTTTACTGAAGTGTTGTGTCTACAGATCAGGTACAATTTTCACACACACAATAATCAATGGAAGCAAATAATGATGCTCTAGCCCGATAGTCTATCATGTGATGAATTGAAAACAAGTAATAGTTAATCATTTATACCCTAGGTCATCACAACAAGTAGATAATAAAAATGCAAGGATCCAACAACAATGCCCTAGTGTTAAACATGGGTCCTTAAAGATCCAAACAAGTAAAATACAACAGTGAGCATTATAATGTTGTGTTAATAACCAAATCAAATCGAGCAATGATATATATAGAAGGAAGAAATAATCACAGGTCTATGGCCTTGACCAATCAAGTAGAGTAAATAATCATCAATGGAATAAAATAATGATGCCCTAGCCTAATAGTAAATCATGCGATGAATTGAAAATAAGTAATAGTTCATCATTGATACTCTAGGTCATCACAACAAGTAGATAATAAAAAACCAAGGATCCAACAATAATGCCCTAGTATTAAATACTGGTCCTCAAAGATCTAAACAAGTAAAATAGAGGAGTGAACATTATAATGTTGTGTCAATAAAAAAATCAAATTGAATAATGATATATACAGAAGGAAGAAATAGTCATAGAGTCATGGCCTTGAGAAATCAAGTATAGTAAATAATCATCAATGGAAGCAAATAATGATGCCCTAGCCCAATAATCAATCATGCGATGAATTGCAAACAAGTAATAGTTAATCGTTGATGCCCTAGGTCATCACAACAAGAAGATAATAAAAATGCAAGGATCCAGTAATAATTCCCTAGTGTTAAATAGGGGTCCTCAAAGATCCAAACAAGTAAAATATAGTAGTGAGCATTATAATGTTGTGTCAATAACCAAATAAAATCAAACAATGATATATATAGAAGGAATAAATAGTCATAGACCCGTGGCCTTGAGAAATCAAGTATAGTAAATAATCATCAATGGAAGAAAATAATGATGCACTAGACCGATAGTTAATCATGTGATTAATTAAAAACAAGTAATAGTTAATCATTCATACTCTAGGTCATCACAGCAAGCAAATATTAAAAATGAAAGGATCCATCAATAATTCCATAGTATTAAACACGGGTCCTCAAAGATCCAAACAAGTAAAATATAGTAGTGAGAATTATAATGTTGTTTTAATAACCAAATCAAATTGAGCAATGATATATATAGAAGGAAGAAATAGTCATAGGCCCATGGCCTTGAGCAATCAAGTACAATAAATAATCATCAATGGAAGTAAATAATGATGCCCTAGCCTGATAGTTAATGATGTGATGAATTGAAAACAAGTAATAGTTAATCATTGATGCCCTAGGTCATCACAACAAGAAGATAATAAAGATAAAATGATCCAACAATAATTCCCTAGTGTTAAACATAGGTCCTCAAAGATCCAAACAAGTAAAATACAACAGTGAGCATTATAATGTTGTGTCAATAACCAGAACAAATCAAGCAATGATATATACAGAAGGAAGAAACAATTACAGGCCCATAACCTTGATCAATCAAGTATAGTAAATAATCATCAATGGAAGAAAATAATGATGCCCTAGCTTGATAGTCAATCATGAGATGAATTAAAAACAATTAATAGTTAATCATTGATTCCCTAGATCATTATATCAAGGAGATAATAAAAATTCAAGGATCTTGTAATAATGCCCTAGTGTTGAACACAAGTCCTCATTATTTGCTTTCATTGATGATTATAATGCCCTAGTGTATTTTACTTATTTGGATCTTTGAAGACCTTTGTTTAACACTGGGGAATTATTGTTGGATCCTTGAATTTTTATTTACTATTGTATCTCATGAAGCTAGGGAATTATGGATTTACAAATTGCATGATCATTTGATGGCATGCTTACTATTTGGAGGATAGCTAGATAGTTAGTTAATCATTGTAGTCGGTCTTTAGTTGGTTAGAAGTCTTTATTAGTGTTGATCCATCTTAGTGGAGGGGGGATGTGGAGTTGTTGTGTGTAAAGAACCATTTTCAAATGGTATTCATTCAATGAACAAAAACATTCTCTGCAAATTGTGAATCTTCCCGCAGGGTACAATCAGCCCATGCAGTGCCTTCAAACGTGTTTTGTGGTGTATTAGTGATTGGATCATGATGTAAGATCATTGGCTTGGGTTTTATTTACATGTCCAAACATTTATTTCAGTTTTTTAATTGTTATTAAATCCTAGGAACTAACTGGCGTCCGACTATACCTGGGTTTTCTAGTTGCAAAAGTGAATTGGGATTGAGGTCTCCATAATAGATTACTCTTATGCTTATGGCTAAGACTTGTCTATGGATACTGGATAAATTATGCTTGTTCTATGAGAGAACTACATTTGGATATTAGTTATTACATTTGGTTACTTAATATGAATGTATGGAGCATACATCATTTGTATACTTTAGCATGTATGTATGAATCATACTTTAGTGGCTTATTGTGTATGTATGGATCATACTTTCTTTTGTAGATGAGTTTATATTTATTGATTATAGATGAGACTATATTACATGTGATTCTATTTTTGAACACATTTTCTTTACATTGAACTTGATTCTTATGATTATAAGATCATATTGGTTACTCTTATGCTTATGTGGATTCATGAGATAAGATTTTGAGTATTATTGGAAATGTAAAGGAGTTAAGATGTTTCATAGCACTGAGCTTTGTGGATGAATCTTTGATGATGTAAAGTGTAAAAAAGAAGAGGTAGGTGTTTATTTGGCTCTTTGATCATTCCATTTGCTTCATGTGTTTCTGGTTATGATCATGCAATTAGTAAATCTATAATGCCATAGCTTCATGAGATATGAAGATCATAAGCATAGGTGCATTCAAATAGGAATAATGAAGCAATAATGATAATGATACAATAACAAATTTGGGCTCACACAGGCCATGAGCATAGCCAATTCCTAGAAAGATAAAGTTGAATACATACATACATGAGTAAATGAGCATAAAAAATAGGATACCAGACATTTCCTGAAGAGATGATGGAAGGATGACCAAGGTGTGAATCCAGTGTGCTCCTCGTTGATCTAGAACCTGCAAGAAGGAAAAAAATGGGGTTAGATCCAAGGGATCTAAGCAATGCATGATATCCTATTAAATATCCTCATCTACAGTCATGAATCTGCATAATCAAGCCATACATAGTCAATCATGCGATGAATTAAAAATAAGTAATAGTTAATCATTGATGCCCTAGGTCATCACAACAACCAGTAAATAAAAATGCAAGGATCCAACAATAATGCCCTAGTGTTAAACATGGGTCCTCAAAGATCCAAACAAGCAAAACAAAGTAGTGAGCATTATAATGTTGTGTCAATAACTAAATCAAATCAAAAAATGGTATATATAGAAGGAAGAAATAGTCATAGGCCTGTAGTCTTGAGCAATTAAGTACAATAAATAATCATCAATGGAAGCAAATACTGATTCCCTAGCCTGATAGTGAATAATGCATGATTTATTCTATTGCTAGTGAATTAGTGAACAAGTTAAAAAGAAGTGTCAAAAAGGTAAGATAATGATTAGTATTAGGATCATTGGATTGTTTAATGATTTTCAAGTGTTAAGTGTTTGGTACATTTCCATACATAGTCAATCATGTGATGAATTGAAAACAAGATTTAATCATTGATTCCCTAGGTCATCATAACAAGTAGTAAATAAAAATGCAAGGATCCAACAATAATGCCCTAGTGTTAAACACGGGTCCTCAAAGATCCACATAAGTAAAATACAACTGTGAGCATTATAATGTTGTGTCAATAACCAAATCAATTCAAGAAATGATATATATAGAAGGAATAAATAGTCACAGGCCTGTGGCCTTGATCAATCAAGTACAGTATATAATCATCAATGGAAGAAAATAATGATGCCATATCTCGATACTCAATCATGCAATAAATTAAAAAATAAGTAATAGTTAATCATTGATGCCCTAGGTCATCACAGCACAGAAGAAGATAATAAAAATGAAAGGATCCAACAATAATACCCTAGTGTTAAAGATGGGTCCTCAAAGATTGAAACAAGTAAAATACAATAGTGAGCATTATAATGTTGTGTCAATAACCAAATCAAAGATATATAAAGAAGGAAGAAACAATCATAGGCTTGTGACCTTGAGCAAGTAAATAATCATCAATTGAAGTAAAGTATGATGCTGAATTCCCACAATCACATGAAGCAAATCGAATGATCAAAGAGCCAAATAAACACCTACCTCTTCTTTCCTAGCTCAACTTTTCCCTCTTCATGCGCAGCTAGGATTTGGCAAAAATTACAAATGAGCCTTTCTTTTTCTTTTTTTTGTTTATAGTCATGAAAGTGTCAAAATAATGATGGAATCATCACTATTATGACAACATCATGGGCACTTGCAAAAAAAAAAAAAAAATCACACACAAATGGTAGTGTCGTCGCTACCCACCATCGAAGTTTGACCCCAAAGATTGTAGTGCCTTAACACCCAACACCAAATTACATCCTAGAAAACTAAGAATGACCGAGATATGCTGAACTATTTTCCTGTGTGATGTTTATTAGCATTGATTTTTTCTTTCTATTTCTTCTAAGGTCACTCGATGATGTCTACTTGACTAGAGATTCATGACTGGGGGGTATACCATGTTTTTCTTTCAAGTTTCTTCTTGTGGTGTGATTTCAATGATCCTAAGCTATGTAATAAACTAGGTGTCTTTGGTAAGAGCCTCTATCATGATTAAAATGCCACACATACCTTCACCCTCTTTATTCAGACACTTAGGTGAGGTTGGAATTATCTCCTTGTATGTCACTTGTGTGTAGCACATACGACAACATTCCTAGTTATATTGGTAACTTGTGCCTTAGTATAGGTGTTTTCTTACAACATTATATTGGAAACCATGTTCAAGTCATCTCAACGTTTATGTCTTGATGCTTACATTTGTTTCCTACATCTTATTTGATAAGGTCATATTCATATTTTCATGGTTTCTCTCGCACCAATGAAATTTTTACTGGCCCTCGATGTCCCAAATTCTCAAATGATGAAAAATTAATGGCTACAGGATCAGTGACTTGACTACTCTTGTGTCTTAGGATTAATTTTATTCTAGGGCTAAATTTAGCTTTGCATTTCTAGTCTCCCTTTAGCTATGCTTTCTTTTTATCCTCCCTTCTTCTCCGCTGAGGTATTCGACTAAAAATCCTTATTTTTGACCCTATTTTCGAGACCAAAATTGAAATTTGAGATCTCTTCACTTATCAAATGTAGTTTATTATTGACTCTATCGCCTCTCACTTTCCTCTACCTTCTTTTCTTGGACTTTTAAGGCTAATATTTTCCCCTTGTACCTCATTTTAATTTCCGTCCCAAGGGGGCATGATAGCATATCAAATCCTTTTGTCAATCAAATCTCCTAATCTGTAAATCTAGTAATGGAACCAAATCTTAAATCAGTCAAGTCAATCAAGACTAAACATCATCACTCAGGGCATCTCAGCTTCATCACTTCATTTCAAGTTGAGACTCTCCATATCTACTTTCTAAAATAGTGTTCTCGTTGCTTCATATCAGTTCACTTGGACATGCATCTTTTTTATCACTTGGGGCATATTAGGTTCATCAGAACCCATATCAATCTGGTATTGTCTCTCAAATTATTAGCTATCTCAATCTCATTAGACAAATATTCAATGACATCTCTTCATATTAGGTTGAATACTCTCATCTTTCTTATTGATCTTCATTCAATTAGGTTTGGAGTCAGATCTCTATCAGCTATCTTGACATCATCATTTTTTGACTCAATGTGTTCCTAGCTCTCTCACACATTAGTCTAAGAGGTGAAAGAGTAATCACCTAAAATTGGTCTAGTAGAACTTGAACCCCCTCTTTTGATCAAATTTCCTCAAATAAAATCCTAAATCTCAAAGACATATTTACTAGACAATTGTTCAGATTAACCCTTAAAATCCCCTTTGCATAATTAAATAAAAAATCTTAAATATCAAGCTTATAATATGGTCTAAGTTCTAGAGCTTACATATTTATTTATTTCTATAACCTTACTTTTAATATAAAGTTCCTACACTTTTTATTAAAAGAACACATTCACATATGTGCACATACTAAATCTTGATTAATTATCAATTAAAAGAGATTTATGCTTAAAAATTTTCTATTTTGTCTTATCTTACCTAACATTTCCCTTTTTATTCTTAATCCTTACCACTCATCTCTACCTAACCTTATTAGAAAAATGGTCAACGATCCCCTTGGGATTCATGACATGGCTTAACCACCTCATGTGTCTTCTATAAGTCTAGTGGTTGTATCAGGCATTAACAAGTTGATCTTTTGGTGCAATAAAAACCACTACTTGTAAAAAGTGGTATCAGAGCTTGGTCATAGGTTTGAATCCCCTCGGGTAATGCTGAGGGGGAGATTATTGGAAAAATGGTCAATGCTCCCCTTGGGATTTGTGACATGGCTTAACCACCTCATGTGTCTTCTATAAGTCTAGTGGTTGTATCAAGCATTAACGGGTTGAGCTTTTGGTGCAACAAAAACCACTACTTGTAGCAAACCTTGCATCTCCTTTTGCCTCTTCATCTCAATCACTCATTCTTTTGCCTCGTAATCTCCATCCTTCATTCTTGAGGAAATTCCTTTAAAAGAAAACTCTTCCTTTGTCAAGGGTCCACTTTTTTTGCATTCTAAGTTCAATCTTGTCATCTTGCAATCGAGATCATCCTATCTATTGGTGAATTTAATTTTCTTGTAATCTTGTTATTTTGCATATTGGTTCCTATCCAGATCATGTCATGCTTTTGCATCTTAGACATTCTCTTGCATTCTTAGAATAATCTTGTCATTTGAATTGTTAGTTTCTCATAGCTTGATTTCTAGCTTAATCTTGCATTATTTTTTATTAAGTAAAATACGTTTTATAGGGTTCCTTAAACCCACAATAGAGTAATTAAAAAGAGATAAAAGAGATCAGTTCAAAGTTAATGTTTTTCAAACCAAGGGACAGGCCATAGAAAGGCCAAACATTAAACAACCACAAAAAAGGAAAGATAGAACAGAGCAAAAAGATAGGCATTGGAAGATGATTTAAGCCAGGCTCCTGAGCATGACAGCAACATTGCATTCGAGAGCCTCCATTAACTCTAATGCCTCTTTTACATTCTAGATGTCTTGGGAGCTGTGGGAGCCTTCCTTCTTCTTGTTTTTCTTTTTTCTAGCTCTAGTTCTTTTACTCGTTGGGCTTCTTCTTACCTTCCTTCGTAGTCCTCTTATCAACCCCATTGTCCATTTATTCTTCCATTTTGTTGATTAGCTGCTTTATGTGGTCATTAGACGCTTTAAGAATATTAAAGTTTTTCTCAACAATGCTCTTTAGGTTTTCCTCTAGGATGATCATTTTTTATTCCAGGTGTGGAACCCTTGCCTCCAAGCTTTGCTTTGATTTAGTGGTCTTGTGATCCTTAACATCAGTACTCTAATTTTTTTCTTTGAGGTCTTCATTTTCATAGTAGAGCCATTTGAAGGACCTGTACTAACCCAACATGCTAATCTTAGTTTTGTTGAGGAAATACAAATCTATTTCCCTGGCTTTATCACTTAGGACCACCAAAGCGGGATCAATCAGCTCCTTCTTATGGATATTTCCTTCAGTGTCCTCCAAAATTTAGGGAAAGTGACCTCCCTTATGATCCTCATTTTCACTATGTTGATGTTGAAGCTTCTCCAGACCTTTTTCCCTTTTCCAAAATCTTGACTATGATATTCCCCTCTGGAATTATCTTCAGAGATCTCTGGCCTTATTGGACACTGGGTGGAAGGATTACCTTATTCTTCTTTGGGGTCCTTGGAAATGGGGTCTTGAGTCTCATTTTTGGTGCTAGGTGAGGGATGAGGAGGAGGGGAGTTATCTTCACTGATCATGAGGTTGATAGAGAGGAAAATTGAGTAGTCCCTCAGAGGTGTTGGGGTTTTCCCCTTTGACCTAATCTGGCATTTTTGTGGCTTCCATTTTTTGGTTTCCCTCCTCTATTAGAAAGTAAAGTCCACCAAGATAACTAAGAGGTGGGGGGGGGGGGGTGAATCGGTGATCAGATAATTATAACTTTTATCAACTTCAAGAGCATTTAACCATGTAAGAAATATAATTACCAACCATAGAAAGATATTCATACACAATAACACAATGACACAAGATATGTTGACTAGGGAACCTCTTGATCAAAGAGTAAACCCTGATGGAAATGATGCCCAAAAAAGATGCACTAATATGAATATTCCTTGTGAAAGGATGGACTCTATTACGACTCTTATGAAATACATTCAGTACATATGCATCTCGGTTAGGATATTTTGAATCCCTCTTAAAAGATTCTAACCCTATTAAGAGTTATGGAAGACATAAGGACCCACTGCCCAAATAGCTTCAATGGAAAGATCACTGGACACACCATCCAACTAATCTCAAGATTATTCAATAGAATAATATCAAATATGTTACCTCCTTTCTCACTGTGCCAAACTGCACTAACTGCTACACTGGATCTCAATTTCAGATCTTTGTACTTCGCATGTCTTCCTTCATAATTTCTCTTTCACAAATGCATTATCTCTTTTCTTCACTTCATGCATACATTCATATTCAACCATATCATCATGCTTCAACAAGGAAAATCATTCCTTCCTTTATACCACACTCAAGTAATTACAAATGAGTCGGCACACAATTACAAAATAAAAGTTTCCACGCGCTACATCAAAATTACACAAAACTATTAGCTTCCAAATACAATAATTCTCCACTTGTGTGACCTCAAAGTTTTTTGTACCATCCAAATCACTATCAATGTGTCTCTAAAATCTCTTTAACTACGCAAAACTAGATTCCATCCCGATTAGGAGATATCATCCGATTTCCACAGACCGCTACTCAGGAACACTGCCTGAATACTGCTTCCACCAAAATGCTCATAACTTCCATGAATAAATGAATTAATCTATGCACTCTTAACCATCATCAACATATAACATATCAAAGAGTATATCCTCAACATCACATAACTCTAACTACAATATCCCACGTGCGCTAATCAAAACATTGTTTGCTTCTCTGCAAGTCTCCAGAAGATCACTGTGTTGACATCAATGACAATCATAGTCATGAATGCAACAAAAACTGCTACAGAATGATTGCCAAACATTTAGCATTCATTCCTAACAATCTCCCCCATTGGCATTGATGGAAACATAGATGAAAAACAGCCAGTGTTCTGAAAATCCAATACTGCAACACTGTTGCTCTAACAAATGTTTTCGAACCCTCTTCATCAATTAAATCTTGCCTCATATTCCTATTCATTTCTCTTCAATAGATGGTACAAATGGTTTTTCATGTACACTTCTCCTCCATTGACATCAATTACACAAGTTTCATCATCATGTCAACATAAACTCCAATGTCAAAAGACACTGTTCAGAAAATACATTCACTAGAGTCCTCATGACTCAGCTTAGATACACGTACTCCCCCATAGAGGAAGTACCAACATCCAATCCAGAAGAAATATAAGGCTCGTATACCACTATATGAATGCAACCAACTACATCATTACTCAAAAGTAGGCTGGGGCATAACCCCAAGCATACCTCGTAGATACTCAAATGTATCCTTAGGCAAGGGCTTTGTAAATATGTCTGCTATCTGCTCCTTTGTGCTTATGTACTATAGTATGTTTTCTTTCTCAGCAACTTTCTCTCTTACTACATGATACTTAATCTATATATGCTTTGTCTTAGAATGTAATATAGGATTCTTAGACATACTAACCATGCTAGTGTTGTCACAATGTATGACAACAGGTTCAACAAAATTTATTCCAATATCCTTCAACATTTGCTTCATCAAAATTATCTAGTTACAATTTTTTTTTGCTGCTACATATTCTGCTTCTACTATGCTCTATGAGATGCAATTTTGCTTCTTTCTTAGCCAAGAAACCAATCTTCCTCCAAGGAAAAAGGCTCCACCATTGGTGCTCTTTTTATCATCAACATTGCTTCCCCAATTAGCATCTGTATATGCACATAGGGTAAAATCATCAAATTTTTCATACCACAATCCATAGTCCATTGTGCCTCTTAAATATCTTAGTATTCTCTTTACTGCTACATAATGTGATTCTCTAGGTTTAGCTTGAAATCTTGCTACAATTCCAACTGAATGTGCTATATCAGGTCTTTTATATGTCAAGTATTGCAATCCTCCAATCATAGATGTGTATTTCTTTTGTTCAACTATTGGTGTTTCATCTATGCTAGATAGTTTATGTCCAATTACTATAGGTGTTCCAACTAGTTTATAGCTCTCCATTCAAAATCTTTTCAACAAGTCATTTAGGTACTTTTTCTGACTTACAAAAATAGCATCACTGTTCTATGTTATGTATAATCCCAAAAAGTATTTCATTTGACCAATCATACTCATTTCAAATTCTATCTTCATTTCATCAACAAATTTGTCACTAGCTTCATTTTCTCCTCCAAAAATAATATCATCAATGAAAATAACTACAATCAACAAACCATTTTCAATTTCTTTTGTGTATAGATTGCTATCCGTTGTTCCTTTTGTAAATCCCAATTTTAACAAATACTTATCCAATCTTGCATACCAAGTTCTAGGTGCTTGCTTTAGTCCATATAATTCTTTCTTTAGTTTACATACCATGTCTCCTTCTCGATTCAAAGGAAAACATTTAGGCTACTCAATGTAGACTTCTTCTTCCAATTCACTATTCAAAAATGTGGACTTCACATCCATCTGATATACTTTGAATTTCTTAAAAGCTGTGTAGGCCAAAAACATTCTTACTGCTTCAATTCTTTCTAATGGTGCAAAAGTTTCTTCATAGTCAATTCCTTCTTGCTATGAGTATCCCTTACATATCAGTCTTGCTTTGTTTCTTACTACTTCTCCTTGTTCATTCATCTTGTTTCTGAATACCCATTTAGTTCCAATAAAATTATTATCTTTAGGTCTAGGGACCAATTCCCATGTCTTGTTCTTTTCAATCTGATCTAGTTCTTCTTTCATAGCATTAATCCAATGTTCATCTTCACAAGCTTCACTAGTAGATTTAGGCTCAATTTCATAAATAAAAAATAACTGTTCTTGTACCTTATTTCGAGTCAGAACTCCTCTTTTAATGCTTCCAATAATTTGTTCTATAGGATGATTTCTTGATAAATTCTTGTTAGGTGTCAATGTCTCTGATCTTACTTCAGGTGTAGGTTCTTCAATGACTTCACTGTGACTTTCATTCACCAAATCACTGCTAGTCTCATAGAATAGTTTAGTAGTCTTATTGTTAGGCTTAGGATGAGCTTCTCCATCTAATTAATAATCAAGCATTCTTTCATAAATTTTGAACTTTTCATCAACTTTAACATTTGCACTCTCAACATTAGTTTTAGTTCTTTTATTGTAACATCTATATGCTTTTCTCTTCAAAGAATATCCAAGAAAAAGACTTTCATCACTTCTAGGATCAAACTTTCCAATATCATCATCTCTCTTTATATAACATTTGCTTCCAAAAATTCTAAAATACTTAACTGAGGGTGCATGTCCAAACCATAATTCATAGGGTGTCTTGTCCATGTCTCCTCTAATTTGTACTTTGTTCATTGTATACACTATTGTGTTCATTTCTTCTCTCCAAAATATCTTCACCAAATCATTCTCAAATAACATAGCTCTTGCTACTTTAGTCACTGATCTGTTTCTTCTTTCTACAATACCATTTTGTTTAGGTGTTATAGGGGCTGAAAACTGTCTTTTAATGCCATTCACTTCACAAAAGGTGTTAAACTCTCTAGAAGTAAATTCTCCACCTCTATCAGATCTCAAACATTTAATCTTCATTCCAGATTCATTCTCAACTTTATTCTTAATGATCTTAAACTTATCAAATGCTTCAGACTTTTCTTTAAGAAATTCGATCCACATCATTCTTGTAAAATCATCAACACAAATCATAAAATACCTTTCTCCATAGAATCCTCTAGTCCTAGTAGGACCGCTCAAGTTTGTATGAAAAATCTCCAACTTCTCTATAGATGTGAAATTCTTACTAGGAAATGAACTTCTCTTCTACTTAGCCATCACACATTATTTGAAAATCATGTTAGTAGGCTTCATAATTTTAGGCAAATCCCTTACTGTAAGTGTAGTACTTACTTTCACAATGTTATCAAAGTTTATATGAAAAAACCTTCTATGCCATAACCAACTATCATCAATCTTAGTAATCAAACATGTCATCTTAGTGGGATTCAATTGAAATACATTACCTTTGGTTCTAGATCCAGTTCCAATCATATTTCCATCTTTATCCTTTATCACACAAGTTTTATCAATAAATGAAACTTGGTATTCCTTATCAACTAACTGTCCAACACTCAAAAGATTATGTTTCAATCCATCCACAAAGTAAACATCATCAGTATTAGTCTTTCCATAAAGAGTAATAGATCCTATACCTTTAATCAAACAAGGTGCATTGTTTCCAACTCTCACAACTCCTCCATCATAATTGTTAAACTTTATGAACTTTTTCATGTCTCTAGTCATATGATGTGAACAAACACTATCTATAATCCAATCAGATTTCTTTTCAACTTGGGAAACTAAGGCTTTTTCTTCCTTAACATTAGTTTCAGGATTCTCTTCTTTAATTGCTACAAATCCTATGTCATCATTATTCTCAGTATCACTTTAACTTAGAGTTCTTTCTATACTAGTTTCAAGGTCTTCATAATTAGCATACTAACATTCCTTAGATCTTCTAGGCTTGAAATTGTTTCTATACTTTTTGACTCTCTTAGGACACTTAGATGCAAAATGACTATATTCTTGACAAGTCCAACATTTAAAGATTTTCTTACAATCTGGTTCTCTCTTCATAAGCAAGGCAATACCTTCTTCAATCTTTCTATTTTCTTCATTTCTAGATCTGCTACCACCAGCATAATCTCCACTCACACTGATGCTTCTTGACAAAGTAGGGTGAACACTAAGAGCACTGAATGTTATCTCCATTCTAGGCAAGTCTCCTGATAACCTCAGGTTCATTTCTGCTACTTCCAATCTTCCAAGAAGAGTCTCTCTTGTAAAGTTTGAAGTACAAGGTATAACTTGTTCAATCATCTGTGTTGTTTGCTTAAATACAAGAGTCAATGTCCTCAAAATTTTCCATATCACTTCATTCTCTGTCTTTGTTCCTCCACAAGATTTTATCCTTGCAATAATTTTTGACATTCTACCAATATAGCTGCTAACAGATTCATCTTCCATCATTCTTATATCCTCAAATGCACATATCCAATTATGTAATCTAACTTTCTTTGCATGTTCATCACCTTCAAAAGTAGAGTGTAAAGCTTTCCAAATTTCATAATATTTTTTTAAACATTTTATCTGACTGTACTCATTCTCTGGAAGGGCTGTCAAAATTGCTTCTCTTGCAAGTATGTTACACATGAATAGATCTCTCTGATCACTAGTACATGTTTCAAGATTGTCTTCTTCAATGATAGTCTTATCATCCTTTGTAATCAACCAATAACCTAGTCCTAAACATAGTAGATGTGTCTTCATCTTTTCTTTCCAGCTGTCAAAATTTACTCCATCAAACTTAGGGCTTTCTTTCTTAAAATTCACCATGGATATCCTTAAGCTGTTAAACTTCTTTTTCAAGGACCTGCTACTTTGATACCAATTGTTAGAAAGTAAAGTCCACCAAGAGAACTGAGAGGGGGGATGAATCAGTTATCAGATAATTATAACTTTTATCTGTAATACCCCCAAAATGGGCTATAAGTTCATTAATATCCTACATCTTCAATCTGAATGAAATCGACATCAAAGTCCTAACCTAAGACACATCTAAACATTATCAAATCATAATTGATTATCTTAAATTCTGCATCGGGGAATATTCCTAGTAATATTCCTAATCATCATAATTATCTTTAATTTTATAATTATTTGGCAATAAATCACATTTATCCTAAAGTTTGATTAATTGAATATTTTCATATTTAATTAATTAGATTTAATATTTGCCACTTAATTGTGTAATTAAATTTAATTCTATCTATTATTAATTATATTATTTAATTTTGACAATAAATCAAAATACCTATCTTTAATTGATTAAATTTTTATTTAACTAATTAAAGCAAGTTGTCATTATTTAATAATATAGTTTTTAATAAAAGTTTGGTAAAATAGTTAATTAACCCATAAATTAATTATTTTATTTCAAAAATCAGTTAAGTTGGAAATAAATCACTTTATTATTAAATTAATTCATAAATAAAACATGCACAACCATAAAAGCAGACAACTATCAATTATCAATTAAAGCTAAACTCTATTTTGAGTTAAAACTTAGCTTTTGCATATTTTTGTGAGTTAATTATCCTTTATTTAAAAATAACTCAAAAATCAACCTGAGTTATTTGAGTGATTTATGGCTTTTTTTCATGCACCTCCAAAGCCTTGGATTTCTATAAAAACAAGGCTCATCTCTTCATAATTCATCTCTCAATCATCTCTCAATCATCTCACAAATTGCAAACTTACTCTACAGGAATCATAGCATATCAGATTTGGAGAATTTGCACAATTGGAGCTTGAAAGAATCAACTTGCGAATTCAAAGCTTTGTGAGATCAATTTCAATTGCATAGTTTTTATATCTTAGCATAGAATTTCATAGTTTTCATATCATTGTTAGAATCTTCATTGTTAGATTATTTAGCATTCATTTCATATCAGTTTTCAATAGCATTCATAGATTCATATCAGTTTTTATCATTCTTATTGCATAGAAAATATAAAAAATATAGATTAATTGCATTCAATTTCATATCCATCTTTTGCATTCAAATCCTTCATTTAGGTGTCATCTAGGTCACTGATCTTGATTACAATCTGAGAACATTAATCTCGCACCTATTAGAAGGCAGTAAATCGCTTGGTTAGATTAGATTTCAATTTTGCACGATTTTGATTATCACTAACCTCTAATGTTTTACTTGATTTTGATTCTTGGAGCTAAAACCCTAAAATTTCAAAGATTTAATTTTATCTCCCAAACGGCTTGGAGTTTTAGTCTAAAATTTGTTTTTTAGGTTGGAGACATATCACAGAAGCTTCAAAAAAAAATTCAGAATTTTTTGAATTAGTTTGAATTTTTAATAATTTGTTTTCAATTTTTCATAAAAAATTAATATCTGACACAAATAAGCATATTTTTTTGAAATTTTTACATTTTCGGAAATCTCTTCAAATTCTACAGGGGTTCTCTTCTCTGTGTTTTAAATTTTTATGCAATTTAATAGCTCAAATAGTCAATTTGTGAAAACTAGTCTATTTTGATAAAACGGGTCTCTAGGGCACAAATGAAGAGATTTTTCTAAATTTTTTGCATTTTTGAAAAGCTCTCTATTTTTTAGTAGGGGTCTCTATTCTAAATTTCTATTTTTGTGGCCAAAATCATATCAAAAAAATTAGATCTTGTTGACTAGGTCAAATGCAGTGCAAAAAAAAATTAAAATTTTATGATGGGTATGCACTTATTTTTCATATGATTCAATGCATGATATGAGTTGTCATTTGGATTAATTGCTAGTTATTATTGCTGATAAAAATTGATTTTATATCTAACCTTAGGGTTTTCATAAGTTGAATATATTTTGCATATCTTGTTTGCTTGTTTGCTTGTTGGAGAGTTCGTCACTTGCTTGCATGGAAAAGCTCAACAAGAATTGCTAAAAATCAAGTAAAATCTACTAAGCGCGTTGTGAGGATCCCAGGTATTCTCCTTCATCTAATAATATTTTGATTTGGGACTTAAAATAAATCTCTTATGTGTTTGGCTTGTGTGCATCTTTTCATGCTTTTGTCTATTTCTACACACTTGCATAATTGATACTAGGTTGTGACCCCTTAAGGATTCATTTAGTAGTCTTAGAATACTTGTGATTGATCTTGATTGCTATCTTGGGTTATTGGACTTGCTAATCTGCCGGCCCCTCATTTCTGCCCTGTGGTTGCAATCTCAGCGCCATAAAGGGGAGGGGTCAACAAGACAGAAGCATTAAGTGTTCCACTTGGAAACCCTTTTGTGCTTTTAGGAACTCACTTATTTTTTAAGTTGTGGACTCATTTTTAGCTTGTGTGAGGTGTTAAGTGTTCCACCTTGTGGACTCATCTCATATTTTCTTTAAGCGTTAAGTGTTCCTCTTTCTACTTTTTGGATGATTTTGGTAGATTTGCTTTCAGAACATATATCTGTGCTCACATAGTAATTAGGCCCTATGAACACTATTCATGATTCTTAAGAGATTGGATTCCTAGCGAAATCCTTCCTTGACGATGGAATCTTTGTAGGTAGGGAGGATACTTAGTGCGTTTCACATTCAGCTTGGTTAGTGCGTCTTCTCTTATTGATCGACACATTCTCTCTCCGGAGAGGTTGATAGATCATGTGGGGTTGATATCACGAGCTTTGGTGAATCAAAATTGGTTAGCGTGTCTTCTCTTATTGATTGATACATTATCTCCCCAGAGAGTTTGATAGATCACGTGGAGTTGATATCATAGACCTTGGTGGAACAAAACTTTGTCTTAGCGTGTCAGATTAATCTGCTTGCTTTGTTTGGGTTAAAAGTGAAAAGGTGTCAAAAACCTTGGATCTGGAGCCAAGTCCCCTTGTGGTATAAATCTATGAGTCACCTTTAGAGAGGGTTAACTGTAGCAGACAATCCCTTCACAGGGTAAACTGTGTTGACGGAACCTCAAGCGGTAATAGCCATTTTTGCCATGGTAGTGACAACCGCTATATAAATGTCCTTGTGGAAGAAATCTCCACAGGTATGGTTCATTGTTGGGTTGTCAGATCTCCCTAGCAGCTCTTAAAGATTAAGTTCTCAGACTGTGTCAAAACCCTGGTGCGCCGGGATTGGAGTTCACCCCTTTGAATCATAAAAGTTGCAAAGTCAAACCATTACTAAAAACCCTAGAGAGGCCAATTTTTCACTTTCAAGTATATGTGTGTTATTGCAAAACTTTTCAGAACATACACAATTAGTACTCTCAAGGATTAGCACAATTTGGTCACTTGATTGTTCATGTGCAAGGTTGCTTTTTCCCTTGTTTATTATTTTCAGACATGCTTGGAATCACTTGCTTGCTGTTCTGCGTGCTTTTTAATCTACTTGGCTATTAAAAATGATCAAATCTGGTATAACCTTCAAAATTTGGACAGTACAATTTGCAAACAATCCAAAATTGAAAACCTTAAATTTTGCAAAATTCTGAAGTAAAATCCTTTTCTGGAGTCAAAAGTCATCTCAGGAGGTCAGAAAGTCATACGAGTTTCCATCAAGTGTCATTTCATTGCAACCCATCTGTCATATGATAGCAAACCCAGTGTCATATGAGTTTTGTCAACTATCATTTCATTGCTACCCAACTGTCGTATGAGTTTAGCAACTATCATTTCATAAACTACCCAGTGTTGTACGAGTCTGCAGAGTGTCATTTGGAAAAATTTGAGAGAGTTGTCAGAAATTGTCAAATTGCAAGATATCGAATGTTTCCAGCCTAGTTCCAGAATCTGTCAAAAATATCACTGTGTTAGGAACAAATCAGTAGCTATTGAAAATCAGTACACATGTCTCAAAGAATCAGTACACATGAGGAAGAAATTATGATCGCTGCTATGATGAAGCAGCTGCAAGCTATGCAAGTCAAGCTTGACAAACTTGAGAAAGAAAAGGAACCTCTATACTCTTTTCCATTTGATAAAGACTTGTACATGTCACCATGCCCTCAGAAAAAATGTGAGCAACGTGACAACCTTTATGATACCTCTTCCACGGAAAGTGACACATCTAGCTTTGGAGACTATGATGACTATGACAACAGACAATGTAATGATACCTATGACACCTTTGTTCCTAAGAGTCCTCTTTGTCATTCATTCTTGCTTACTACAAATGGGCCATCACATTGGATAGATCATGATGGTGATCCATATGATTCTGATTTTGAAAGAGACTTTGATGGCTTTTGTGGACAATACCTTGATGATGATCCATCTACTACTACTGAGGACTATAAAATACATCGTGCTAGCTTGAAATGTCAATATTATATGGATCACCCCTCTAAGAACTCTCAGGCTGAAAATAGAGATTACACTCTCAAGCAAGATCATGTTAATGTTGGACCTTTGTCTAGTGATGGTTCCCTTCCATCCCCTACTTCCTCCAATACCCATACATTTCCTAAAGCTTATGAATCTTTCAAATCTTTCACAGAACCTTCATCTAACACAAGCCCTGATACTTTTCATGCGGTTCCCTATAGTTATCCCCCAGGGCTACCTCTTAAAGATACTCAAGCTAATCTTCACTTGGCTGCAAATACTTTCATTAATGATAAACTTAAAGATCCTAAGCCTTCATATGCTATAATCCCTACTTCAGCTAGTCCTCCACCATCTCTTCCAAAGTCATCCATACAATTCCAACATGCTTCCTTGTCCTTAGAAGTGGCTCCATGTCAAGAGGACTCTAAAAATGATGAAGAAAAGAACATAAAGAAAGATCAAGATCAAGAAACCTCCATGTCATCCACTCCTTTTCACGATGTCTCTTATCCACCTCAGGGTTCTTTTGATCCTGTACCCCCTTTTTCATGCATTCCACCATGTCTTAAGTCTTCGCCTAAGCAAGATCAAGCTACTACTTACACTGTTGAGCTTATTGACAATCAAAATAACCTTACTACGCTTGCGCTTTCCAAAGATGATACTTCCATTAAGGTTGGTAAAAATGGTGTTCCTTCCAATGTTAAGCCTATTGAAAAATAAGAGGAAAATTATGTGCTGGTGCTATCCAAAGATCCTTGTCAAGATCAAAGTCTTCCATCTTCTTATTCTACCACTCCATGTTCACTTCCACTTTCTACTCTTCCTAAGTCTTTGCAAGCTTTGAACAATCCTATCAAAGAAGGTGCTCATATTCAAGATGTCCATGATTCTATTGAAAATTCTAATGCTCACTCTAAAGATGCTGATATCCTTGGTTGTCATATAGATGCTGATGAACTTATTGATTATCTTTTTGCGTCTTCCACTTCCATCCTTGGACCTCTTCCACCACTACAAATATCTTCATGCCTTCCTTCCATCTTGGTTCCTTATGTCCCTTCACTTTCCCCTCCTAACTCTCCTAGTTCACCATCCATATTAGGTCCTTACATACCTCCATCTCCTATCTTTCCTCAAGATCAACATAGATTCATACCCTTGAATCCATTTCATCCACCCACCCATCTAAACCAGTCGTTTCCTCCCTCTTCCACAAATCCCAAGTCTTTTGGAAGTAACTTGAATGTTCAATACAAGAAAAAGAAGCAATACAAGAATCTATCAAAAAGAGAAGATCACCATGTCTCCTCTAAACAACATGGAGGCATAAAGTCAAAAGAGATATCTAAAAAAAAAACTACAAGACAAGTATGGGTTCCAAAATCCATCATTGAAGATATTATCTCTAAATCATCAAAAATAAATAAAAATCCTATGACTATATAGATTCCAAAGTCTCTGTTGAAAGAGTCTGGTGTTGAACAAAAAGTGAAATTGACATTCAAGCTTCCAAAGGCTTCCACTACATCTCCTTCCAAAAATATTCTTCCATTTCATGTGCCCAAACCTCAACCTCTGCTATCCATTCTCCATATTCCTTCACGTATTTCTTCATTCACATTTCCTCCACCCTCTCACCACCCTTCAAGGTTTGTGTTGATGTTGAACTTTCCTTCCTTTCCATCTACCCTTTCACAATTCTTCCATGCATTATCCTTCTACCTTCTATCATTTTTCTTCATTTGCCTATTCCTCCTATCTTCCAACCTCACTCGCTTTATATAAAACCTTATCCTCCATTTTTCTCTTTCATCTCCCTTTCCCTATCAGCATCTTTGAGCATGTCATTTTGAATCCTTGGCATATCATGGTTTATCCTTTCAAAGAGCATTAACTAAAAAGCTTGCCTTCTTACAAAAAAAAAAAAGGAAATGAAATTTAAAAAAAAAAAAATTGAAAATGTGCCCTGGTGAAAACCTGGAAACAGGCGCCTTGGTAGCAAAAGTAGAGAAAAAAAATTTCATCCTAAGGTGAAAACCACTCCCTTGTGGTGCCTTGGATAAGTACCATGATGAAAACCTGGCAATCAGGCATCATGCGTAGTTCTTCTACATATTTCATCCATTTCATCTTCTCTCTTTGATCTTGACAATGTTGATCTATACACGAACATTTGGCTATTTTGTGAGCTATCTTACGATGACCTTGTTTTCATTGCTTCCATGTTTAGCCTTCATATCTATCTTCCTCCATTCATTTTCACCTATGGCTATCATTTTCCCCTTTGGTCTTGATCTAATAAAAAAAGAAAGAAAGAGTAAAGCACGATGCTATGAAGCCTCTTGACATGTCTACTCCTTTGGAATACATCCTTTTCTACTCTTGCATTACACTTTTATGACTTATCCTATATTGGCCTTTCATTGCTTGTCCAAATGTGCTTTACATGACAATTTTTCCCTAGCTTGAGTATTCTTGAGGTGTTTGCCTTTGAGGATTTCTTCCCTTCATTAGCTTTCATTGTCTTGTCTTCCATCTCTTCCACTGGCTTGCAAATCCCTCTTCTTCTCCTCCTTGCTAGACATTGGGACTGCACGATATAATCTTGCTTGGGAGTTTGCAATGGAAAAAGATGCTATCAAGTATACCAAGTATCAGAACTAGTATCAGAACAATTATCAGAATCATTATCAGAATCAGTATCAGAACAATTATCATAATCAGTATCAGAATTAGTATCAGAACCAATATCAGAACAATTATCAGAATTAGTATCAGAATCAGTATCAGAACTAGTATCAGAACAAGTATCAGAACTAGTATCAGAACTAGTATCAGAACCAATATCAGAACCAGTATCAGAAAAAGTATTAGAACAAGTATCAGAACCAGTATCAGAACAAGTATCAGAATTAGTATCAGAACCAATATCAAAACTAGTATCAGAATGCCTACTGGGGCTACACCATTCGCTTTAGTTTATGGGTCTGAAGCAGTACTACCTATTGAGGTCAAAATCCCATCACTAAGAATTAGAATGCATGGTCTCATAATTGATGATGACTATAGAGCATCTAGGTTACAAGAACTGGAACTACTAGATGAGCGTAGACAAGCAGCGTATGATCATCTCAGAGTCTATCAGAAGAGAATGTCTAGAGGCTACAACAAGAAAGTCAGACATAGAGAATTTCAGGTTGGCGATCTAGTGTTGAGAGAAAATCGTAAAAATCAATCACATCGAGAACGTAAGGGGAAGTTCAAACCCAACTGGCTGGGTCCCTTTGTAATCACTACTACTTTTGGCTCTGGTGCCTATCAACTCTCAATGACTGAAGGAGAACAGCTCTAAGAACCAATCAACATTCTCCATCTAAAGAAATTCTACGCTTAAAGCATTCAATCTATGGTAAAATGTCCTAAAAAATCTTAAAAATTGGAAAATGTCCTGAAAAAATGAACATCTTGGTGAAAACCTAGCAATAGGCGCCTTGATGATTCACAAAAAAATAAAAAAATATCAAAAGTACAAAAAAATTGAAAAAATGAAAAGTACAAAAAAATGAAAAAAAGAGAAAAAGTGCCTTGGTGAAAACTTGGAAACAGGCACCTTGGTAGCAAAAATAGAATCTCTACCAAGATGGTGAAAACCCGGCAAACGGGCACCACTTTTTCAAAACACTCCATCTATCAGCACAATCTTGGTCTTTCCCAGCTTTCAGTCTACTTTAGTTTGTGCATATCTCCCAGTTTGTTTCTGCATTTCTAGTTTTCAATAAGTCGGTCTGTACACCAACCAGCTCAAGTGTCTGTATCCTATCAATGTTTAACACTTGGGGGCAATCAATGTCATATCTTATAGTCTCCAATGTATCTTAGACGTGTCATATCCACTCAGGGTCCTTTGAAGCTTCATTTGAGTCAGTCTGTCTCATCTCCAGAAAGGATTTTGCATCTACAACAATGCAATCAAACATCAAAACAAACTGAAAATGATATGTGCTTCATGCTTTTATCTCCTTGTATGCTTACTGATTCGCATTGAGATTTTTGCATATTGTGTCCCTTCGAGCTCTTCGATGATGTCCTTTATAGGATTTAGAGAGTGATGACTGGGGGCATAATCTTTTCTTGGTTTTCTGCTTGTATGTGAAAATCTAACAACTTTGGAAATTCTGGATTGAAATGGTGTCTGACTGTAAGAGCCTCTATCTCAAATTGGATGGCCATGCGTACCTCGACCATTGATACCCAAAAAAATTCAAGGAAGTTTGATCTAACTATTGTCTTTTTGAGTGAGTTCTTTCTCCTACTGTGAAACATGATCTTACCTAAGGATGTGAATGATAAAGGGTCACTACAGGTAATTCACATTGGATTCAGAATGATCTCTTGGCTGTTTGATGTGTTTGCAATGCAAGGCGTACTCAGGTCATCACAACGTTCATGTTTTGATGCTTATACAAATTGCTATATCAAAATGGACATGATATTTAGGTCATCCTGGCATTTATGCCTTGGTGCTTATATCTGATCCAACATTCTGAAAACAAATCAATATTCATATGTCCATGGTTGTATAACCAGTGGGTGTTGTATTGATTCTTGTGCATACAAATCAATATTCATATGTCTATGGTTTCATGGCTAGTGGGCATTGTATTGATTTATCTGGTTACCAAAAATTTCAATGATGATAACAAATCGACATATGATCAGTGACTAGGTTCTAGGTCTTAGGTTGCATTTCATATTGCATGCTTCTTTACATTTTTCATCTTTGCATGATCTCACAATGGCTAAACGAACTTCAATGCTTAAATGATTCTTCAAATTGCATCTTCAAGTCTAACAAGAGCTGAATCTCACACGAAGGTTCCTCCAACAAAACAACAAGTAGAATCCTTTTTCGGGATCAAAATCAAAATCTGAGATCATTTATCTTATTCACTGCTTGCATAATCAACCTTCCATCATCACAAAAATCTAAAATTCAACTTAACTGATTATCTTACATCAAACTATCAAAATTTCAACTTGGTCAACCATGGTCAACTCATGGTCAAACCTAGTCAAACTTGGTCTTCAGGACCTTCCGACGATGCAAAATGCATTCTTCAACGTGTATAACCACTTTTCCCATCAATTAACATGCTTCTAAACTATCAACGCTGACTTTTCTTGTCAGATTTCAATTTTAATCCCGAAGGGGGCATGGTATTGCACATCAATTCAAAGTCTATAAATCAAAATTCTATCGATCAAGTCTATCAATATCTTTCATCAGTGATCAAGACAACAATCACGTCTAGTCGCTGATTCATCAAAAGTCCTCATCGCTCGGGGCAAATCTATCATCACTTGGGGCATATTAGATTCATCGATCCATATCAATCTAGTATTCTCCTAATCTTGTAATCTGTATCTATTTTTGCAACCATCGGATCATAGTGTTCTTTCCTTGGTTCTTCGGCAACTGAAGGGTTCGGATGTGATACTTGCTAGTTCTTCTAAGACAATTGAGTCTAGAACAGGTCACTCACTTCTTATCAATCCTAAGGTTCAGAATCACGCATTTTGACACTTTTTCGCAATCATCGGTTCATTGCTGCTATAGTAAATATTATCTCTAGTCATTCAAGACCTCCTATCTCAATATCTTTCAATCAGTTTCTATCTTGAGATCGGTTTATCTTTTGAATCAGTTTCATATCTTTATCAAACACAGACTATCTTTGAACCACTGCACTTCGCACAGTAATTCAAAGAGGGGCAAAATGTAATACCCCAAAAATGGGCTATAAGTTCTTTAATATCCTACATCTTCAATTCGAACGAAATCGACATCAAAGTCCTAACCTAAGGCACATCTAAACATCATCAAATCATAATTGATTATCTTAAATTTTGCATCGGGGAATATTCCTAGTAATATTCCTAATCATCATAATTATCTTTAATTTTATAATTATTTGGCAATAAATCACATTTATCCTAAAGTTTGATTAATTGAATATTTTCATATTTAATTAATTAGATTTAATATTTGCCACTTAATTGTGTAATTAAATTTAATTCTATCTATTATTAATTGTATTATTTAATTTTGACAATAAATCAAAATTCCTATCTTTAATTGATTAAATTCTTATTTAACTAATTAAAGCAAGTTGTCATTATTTAATAATATAGTTTTTAATAAAAGTTTGGTAAAATAGTTAATTAACCCATAAATTAATTATTTTATTTCAAAAATCAGTTAAGTTGGAAATAAATCACTTTATTATTAAATTAATTCATAAATAAAACATGCACAACCATAAAAGCAGACAACTATCAATTATCAATTAAAGCTAAACTCTATTTTGAGTTAAAACTTAGCTTTTGCATGTTTTTGTGAGTTAATTATCCTTTATTTAAAAATAACTCAAAAATCAACCTGAGTTATTTGAGTGATTTATGGCTTTTTTTCATGCACCTCCAAAGCCTTGGATTTCTATAAAAACAAGGCTCATCTCTTCATAATTCATCTCTCAATGATCTTGTAAATTGCAAACTTACTCTACAGGAATCATAGCATATCAGATTTGGAGAATTTGCACAATTGGAGCTTGAAAGAATCAACTTGCGAATTCAAAGCTTTGTGAGATCAATTTCAATTGCATAGTTTTTATATCTTAGCATAGAATTTCATAGTTTTCATATCATTGTTAGAATCTTCATTGTTAGATCATTTAGCATTCATTTCATATCAGTTTTTATCATTCTTATTGCATAGAAAATATCAAAAATATAGATTAATTGCATTCAATTTCATATCCATCTTTTGCATTCAAATCCTTCATTTAGGTGTCATCTAGGTCACTGATCTCGATTACAATCTAAGAACATTAATCTCACACCTATTAGAAGGTAGTAAATCGCTTGGTTAGATTAGATTTCAATTTTGCACGATTTTGATTATCACTAACCTCTAATGTTTTACTGAGTGTTGTGTCTACAGATCAGGTACAATTTTCACACACACATTATCAACTTCAACAGCATTTAACCATGTAAACAATATAATTACCAACCATAGAAAAATAATTATACACAATAACACAATGACACAAGATATGTTGACTAGGGAACCTCTTGATCAAAGAGTAAACCCCGGTGGGAATGATGCCCACAAAGGATGCACTAATATGAATATTCTTTGTGAAAGGATGGACTCTGTTAGGAGTCTTATGAAATACATTTAGTACATATGAATCCCAATTAGGAGATTTTGAATCCATGTTAAAAGATTCTAACCCTGTTAAGAGTTATGGAAGATAGAAGGACCCACTGCCCAAACAACTTCAATGGAAAGATCATTGAACACACTATCCAATTGATCTCAAGATTATTCAACAAAATAATATCAAATATGTTACCTCATTTCTCATTGTGCCAAACTACACTCACTACTACACCAGATCTCAAGTTTAGATCTATGTACTTTGCATGTCTTCCTTCACAATTTCTCTTTCACAACTACATTAGCTCTTTTCTTCACTTCATGCATACATTCATATTCAACCATATCATCATGATTCAATAAGGAAAAACATTCCTTCCTTTATACCACACTCAAGTAATTACAAATGAGTTGGCACACAATTACAAAATAAAAGTTTCCACATGCTACATCAAAATTACACAAAACTGTCAGCTTCCAAATACAATAATTCTCCACTCATGCGACCTCAAAGTTTGAGCTATCATCCACATCATTATCAATGTGTCTCTAACATCTCTTTAACTATGCAAAACTAGATTCCATCCTAATTAGGAGATATCATCCGATTTCCACAAACCGCTACTCAGGAACACTTCCTGAATACTGCTTCCACCAAAATGCTCATAACTTCCATGAATAAATGAATTACTATCTGGGCTCTTAACTATCATCAACATATAACATATCAAATATTATATCCTCAAAATTACATAGCTCTAACTGCAATATCCCACATGCACTAATCAAAACACTACCTGCTTCTCTGCAAGTCTCCAGAAGATCAGTGTGTTGACATCAATGACAATCATAGTCATGAATGCAACAAAAACTGCTATAGAATGATTGCCAAACATTTAGCATTCATTCCTAACATCCTCATCTTCTATATCCATGTCTTCCTCATTTTAGTTGTACTCATCATCCGAGTTAATCTCCTTTTTGTCCTACTTTTTTGGGGGTTTTTCAATTTTGACAGCACTCAGAGGTCTCTTCTTGGATGGGGATCCCTTTTTCAAGTTTTTCTACTCTTCTTCCTCGCTATCCAAGGAGAGATTACTCTCAGAGTTTCCGGAAGGGATGTAGTCCAACCTTGAATATTTGCTAATAGCTTTATTGTCAGCAATTTCCTTGTCCAAAATTTGGGCTTTGAAGTAATCATAAAGCAAAAGTAACAAGCCTTCATGCAGGGTAGGGTTCGCTATGTTCTTCTCTCTAAAGCCATTTATATTATCATTTATAGAGGAGTAGAGATAAAATGGAATGGAAATCTTTTTTCTGTGCCTAAAGTGATTTAGCAAGACAAAATGGTAGGTGTGAAAGTCTATCAAACTTGGTAACCAAAGTGGTGTAAGAAATGAGTGCCTTGAGAAAAAACTACCACTTCATCTTCAAACTCATTGGCTGGTAGTAAGTGTCCATCTTGACGATTGCCTTCTTCTCTTGGTCATCTCTCACGAGCTCCTTGACAACATTGTTTGAAATTTTACAGTCTATCGATAATTTTTTCCCAAAAATGGGGATGCCAATAACCTTTGAAATCACCTCCTCCATGATAGTAAAGGACTTTTCCTCTATCTCCACCATCCCTTCATTCCAACTTTTAACAAAATTTTTGGTGATCTCCTTTCTGCTAACATGGAGTATTTCTATGAAGGTGGTAATTTCCCCTTTCTGAAGGGCATTCCAAATTTTAGTTTGATTCTTCCACTTCTTTCTATCATTCTCTAGTTCCCTTCTGTGTCTTTCCCCTGCCATGGCTATAGTCTAGGCATTGGTTTCTCTCTAGTTTGGTGAAGCCTTAATTTTCTTCGTCTTTCTTGCTGTTGGAAATATAGTTGGGAAATGTCATACTAAGAGGGGGGGGGTGAATCAGATATCACCTACTAATCCATTTTAATATGTTTAGATTTTTTTCATAGCATCAAAAATACTTCATCAAAACAAAATAACTAACCTACTAAGTAGCATATATGAAAGTACTCATACCACAATAATTTTGGTTACCCTGAAACCCTTGAAAGGTAAAACTGGGGTGGGGATGACACCCACAAATATTCACTACTGCTATAATAAATTTTCCTATTAGGGCTTACAAAATTTGATCAAAATATGATCTACCCTGTGAGGGGTCTACCCTATTAAGAGCTAAGAGACTTATACAGTTTACCTTGCTAAAGGATTTGAAACTTACAACAAAGTAAGCACTCGGTTAAGAGATTACAAAAAGTTTGTTAGGACCACTCAGTTAAGAGATTTACCCTGATACACTAGTTAGAATGTCTCTTTACTTGATCCTTCAGTTTGCATTGTATGTAGATTACAAATCTTCTCTTTACTGTATTGTATTGATCTCTTCTATTAGATTTATCTCTATTCTATCCTTTCACTACTTAGCTTGGCCACTGAACTCTGTCTGAATACTTCACTAATCTAAATGTGCCTCTCTACTGATTCCTTCATACCCTTCACATTATCTCCTTCACACTATCTTTCTCTCTGACACATTTTAGGGTTTAGATCTTAAACCTTATATAATCAACAAAACATCTTCATGGTTCAAGATCTATGGTTCAGATTAATTCCTTTTTCTGCTTAAGCCTTACTAATTTTTGATTGGCTCTAAGTATTACATAGGGATCAATGATTACAAAATAGATGTGTAATCACCTCCGTAATTACCTCAACAAAATATAAAACATGAATGTCGCCCAAAATGATTTACCTCAATCACTGTGCCATAACAAACTCATATGTCATTCCTAGAAAACTTAGAAAATGCAATTCCTGATGCTTGGTATTCAATGTACTCAACATATGTTGATATCTCTATTGCTCGGTAATCATTGCATATATGACTTGGAAAAACTAGACTCAGCATAATACAAAAATACATAGTGACCATAAGTTTACTTGGCAGTACTACTGCTTGTTAAGCATACATTACATAATTTGGCCTTTACATAATGACTTGGTCGCAGTGATGATCGACCATCATTGCCTATATAAATGACTAAGTGTGGGTCACTAATAGTCAACAAAACTATAGAGATCTAAAATCTCCCCCTTTGTCATTAGTGGAAAAAACACTTTGTCATGACATTACACTTGTATTTACAAAAGTACTTAGTATTAGCAAAATAATACCCCTAAGATATATATACGTTCAAAATTTTGTTACCTTCCCTTTGTCATGTCATGTCATTTGATTTCCCCCTTGTTTTTGGCATGACAAATCTCTTCTGGAGTAGGGATCATGAAGTATTTCTCCAGAAATGGTTTATGCAGCATCATAACCATGTGTAGTGCAATTTCCCATCCTGTTGTAGCAATATTTAAAACTTCTAACTGCACTTCTAGCTCGGTAGCTAGATTGACTAGGCTCTTGACTGTAGACTGATTTGGATCCTTCTGGGTTAAGTCCTTAGCCTTGGCTAACTTTCTTTGTGTGGCCTTCAAGTGAGGTTTCAAAATTGTTTTCATAGAGAGTAGATGAGCTCTTATCTTTCCATCATTAGCCATCAATTCATCTATCCTTCCTTGTGTATGCATAAGCTTGGAATAATGCTTTGAGCTAGTTTCTGCATCCAAGCTTAAGGATTGACTAGTGGACTTGAGTTCTTGTTGTAGTTTATCAACTAGTCCTTGGTTATCCTCAGTAAACTATTCTACATTGCAAAGTTTGGTATCCAGAGATTGTGCATTCACAAATACTTCTTCAATCTCTGCTACTAAAGTGGAAAGTGCTACCTATTTCATTGTGATCTTGGCATATACTTTTTCTATCATCTTGGTCTCTAACTTTCTTTCTAACCACTCCAATAGCTTATCATTGGCTCTACTTTCTTCATTATTTACTTTTTGAACAATATGTACAAGTTGTTCCAATATGGGAGTAGAACTATTTACATCTGACAACTCAAAAGCATCATTAAATATTTCTTTAATTCCATACAAAACCTACTTTTGTTGATGTTCTCTTCTCAATTATTCCTATCTGCTTTTCCTCTTCAATAAATCTTTCAATATTTGCATCTACTCATAAGATAATTTATTAGAATCCCATTTAGGAATAACAATAACTTCATCAAAGGTTACATCTCGGGAAAAGACTTTCATTTTCTTCTTCATTACCTTCTTCGGTGTACTCTCACTCGCCATTTGTACAAGATCTTGTATTGCCTCTTGTTCCTTAGGCTCCTGTACCTCAATAGATTTGTCTTTTACTTCTTTTTCTTATGTTGCTTTATCCTCCACATGAGGACTGTTAGCTTTTTCTTCGAACTTCTCTTCTTTATCTTGTTGTAACTCCTTGACAGATGTGGGTTGATTTGCTAGTGCCGACTTATCCTATTCCTCGGTAGTGCTTGTACCAGCTAACATGTTAACTATAACAACTACAATTTTGGTGGGGGTAATGTTAATAGTTGATGTCTCATCAATTGTCGAATAATATTTCACTTGCAAAAGTATAGTATTACTACCTAGCAAAGATGTGTCTTTTTCTTCCTTAGCCTGTATATCCTCCTCAGTCAATACCTAATTCTTTATTGGGGTATCCTCTGTTATATCAACAATGTCTACTTTTGATACCTTCTAAATTTCCACTACGTTAGGAGCTTCAATCTCTGAAATGGGTGATTCCATTACATTTTGTTCTATTGCAGGCTCAACATCCTTAGATGTACTAGCACCTTTATCTGCATCTTTGTCAATCAACAAACTATTACCCTAATTTCCATGTACATGCAAATTTGGCTAAAACCTATCCCCAGGTCTCTATTTTCACCTTGCTGGGCATCCCTAAAATTTTCATGAATTTGTCTCTTATTTCCTAGCCTTTGTAATCTTTTAACTCTCTAGTCTGTAGGTCAAAGAAAATCATAAACTAGTCGTTGGTGTTAAAAAACCCTAAGGGACCCTAGACCATGTTCTATTTTCATGTTACTTTATCTTGGCCACTTAAGTCCCCAAAAAACCCATGTGCCTAATTCTTTCCTTTTAATCGCAAGTTCTCCTAATCCCCGACGGGTTGGACCTTTCATTCCCCAACTACGGGACTGTAGTGGTTTGCGTAATCTCTTAATCCAAGCAGTTAAGTTCTTAACATCCCACAACTCTATGAATGGTTTGCCTTTCCTCAGTCACCAGTTCTCTAATTTTTCCAATGGTTACCTTTTCCTCTCGGTGAATTGGTGACTATAGTGTTTTTCTTAGTCGCAAGATAAAATGGTGGTGCTTCTAAACATTCAACGACTGAGTGATTCTTCCTTTGGTTGCGCATTCGCTAAGACTTCCAAAGTTAAATTTTAAGTGGGGTGTCAATCGATGACATCAATGGTTGTCATAAGATCTCATAACATGTGTCATAGGCTTTCGATCTTATGACATTTGTCGATCTTCCCTTTTTCTTAGCGCTTCATGCCTTTGTGGGTCTGTTGCCACAGTGTCCTATGTGGAGGTATTTCATTGGTTGAAAGGAGATGACTTGTAATTTGTCAGCAGGCCCGGTTGTCAGTCCTCTTTTGATCTAATGACTGGCATGTTTTCTCATGAAAAGTGTCAGAAGTTTGCAAACTTAAGACAGTCGTTGATTTCACCTGGTGACGTAACTCTTCATTCAAGTGGGTCCACTACTATGTGTATACAAATGGCAGCTTATGATTGGTCTACATAATGGTGATTAGGCATATGTTAGTGGGTCCTGATCTTTTCAGGAGGTTAAAGTACAGTAAGATCTTGTGGTTTTCACTACGCTAATAGGATAAGATGCATTCTATTTAAGTCAGCGGTTTAGCGACAATCATCTGATGCTCCTTCTATAGGTCGTGGGTCTGAGTCTATCAGGTGTGCTGACTTTCTCAAATGTAATTGGTTACCAAGTGCTGATGAAGATTTCCAGGTGGGTCCATTTTTCAAAAGGGGTCCCGATCTAAAATAGATCTACGGCTAGCATAAAGGTGCAAGGAATATATCAGAGCTTTGAGATCATGCACCTGCCATTGGATCAGAATCTTATCTCCAGTGGGTCTGTCGTCAGAAGGCTTGATGAGGTGTTGCTAATATGGTGGTCAGAGCGAATGAAAGTTTGACATGTGGCAAGATGGGCCCAAGGTTTGACAAATATTTGGTGGCTCCGATAGGTTTCCTTTGGTCACGTGTCTGCGTAATAAAATAGCAGTGCTCTAAATGATCTAGAAAATGCATGAATGTGTGTATTCATGGAATCTCAGGATAAATTAGTAAAGCCCTAAAGTTTCTCAGTGACTTAAAACTCTTTTAGTCACTAGTTCACCAAAATATAGGCCAAAGTTCTCATGTGTGGTTAAAGGTATTCTACGAATCAATGAATGAAGGGGTTCCTCTTGTTCGCAAGATGTAACTAGGGTTAGTCAAAAGACTTGGCTATTCAGTGACTACAGTGTTTGCTGAATCGCTTAACTAGATGAGGGGTAAGAAATGTATTTCATGACTTAAAATTCTTCAGTCGCATGGTCCCTGAAAGACTTGAAAGAGAAAAGGCTCGAGGTGGGTCCAAAAATGACAGAGGTGCTAACATGCTCAATTCCTATTGGTTGCAGTGTGCCGAGGTGGCCCAAGAATTTTCAAAAGGTTTTATAACTATTATCAGGATAATCTGGGCCATTCATCTACTGAGAAACAAAGGAATATCAATGGTTACATTTTAAAATGATCGACTAGCCATTAAATTTTCAAATTCAAATGTGTCTAAGAGAGTTTTTTCCAGTATTTGATTTGCAGGTCGCAAGCGGTGACGTAGCTCAAAGAATTTATGTCTCTAGGAAATTTGCAGTTAAAAGAAGATGATGAGGAAGTCTGGGTGTCATGGGTTGATTCTTGTAATAGAAAAGACCAGCTTGAGCATTCATAGCGAGACTTTGTGAATGAAAGTAGATGAATCCAAGTTTCTTGTCTGCAGGTTGATGTAGTACAAGGATGGGCACGCAAACTTGAGGTCTGATCAACCATATTTGTAGAGTTACATTCATGCTCAGACTTGATAGATGTAGGGTTTGTTATTCTAATGTGAAAATCTTGTAACCCTAGTTAGGTTTTTGACTCTTGCTTGTGTGCAGTTGAGTATGTATATATTGTATTTTTGGAGCTTTTTGAGCTCGGAGTTGGACAATTGTAAAAAGAAATTCACCTTTCTTAAAGGCTATCCATGGAATTTTCTTTTCCCTCTGGCTTCTACAGTTGTATTTCTCCCATTGATCATTTAGATATTGTAGAGGTATTTTGTGACAATTCTTCATGTCCCTATGCATCCTTGTTTGAGTCTTCTCTTATTGAATCAAAGTATATACATGTTTTCAATGACAACTTAGGGTTCCTGATCCCTCTTACTTTCTAGAATTTTGTGTGTTATTGTGTTTGATTTGATTTAGATGCTTTTGTAGGTATACCTCAACCCCCTAACTGTCTTGTCTCAATCCTACACCGAGTTATAGAAGTGAATGTCTGCTTGTAGGTCATAGATTATGTCTTATGTTCAGACCCTTCTATGAAATACTTATGCAAGCCTATTCAGTAAGTTGTGACCTACTAGACCTAAGACTTTCATTGATTCCATTCCTCTATACTGAGATCCAAACCCTAATTTCAGTGTATCACCTAGTAGGTAGTTTTCTTTTAGTCATTTCCCTTTTCAAGCACTCCTATCCCTTTCCCTCAAGAGATTTACTTTTCTTGTCTAGAAGAAAATTAAGGTGATTATCCAAGAGGAACCAACCTAGAACCTAGAGGTCTCATCTCAGTTAGCATAGGTCCCACACCTAGAGATGATTCCCATGTTATACTAAGTTATCAAGACTATGAGAGCTTGAGACAAAGGTGCAAACTTAGTGTATAACACAAACCAAACACTACCTTCCAAATCTTAAGACTTTCCTGTACAACATCCTCAACCTTATGTTGAAGGATTAAATAAGCTCTAATCTCAGAGTCAAATTTTTCTTGGTATTGTTCCATAATTTGTCTAATGTTGGTAGGGGTGTGACTTGATTCCACTTGTGCTAGGGTGCTCTCTCTTATTTATTTTTCTATATTAAGAGCATATTCCCATTTTTGTGCTACCCTATTGTTTAACTCCTTAGGAAGTCAGTTCTCCAACTAAATAGGTAACATCTTGAAAATGCAAAGCATTACAAGAATAGTATCTTCAACTTTTTCTTTGTCTCCTATACTCATGCTTCCAAAATTTAATCCTTTCAAGTCTTCAACTCCTGTAGTGCTTTTGATCTTGTGGCATATTTCATCCATAGTAGGTTTTACATCCTACAATGCAACCTTCTTCTTCACCTCTTCATCACTTTCACTTTCCTCGTCATCTTCTTGTTCCAAAACAAGTTTCCTTCTAGGGCTTTTGTTAACCTTGCTCAGCACTACCTTAGGCTGTACATGTTTTCATTTACTAGATGCAGGGGATTTCTTTGGAGTCTTGGTAGCTGCTCCCCTTTCTCTAGGCCTAAGTATAGGTGTCAATGACACTTTAGGTTTCAGTATCCTTCTCTTGGTTGGGGGCTCGGCAATTACTAGATTCTTACCTTTCTTCTTTTCTACTTGAGCCTCTTCTTCTTCTTCACTGTCACTAGATTCAATTTTTTCATCCTCTCCCAGTCCTTGGGTTAATTCTAGTGGTGCATCCTTTTCTATTTCTTCAACATATTTCTCCAAATTCTTTACTATTTTCTTTCTCTTTCTTTCTACAGTTGCAGCCATTAAACCCATGGTGATTTTAGATTTGGCTTATTTATATGTTCTGAAGTAGGATTCTTTACTATCAATTTCTTCAGCTAAGATGGTTGTAATAGTAGAAATAGTTTCATCTATATTTACTTCATAGGGTAATGGCATTAGCCATGAAACCCTATGAAAGACTTCCTGTGCATAAGTGAAGTCTGTGTCAACTAGAAAACATATATCCTTGCTATACTTCTCATCTAATGACACAAGTACTCTACTCCTCTTCCTCATTTTCTTCTTAAATTCAACAAAATAGTTATCCATCACACCATTAAAACTATCTCCTATCTGACCTATGAACTCACTGATTTGAATAGTTATGGGTTTCTTCTTATCCCATATCACACCTCCAACAGTAGGAAAACACTTCTATATATAAAAGAATAGACAGATTAGAAAAGAACCAAACTTACACATGGAATTCTTTGTAGTCCAGATTGAGTTAAGGTTCTCGGCAAGCTGAGTTAGCTGGAGCTTGACAAGATCATACATGTGTCTCTTCTTAATGATTTTCCATGCCTGGTCCACTGCCATATATGGGACATTGTCCAACTGACTGGATTGGTAGAGTTTGTGTAAGATAACCTTAACAGGAAAGTCAATTTCTAGATCTATGATGGTGGAGATCATCATTCCACACTTGTTCCATACTGCCTATGTGTTTTCCATAATTTCTTCTTTTCTTGAACACTTCATTATTCTTTTTCCTTGAATCGTAGGGTATCCAGTAACTCAGTGGATCATTTCCTTCGTTATCTTCATGGGTCCATCTTCTAGCCATAATTTCATATCATGTACTCGACTCAACACTATTTTTATCCATTCAACTTTGAAATTCTATGGGAAATCTAGGGCATGCACTAACCCTTGTTTGACAACCAATTTATACTCTGGCTTCAACACTCCATTATCCATTCAACACTTCCACCTTCTTCCTTTCTCAAAAAATATAATTTCTTCCTTAAGAAGATCTTGTCCAGAAGTGATTTCTCTTGATAGATCTCACTTAGCTTCTTTGAAAGCTTCTTTGCAGTAGATTCTTCATGGACATTTATCATAATAGAGTTTGCAAGACACAATTTGATGAGACCTTTAGCTTTTCTATCAGTCACATCATATTGTCTGGCTAAAGTCAAATCTGCGGGCCTATGCTTATTCTCATCAATTGCATCGCATAGATCTCGATCAATTAACAGATCTTCCATCTTCAGCTTCCACATCTCAAAGTTTGTGCCAGAAAACTTCTCTACATCAATCCTCCCTAATATGCTTTCCATCTTTTCAATCCTACAACACAAAAATGAAATACTCTGCACAAGCTCCCACTCAAACCTTGATTAGCTCAAAAACCCATGTACCCAACAAATAGAACCAAAATTGGTCAGGTTCTGATACCACTTGTAAGGAAGAAAAGGTGTGCAAAAATGATTCCTACACTAATCTTGAGAGGACAGTTATGCAATTTCAACTTAAATATCACAAAGATCTCAAGAAATGCATAATAAAGCATAAACAAAATAACAATGAACACATAACATAGTGATTACCATGGGGAAACCCTTTTGGGAGAAAAATCGCACCCTCCAAAACCCGCACAATGTATTATCAAATCAAGATGATTACAATACACTTGCAATGCAAGTTCTTAGAGGAGCACATCACCACAACTCAAACTCAGAGAGACTCCTTCTAGCATTCAGTCTTGCAAAAACTCAATGAATCAAACACCTCCCCAAGCCCTCCTTTTATAGTGATTTTACAACTTGGAAACCACTTGTGGTTTTACAAAACCATGGGCTTAACCACCATGCCACATGTTGCTCATTTTTGACATTTACATTTCCAAGATGGAAAAACAACCAAGTTAAAATAGTAATCCCGTCCATAATTTTGTCCCCTAGTTTAGACCCCCATAAAAGTCATAAAATGAGTCATCAAGGCTCTAAAAATGACTCACCTATATTCTACTATGGACAAGACTCATTTTTGACAACTCATTAACCATTTTCCAATGCATAAACATGTGGAAAAATACCAACAAAAATATTGGACTTGTTAGAAACAAAATGCAAGGTTGAGACACATGTTTCTCAACATTCTCCAACTTGTCGAACACCTTTCAAGAGTCAGGGGATCCAAAGTAGCATGGACTTAATTGCTAGGGGCCAAGAGGCTCATAGACTCTAAACACCATCTATATTTATCTGTGCTCATGGGTCTAGTTAATGCATCAACAACATTCACCAAAGTTTCTACATTTTCTAGCTTCACCTTCCCATCCTCAACCATATCTCTCACAAAATGATATTGTACATCAATGTGCTTGGTCCTGGTATGAAAAGTTGAGTTCTTCGCTAGATAGATTTCACTTTGATTGTCACTATAAATTGCCACTACACCCTATTTGAACTCTATATCTGAACACAATCTCTTTATCTAGACGACTTCCTTGCAGGCATGAGTAGCTGCCATATACTTTGCCTTAGTAGTGGACAAAGCAACCATAGCCTGTCACTTTCTCATCCAACTGATTGCACCACCAAATAATGTAAACACATATGCACTGGTGGGTCTTCTTCTATCAACATCACTGGCCCAGTCTGAATCCACATAGCCTCAAATATCTAAGGAATGCTTGTTTCCTATTCCATGAAAACATATTGAGTACTCTGAAGTACCCTGCAAGTATCTGAAAACTATTTTTACTGCATCCCAATGTGCTCTTCCTAGATTAGACATAAACACAAGAAAGTACTCCCACTACTTGGGCAATGTATGGTCTTGTATAGACCATAGCATACATCAGACTTCCAACAACACTCTGATATGGTACTCGACTCATCTCTTCCATCTCCAATGGGGATGTAGGACACTGTGAACTAGAAAGCTTTGTTCCCATTGTAATAGGAACACTCAATGGTCTTGAATCTTGCACATTGAATCTTTTCAAAATAGTACCAACATACTTGCTCTGGCCTAGCCAAAGCTTTCTATTTTTTCTATCTCTTACAATGTCCATTCCTAGAATGTGCCTAACTACACCAAGATCTTTCATTTCAAACTTTATCAAGAGCTAAGATATTAACTCTGCAATCAAACCTTTTCCTTTGCCAATAAACAACATGTCATCGACATACAAGGCAATAACCAGGAAATGATCACCATCAGATTTAAAATATATACAATGAGTAGATTTAGATCGCACAAATCTCAAACTCAACACATATGTATCAAACTTTTGGTACCACATCCTAGGACTCTGTCTTAAACCATACAAGGATTTCTTCAACTTATAGACCAAATGACGTTTACCTTTCACAACATAGTGCTCTTGATGTGTCATGTAAATTTCCTCTTCCAAATCTCCATGAAGGAAAGTTTTTTTCACATCCATTTTCTCAATCTCTAGATCATTGGCTGCTGCAATAGAAATTAAAAATCTAATAGATGTCATTTTGGATACTGGAGAAAAAATCTCACCATAATCTACTCCCTCAACTTGAGAGTAAACTTTTGCAACCAAAAGTTCTTTATACTTCTCAATGCTTCCATCTAAACCTATCTTATTCTTGAACACCCATTTACAACCAATAGGCTTTCATGCTTCAGGCAATGGTACAAGGTCCCATGTTTCGTTCCTCTTAAGAGCTGCCATTTCTCCATCCATGGCTATTTTCTAGGACTATGAATCATTCATACCAAGAGCCTCTTCTGTAGATCTCGATTCATAAATATTGGCATTTAATGCAAATATGCATCTCCAATCATCAGGATAATACCCATACCTTTCAAGTGGTTTTCTCTGTCTAGTAGACCTTTGAACAAGATCTAGTTCAAGTTTAGCTTTAGGTTTAGCTTCAGGTACCTCTTCTTCCTCTGATGATTCAGGAATCATAGAGCTCTCCTTGACTTCTTGTCTTTCTAAGGGCCTCGATTCAACTTTCTCCAGTGTAGTAGGTAGTTGAATCATATCTTTCTTTTGTTCTGTATGTTCTAGCTACACTGTAATAGAAGAAGGCTTAGTTTCTCTAAAAATAACACTTCTTGAATAAAATACCTTTTGTTCAATAGGATTCCAAAGCCTGTATCATTTCACACCATAATTGTATCTGATGAAAATACATTTAACAACTTTGTTATCCAATTTTGTCTGCTTCTCCTTCGACACACGAGCATATGCTTCACAACTGAACACTCTCAGATGTCTAAGTGAAGGCTTGTGGCCTGACCATGCTTCCACTAGCATCTTATCAACAAGAGATGATGTAGGAGACTTGTTTATTAGGTAGTAGGTAGTGGCTACAACTTTAGCCCATAACTTTTGTTCTAGTACAGCTCCACTCAGCATACTCCTAGCCTTCTCCATCAAGGTCCTGTTCATTCTTTCTGCAACTCCATTCTGTTGTGGAGAATATAGAGTTGTCTTCTCTCTTTTAATACCACAATCTTTACAAAATGTGTCAAAATCATTGGACCAAAATTCACCACCATTATAATCTCTCAAACATTTTATTTTCTTTCCAGTCAATAACTCAACCATTGCTTTAAATTCTTTGAAATGATTGAAAACTTCAGCTTTACTCCTAAGAAAATAAACCCATGTTCTTCTACTGAAATCATGAATGAAAGAAACATAATAAATTGATCTACCAATAGAAGGAACATCAAATGGACTAAATACATCTTAATGGATTAGATCCAAAATATATGAGGACTTATGAGAACTCGAGTAAAACTTAATACGGTTTTTCTTACCATAGATACAATGCTCACAAAAATCAAATTCAAGATTGCAATCATTCAACCCATCAACAAGGTTCTTATTTTTCAAGGTTCGTAGACCCTTCTCACCTATGTGGCTAAGTCTCTGGTGCCATAACATGGTCTTTTATAAAGGTAACTTTGATTCGATAGATAGATCAGCCTTGGGTACCCAAAAACCATGACCATCTATTGAAAGAGAAACCCTCTTCTTTTCCAACTGAGTAGTCTTTTTCACAAACTTATTAGAAGTACTATTGCACTCAACTATGCATGCATCAAGCTGGTATAGTGTACCCAATCTACTTCCTCTTGCTATCACCATAGCACCTCTTACCATTTTTACACCTACTTTAGAAAACTATACATGCACACCTGCATCTATTAGCTTACTAACAGATAACAAATTCCTTGCTAGTCCAGGATATGCAAGACACCATCAAATCTTCTAATTCTACCATCTAAAATTTTTACAAGAATACTTCTATGACCAACAATATCAAGAACTGAGTTATCACCCAAATACACCTTACCACCATCAAAATTTTCATACTTACTAAACCAATTTCTATTAGGAGTCATGTTGGAAGATGCACCTGAGTCTATCAACCTTGCATTATCACCTGCATGAGTGGCCAAGGTTGTGATGAAAGCATCTACATCTTCCTTCTCGCACTTAGAATTAGAATCTTGCTTCTTCTTCTTTTTCTTCTCCTCTTTGCAGTCCTTTTAGAAGTGTTAGGGTTTGCCACAATTCCAGCAGATTACCTTGGACTTCGCAGGAGATTTTGATCTCCCCTTATTCTTGGACTTAGAATGGCCATGTTTCTTTTCATTCTGACCTCTTTCTTTTGGTCTTCCTCAAACACTCAAAGCCTCTTTTTCATTTAGAGAGACCTTCCTTCTCATCTCTTTAGAAAGTAGAGAACCAACAACATCGTCCATCTTCACGACAACTGAAGTGCTCCCTATGGCCATGACAAGGCTGTCACATGAGTCTAGCAATGAACAGAGAAAGATTTGGCATCTTTCTTCTTCATCCATTGGCACCCCTACTGAGGTTAACTGAGTCACCAACATATTAAATCTTTTCAGATGCTCAAAAATTCATCCACCTTCTTCCATTCTCAAAGAATATAATTTCTTCCTTAAGAAGATCTTGTTTAGAAGTGATTTCTCTTGATAGATCTCACTTAGCTTCTTCCAAAGCTTCTTTGCAGTAGATTCTTCATGGGCATTTATTAGAATAGAGTTTGCAAGACACATTATGATGATACCTTTAGCTTTTCTATCAGTCACATCATATTGTCTGACTAAAGTCAGATCTGCACACCTATGCTTATTCTCATCAATTGCATCCCATAGATCCCGATCAATTAACAGATCTTCCATCTTCGGCTTCCACATCTCAAAGTTTGTGCTAGAAAACTTCTCTACATCAATCCTCCCTAATATGCTTGCCATCTTTTTAATCCTACAACACAGAAATGAAATACTCCGCAGAAGCTCCCACTCAAACCTTGATTAGCTCAAAAGACCATGTACCTAACAAATAGAACCAAAATTGGCTAGGCTCTGATACCACTTGTAAGGAAGCAAAGGTGTTTGGAAACACTTCCTACACTAATCTTGAGAGGATAGTTATGCAACTTTCAACTTAAATATCACAAAGATCTCAAAAAATGCATAATAAAGAATAAATAAAATAATAATGAACACCTAACACAATGATTACCATGGGGAAACCCTTTCGGCAGAAAAACCCCACTCTCCAAAACCCGCCCAATGTATTATCAAATCAAGATGATTACAATACACTTGCAATGCAAGTTCTTACAGGAGCGCATCACCACAACTCAAACTCAGAGAGACTCCTAGCATCTAGTCTTGCAAAAGCTCAATGAATCAAACATGACCCCATGCCCTCCTTTTATAGTGATTTTACAACTTGGAAACTACTTGTGGTTTTACAAAACCATGGGCTTAACCACCATGCCACATGTTGCCCATTTTTGACATTTACATTTCCAAGATGGAAAAACAACTAGGTTAAAATAGTAATCCCGTCCATAATTTTGTCCCCTAGTTTAGACCCCCATAAAAGTCATAAAATGAGTCATCAAGGCTCTAAAAATGACCCACCTATATTCTACTATGGACAAGACTCATTTTTGACAACTCATTAACCATTTTCCAATGCATAAACATGTGGAAAACTACCAACAAAAATATTGGACTTATTAGAAACAAAATGCAAGGTTGAGACACATGTTTCTCAACATTTCTAAAGTCTACCGATCAATATATTATAACTATTCATCTTCACAATGTCACATAACACAAGATCCTTATACTGGCCAATCTAAACATCAATGAAGCATTTTTCCCTAACTTTGAAAGCATGATCATGTTGAAACCAACCAATCCTATAACGATGTGGATGTTTCATTCTACTCAAGCCAAGTTTCTGAACCATGTCGTCAACAACAAGGTTATCAGTACTACCACTATCAACAATAACATCATAGAGTTTACCTTCACACTTGCATCAGGTCCTAAACAAGTTATTCCTCTGACAAGGTTCCTCCTTTGTACCGAGCAATATTTTCTAAAGCAGTAAGTTCTCTGATTCAGGTTCATTATAAATCTTCTCATTCAGTACAATAGTTCATCGGTCAACCTTCTTCTATGTACACTCAAAAGAATGGTGTCCTACATCTCCACAGTTATAGAAAGTACCCCTAAAGATAACTCTACCTATCTTCTTCAGTTCTATAGGTTTTTGTTCATCTTTTGCATCAGTCGGTTTATCCTTCACTGAGTGATCAATCTTCTCCTTCCCTCAGGAGTTACCAATTTTTTTCCTTTTCAACTTCTCTTCTGTCCTCGGAGCATACTGATACACATCTTCTGCATAATCAATCTTCAGCATACCAAGCTCATCCTAAATATTTAATCTCAGACCATTCACATACTAAGCTACATTTTCCTTACCAAGTTCTCTATGCCCAGACCAAATAATAAGTTTGTAGAACTCCTTGGTATAATCTTCAATAGACAATTCCCTCTGCTTCAGATTCTACAACTTCTTAAACAAGTCAAGCTCATAGTCAGCATGTATGAACTTAGCTTTCAACTTTTTCATCATCAACCTCCATCAATTGATCTTTGTTTCACCTTCATCTTCTCTATCTCTTTGTAGTTCTTTCCACCAAAGAGCAGCATGTCTTTTCAACTTAGTTTGTGCTAATCTAACCCGATGAGGATCTTCAATTTCTTCCAGCTCAAAGAAATCTTCAAGTTCACCAATTTAATCAATCAGATTGTCAGGCTTCAAAGTACCAAAGAAAGTACAAACTTCCATTCGGTAACTATTACTAAACTGAGTTGTAGATCTATGCAACCAAGTAGTTTTGTCTTCACCAGATTTGTCCCGCTGGTCATCACCACTAGATCCAATAGGTTCAAATTCTTCAGCAGCTTCTTCATAGCCATCCTTAGTACCAACATTCTGAGGTATACCAATAACAACTCTCATGATCTCAGTGACCATGTCATTCTTCATCAGCTCCATCTCAGATCTGAAATCTGATTTCTGTAATACCCCAAAATTGGCACCTTACAATTTTAATCAATTTTGGTGCATTTCTTCAATTTCTACATCATCAAAGTCCTATTGTACTAGGAAATTCTATCTCCTAATTGACTTTATTTGACTTGGTGTCAAATGCAAAAAAACCCTAAATTTGCATTAATCATACACTATATTTAATTCCTAAATATTCCACATTTATTGGCTAAATAATCCCTATAATTAATTAATTTAATTCTAAAGTCCTAGTACTTTTAATTAAATTTATTCCACCCCTTTAGCTAATACACATCAAAGGAATTAATAATTCTTTAATTCTCTAAATGAAATATCCCACTTGAATTTAATTATTGAAAATTATTCGAAGAGTCACCCATATGTGGCAATATTTCATTTCTTTTATTAAAGAATCCTTTAATTTGTCTCACCTTCCTGCATGGAAATGAAGAGTTAGCCATTTCTTTCCAAGAAACTATTCATCCTTCTCTCGGGTTCTTCTATGCTATGAACCTTTTGTTCTTCATTTTAGAGAGGCAATCTTGAGAACACTAAAATTATAGCAATTTTTAGTCTCACTTTCAAGTTTTGTAAGCTTTGATAATATTGCAATTTAGAGTAATTTTCATTTATTAGTATAATTTTGCATCCTCATTTTAATCTAGTTTACTTACTATATGCTTAGTTTAATTCTCATCTTATTTTAAAGCTCTTTAGATTGCTTTGCATCTTCATTTCTAGCTTAAAAATCTGCATTCTCATGATTCTTAGTTTAATTGCAATTCATTCTCTTTCTAGCATTTCAAATCCTCTATTTTCATGATTGGTCTATGGTTGTTGGCTCTAAAATATGAGAGTAGTTCAAACACCCCACCTAAATAGGAGGCGATAGGTCAATCCAAATAAATATGTGTGATGAGTAATTACATACTTATTTTCACATATGATTGTTGAGAAATGACTATGTCATAGCTATGGCTGAATTAGAGGTCAACATTCAAACATAAATATTTTGGCGCCCACCGTGCAGCTGAAAATTGATTTATGGCATCATTAATCTCGAACCTTTTTGGAAAATTCAGCACTCTTTCATACATTTGTACTTCACTGTCTAGGGAATCTTGTGCAAGATTTCTAAGCATGTCACACAAAGTTGTGCTATCATTAGCATTCTCTCTCAGGAAAAAGCACTATCTCGCATAGGTCCCTGCATTTTCTTGCGTGATGCCTTGTACTTCCTCACGCGAGACTTGCCATCAGTGTTTAAAATCTTTCAATTTCTACAATTTCCTGTTACTATTTCCTGACATCTATAGTTTGTTGTTGTTTTTATATCTCTATTTTTCTGAGAGCATAACAATGGGTTGCAGGATGCTTGACGAAGACACAAAAACTTGTTAACAGTTTACTTGCAGGATGGTTGTCAAATATTATCTTAAAACGTTGTGCTTGTTTAATATTTTTAATTATATAGTATAACTAGGGCCTTCTTAAAATTTCTTAAGGGTCTTGATAGAAGGTATGTGTATGAATTTTGTACTTAGTTGTAGACACAACACTTCAGTAAAACATTAGAGGTTAGCAAAAACTAAAATATGCAAGTAATTGAAACTATGTTAACCAAGCGATTTACTGCCTTCTAGTAGGTGCGAGTATGATGTTCTCAAATTGAAATCAAGATCAGTGACAATGCAACACCTAAACGAAGGATTTAAAATGATGAAAGCAATGAAATATGAATGTAAATTAATCTTTTTTTGTTGAATTTTTGATGCAATAGGTTGAAAACTATATGAAATTAATCTAGAATGAAATTGAAATGATATGCAAATTAATCTAAGAATTATATGAATTGATATGCAAAGCTATGAAAAACTATGAAATGATCTCACAAAATTGTCTATCGCAAAATCTTTGTTCTTCAGTTGTAAATTCGCCAGAGTAATTGTGCAAATTCAAGAGATGTGAGAGATATGAAAGCTTGAGGGATTTTTTGAGAGGGATTTGTGAATAGTTGAGCCTTGTTTTTATAGAAATCCAGGGCTTGAGGATGCATTGAGAAAAGCCATAAATCACTCTTGATAAACTCAGGTTGATTTTTGAGTTAACAAGAAATTAAGAATAAATAAACTCATAAAATCATGCAAAAAGTAGTTTTTATCTCAAAATAGAGCTTTACTTCTCTTTTTCAACTCATCATCAGATGTTGAGTTTAGAAAGTTAACAAATTGAAATTGAAAGTTGATTTAAAGTTGACTTTTTTTTTGATTGTGCATGATTTAATATGAATTAATTTAATAAATAAAGTGATTTATTCTCAACTTAACTAATTTTAAAATTAAAACAATTGATTTATGGGTTAATCAATTATTAAATCAAACTTTTATTCAAAAACTATATTATTAAATATTGACAACTGACTTTAATTAATTAAATAGGAATTTAATCAATTAGTCATAAGATTTTTGATTTATTGTCAAAATTAAATAATACAATTTAGGAATAAATATAATTAAATAATTAAGTGGCAGTATTAATCTGATTAATTAAATATTCAGAATATTCAATTAATCAAACTTTAGGATAAATAAGATTTATTGCCAAATAATTATTAAATTAAGAATAATTATGATAAATTAAGAATATTTCTAGGAATATTCCCCAATGCAGAATTTAGGATAATCAATTATATTCGATAATGTGCAGATGTGCCTTAGGTTAGGAATTTTGTATCGATTTCATTCGATTTGAAGATGTAGGAGGTTAATGAACCTATAGCCCATTTTTGGGGTATTACATTTTGCCCCTCTTTGAATCATTGTGCGAAGCGTGGTGGTTCAAAGAATAGTTTGTGTCTGATGTTGAAAGATTGATTTGAAAAGATTAGATTAACCAATTTTGAGATAGAAATCAATTGAAATATTTGAAGATGTTAGGTCCTAAATGACCAAAGATAATGTTAACTATAACAACAATGAACCGGTGATTACGAAAAAGTGCCAAAACGCCTGATTCTGAACCTTATGATTATAAAGTGAGTGACCGATTCTAGATCTGATTGTCCAAAAGAATCATAGTGGTATCACATCCTAAACCCATCAGTTATGAAGAACCAAGGAAATAACACTAATGAACCGATGGTTACGAAAAGATGATACAGTTTACAAGATAGATTAGGATACTAGATTGATATGGATCTCAATAAATCTGATATGCCCCAAGCGATGATAGATTTTCCCCAAGCAATGAGGACTTTTGATGAGTTAAAAACTAGACATGGTTGTTGTCTTGATTACTAAGGAAAGATTGATTATAGATTTAGATTTACAGACTTGAATGATGTGCAATACCATGCCCCCTTCGGGATTAAAATTGAAATTTGATAAGAAAAGTCAGCGTTATAGTTTAGAATCATGTTAATTGATTTGAGAAGTGGTTATACACATTCGAGAATGTGTTCTACATTTTTTAGAGGTCTTAGAGACCAAGTTTGACTAGGTTAAACCATGAGTTGACCATAGTTGACCAAGTTGAAATTTTGATAGTTTGATGAAAGATAATTAGTTAAGTTGAATTCTAGATTTTTATGATCATTGAAGGTCGATTATGCAAGTGTTAATAATATGAATGATCTCAGATTTTGATTTTGATCCCGAAAAAGGATTCTACTTGTTATTTCATTGGAGGAACCTTCATACAATGCTTAGTCCTTGTGTCATGTTTAGCATTTTTGGTTTTGAAGAATTGTTTAAGTGTTCAAGCAATTTGTGAGATCATGAAAAGTGCAAAATGAAATGCAAACCTAGGACCTAGGACCTAGTCACTGACCATGTGTCAATTTGTTGTCATCATTGAACTTTTAGGTAACCGGATAAATCAATACAATGTCCACTAGTTATGAAACCATAGACATATGAATATTGATTTGTATGCGCTAGAATCAATACAACACCCACTGGTTAGGCAACCATGGACATATGAATATTGATTTTATTTTTGAAATGTCGGATTGGATATAAGCACCAAGGCACAAATGCCAGGATGACCTAAATATCATGTCTATTTTGATATAACAATTTGTATAAGCATCAAAACATAAACGTGGTGATTGAATATGCATTGTGTTCAAACACATCAAACAATCAAGAGATCATTCTAAATCCAGTGTGAATTACCTGTAGTGACCCTTTATCATTCACATCCTTAGGCAAGATCGCATTTCATAGTAGGAGAAAGAATTCACTCAAAAAGACAATAGTTAGATCAAACTTCTTTGAATTTTCTATGTATCAATGGTCGGGGTACTCATGGCCATCCAATTCGACATAGAGGCTCTTACAGAAGGACACCATTTTAATCTATAAATTCCAAAGTTGTTAGATTTTCACATACAAGTAGAAGACAAAGAAAATATTATGCCCCCAGTCATCACTCTAAATCCTGTAAAGGACGTCATCGAAGAGCTCGAAAGGATACAATATGAAAAAATTCTCAATGTGAATCAGTAAGCATACAAGGAGATAAACACATGTAAAAAGCATAGATTATTTTCAATGTTAGGAATGAATTCTTGGAAGTCTTTCTATAGCATTTGTTGTTGCATTCATGAATATGATTGTCATTGATGTCAACACAGTGATCTTCTAGAGACTCGCAGAGAAGAAAATAGTGCTTTGATTAGCGCACGTGTGATATTGCAGTTGGAGCTATGTGATGTTGAGATTATACTCTTTGATATGTTATATGTTTATGGTTAAGAGTGCAAATAGTAATTCATTTATTTATGGAAGTTATGAGCATTTTGGTGGAAGCAGTATTCAGGTAGTGTTCCTGAGTAGCGATTTGTGAAAATTGAATGATATCTCATAATCGGGATGGAATCTAGTTTTGTGTAGTTAAAGGGAAGCTAGAGACACATTTATAGTGATGTGGATGTCAGTGAAAACTTTGATGTCGCACGAGTGGAGAATTATTGTATTTGGAAGCTGACAATTTTGTGTAATTTTGATGTAGCATGTGGAAACTTTTATTTTGTAATTGTATGCTGACTCATTTGTAATTATTTGAGTGTGGTATAAAGGAAGAAATTTTTTTCCTTGTTGAAAACTGGCATGAAAGTGATTGATTATGGTTGAATGCGAATATATGCATGAAGTGAAGAAAAGAGCCAATGTAGTTGTGAAAGCGAAATTGTGAAGGAAGACATGCAAAGTACAGAGATCTGAAATTGAGATCTGGTATAGCAGTGAGTGTAGTTTGGCACAGTGAAGGAGGTAACATATTTCATATTATTCTATTGAATAATCTTAAGGTCAGTTGGATAGTGTGTGTAGTGATCTTGCCATTGAAGTTGTTTGGACAGTGGGTCCTTCTATCTTCCATAACTCTTAACAAGGTTAGAAACTTTTAATAGGGATTCAAAATCTGCTAACTGGGATTCATATGTACTGAATGTATTTCATAAGACTCCTAACAGAGTCCATCCTTTCACAAGGAATATTCATATTAATGCATCTTTTGTATGCATCATTCCCACCGGGGTTTACTCTCTGATCAAGAGGTTCCCTAGTCAACATATCTTGTGTCATTGTGTTATTGTGTATGAATATCTTTTTGTGGTTGGTAATTATATTGCTTACATGGTTAAATGTTGATGAAATTGATAAAAGCTATAATTATCAGATAACTGATTCAACCCCCCCTCTTAGTTATCTTGGTGGACTTTAATTTCTAAAATTTGGTATTAGAGTAGCAGGTCCTTGAAAGAGAATTTTAACAGCTTAAGGTGATCCATGATGAATTTTAGGAAAGAAAGCCCTAAATTTGATGGAGTAAATTTTGATAGTTGGAAAGAGAAGATGAAGACACATCTACTATGTTTAGGACTAGGTTATTGGTTGATTACAAAGAATGATAAGAATATCATTGAAGAAGATAATCTTGAGACATGTTCTAGTGATGAGAGAGATCTATTCATGTGTAACATACTTACAAGAGAAGCACTTTTGACAGCCCTTCAGGAGAATGAGTACAATCAAGTAAAATGTTAGAAAAAATCTCATGAAATTTGGAAAGCCTTACAATCTACTTTTGAAGGTGATGACAATGCAAAGAGAGTTAGATTACATAATAGGATATGTGCATTTGAAGATATTAGAATGATGGAAGATGAATATGTTAGAAGCTATATTGGTAGAATGTCAGAAATTGTTGCAGGGATAAAATCTTGTGGAGGAACAAAGATAGAGAATGAAATAATATGGAAAATTCTGAGGACATTGACTCCTGTAGTTAAGGAGACAACACAAATGATTGAACAAGTTATACCTTGCATTGTGAACTTTACAAGAGAGACTCTTCTTGGAAGATTGAAAGCAACAAAAATGAACCTGAGGTTATTAGGAGACTTACCTAGAATGTAGACAACATTTAGTGCTCTTGGTATGCGCCCTACTTTGTCAAGAAGCATCAGTGTGAGTGGAGATTATGCTGGCAATAGTAGATCTAGAAATGAAGAAGATAAGAAGATTGAGGAAGGTATTGCCTTGCTTGTGAACAGAGAACCAAATGGTAAGAAAACTTTTAAATGTTGGACTTGTCAAGAATATGGTCATTTTGCATCTAAATATCCTAACAGAGTTAAGAAGCATAGAAACAATTTCAAGCCTAGAAGATCTAAGGAATGTTATTATGCTAATGATGAAGATCTTGAAACTAGTATAGAAAGAACTCTTAGTGAAAGTGATATTGAGAATATTAATGACATAGGATTTGTAGTAATTAAAGAAGAAAATCCTGAAACTGATGATAAGGAAGAAAAAGATTTAGTTTCCTAAGTTGAAAAGAAAGCTGATTGGATTATAGATAGTGGTTGTTCACATCATATGACTGGAGATATGAAAAAGTTCATAAAGTTTAACAATTATGATGGAGGAGTTGTGAGAGTTGGAAACAATGCACCTTGTTTGATTAAAGGTATAGGATCTATTACTCTTGATGGAAAGACTAATATTGATGATGTTTACTTTGTGGATGGTTTGAAACATAATATTTTGAGTGTTGGATAGCTAGTTGATAAGGGATATCAAGATTGGTTTACTAAAAAAACTTGTGTGATAAAGGATAAAGATAAAAATCTGATTGGAACTAGATCTAGAACCATAGGTAATGTATTTTAGTTGAATCCTACTGAGATGACATGTTTGATTACTAAGATTGATGATAGTTGGTTATGGCATAGAAGGTTTTTTCATATAAACTTTGATAACATTGTGAAAGTAAGTACTACACTTGCAGTAAGGGATTTGCCTAAAATTATGAAGCCTACTAAAAAGATTTGCAAAGAATGTGTGATGGTGAAGCAGAAGAGAAGCTCATTTCCTAGTAAGAAGTTCACATCTGAAGAGAAGTTGGAAATTGTTCATACAGACTTGAGCAGTCCTACTAGGACTAGAGGATTCTATGGGAAAGGTATTTTATGATTCTTGTTGATGATTTTACAAGAATGATGTGGATTGCATTTCTTAAAGTAAAGCCTGAAGCATTTGATAAGTTTAAGGTCATTAAGAATAAAGTTGAGAATGAATCTGGAATGAAGATTAAATGTTTGAGATCTGATTAAATGTTTGAGAATTTACTTCTAGAGAGTTTAACACCTTTTGTGAAGTGAATGGCATTAAGAGATAGTTTTTAGCCCCTAGAACACTTGAACAAAATGGTATTGTAGAAAGAAGAAATAGATCAGTTGCTGAAGCAGCAAGAGCTATGTTATTTGAGAATAATTTTGCAAAGATATTCTAGAGAGAAGTAGTGAATACAGTAGTGTATACAATGACTAGAGTACAAATCAGAGCAGACACAGACAAGACACCCTATGAATTATGGTTTGGACATGCACCCTTAGTTAAGTATTTTAGAATTTTTGGAAGCAAATGTTATATAAAGAGAGATGATGACATTGGAAAGTTTGATCCTAGAAGTGATGAATGAATTTTTCTTTGATATTCTTTGAAGAGAAAAGCATATAGATGTTACAATAAGAGAAATAAGACTATTGTTGAGAGCATAAATGTTAAAGTCGATGAAAAGTTCAAAATTTAGGAAAGAATGATTGATTATGAATCTGATGAAGGAACTCATCCTCAGCCTAATACTGAAACTACTAAATTATTCTATGAGACTGACAATGAATTATTGAATGAAAGTCATGCTAAAGAAACCAAAGAGGAATCTAGAGAAGAATCTACAGTTGAAGCAAGATCTGAGACTATGACACTAAATAGGTATCTATCAAGACATCTTCCTATTGAAAAAGTTATTGGAAGTTTGGACAAAGGAGTTCTAACTTGAAATAAGGTACATTTATATTTGATTTCTCAAATTGAACCTAAATCTACTAGTGAAGCCTGTGAAGATGAACATTGGATTAAGGCTATGAAAGAAGAACTAGATCAAATTGAAAAGAACAAGACATGGGAATTGGTCCCTAGACGTAAAGACAAGAATGTTATTGGAACTAAATGGGTATTTAGAAACAAGATGAATGAACAAGGAGTAGTAAGAAATAAAGCAAGATTGGTATGTAAGGGATACTCACAGTAAGAAGGAATTGACTATAAAGAAACTTTTGCACCAGTTGCAAGAATTGAAGTAGTAAGAATGTTTTTGGCCTATGCAGCTTTTAAGAAATTCAAAGTATATCAGATGGATGTGAAGTCAGCATTTCTGAATGGTGAATTGGAAGAAGAAGTCTACATTGAGGAGATTGAAGGTTTTCCTTTAACTCAAGAAGGAGACATGGTATGTAAACTGAAGAAAGCATTATATGGACTAAAGAAAGCACCTAGAACTAGTATGAAAGACTAGATAAGTATTTGTTAAAATTTTGATTTACAAAAGGAACAGCTAATAGCAATATGTACACAAAAAAAAATTGAAAATGGTTTGTTAGTTGTGGTTATTTTTGTTGATGACATTATTTTTGGAGGAGAAGATGAAGCTAGTGACAAATTTGCTGATGAAATGAAGACTGAATTTGAAATGAGTATGATTGGTGAGATGAAATACATTTTGGGATTATAGATAACACATAATAGTGATGGTATTTTTATAAGTCAGACAAAGTACTTGAATGATTTGTTGAAAAGATTTGGAATGGAGAACTGTAAATCAATTGGAACACCTATGGTTACAGGACAAACTATCTAGCAAAGATGAAACACCGACAGTTGAACAAAAGAAATACAAATCTATGATTGGAGGATTGTAGTATTTGACACATACAAGACTTGATATAGCACATTCAGTTGGAATTGTATCAAGATTTCAAATTGAACCTAGAGAATCACATTAATTAGCAATAAAGAGGATACTGAGATATTTAAGAGGCACAATGGACTATGGATTGTGGTATGAAAAATCTGATGATTTTACCCTATGTGCATATATAGATGCTGATTGGGGGGGGTAGTGATGATGATAAGAAAAGCACCAGTGGTGGAGCATTTTTCCTTGGAGGAAGATTGGTTTCTTGGCTAAGCAAGAAGAAAAATTATAACTCACAAAGCACAACAGAAGCATAGTATGTAGCAGCAGCAAACAATTGTAACCAGATAATTTGGATGAAGCAAATGCTAAAGGATATTGGAATAAAGTTTGTTGAGCCTATTGTCATACATTGTGACAACACTAACATAGTTAGTATGTCTAAGAATCCTATATTACATTCTAAGACAAAGCATATAGAAATCAAGTATCATGTTGTAAGAGAGAAAGTTGTTGAGAAAGAAGTCAGACTGGAGTACATAAGCACAAAAGAGCAGACAGCAGACATATTTACTAAGCCTTTGCCTAATGATACATTTGAGTATCTAAGAGGTATGCTTGGGGTTATGCCTCAGCCTACTTTTGAGTAATGGTGCAGTTGGTTGCATCCATCCAGTGGTATCTGAGCCTTATTTTTCTTCTGGACTGGATGTTGGTACTTCCTCTATGGGGGAGTATGTGTATCTGAGCTGAGTCATGAGGACTCTTGTGAATGTATTTTTTGAATAGTGTCTTTTGATAATGGAGTTGTTGTTGTAATAATGATGAAACTTCTATCATTGATGTCAATGGGGAAGAAGTGTACATGAAAAACAAGTTGTACCAGTTGTACCATCTGTTGGAGAGAACTGAATAGGAAAACAAAGCAAGATTTGATTTGATTGTTGCAGTATTGGATTTTTGGAACATTGGATTTTTTCATCTATGTTTCCATCAATGCCAATGGGGGAGATTGTTAGGAATGAATGCTTGGCAGTCATTCTGTAGTATTTTTTGTTGCATTCATGACTATGCTTGTCATTGATGTCAACACAGTGATCTTCTGGAGACTCGCAGAGAAGTAGACACTGTTTTGATTAGCGCATGTGTGATATTGTAGTTGGAGCTATGCGATGTTGAGGTTATACTCTTTGATATATTATATGTTTATGGTTAAGAGCATAGATAGTAATTCATTTATTCATGGAAGTTATGAGCATTTTGGTGGAAGCAGCATTCAGGCAGTGTTCCTGAGTAACGGTTTGTGGAAATCGGATGATATCTCATAATCAGGATGGAATTTGGTTTTGTGTAGTTAAAGGGAAGATAGAGACACATTTATAGTGATGTGGATGTTAGCACAAAATTCAAGGTCACACGAGTGGAGAATTATTATATTTGGAAGTTGACATTTTTGTGTAATTTTGATGTAGCGTGTGGAAACTTTTATTTTGTAATTGTGTGCTGACTCATTTGTAATTATTTGAGTTTGGTATAAAGGAAGAAATTTTTTTCCTTGTTGAAAAATGGCATGAAAGTGATTGATTATGGTTGAATGCAAATATATGCATGAAGTGAAGAAAAGAGCCAATGCAGTTGTGAAAGCGAAATTGTGAAGGAAGACATGCAAAGTACAAAGATTTGAAATTGAGATCTGGTATAGCAGTGAGTGCATTTTGGCATAGTGAAGGAGGTTCATATTATTCTATTGAATAATCTTAAGTTCAATTGGATAGTGTGCTCAATGATCTTGCGATTGAAGCTGTTTGGGCAGTGGGTCCTTCTATCTTCCATAACTCTTAACAAGGTTAGAATCTTTTAATAGGGATTCAAAATCTCCTAACCAGGATTCATATGTACTGAATGTATTTCATAAGACTCCTAATAGAGTCCATCCTTTCACAAGGAATATTCATATTAGTGCATCTTTTGTGGGCATCATTCCCACCAGGGTTTACTCTCTGATCAAGAGGTTCCTTAGTCAACATATCTTGTGTCATTGTGTTATTGTGTATGAATATCTTTCTGTGGTTGTTAATTATATTACTTACATGGTTAAATTCTGTTGAAATTGATAAAAGCTATAATTATCAGATAACTGACTCAGCCCCCCTCCCCTCTTAGTTATCTGGGTGGACCTTACTTTCTAACATTCAATTTGTGTTTGATTGCATTGTTGTAGATGCAAAATCCTTTCTGGAGAGGAGACTGACTGACTGACTTAGATGAAGCTTCAAAGGACTCTGATTGGATATGACTCATCTAAGATGTACTGGAGGCCATAGGATATGACATTGATTTCCCCCAAGTGTTAAGCATTGATAGGATACAGACGCTGGAGCTGATTGGTGTATAGACCAACTTTATTGAAACAAGGATATATACAAACTAAAGCAAACTGAAAGCTGAGAAAGACCAAGATTGTGCTGATAGATGGAGTATTTTGAAACAAGTGGCACTTGTTTGTTGGGTTTTCATCATCTTGGCAGAGATTCTATTTTTTCTACCAAGGTGCTTGTTTCCAGGTTTTCACCAAGGCACTTTTTCTTTTTCTCATTTTTTTAAATTTTTCATCTTTTCATTTTTTTTGGTACTTTTGATATTTTTTTATTTTATTGTGAATCACCAAGGTGCCCATTGCTAGGTTTTCAACAAGATTTTCATTTTTTTAGGACTTTTTCAGATTTTAAAGATTTTTTCAGGACATTTTACCATACACTGAATGCCTTAGGCATAGAATTTCTTCAAATGGAGAATATTGATTAGTTCTTAGAGCTGTTCTCCTTCAGTCGTTGAGAGTTGATAGGCTCCAGAGCCAAAAGTAGCAGTGATAACAAAGGGACCTAGCCAGTTGGTTTCAAACTTCCCCTTGTGTTCTCTATGTGATTGATTTTTAGGATTCTCTCTCAAGACTAGATCACCAACCTGAAATTTCTGTGTCTGACTTTCTTATTGTAGCCTCTAGACATTTTTTTCTGATACACTCTAAAATGATCATACACTACTTGTCTACACTCATCTAGTAGCTCAAGTTCTTACAACCTAGACACTATGTAGTCATCATTAGTTACTAGACCATGCATTCTAATTCTCAGTGATGGGATTTCAACCTCAATAGGCAGTAACACTTCAGACCCATAAACTAAAGAAAATGGTGTAGCCCCAATGGGAATTCTGATACTTATTCTGTAGGCCTAGAGAGTTGGATTGATCATGAGATGCCAATCTCTTCCTGTCTTATTAACTGTACAGTGCAAGATTTTCAATAGATTCTTTTTAGAAGCCTTTTCTTGTCCATTCCCTTGAGGATAGTAGATAGATGACCAATGTTGTGTTATCTTGAATTCAGCACATAGATCATCTAAGTCTCTATTTTTTAATTTTCCACCATTATTTGTGACTATAGAGTGTGGAATACCATACCGACATATGATGTAGTTTAGAATGAACATAGAAATTTGCTTGCCGATTGCTTGAGTCAAGGGGACTGCTTCTACCCATTTTGTAAAATAGTCTGTAGCTATTATGATATGGGTATGTCCATTAGAAGAATGAAGATGTATGGATCCTATAAGATCAAATGCCCATTGGTGAAAGGGCCATTGTGTAGTAAAGGGAATTAGATCTTTCCCTAGAGCATGAATTAAGTTACCATGTACTTGGCACTTTTGACAGTTCTTAAAAAACTTGATTGCATCTTTCTCCATTTTAGGCCAATAGTAGCTAGCCCTAATAAGCTTTCGAGCTAGTGTTAAACCATTCAGATGTGACCCACATATACCTTTTTGGACTTCCTCTAGTGCACATTGAGACTCTTCCCATTCTAAACATCTAAGTAGCGTACCATCTAGACCTTATTTGTATAGATCATTACCAATGATGACATACCAAGACACATTGTGGATAAGGTATCAATTCTCATGGTGATTGAAGGTATCAGGAATGATTTAGTCTTGGAGATAGGAGAAAAGGTTTTTGTATTGAGATGAATCATGACCAATAATAGTGCAGATCATGCAGGTTTCAGGGGAATCATATGCAAGATAAGATAGTGCTTCCACCAGGAACTCGTAGCCTAGCTCATGTTTAGGCTATTGTAATAGAGTAGATAGCATTGCCATTGCATCGGCAGCCCTATTCTTTGTTCTAGGAATTTTCTCAAATGTGATAGATATGAAATATTTCTTTAGATCATCTACCATTCTTTTGTATGGAATGAGATTTTCATCTTTTGTTTGGTACACATCATTGACTTGATGGATAAAAAGTTAGGACTCCCCATGAATGTGTAACTCAGTCACTCTCCACTCAATTGCTAGTGTCATACCATTAAGAAGGGCTTCATATTAAGCAATATTATTTGTCCAAGGGAACTTTAATCTAAATGCTTTGGGTATTGAGTATCCTTGAGGAGTGATAAATAATATGCCTACTCTAGATCCATTTTGTGTATAGGAGCCATCAAAGAATAATTTCCATTCTCTAGAAGAAAGATTCATGATAGAGGAATCTAGGAACTCTATTTGAATTGGTGTATCATCAAACATAGGTGCATCTACCAATTGATCAGCAATAACTTGTCCTTTGATAGCTTTTCTTTCAACATATTCAATGTCAAATTCAAGAGCATGACCCATTTGGCTAATCTACCTGTGAGGGAAGCTTTGCTTAGTAGGTACTTTAGTGGATCAATCTTAGCTACCAAATGTGTGGTATGAGCTAACATGTAATGTCTCAATTTCTAGGATGCAAATATCATAGCTAGACAAGCTTTCTCAATCACTAAATAGTTCTTCTCATATGCAACCAATGTTCTACTGATATAATATATAGTCTTTTCCTATTTATTCTCATCATGCTATGCTAGCAATGCCCCCAGTGATGTATTTGTGGTAGAGACATACAGGATCAGTGGCTTCCCCTAAATAGGAGGCATCAAGATAGGAGGATTTGATAGATATTTCTTGATATGGTTAAATTTCTTCTCACATTCTTCACTCCACGCAAAAGTCACACCTTTATGTAAAGTTTTTGTAAAGGCTGTGAGATATTCACAAGCTATGATATGAAATGCCTGATAGATTGTACTCTCCCTTGTAATGTTCTCATTTGACTAATATTCTTCAGGGGTTGCATCTCTAGTATAGCCTTTACTTTAGCTGGATCAACTTCAATGCCTTTCTTTGAAACAATGTATCCTAAGAGCTTTCCAGAAGTGACACCAAAAGCACACTTCTTAGGATTCAGTCTGACTAAATTTTTCCATGCAGTCTAGTATTTTTCTCAAATCATTTAGATGTTTAGCTCTAATAATATATTTTGCTAAAGTATCATCAACATAATCCTCCATATTTATATGCATCATGTCATGAAAAATTGATGTCATCACTCTTTGATATGTAGCACTAGCATTCTTAAGCCCAAATGGCATGACATTCCAACCAAAGGTACCCTAGGGACATGTAAAAGCAATTTTCTCTTGATCTTCTAGAGCAATTTTTATTTGATTATATTCAGACAAACCGTCCATTAAAGAATACATCTCAAAACCTGCAGTCATGTCCACTATCATGTCAATGTTAGGTAGTGTAAAATCATCCTTTGGGAATGCTTTATTCACATCTCTAAAGTCTGTGCACACTCTAATTGATTTATCCGGTTTAGAAATAGGTATAATATTTGAGATCCATTTAGCATAGTCAATAACTTAGATAAATCCAGCTTTTAGTAGTTTCTCTAATTCATCTTTGACCAAGAGTGCAACATGTGGATGCATCTTTCTTAATTTCTACTTAACAAGTTTGACCCCTGGAGCTATAGATAAATGGTGCATTATAAGATTAGGATCCAACCCTGGCATATTTGAATATTTCCATGCAAAGTTGATCTTTTCTATATTAGGAATGTAGTAAACTTTTGCTTCTCTTCTTTTGATAAGGATTGTGCTACATGGATCAACCGTGGTTCCTCTGTTGTTCCCAAGTTGATAGCTTGACTGGGCTCAATTAGAACTAGAGATCTGTCCTATAAATGACTTGAAAGGACATCAAATATCTCATCCTTAGGTGCCTCAGAGAGGTTTTCACCTTCGAATACATCTTTTATTTTTACTTTTGTAGGTTCTGAGACTGCTACAAAGTGGTTTTCACCCTCAAAACTCCTTTTCTTTTTATTTTTATTCTTATTCTTTTGACTAAGATACTTAATGTTCAACTCCATAATGCTGATGCTTGGCTCACTGATGGAAGTCTTCATGAGCTCAACTATATTTAGGTAGCAACCAAGGGCATAGTCATTTAGGAAAGTAAAGATACCTTGGCTTGGATTCATGGAAGTTTGGTCAAGAAAGTCAAGATCTTGGATAGTCAAAGTGGGAAAATATTGGGAGATAGTGTTTATGGATATGGATCTATCGTCATTGGTCCTAACCCAATCCTTGAGTTTGAAAGTGATATTACAACTCAAAACGTTCAATTCGTGAATAGGCTCAATGTCATTGTGGGAGTCCAATTCAGCCATAGGTGCATCAGACTCGTTAAGTTCATTATTTCACTCTAGACTTATGTTGGGTTTAGGTGCATATTGGTGAATAACATCAATATGTTTTTCTATAATAAGTTTGTCTTCCTCTAGAATGACTCTCCATTCATAGTCATTTGATTCCTCATCTATGCCTCTAGGAAAATTAAGAACATGGGTAAAGTCAGGATGGATACCCTAAGAAGGGTTACCCTCAGATTCTAATTTGAATTCATACTCATGAGAATCTATCTTAGAATAGCTACCACCTTCTTCTTTGTCTATTTGATTTCCTTCAAGATCAGTTAGTTCTTGTGGTACAATTATCTCTTGTTCTATAGTAGGTTCCTGTGTGTCTACTACATTAATCCTTTTTACTGGATCATCTTTAGCTTCAAGGAGGTATTTTATTTCTTTAGGAAAACACTCATAGTTGTGATTGGATTTTCTTCCTCATGTGTAATGATATCTTCAACATTAAATTTGGGAGGAATTTTATCTCCTTGACAATCTATTTCTAGAAACTATGTTTCTCTGTCTTCCTTCAAGAAATGCCTCATCATTTTCTTGAAGTCATCATCATTTTGATATCGAGAAATTTCAGAAGGTGTGGGTTCTTGATCTACACCATATTGAGAGTGATGTCTATGAGACATGTTAGGAGTTTTAGGACTCCTTGGAATAGATTGATGTAGAGATTTTTTATTGACCCCTTGGATTGATGGAGGAGGGGGTATGTAACTAGTTTTTAATTGAAGATTGTCAAGACCGTCGTCTTTGTAAAGACCCAAATTATAGAGTTCATCAAAGGTTGGACCCACATGAGTAGATAGAGATAAGGTATGAGATGCTTCTCTGGATTTCTTGTGTGATGAATATCGAGTTTCCACCATTGGGTGAAGCAAGAGAGGAAGATGAAGACAAGTGAAGAATGACTTGATTCAAGAAGATTGAATGATGCAACCTTGTCAAGATTGAATTGATTGAAGATTAGATTAGACATAAATGAAGGATACTGTGCCATAGTATTATGGGTAGATGCTCAATAGATGGTAGGCACGAGCTCTCAAAACTTAGTCATTTTGTAAGAAGAGTGAATTTTGAAGATAATTTTGATAAGGTTTTGACACAAGATGAAAAAGACTCAAATAGATAAATCAAAAGGCTAAATTAGACTCAAGAGACCACTTTAGGAAAATGGATGGATTTGTTATAGGTTCTGCTACATTTCTAACACAATCATTTGTTTGACAAAATTTGGAAGTAGGTTGTAAAAACTAGATTTCTGACAAATTTTGGAGTTTTTTGACAACTTTGACTTTAGCTTTGATACGAGTTTTGAAATTTCAGGATGACTTTTGACACCAGAAAGGAGTTTTTCTTTAGATTTGCAATTTTTCAATTTTCAGAACCAATTTTGTTTGCAAGTTTTTCTCTGTTCAAGTTTGAAAATTCATGTAATAGTTCAGGATCATTTGTTTTCAATAACCAAGTAGATAACAAATATGCAGAACATCAAGCAAAGGGAAGCAATCAATCATCTGAAAATAATGAAAAAGGGAAAAAGCAACCTTGTGCATGAACAAGCAATAGTGAATTAATGTGCTAATCCCTAGGAATGCTACTTGTGTATGTTCCAAAAAGTTTTTCAATAACGCACATAGTCCTAGAAAATGAAAATTTTGGCCTTGCTAGAGTTTGTAGTAATGGTCCGACTCTAGAAATTTTATGATCTCAAGAGGGAAAACTCCAATCTAGGCACACCAGAGTTTTGACACAGTCTGAGAATTTAATCAATCAGGAGTTGCTAGGGAGATCTGACAGCCCAACAATAGACCACACCTATGAAGATTTCTTCCACAAGGATATTTATATAGCGACTGCTGCTACCACAGTGAAAATGGCTATTAATACTTGAGGTTCCATCCATGTGGTTGACCCAATTAAGGGAATGTCCATTATGGTTAACTCTCTCTAAAGGTGACTCACAAAATATACCACAGGGGGACTAGATCAAATTCAACGATCTAGGTTTCTGGTACTATCCAAAAAGGAAGTAGAGCATAATCCCCTAGCCTCTTCACTTCACCAAAACAAAGTAGATAGATTAATCTGACACACTAAGACTGAAATTATCTCACCAAGATCTATGATGTCAACAACTCATGGTCTATCAATCTCTTTGGAGAGGGAATGTATCAATCAAAAGTTGAGGACACAAATCAAGGGAACGTGAGACAATCTCAGTATCCTCCCTACCTACAAGGGGATTTTTTGTCAAGAAGAGCTTCACATGTAAACAAGTGAAAGAAGCCCACTCTCTCAAGATCATCTGCAAATAGTGTTTATAGGGCCTAATTACCATGTGTAACAGATATGCAAAAAGCAAATCTATGTTCGTTTTAGAGCCCAAAACTGAAGTGTGAACTATGAAAGTTGTAAAGGCACTCAAGCTTGACATAAAAGAGTTTTTTTTATGTCCCAAAATAAGGTTTTATTAGATGTAATAGAATACCTAATTTCCTCACAACGTGCTTAGTAGATTTTACTTGTTTTAGCAATTTTTGAGCATTTGTCTTCTATCTTTTGTACCCACAAGATGTACCTGCACCTGCAAACCACTGTTATGAAAAAATTACCTATTCTTGTACATGAAATCCACTATTATAAAAATTCATCAAAAAAAAGAAACACAAATTTTCAACCCCATGTGGTAGAAAATCATGTTAGTCAAAGATAATATGTCATTTGATAATCGAAAAATTTGTTGTCATAAAAAATCAGATTTTGACCAGTTTGCACTAAATCAATCATAACTTTTGCAAATCAAAATGAAATTAATCCAAACCAACGTAAAATGAAACCTAATGCAAATAAATTTCCAGAAACATAAATTTGGGATCTGTATCATGTCATATGTGCATGTACCAATAAAAATATCAGTCAAATTTCATAAAATCAGGTTCAGACCAGTCTTCACTAAAATGATCATAACTTTTCAAATCAAAACAAAATTAATCCAAACCAATGGAAAATGAAAGATAACTCAAATAAATTTCCAGAAATATAAATTTTGGATATGTATCATATCATATGTGCATGTACCAATAAAAATATCAGTCAGATTTCATAAAATTAGGTTCTGACCAGTCTTCACTAAAATGATCATAACTTTTGCAAATCAAAACAAAATTAATCCAAACCAACGGAAAATGAAAGCTAACTCAAATATATTTTCAAAAATATAAATTTTGGATCTGTATCATGTCATATGTGCATGTACCATTAAAAGCATCAGTCAAATTTTTGGAAAAACAACCCAGAAATTTATCACAAAACTCAAAAAAATTAACCTTGTGGTTGTGGGTTCAAGAAAAATGATAAAAATTTGATAGAATATAATGGAAACCCATTTTAGGGCCCCACGGTGGGCACCAAATATGTGTGTGTAAATTTTGTACCTAGCTATAGACACAACACTTCAATAAAATATTAGAGCTTAGCAAAAACTGAAATATGCAAGCAATTGAAACTATGCTAACCAGGCGATTTACTGCCTTCTAGTAGGTTCAAGTATGATGTTCTTAGATTGAAATCAAGTTCAGTGACAATGCAACATCTAAATGAATGATTTAAAATGATGAAAGCAATGAAATATGAATGCAAATTAATCTTTTTTTTTGGATTTTTGATGCAATAGGATGAAAAATTGTATGAAATTAATCTAGAATGAAATTGAAATGATATGCAAATTAATCTAAGAATTATATGAATTAGTATGCAAAGCTATGAAAAACTATGAAATGATCTCACAAAATTGCCTGTCGCAAAATCTTTGTTCTTCAATTGTAAATTCACCAGAGTAATTGTGCAAATTTGAGAGATGTGAGAGATATGAAAGCTTGAGGGATTTTTTGAGAGGGATTTGTGAAGAGTTGAGCCTTGTTTTTATAAAAATCCAGGGCTTGAGGATGCATTGAGAAAAGCCATAAATCACTCTTGATAAACTCAAGTTGATTTTTAAGTTAACAAGAAATTAAGAATAAATAAACTCATAAAATCATGCAAAAAATAGTTTTTATCTCAAAATAGAGCTTTAGTTCTCTTTTTCAACTCATCATCAGATGTTGAGTTTAGAAAGTTAACAAATTGAAATTGAAAGTTGATTTAAAGTTGACTTCTTTTCTAATTGTGCATGATTTAATATGAATTAATTTAATAAATAAAGTGATTTATTCTCAACTTAACTGATTTTAAAATTAAAACAATTGATTTATGGGTTAATCAATTATTAAATCAAACTTTTATGCAAAAACTATATTATTAAATATTGACAACTAACTTTAATTAATTAAATAGAAATTTAATCAATTAGTCATAAGATTTTTGATTTATTGTCAAAATTAAATAATATAATTTAGGAATAAATATAATTAAATAATTAAGTGGTAGTATTAAATCTGATTAATTAAATATTTAGAATATTCAATTAATCAAACTTTAGGATAAATAAGATTTATCACCAAATAATTATTAAATTAAGAATAATTATGATGAATTAGGAATATTTCTAGGAATATTCCCTGATGCAAAATTTAGGATAATCAATTAAATTTGATAATGTGTAGATGTGCCTTAGGTTAGGAATTTTGTATCGATTTCATTCGATTTGAAGATGTATGAGGTTAATGAACCTATAGACCATTTTTGGGGTATTACAAAAGGATAGGGTAATAGGCTCTTAATTACATGGAAGTAATGCCCATGGATGAATCTGAGACTTTGCTAGCATGATAGATACCTGGGGAAGCAAGGAAAGGTATTGAATCTTTGGCACATCTACTTGTTAGGGGATTATGCTCTTCTCTCTTTGAGAGAACCAGAAACTCAAAAGCTTGAAGATTGGTTGAAGAGGAACTAGCTTGGTGATGAACATGTCTTGCGTGTTTGGGTAAGGTGAAGAGGTAGAGAAGTATGCTCTTCTCTCTTTGAGAGAATCAGAAAATCTAACCCTTGAATCGAAGCCAAGTTTGTGTCACATTTAGAGGGCCTATCAGAAGTTGAACCTCTGGGAACGACCCAAGTGAGTACACACCTATTGCTGGTAATTCCACCTCATTATAATAAAGAAAGCTTTGTTGATTATAAAGACTCCAAGCCATGTTAACTTCTTTCTCTTCATTTTGACTATCTCTTGAGAAAGCTCTATCTGTTGTATTGAGTGGCACCGCTCCTAGCCCTACTTGTAGGGATGTATGACTTTTAGGTGTCGATGTGGCTATGAGGCCCTAGCCCTGTATTGGGGGCACTGAAGGTTAGTGTGAATGGAAGCCCACTAGACACCTTCTTAGTTAGTTTCCTACTCGGATCACCTCTGAAAGGAGACATAATCTTTGCACAGGGAGGGGGAAGAATCTCTCCCCTAGATTCTCACCATAGGCATGCACCTGGATGTTTGAAGGTGGTATATGAAACTAGCCCCTACTTCAAGGGTAACCTTTAAAAATATATTATTGAGTCCTTGGAAACTCAAAAAACATGGGTGCCCTCTAGGGGGTGACAGCTGTGTGAGGTGAGCGCATGCACATAAGTTGTAAGGCACGACTTTTGTTTTCTCTACCATTTTTTTTGTAGGGATAACTAAGTGTTTGTTTTGAGTCTTAAACTGTCCATCATGATTAAACAAAGACTCCCATGATTCTACCAAGTTACTTTGTCCTTGGTAGAATTGTTTGCGACTACTTGCATCACTATTGCTTGATTTAAAACTTCATGCTTGTAAATGATTACTTGCAACATTAAAACTAAGATTTTTGATTCAAACTATCCTCAACTATTTGAGAACTAGAAATTCTATCAGAGGATAATCCACGTTGTGTCTCGAAATCTGACTTTTACCTCGAAAACTATGTCGAACTATCAAACTTTGACCTTTTCCCGTGTGAGAATTCACTTTCCAGAGCATTTCCTCAGGTGAGACATCATTTCCTCACATGAAGTTTGACATTTCCTCACATGGCCCAACACTTCCTCGCATGAGCCTGTACCCTAATTTTCAAAATAATGAGCTATTTATCATTGACTGGTCAACTTTTTGCCTAATCTAATTTTTGTCTGATGTCTATTTGCCTATTCTCTTGTTGTCTACTATCTGAAACTGAGTGTCTCCAGCTATGAACTAAACAATTATTTCTTAAACTCATATTGTCTCTATGTTATTTGTCTTATCTTATTGTGCTTTTGTACCTTACAATGTGATAGTCACATCTCAGGTGTTCTAGCCATTCTCTTGATGATTTGTGCCAAGTGCATTTCACATCTTGGTTGTTCTAGCCTTTCTCTCCTTTTTTCTATTCATAGAGAAAGAGTTCTAGCATAATCCCAAGTCCTCACTCATCATTTAATCTTTTTCTATGCCTATTATGACTAGAAGCGGCAACACATTCCCCATCTGTGGTACTGAACAAGGTAGAGGTAGATCTCACAATCAAGAAATAAACCATTCTAAACCTATCATGCAATCTGAGTGTTGTGAGGGATCCTCAAGTTCCTCTTCATTGAGTACATTAAAAGACAGCCCATCTCAATCATCATCTCTAGTGTTCCAGGAGTGTTATAATCCATTGTTTCAAGAACAACCTAACTTATTGTTTCAAGATCAGAATGACCTATTGTTTCATAACTTTGGAAGGCCACTTCCTTGGACCAGCCCTATTAGTCTTATCGAACCTATCGATCCTTTTGATCTTATCACTGCACCAAAATTTACCTTAACTATACCCTTTCAGCATCATTCACTTTATTTTACTGAGTCTTCAGCTGCTGCACAATCCCACATTGACAAGATGGGAGGCCCATTCGACTTCCAATAGGGTGAATATAACAAAACTCATGAGCAATCTCAAAATGACCAAAATCATGCTCAATCTCAAAATGACCAACATTATGATCAATCCCAAAATGATCAAAATTAGCACCAAGCCTAAAACAAAACTCAAGGCGGTCAGCAAGCATATCACTATCGCCCGCCTCCACATGACCAGAATCAAGATCAAGCCCCCCACATTTATGAGATTCTTGGTAATGATGATGAGGTAATAACCCAAAATGACATAAATGTTGTGAAAGCCAACAAGAGTCTTATCAAGATGATGGAGATCCTCCTTCTAGAAGAGAAGGAAAAATAATTTCTTGAGCTGGCCAAACAAGAGGCCAAATTACCCCCAGACTATCAAGTTGAGACACTTGTGGCCAAAGAAGAAAAAACTGAGACTGCTAAGTTGAAAAAGATGATTCGAGACATGCAAGATCAAATTAGCCAACTTGCAAAGGATAAGGATTAACCAACACAATAGTTCACAATGGAAAGCATCTGTCCTTTCCCCTTTGATAAGAGTCTTCACATGCCACCTTTTCCCAAATGTGTAGAGCTACCTAAATATGACAAATACTACTAATCCCCAAGAGCACTTGAGAGAGTTTGGTGCTCTATCAATGGAATTCATACATGACCAGACATACCTTATGTGTCTCTTTCCTCATAGCTTGGGTGGACCAGCTATGGAGTGGTTTTCTTAATTACCCATTGGCATCAAGACTTTCGACAAAATTGCTAATCTATTTTTCCAACATTATTCGCATAATATCAAGCATTAGGTCAACATGTGATATCTTTTTAATTTGAGACAGCAACAAGGGGAACCTTTCTCAACATTTCTCTAGAGATGGAGATGACTATGTACAAGGTATCCTCGCAAACTACCAGATTCTGAGAGGCTCGACATATTTTTGGATAATCTTGTCCTAGATTTTGGATATCAAGTACAATTACAAGGTCCCCTAACCTTCGATAGCATGATTAAGAAAGCTATGTGAATAGAAGCATTTATGATCAAGAAAGGCGAGTTGACTTTGAACAAGGATAACAAACTAGGGTCTTCCTCCTCAAACAAAGATAAAGGGAAGTTTGTCAACAAGAATAGAGATGTTGTGAATGATGGAGTGGTTGACAATGTAACCCCAAAGCCTATGAAATCTATTTTCAATCTTTCCTCTAGTATACAGGTGATCAAAGCTACTAAAAAGGCTACAATAGATACTCAACCATCTTCATGATTTTCCAGAAACAAACCTTGGGCCTCTCGACCCAAGTGTGAATTCACTTCCTTAGGAGAACTGCTTGATGTGGTTTATAGGACTCTCATGTAGAACTAGATACTCACTCTGAAAAATCATCTCTATGATCCACAACCGCAACCTCATTGGTGGAATGACAATGCATACTATGATTATGATCAAAACAACGGTCATAAAACTTCTACTTGTCTCTATCTACACCATAAGATCCAAGATCTAATAGACAACGGTGACATTGTTATGGATAGCCATAACAAGAATTCAAATCATCATGCATTTAAAGATCCCTTTCCTCCTCACGAGAAAGGTGAATCTTCCAAGACTAATAATACCAATTCCAAGGTCAACTACATGTAAAATACCAATGACAATGTCATCAACATGATTGAACCTGTTTAGGTCAGGGAAAACTTTAAGAAACCCCCTCCCTAGAAAAAGTATAAAATCCTGGCGAATCCTACATTATTTTGGGTTAAAAAAAATAATATTGTTGGTGAATTTTTTTAATTTGAAAGGAAAAATATTATTTGTACTAGCAATTTTTTTTCAATTATATGAAAATTCTATAAAATATTGGTGAATCCATCATTACTGAAGAAAATCACGATGACAAAAACCTATACCTAGAAATCATCATTATTGACAGGGGTGCTCCCTATAGTGGTACAGGACAGGGTCGAGGGGCAACATCCCCGGAAGCTAAAATGACTTTATTAATTTTATGAAGGTACTCTGAGTTAATTTTACATCTCTTGACAAGAGATAACCCTACTTTTTGTAACCGTCTGATGATTTGAGATCAATGGCAGGAATTCTATTTTGGGCCAAGCTTTTAAAGGACACAACCATTCCCCTGAAAGTCTCCGGAATAGAGACATGTGTCAGTCTATTTCAGACCAAAGTTTTAAAAGCCATAATATTTCATTGAAAGTCTCTGAAATAGAGACACATGTCAAATCTTTGTACTTCACTCGTACTCTAACTTAAATTTTCACTGCATATTGGTGAATATGACCATCGATTAAGACAAGCTTAGGAAATTGTAGGTGAAAATATTAAATTTATTATGTGGAAAAATTAATTTGATTGGCAAAGTCATCACTGAAATAAAAATAATTCCATGTCACTATCGGCGATTTGCCAATGCATGGGACCCAATTTTTATAAAGTGTGGGCGACGTGGCCATCCCGAAAGTCTAATTTTTTTTGCCAAATTTTGGGTCCCTGATGAGTGAAATTCGCCAATTGGCAAATATTCGCCACTAAAGTTATCCCTGGTTTAGGTTGAGTATTGCAATGTGATTACTATCAAGGGGAGTGGGGATGATCCTAAGCCTAAGACCTTGTTTATCTTGTGAGGCCTTGGGTCTCACTCTTTTGAACATGAATCATCTCAAGATTTCACAAACTTTGTTACTCGCTCTCATGCGAAAATCACCATTAAGGGTCTTGACCCTTCTACATCCACTCTAAAACAACCTGCAGATAAAGTTGTTGTTGGCCCTGCCAACAAGAATTTGAAGTCGGTCCCTACACCTAGCGCAACTAATTATAGCATTCTAGACCAACTACAATGTACCAACACTTAGATCACTATCTTTGAGCTATTGAATATCTCACCTACTCATAGGGAGATTCTTGATAAAGCCCTCACCGAGGCAAATGTCCCAAAAGATTTGGATCTAGATTGGTTTCAATCCATGGTGGGTCACCTGACCTCACCCCACTATTTGTCCTTTTCTAAAGAACATGACCATTCATTGAGCCATCTGCACAATGCTCCTTTGCATATAGAAGTCATGATAGGTCCCAAGTGTGTCCACCATGTCCTCATTGACAATGGTGTTGGCCTTAATATCTTCTCTACTAAGCTTCTTACTCAATTAGGCTATGATTAAGATTGCATAGATGCCCAAAAGAAAATTACTATCAAGGCATATGATGAAGAGAAATAAAATCTAAAGGTTTGGTTGTGCTGCCAATCTAGGTTGGACCTATTGAGAGGGATGTTATCTGTCAATTTCTAGACATTCCCCTTGCCTATAATATATTGTTGGGAAGACCATAGATTCACAAAATGTAGGTGGTCCCATCCACATATCACCAATGTATCAAGTTCTAGTTCCATGGTGCAGAAGTGACAGTTCCTGCCAATACAAACTATTCTTGCAACCCTTACACAATATACAGATAGTTTTGTCCCAACTAATAGAGAGTCCACTAAATTCTATGATGCCAAACTCAAAGAAATGGAACAAACTCTAAAGCTTAAGGATACAGGCATGGGAGGCTATCAAATTGAACCTATGTTATCATTAGCAGCTATACCTCTATCTCCACGTTCCTAAAGGAGACCTTCTAAGAACAACAAATCTTCTTCTTGTTCTCCCCAAATAGTCTATGATGGTACCTTTGTCAAAGCCATAATTCCACTAGAAGATGACGATGAGGAAAGAGCTATTATAGCTTGGCTTTACAAAGGAAAAGAAACATCTAAACAAATCACTCCTACTTGTGACTTAGAGAAAAAGAACCATATAGTGTAGCCTTCAAGATCATAAAGCACTTTGGTTATAAAGGAAGGAGCCCTATAGGGGTGAATGATAATGGCTTGCTCAAACCAATTGAAGCCATAGGTCATAGGACCAAAGACACCTTAGGTTTTGGATTCAAGAAGATCCCATTCCATTTAGGGATTAAGAAATTTATATCAGAACCAGAATGCCAGCCAGAACCTGAAAAACACTACTTTAGCTGATAGATTAGAGAAAAGCTCTAACAAGGATATCTTTCCATATCCTATTCCTCCAGACCTTGCTGCATTCTTTAAAAAACCAGATGAACCTATTATACATGTCCATCTGGTAGGGACTTATAGTGATTTAGATTACACCGCTTCAGTACATCCACTCACATATGACCAATGGAGAGAAATGCAAATTGACAATCCTAGTTTTCAGGGTGAACAATACATACCACCATCTTTCTAAGAGCGGTTTGAATAGGATCAACTTCATAATACCACAAGAGATGAAGATGACTCAAATGGTATAGCTAGTGTTGATGGAAATCCCATATCAAGCATCACTAACTCTGATGAATATGAGTTTGACTCTCTGTTTGATGCAAATTTTGACAAAGATATAGATGTTGTTTGTGTGTATGAAAACCTTCTCAAAGTAGGTGAAGGGTCTAGTGTTAGGATGACTAAGTGTGAATCTACTAACACTGACATATCCTCTATTTTCGACATGAGGTCTCAAGAGGAATCAAACACACCTTTGGATGTGATTTCTTTAGATCTCAACTTTCTCATCTGCACTTTCGATGACTATATTTTGAATGCACTTGAACCCTCAACTACTCTTTCACTCCACCATCCCAAACTTATTAACTAGAACTCTCCCTCTCCAGCTAGTGAAGTCCTTATGTTCCAGAATGACTACACTTTGGCTTGTTATCTTAATGCTATCGAACTTGTAACATTTTCCACAAGTGAAAGAAGCATCAACTGTTAGAATAACTGAGAGGGGGGTGAATCAGTTATCCAGTGTCCCAAACCAAAGTGTATAATTCAAAACTATTTCTTCAATTTTTTCTCATTGGTAAACACTAAATACTTTCACTGTATATGCTTTTACCGATTATTAGTCTAAAACTATAACAATTTACCGATCAAATCTAACATGTAAAGTATGATTACAAACAAATATCACAATCAACACATAACACAAGAGATTTAACATGGAAACCCTGTAAAGGGAAAAACCACCTAGAACCGGCAACCCAAAATTGTTCACTATTCTAAAGTGAGGTCAGTTAAGACCCAACCCTATTAAAGGTTACAAACACATTGTCAGGTGTGACCTTGTTAGAGGATTTTAGACTAGAAGTTATTGTCCAACTAGCATTCACTATGGGGTTGACAGAATAACAATATTCATTCTATGAATGATACATCATAAGACTTTCAAAGTCCACTCAGTTAAGAGATTTTGACTATATGAAATGGTTAAATATGTAACAGTAAATGACCTGCCTTAATACAACTTCAATTGTAGATTACAGATCAATATTTAGTCCCTAAAAATCCTTCTGATCAATATTTCACTTCAGATTCAATACTATATCAACTTACTGTCTGTTGGTAACTACTCTCTGTAGCTCGGTAATTTCTCTGTAGCTCGGTTCTTACTAACCAGTATGATCAAAATGCATGAAAACCTTGTTCACACGATAATCTTGTAGCTTCTTCTTCTTCCCGACCATCTTCATAAAGAAATTATGTTCTTTTATATAGATGAGTGAATCATTTTCTTCTCCACCATCAAATTTTTCCACTTAACCTCATTCATATATTTTTCCACTTCATACTTTCTCGGTACTTATATCAATAACATGTTTCAATATGCTCTGTTAGATCTTCCCTAAATTTTGTCAGTTGTCAATCTGTGTAATAAACATTATCTATTACCTCAATGTTATACTCTTTACAACTCATCAATCTTATCAGCTAAACTAATCATTTAATTCATTCTGTTCTGTTTGGTTAACAAAGAAATGTGTCAGTGAACACTGCTCGGTTAATACTGTGATTGATATACACTACACTCCGTCGGTGTATACTAGAAATGCTTTATTTATTGACAACACTGCTTTGTGTCTTTTAGCTCTATACTTCATCATAGATGAATGCAACATAATAAAGTCAATATCATCAAGTCATAGACTCATCAACAAGTTACTCAATATGTTCCTTATCCTCATGTGTCATGTACATCTTTCATCGATTGCTCTGTTCTTCATCTCTTCCACCTTTCTTCAGATGTCTCAGTATAGTAACTTACAAGATAAGTACTGTCAAGCTAGTTGACATAAATGACAACATAATAATAATTTAATCATATTACATATCTAATCAGCAACTCCTTAGTGATCTTTAATCACAAATTCTTCAATCAGATTCCAAATTAGTTGTAGTTCAACAATCTCTCCCTTTGGCATTGATGGCAACTCAAGTAATATGAAAGGTACCATACACATACCAAACATACATTCTACAACTTTGTGAACAAATGTTGTAAGTCAAATAGAATTAATATGTTTAATCACTATGTTACTAAACCAACATTAAATAATATAGCTTTACCATTCTGTAGTTATGATCTTTTCAGTTCTCATGTTCCTGCTTCTGTTTTCTATAACTGATCTTCAATACTCTGTCTCATTCAGATTATCTCTCCCTTAGATAATTCTCATTGGTGCTTGTACATTTTCATAGTGTTTATCTCTCCCCTTTTCATTTCATATGTTTTATCTCTCCCTTTGACAACAATACCAAAGAAACAAACAAACAATTATGTCTTCCTCTGTATCTCTGAAAACTGATATTCCAATCGGTTCAAGTTCTCAAACTTAATCACAACCTTGAACATGATTCAAAGTGTGAACTATGTTGCATCAACATGAATGATCTTCTGATAAAATTAGGTTGATGCAGCAACTAGATCGCCTTAGTGACCTATAGACAGGGGATAGACCCCAAATCTAGTCCTCAAGTATTCAAATGTGTCCTTCGGTAGGGGTTTTGTAAAAATATCTACAAGTTGTTCTTTGGATGTAAAAAATTCTAACTTTACTTCTTTCTCTTGCACTTTATCTCTTATGTAATGATACTTAATAGATATATGCTTTGTCTTAGAGTGCATCACTAGATTCTTTGAAATATTAATTGCACTAGTGTTGTCACAATATATAATCACCAAGTCAGTGATTACCTCATTCATTCCTTCCAACACTTATTTGATATATGCAATGTTTGAACAGTTAGTAGCAGAAACAACATATTCCACTTCAGCTATAGACTGAGAAATACAAGCCTACTTTTTACTTGTCCAGGTTACAAGTCTTTCACCAAAGAAAAATGCTCCTCCAATGGTGCTTTTTCTATCATCCACATTTCCAACCCAATCAGCATCGGTGTAAACTTTCAGTTCAAACTTCCCTTCCTTAGGATACCATAATCCATAATTCTCTATTTTCTTTAGGTATCTTAAGATCCTTTTTGTAGCTATCATGTGTTATTCTCTAGGATTAGTAGAAAATCTTGCAACAATTCCCATAGCATGTGCTATATCTGGTCTACTATGAACTATGTACATTAACTTAGCAATCATGGATCAGTAAAGTGTCTAGTTTACCTCAGTAGTTTCATCCTCCTTTGTCAATTTGCATATAGTAGGCATCAGTGTTCCCACAAGTTTAGCATCTTCCATGCCAAATGTCTTCAGTACTTCCTTTATGTATTTAGATTGTGTGATGAATATTCCATCACTCTATTGAATTACTTGTAGTCCAAGAAAGAACTTAATCTCTCCGAACATAGACATTTCAAATTCCTTTTGCATTTCATTAGCAAATGCCTTGCAGAAAAGAGCTGAGCCTCCAAAGATAATGTCATCAACAAATATTTCAGCAATGATAATAGTATCATTAGTATCACCTTTCACATACAAATTGTTGTTTTCACTTGTTCTAACAAATCCAATACTTAACAAGTAAGTATGCAGTCTTTCATACCATGCTCTCGATGCTTGCTTCAATCCATATAATGCTTTATGTAGTCTACATACCATGTCTTTATTGTTGGGATCAACAAATCCTTCAGGTTGTTCAATGTAGACCTCTTCTTCAAGTATACCATTCAAAAATGCTGACTTCACATCCATTTGATAGACTTTGAATTTCTTGTGTGTAGTGTATGCAAGTAGCATTCTAACTCCTTCTAATCTAGTAACAGGTGCAAATGTTTCACCATAGTCAATACCTTCTTCCTATGCATATCCCTTGCATACTAATCTAGCTTTATTTCTTGTGACTTCACCATTTTCATTCAATTTATTCCTGTATGTCCACTTAGTACCGATAACATTCTTATCTTTTGGTCAGGGTACTAAGGACCACGTTTTGTTTTTCTCTATTTTCTCTATTTCCTACTTCATTGCATTAACCCATTCTTCATTCTCTAATGCAACTTTCATAGTTTTAGGTTCAAATTCACAAATTAAACATGTACCTTGTCTTGTTTTGCTTCTAGTTTGCATTCCAGCATGTCTGTCTCCAATGATTTGTGTTTCAAGATGATGTCTCCTGACAAAACTAGCCAAAATTTGATTTCTCCTTTCCTGTTCATCCTATTCAGGGTCATTTTCTTTCTCGATAGCTCCATCTTGTTCCTTAGTTTGTGTTGCTTGTTGTCTTGCATTATTTCCCTACTGACCAGTTGTCATAGTCTACGATGTCGGTAGATACTCTGGATATTCAATGTAAGTGAATCTACCATAGTCTTCTGGTTCCTTTGTACTTTCCTCAATGTACTTATCATCAAAATCATCAACATGAACATTAGTACTTTCAACAATCTTATTTGTGGCCTTATTCAAACATTTGTATTCTTTACTTGTAGTGGAATATCCTAGAAATATCCCTTCATCTCCTTTAGAATCAAATTTTCCATTTCTCTCATCTTTCAAAATAAAGCATTTACTTCCAAAAATTCTAAAATAACTTACAGTAGGTTTGTATCCAAACCATAGTTCATAAGGTGTTCGGTTGGAGTCCTTCTTTAGTTGTACTCGAATAAGTACATACACAGCTATATTGACAGCTTCCCTCCAATATTTCTGAGCAACATTCTTCTATATCATTAATGTTCTAGCACAGTCAATTATAGACCTATTCCTTCTTTCAGCAATGCCATTTTGCTGAGGTGTCCTCGATGTAGATACCTTCCTTTTGATTCCATGCTCATTACAAAAGTTAGTAAATTCATCAAAGATAAATTCACCTCCTCTATCAGATCTTAAACATTTTATTTCCTTACTAGTTTCTTTCTCTACCTTAGCTTTATACCACTTAAACATTTTGAAAGCTTTAGATTTTTCTTTTAGGAACATAATAGTCATCAGTCTAGTATAGTCATCAACAAAAAGAATAAAATATCTATCACCAGAACAACTCTGAGTTCTCATAGGACCACATAGATCAGTATGAACTAACTCAAGTATCTTCTTTGTTGAATAGTCTTTTCTTTTAAAACTAGACTTAGTCATCTTACCTCTCTGAAATTCATGGCAGATGGCATGATCAGGTTTTTTCAAGTTAGGCAATCCTCTAACTCTTTTATTTCTACTAATCTTGATCATGTTGTCAAAGTTCACATGGCATAACCTTTTGTGCCACAACCAAGCATCTTCATCCTTTATTAACAAATAAGAAGATTGATCCATATCAAGATAGAATAGATTACCTCTGGATTGTGTACCAGTTCTGACAAGTCTTCCTCCATCATCATAGATCTTCACCTTTTTTCTCTCAAAAGCGAGTCAGTGGCCTAAATTGTTTAGCTAAGCCACACTTCACAAATTATAGTTCAATCCATCTACCCAGTATGCATTTTCACATTATAATCTATCATTGATCATCAGTGAGCCTTTACCTCTTACCATACAAGGTGCATCATTTCCCATTCTCATAGATCCTCCATTATATTCAACAAGATGATCAAACTTCTCTACATCACCAGTCATATGATGTGTACAGCCATTGTCTATGATCCATGTATCATTTCTTCTTACTTTAGAGATCAGTGTTGTCTCTTCATGTTTCTCTTCCTCTTCTGAATCATCTTTCATAGTAACAAATACAACTTCTATATCATCATCAGAATTAGATTCAGTTTCAATATCTTTGGCTATGTAACATACCTTTTTGCCTTTTTCTTCTTGATTGTCTTTGTTGTGGTGTTGGTAGCCTCTATTGACTCTTCTCTCATAGCTTCCATCAGATCGGTCTTTGGATCTATCATCATCTTTCTTGTGTGGACATCTAGTAGCAATGTGACTGACTTCTTTACAATTAAAGCATGCTAAAGGTAGCTTACCTCTAGACCTTCCTTTTCCTTTGGGAAATCATCTGGAAATAAGTGCTTCAAGCTCATCAAGTTCATCATCGGTATTGTCATCACTATCACAATTTTTACTATTCCTGTTAGACTTTCCAATCTTCAAAGAAGACATGAAAGAGAACTCAAGGCAAGGAACAACACTATTATCAAAGTTGTTTAATTCAAAGGTTGCAAGTTTACCAATCAGAGTGTCAAGAGTAAGGTTGGATGTAGCTCTTGTTTCATGAATTGCAGAAATCTTGATTGCATAAACTGGTAGCAAAGTTATGAGAATCTTGCTTATCACTGTTTCATCATCAATCACTCCATCAGATGCTCTAATAGCATGTACTACCTCTTTGAGTCTATTTGAATATTGTACAATGTTCTCACCTTCTTTCATTTTCATATCATCAAATTTGCCTCTCAGAATTTCAGCTCGGACTCTTTTGACATTTAAATCTCCACTGTATATTTGTGTTAATTTATCCCAAATTCCTTTGGCAGTTGTACATGTCTTGATATCTTCAAATTCAGTGTCTGTACAGGTAGCAGCAAGTTCCATCATAGTAACATTGTGTTCATGCTTGTCCTTTAGTTGATCAATAGTTAAGGGACCAATGGGTGGTTGTATGTAGCCATTCTCCATCAAATCTAGTGTTGAGTTCCCAACTCTAGATATGTGTAGCTTCATTTTGCTTTTCCATACTACGAAGTTCTCTTTGTTTAGTTTAGGTACTTCCCTCTTATACATCTTGAGACCTTTATGCTTAAGTCCTTAAAACTCTTTTCCAAGCAACCAGCACTCTGATACCAATTGTTAGAATAACTAAGAGGGGGGTGAATTAGTTATCCAGTGCCCCAAACCAAAATGTATAATTCAAAACTATTTCTTCAATTCCTACTCATCGGTAAACACTAAATACTTTCATTTTCTGTGCTTTTACCGATTACCAGTCTAAAACTATAACATTTTACCAATCAAATCTAACATGTAAAGTATGATAACAAAAAAATATCACAATCAACACATAACACAAGAGATTTAACGTGGAAACCCTGTAAAGGGAAAAACCACCTAGAACCAGCAACCCAAAATTGTTCAGTCTTCTGAAGTGAGGTTGGTTAAGACCCAACCCTATTAAAGGTTACAAACACACTATCAGGTGTGAGCTTGTTAGAGGATTTTAGGCTAGAAGTTATCATCCAACCAGCATTCACTATGGGGTTGACAGGATAACAATGTTCATTCTATGAATGATACATCATAAGACTTTCAGAGTCCACTCGGTTAAGAGATTTTGACTATATACAATGGTTAAATATGTAACAGTAAATGACCTACCTTAATAAAACTTCAATTGTAGATTATAGATCAATATTTAGTCCATCCAAATCCTTCTGATCAATATTTCACTTTAGATTCAATACTGTATCAACTTACTGTCCGTCAATAACTGCTCTCTATAGCTCAGTAATTGCTCTTGCAGCTTCTTCTTCTTCCCAGCCATCTTCATAAAGAAATTATGTTCTCTTATATAGACAATTAAATCATTTTCTTCTCCACCATCAGACTTTTCCGCTTAAACTCATTCATAGATTTTGCCGCTTCAAAATTTCTTAGTACTTGTGTCAATAACATGTTTCAATCTACTCTGTTAGATCTTCCCTAAATTTTGTCAGCCATCAATATGTGTAAAAAACATTATCTATTACCTCAATGTTATACTCTTGCTAGCTCATCAATCTTATCAACTAAACTAATCATTTAATTCATTATGTTTCACTCGGTTAACAAAGAAATGCATCGGTGAACACTACTCAATTAATACTATGATCGGTATACACTACACTTCGTCGATGTATACGAGAAATGCTTTATTTACCAACAACACTGCTTTGTGTCTTTCAGCTCTATACTTCATCATAGATGAATGCAACATAATAAAGTCAATATCATCAATTCATAGACTCATCAACAAGTTACTCAATGTGTTCCTTATCCTCATCTATCATGTACATCTTTCCTCATGTAGATTTCTCTATTCTTCATCTCTTCCATCTTTCTTTAGATGTCTTGGTATAGTAACTTACAAGATAAGTAATATCAAGCTAGTTGACATCAATGACAACATAATACTAATTTAATCATATTACTTATCTAATCAGCAACTCCTCAGTGATCTTTAATCACAAATTCTTCAATCAGATTCCAAATCAGTTGTAGTTCAACATCAACATGACCAAAACTGATATCAAGTATCTTAGTCATCAAATTAAAAGAAAAAAGAATAGGCACTCTAATGGTGAAAACCACATTGTAGCAATGTTAGAGCCAAAAAAAGTAAAAATAAAAGATGTATCCAAGGGTGAAAATATCTCTGAGGTGCTCAAGGATGAGATACTTGATAAACTTCTAAGTCATTTCCAAGAGAGATCATCGGTGCTAATTGAGCTAACCCAACTAGTGAACTTGGGTACAGAAGCTACACCTCAAATTATTCATCTAGCATAGTCACTATCTGCAGAAGAAAAATAAGAGTTCACCAATTTCTTTCAAAGCAAGAAAATAAATTTTGCATAGACTTACTCTTATATGCCTAGATTGGATCCCAATCTAATCATGCATAATTTGTCTATTGCACCAGGCGTTAAGCCTGTCAAACAAAAGTTTCAGAAGATGCATTCACATGTGGCACTTTTGGTCAAAGATGAATTAGAAAAGATTCTCAAGGCAGGTTTCATCAGAGCTATTAATTATGCAAAGTGGATCTCTAATATTTTTCCAGTTACAAAGTATGATAAATCTATCTGAGTTTGCATGGACTTTAGAGACCTAAATAAAGCATGTCCTAAAGATGATTTTCCATTACCCAATATTCACATGATAGTGGACATGACAGTTGGCTACCAAATGTACTCTCTAATGGATGAATTTTCTAGTTATAATCAAATAAAAACCACACTAGAAGACCAAGAAAAGACAGCCTTCACATGTTCTTGTGGAACATTCTGTTGGAATGTCATGCCCTTTGGACTAAAAAATGTTGGAGCTACATATCAAAGAGCTATTACAACCATCTTTCATGACATGATGCACAAAAAAATGGAAGACTATGTGGATGACACTTTAGCCAAGAGTATGCAAAGAAAAACACATCTTACAGATCTAGGTCCTATACTAGATCAAATGGAGCAATTTAGTCTGAGGCTCAACCCAAAAAAGTGTGCATTCGATGTCACTTCTAGAAAACTGCTGGGTTATATCATATATACTAAAGGAACAGAGGTAGATCCTGAGAAAGTTCAAGCTATCATGGGCATGCCTCCACCAAAGAGCATCAGTCAAATGAGGGGACTTCAAGGTAGACTACAATATATTCAGCACTTCATTGTACAATTGGTCGATAAGTCACAACCATTCACCAAGACTATGCATAAATGTGTGACCTATGAATGGAACAAAGAATGTAAGAAAGGATTCCAACAAATCAAACAATATCTTGCTAATCCACCAATCTTGATGCCTCCTATCCATGGGAAGCCACTCATCCTCTACATTTCAGCTACAGACACATCTTTGGGTATACTACTAGCTCAAGAGGATCAAAATAACAAAGAAAGGGATATATACTATATCAGTAGAACTCTGGTCTCTTATGAGATGAACTATTCTATCATTGAAAAGGCTTGTCTGGCAGTGGTGTTTGCTTCACAGAAACTATGACACTATATGCTTCCTCACACTACAAGACTTATTGCTAAAATTGATCCATTAAAGTACTTACTCAACAAAGCTTCCCTTGTGGGTAGATTAGCAAAATGGGTCATGATACTCAGTGCGTTTGACATTGAGCATGTAGAGAGAAAAGCTATTAAAGGGAAAGCTATTGCAAAACAACTGGCTAAAGCACCTATAATAGATTATCAACCATTGAGCATTGAGTTTCTAGATGACTCCATAATGCTTCTTACACATCAGACATGGACTATGTTCTTTGATGGCTTGTTTACCCAGTAGGGGTCAGGTGCTAGAATATTATTCATTACACCACAAAGAAACTCTCTACGAAAAGCTTACAAAATGTTGTTTCCTTGTACAAACAACACTACTGAGTATGAAGCTTTGATCAATGGCATGAAGATAGTTGTTGAATGGCATGTAGATGAACTTAAGGTCTTTGGAGACTCACAATTGGTCATCAATCAAGTTAATGATATCTATCAAACCAAGGATGAAAATCTAGTGCCTTATAAATGGATGGTTGATGACCTAAGAGAATTCTTTGCACACATTAATTTCTAGCAGATTCTAAGAGAAGATAATAAAGCAGTGGATACCATGGCTACTCTTGCCTCTCTGTTACAGATTCCATACAATGACTTCTGACATGAGTTCCTGGTGGAAATGTTATGCTACCTAGCCAATAATAATCCTAAATCTAGGATGATTTGTTCAGTCATTGGACATGATTCATCATGATACCATCATATTTACTCCTACCTCTGGGACCAAATTATCCCAAACACTTATACCCAGAATGAAAAATGCCACCTAATCCATAGTGCTTCATGTTATGTCATTGTAGCTAATGACTTGTATAGGCTAGGTCTAGATGATACCCTCCTTAGGTGTCTAGAGCCCAACAAGTCCAAACATGCATTAGCTAAGGTGCATGAAGGCATCTGTGGTTCTCATCAAGTAGTCTGACATTAGCTCATAAACTTATTAGAGCTCGTTACTATTGGCCAGATATGGAAAAGGAAGCTACATAATATGCCAAATCTTGTAAACAATGTCAGCTTCATAGAAATCTGATCCACGCTCATGTCAAGGAGCTCATTCCATTCATCAGTTTATGGTCGTTTCAGCAATGGGCCTTTGATTTGGTGGGTCAAATCCATCCTTCTTCCTCAAGAGGGAACAATTTCATTATCATAGCTACAGACTATTTTACTAAGTGGGTCGAGGCAGTGCCTCTCACCATAGCTGATGGAAAATATGTAGCAAGGTTCATACTGAATTACATCATCTGTAGATATGGTGTACCCTCCTTAATAATCACTAACAATGGGGGGCAGTTCAAGAACAAGGATCTAAAGGAGTTATGTACTAAGTTTAAGATCATTCAACATTGGTCCTCAATCTATTATCCCCAGAGTAATGGACAAGAAGAAGCTTCCAACAAGACAATTCTCAAGATCCTGCATAGAATAGTTCACAAATCTAGTAGAGATTGAAACCTCCAGATTAATCCAACTTTATGGGGCTACAAGATAAGAATTCAAACACCAATAGAGGCCACACCCTTTGCCTTATTTTATGGTGCAAATTTTGTATTGCCTATTGAGGTTGAGATTCCTACATTGTTAGTCTCTCTAAAGAACCTCATTACTGATGAAGACATTAGAATATCTTAGCTACAAGAGCTAGAGTTACTGGATGAACATCAGCAAGTGGCATTCAATCATCTAAGAGTGTACCATAAAAAGATGTCTAAGAGCTACAATAAGAAGGTCAAACCAAGGGAATTCCAAGTGGGTGATCTCCTCCTGATAGAGAACCCTAAAAATAAATAGCAGTGGATCCAGAAGGGAAAATTTGAACCAAACTAGCTCAGTCTATATGTTATCACTACAACATTTGGGTCTGGCGCTTATCAACTATCTACTACTAAAGGAGAATAGCTCAAAGAGCCAATCAATGCTCTGCACCTGAAGAGATTCTACAACTGAGGCATCTTCTGTATGCTCATGTACATACGCTATTCTGAAAAAAATCCTAAAAATTGTAAAATGTCTTGAAAAAAATGATCATCTTAGTGAAAACCTAGTAAATAGACACCTTGATAATACAAAAAAAATGAAAGATTCAAAAAATACAAAAGAAATGAAAAATACAAAAAATACAAAAAAAAATATAAAAGAAAAAATATAAAAAATAAATATAAAAGCAAAAATACAAAAAAAATTAAAAAAAAGAGAAAAGCACAAAAAAATTGAAAAAGAAAAAATGTGCCATTGATGAAAAGCTGGCAAACAGGCGTCATGGTAGCAAAAATAGAATCTTTGCCAAGATGGTGAAAACCTAGTAAATAGGCACCTCTTGTTCCCCAATGCTATGCCTATTGCAGCACTGCTTGGCTCTTGCTTTCCTGCTTTAGTTTTCTTTCTTGTTTCCTGCTTTAGTTTTCTTTCTTGTTTCCTACTTTAGTTTGTTTCCTGATTTAGTTTGCTAGCTCGTGCACTTGCTTTCAGTTGCTTTTGAGATTATGCTCATCTCTTCATGGATTGAAACTGGTCACACTTGGGGGCACCTTCCTGGTCTAAGGGGCATTTTCCTATCATTTTCAGAAGAGTTTCCTTGCATCAGTCACCAGTGGTTCTTACTGTGTCTTCCTACTGATGCCTAGCTACTTATTGAGGTTTTTCTCCTTGAGGATCTCTCATGTATCAGTCGCTAGTGGTTCTCACTGTGCCTACCTACTGATACCTAGCTCTCATTCGAATCCCTCTATTTCAGGATCTCCTGTATATTAGTCACTAGTGGTTCTCACTACGTCTGCTTGCTAATGTTTCATTCACTCTCAGTTCTCTCTTTTGAGAATCTTCCTTGTATCAATCACCAGTGATTCTCACTGAGTCTACTTGCTGATACTTGGTTGGTGCTCTGATATCTCTTTGAGACTCTATCTCTTGCATTAGTCACCAGTGGTTCTCACTATGTCTTCCTACTATCGCTGTCTTGTTGAAACTCTGAACGTTGTATACTTTTGATTCGACATCAATTCACTTAAATTGAAAACTGAAACTAGATTTGTAACTCTCTGAAGCATGCTAAGCTTTTCTTTCAAGTTCTTTTTTTGTTGCTTTATCATTTCCCCTCAAGTGAATATAAGATGTCTATCTTGGCTGAGAGATGCGAAGACTAGGGGCATGATCTTTTCTTTTCTTTCTATTTGTCAGTTTAGTTCCAATGATCCAAAGAATCCACATAAGAGGGGTGTCCACTATGAGAGCCTTCATCTCATGTTGGATGGCCATGTGTACCTCAACTCCTTTTATATGGAAACTTTGGTGAGGTTGGTTCTTCTCCTTGTTTGTTTGAGTGACTTATTTCTGCTACAAGTGAAATTGCAAACGCTCATCCTGTGAAGTGAATGTAAGGGTCACTATGAACACCTTTGATATGCTTATCATTCACTTAGCAAAAGGAAGAAACTCTCACATGTCTGGTGTGTTTGTATGCAAGAAACATTTAGGTCATTCTAGCAACTTTATTTTGATGGTTATGTTAACTTGCTAAATCAAATGGAATAGGTGTTCAAGTCATTCTGGCTTCTTGTGCCTTGATGCTTATACCTCATTCCAAAAAATCTAAGACTAATGTCATATTCATATTGTCATGATTGAAATGTCAGTGAGGGTTGTATGATAATAAAATGGGTCCAACAACCAAGTCCTAGGGTTTGCATCTAGTTTAGGCTTGCATTTTTCATTCTAGGCTTGCATTGAGATAGTGTTTTGGTGCTCCTTCATTGTTCTCTTTTGGATCTATTCATCGAAGGTTCTCATATTTTTTCTTGGGTTTTTCTTGGTTGCACAAGTGTCCGGTCCTCATTCTCAATCTTTAAACTTTCTTTTTCTTAGTACCTATCATGTATTGTGATATCTTGCATGAGATGATTAGTACCATATACATTGCATTCACAAAGTACATTATCATAAATTCATATACATACATTCTACATCTACATATTCATTTACATGTGCATTTGATATCATATCCATACAACTAATCATATAGGAAATATCTCATAAACATCAACATAAAAGCAATATATACACAAGTATAATCATATCAAAAGTTGAGCTCATATATACATACATACATATATACATACATACATACATACATACATACATACATACATACATACATACATACATACATACATATATATATATATATATATATATATATATATATATATATATATATATATATATATATATATATATATATATATATATATATATATATATATATATATATATATATATATATATATATATATATATATATATATATATATATATATATATATATCGATCAATGTCAATACAATCAAAAGAATAGTGCTACTAGAGCATAGTCTATCAAAAATGGGCTACAATATACATCATGACCCTATCCACCTATGGAGGTGGTCCCTGAGGAGTTGGTCCCTATGGTGGTACCTATGGAGGTGGTCCCTGTGGAACGGCCTGTGCTCTAGCATATTCTGAAAATGGTGGAACCTGCTCTGTTAAATCTAGCACTACACTCATGTACACTACATAATAATGTCTTGACTATGTAGCCTCATATCTGGCCTCTAGTTGTGCCCTAGCCAATGCCTCCTACAGATCTCTAATCTCTCGATCTCACTCTACCACCTGAGTCTCCTGGATGATGACCTGTGTATGGAAGTCATCTCACTCCCATTGCACCTATCTGATCCTCTATTAGCTCTTTCGGAGAGCCTCCTATAACTGTGTAACTTTCCCTCCCGTAGGTGGATCATATGTTGTTTGATCTTGCATGTCAATGCCATTGCCCTATGCCCCCTTGTCAGGAGGCGGCTGCTGAGAGGTGTCACCTGTCCTCTACCTAGTGGACCTATCCTAGGTCCCACTGCTCCCTGCACCTATATCTAACCCCATCTAGCTCAGAGGAATGGGAGTCTACCTAGTCCTTCTCTCGGGCTCTTCTGTATTATGAACCTTCTTTTCTTCATTTTAGAGAGGCGATCTTGAGAGCACTAAAACTATAGCAATTTTTTGACTCACTTTCATGCTTTCTAAGCTTTGATAATATTGTAATTTAGAGTAATTTTCATTTATTAGTATAATATTGCATCCTCATTTTAATCTAGTTTACTTACTATATGCTTAGTTTAATTATCATATTATTTTAAGGCTCTTTAGATTACTTTGCATCTTCATTTCTAGCTTTAAAATATGCATTCTCATTCTTAGTTTAACTGCAATTCATTCTCTTTCTAGCATTTCAAATCCTCCATTTTAGTGATTGGTCTATGGTTATTGGCTCTCAAATCTAAGAGTAATTCAAACACCTGACCTAAATAGGAGGTGACAGGTCAATTCAAGAAGATATGTGTGATGAGTAATTCCATACATATTTTTGCATATGATTGTTGAGCAATGACTATGTTGTGTCTATAGCTGAATTAGAGGTCAACATTCAGACATAAATAATTTCACCTTCTTTGTGATCAGGGATTCCATAGTATCACAAAGATCAGAAATAACTCTAGATTCCAATCTTCTCAGAGACATCCTTAAAGATATGAGAAACCTTCTACAACAAACCCTCACTGACCACCTTGTGACAATCTCCAAGTTGTATACAAGTCAGATTGCAATCTACAACCTTGCAAACAACTAGGGGATGACTCCACAAGTTCAGTGCCATGGATCTGCAACTAAGATCATACGATCTCTTCACCAACAAGATCAACTTTGCAAGATCAGCCTTGCTAGGTCAACCTTCGCTCCACAAGATCAACTCTACTATGATACCGTCTGACATAGGCAAAGGAATGATGGATCCAATTAAGGACAGTCCAAACCTTGCAGCTTCAGAATTACATAGCGGAAAACTCAACACAATAATTTTTTCAAAGTAATTTTCATTAACATGCCTAGCTGTAAGGCCTTCTGGATTAGAGCCAATTACAAACAAAAACAATTCTGCAAGTTCACAAGATCCAATACAAACTTAGCTAGTTCAGCTCTCAAACAACTAGTAGCTGATGGAAACCCTAAGACAGATCTAAACTTGAGATCGCAAGCCTTCAAGCATTCTCCTTGTCTCCAAGTGTGCAAACCACTAGCTCTGCTATCACAAATTATCAAACAAAAATCTGATCTGCAAGATCATGCAAGATCTTTTCCACAACTTCGCCAACTCCATCTTTTAGGCTTTTGTTCTCATCAACCTCTAAGTTGTGTCCCAAAACATCTACCCAAACACCCCTTAAATACTAATCATCAACCACAAGTCGACTAGATGAAACCCTTAACTCCTACAAACAAATATTAAATTTCATACAAGTTGACTTACAAAATGTATTACAAACATTTAATTAAACATGTCGGCCTATAACAACAACTACCAATAATAAATGCACCAAATCAGCCCAACAAATCACATAGAAATCCAGTCGGTAAACCAAAACTACCGAGCAACAGATAATTAACCAAGCATGCCAGGCATCATCAAGCACTGTAGGCATCATTAAGTAACACTTTCACTAAGTGCCAGAGATTAACGAGTTCCTTCAATGACCAGGCTTCCTTTAATGACCGAGACCATCGACCAAGGCTGCAACTGAGTAACACCAGCCAAAATAAAAACATCCGTGCAAAGTCACCGAGGACAAAGATTGCCCTTGCATCACCCCAGAATGCCCCTGCATCAATTATGACTTTTTCTTAATCTAGTTTCCTTTCTTGCATTACTTCAATAGTATAGCTCTTGCATCTTTATTCTAGAATACTAGTTTGCATTTATTCTAACTTAATATCTCATTCTAGCTTGTTTTTTATTACGTAAAACAAGTTTTATAAGGTTCTTGAAACCCAATACATCTTATAATAAAGCATTTAAAGTTCAAGTATTAAGACAACAAAAACTAAAAGATGAAACATGCCACTGGCAGGGCCGAGAGTTAAACCATCATAGAAACTAAACAGTCAAAACAAGACAAAATAGACATAGGAAAAAAAATAAGAAAGAAAGGTCAGGATAGAGTCCTGAGCATTGCAGTCGCATTAGTCTCTAGAAGCTCCATCTTCTCTACAACCTCCTTGGTCTTATGGATATCTCTCATTCTAACTTGTTAATCTTGCATTTTAGCTTCATTTCTAGCTTTGAATCTTCCATTTTAATGCAGTCAAGTGACTAATCCTCTATGCCAATTTGATGATCATTATGAGAATGATTAAACTCACTTCAACTAGGAAGCTATGAGCCACTTATTGATATTTCCTCTTCTATGGATTCTCTCGAGTGTAATGGTTCATAGAAGCGTGTCACACTTTTGATCATACAAATAGAAAGAGGGAGATAATGAGAGATGAGGGAAAAAGATATAAATATAAAGATATAGAAGTGATATGTACAAAAACGTAGAAATAGATCTATTAGGGAGAGAAATTAGGATATATATGCAAAAAGTGGTGAAGTGAATAAGAGAGAGATAATGAGATCTAGATGAAGAGACAAAGAGGTGGATGACAGGAGTGACATATAAGGATAAAGATAGTGATAGGAAAGGAGAATAAAAAGGACATAATATATATATATAGAAATCAAAAGTCTAAACAATGTGTAAAGTCTAAATGTAGATTCAAATCAAATTATGAAAAAATAGGGGTTTTAAGAAATGATTGGTTGAATTCAAGTAGATTGGACTCACTCAAGCTTAAAATGAAGAAATTTTTCAAATCATGGTGGATAAAACACTCTTTCTTTATATTAAACCCTCACTAGTTAATTCTTCTACATTTTTTCTATTAATCTTAAAATAATATAATAATTTAGTATATATTAATTTAGATTAAATAAAATATAATTAAAATATGAACTATAATATAAAACATTAAAATTATATGATGATCATTATTGTACCTAGTCTATAGAATATAATAAGAATGTGTGTGTGTGTAAAAATAAACTAATGTTATAGTAAAATGTATTACTTAATTATTTTTGTTACAATAATTTTAATTAATAATTATTTTTAAATTTTGATTAATTACAATGATAATTATAATATATTTGATTCAAATATTTATAGTTATTTTTAAATTATTTTAAAATTTCAAATAATAGTTAGGGCTAGACCCTTTGGTAAAATGATGGGGCTTCTTGCATGTAGTACCAACAACCAAGCTTCAAACTCCCATGAGGGATGGGTTAAGTCTTAAGTGTTCCATTCACTCTCATGAGAGATGGGTTCTTGTGAAGCACTACTCATGAAACATGGGTCAATGAGTTTAACTCAAAAACTACATGTAGTTGAATCTTGATAGCAATATAACAATATATTAAATAGTTATTTCATTTTTATATTGTAGTATTAAATTATTAATATATAATATAAAATAGCTATTATAATTGATAAGTGTTAAATAATTGCAATATAGAATCCAACTTTTTATCAAGAAAACTATTTATAACAAGGAGTTGTTATATTCTTTTAGGAAAATATGGAGATTGATGGACTCTTTTACGGAATGTACCACATCACATACTTACCGTGAAGGCAATATGGTAGCAGATTACCTATCAAACATGGGGTGTGATGGGGTGAATGTGGAAGACTAAAACATAGATACTATTGGGGCTGAGCATAATAAATTGGTGTCACTCATGTATGAAGATTTGGATTGGTGACAAAAATAATGGTTAGAAGTAAGATTTTTTCAATGTTGCATGATATCATTGCAATACTGAGACATGAGCATCTTCCTGTTAGCCATGGTATTTCCCTCTTTGATTTTGTAATGGGGCTGAGATCTGACATTTTCTTCCTTAGTTCTTTCCTTGAGGAGCCTTTGAACTAAGGTTTTTTATAGTGATTATATATAGTAGCTCTGCCTACTTTTGCCAAAAAAAAAAGAATCCAACTTTCTAATTAATTAGAAATAATTGTTCTTATAATTTATATTGATAATTATTTATAAATTAAAATATAATAATTGTAGTTTTGTATTAAAAATGATTTATTTGGAAATCTACTATTTAAAGGAATTGAGATCAAATTGGCTAAGGTAAAAAAAAATCTCTTTTTATTAATCATGGTAAAAGTGTGACATCAAGGGATTAGCGCTATGAATTTATTTCAAGCACATCCTAACATTTGCAAGTTTTTCACTACCATCATATCAATTAATGATTTAATTTTCTTTACTCTTACCGATGGGGCCATAATTACCATTTGTGTTCCAAGAAATATTCATCAAATATTTCTAATTAAAAGCCCACTTAAAAATAATCTAGCGTGCTAATAGTCACTCACTGGTGTACCATGTACCTAGATTGAATATTAGTAACTAAACCAATTGTGGAACTTTATTAATACATACCCAAATAGGGTTCCTTTTAATGAATTCTAATAATTAATAATACTTAATGGTACATATAAAAGCCTCTAGCAAAGTTCCTAATTTATCAACCTTATATTAAAACAATTTGATATCTCAAATTAGGACTCTCCATCATTTTGATTCATAATATAGTACGAACATCCCATAATCTCTTATTGGATTACTCCATAAAAATAATAGTCTAACAACACCAACATACACAAACATATTCACATGTCTTAGCTATATGAATACTACCTATATGATGCCCAAAATAGCTAAAACTATTCCATTTATGAATTCAGTCAAAGGTATTATGATTGAAATCTAGGCCACTTATAATTATATTGTATTTTAACATAATATATTGAATAAATATAATAACAAGACAATACACAAATATTATGCAAAAAACTAGATATAGTATATCTATATCTAAGTAAAACGTATTTACCATCTAATATATTTGACCCAAACATTTTATAAAAAATTAAAATATTTGATTATTTATTTTATTTCTTGTATTGAAAAAGATTTGAACTCAACATCATCTAGGTGCATGCAAATTGAAATTTTCTATTAAATCAATTTCTCTTTGACAAATAGTATCTAAATATTGCAATCTACAATTTTAACAATCTAAAAAATTCCTCTTCAAGACTGTGGCATCATGTTATATGGTGTAACCCTTTAACCTTATAAGCAAGAGATTTCACAAACAAGCTATTGAACTAAAAATTGGTAGGGAGAGGGACCAATAGTCTTGAAGGCTAACTTCATCAACATCTATTTGTTGCATGGAATATCAAAAGACCTCCACTTTTTTTAGAAATGTAAAATGGACACTTAACTGTCTACAACTAAGATTTGAAGGTGTGATTCATTATGCAAGTCATTAAAATAACACGTCTAGTGTGAACTGTCCAAATAACAACTTTTTAAAGATTCAACCAAAACTTAATCTAAAAATACCTATTATTTAAATTAAAAAGATATTATTTGTTATTAATAGAATATCATAATTATATGTAAAATATAACATATATGCAAATTAAATGGACCAAATATCTATTATTAATCATAAATAATTTATATCTCTAACTTTTATATTGAACACAAAAGGACCAATCATTGAACATAAAAAAATTATGTATTGTTATATAAACAACACATTATTATATAAAATATAACCTATATCCAACACAAATGGACTAATAGTTGAACATTGAAACCTTTTGACAATCTCACAAATTTCATGGGAAAATACAAGGTATTTATTATGTTTACCTTTTATATTTGTGATAAGATAAATTATTAAAATGAAACACTCTTATTCATATACATTGCTACCACAATAATTGTACACATAAGAATAATCTATGTTCATTAGGATAACATCACTTCTTTAATTGGGCATCTTAATCTATTAACTGAACATATTATTTTTTAAATCACACACTTATAGTGGATAATTATGGTATTTTATTTGAAACAAGAAGTTATTTATTTTTTGTTTATGTGATTTTAATATAACATGTATGGATTCTAAATTTGTTAAAGTATTGGTCTATTTTATCCAACATTTACAATTTTTTTAGTTTACATGTGGGTTATTTAATTACAATACATAGTATAACTATGTGGTAAGACTGGATAATATAATCATAAGTGGGTGTGCAACTATTAAACCTAGTACAACTATTGGTCCCTCTCACCGAATAATTTAAAATTTAGATACATAGAATTTTGAAAAAAGTAGCTCAAATATTGATAGATAATTTCCCTTAATAGAAATGCCAAAGAGAGAAAATGTGCAAATTTCATCTTGTCACAAGGTAGGAAGAGATTATCTTCCTTGATAAAAGTATCCCCAAGTTATTTTGGAACGATTTGCAACTGAGAAAAAGAAAATGGAGAGTAATATTATAACTTCATAGTAGTTTGATTATGCTAGGCAAATTTATGAGCAACACTCTACGGTTGACAATCTCTCTGTGGTCAACACTTCTATTATTCTTTTCATTGATGAAGAGATAGAGTTGGGTATCAAGAAATTAAGTGTTGGAAAAGAAAAAGAGTTTGTTGATCTTCAAGAACAATATCTAAAGTAGGGCATGAAAATTCTTGCAAGTCTCACATCATAAAAAATTTCAACAACATCATTCAACTAGGGTTCCCTTTAAATTGGACAAATATTCTTGCTATTTTTGTTTTCAAGAGTGGTGAGGTCAATAATCCTTCCAATTATAGAACCCTTATGATAAAACCTTTATTTTCAAAGTTATTTAAGAGTATGCTAGAAAACATAATTCACAATTAGGTTAAAAAAATGATAAACATGCTAAAGAGAAAATATTTTTTATGACTAAGCATTTCGTAGTTGATAACGATATAAATTTAAGGCACATCATTAAAAAAAAATGAGAGAAAAGGGAAGAAATTTTTTTTTGTTTTGTAGATTTTAAAAAAAATTGAATAGTTCCTAGGGACAAGCTTTGGCTTAGGTTGGAGGAACTTGGGATCCCTATTCATCTTAGAGTTGTTGTCCATTGGCTATAGGAGGAGGTTAAAGTCAAAATCAAAATTTAAGATGGCACTTCTAAAAGTTTTAGAAGTGATATAAAGGTCAAGCAAGGGTGCCCATTATCCCCTACCCTTTTTGGTTTATATATTGACAAACTTGAAGAGTTGTTAAAATTACAAGGCGGTGATAGTGTTCATTTGGATGATTTTATTATAAGGTTTTTTTTGTATGTGGGTGACCTTATTCAGGTCTCTAATATTTCTCTTGGCCTACAAAAAGACTTAGTTTCCCTCGATCATTTTTGTAGAATGGTGGGGATGCAAGTCAATATTAGAAAGACAAAAGTGATGGTTTTCTCTAATAAAATAAAATAAAACTAGCATAAGTTTTGATTTGAAGGTACTACTCATGAAGAAGTGTCAGATTATGAATACCTAATAATTTCAACTTCAATAAAAATTGAAGTTGGGAAGGGTACAAAAAGAAGTGAATTTTGGGAGGTTGGAAAGAATTTTGTGCTCCCCAAAATAGATATAGAGAGGTAGAGCTATGGGATTGAAAACCTATCCAAACTCTCTTTGGGCTTTTAGTGCTTTTGGTTATTTTCTATGGCTATAAATTCTAGGAAAGCCACACGTTTGATTTATAGTGGAAGGAAATTGAGAAAATTTAAAAATGCTTGATTACAAACAAATTCAAAATTGAAAGTTCAGTCCACTATGATATCATGTTGAGTGAGGCGGGGACTGGGCATATTGAAGCAATTGCAAGGGTGTGACTAATATTCAATATTTAAAAAGAATTGACAAAATGGATGAGGGCCGATGGCCTAAGGTTGTCTTAGTGACATATTGTACAAAAGAAAGATGACTTAAATGTAGAAAAACAAATAATGGTTTAATAAATGGGATATTTACTTGAACTCATGCCCCACTAATATTAAAGAGATAAAGGCTTTTGTTATGAATAAATTCCACAAGCATTATTGGGATAAAGGTTTAACAAGAACAAAAGAGCATTATATTGCAAAGTTTAATCTCACTAATAATCACCATCAAAATTATTACATAGAGGTCAATATCTCTTAGAGAGTCAAAATTCTTATTGCTCGTTAACGATCAACTCTCATTAATTTTGCTGTGAAATTGAGCATTGGAAAATACCAAAAGAAGCCTGGGAAGGAGTAATGTGTATTTTTTGTACTTTTGAAAAAGTGGAAACAAAAAATCATTTCATTTTAGAGTGTAATGTCTTCAAGTACGATAGGGACAATTTTGCTACTATCTTGACAACAAACTTTTGGGTTGGTTTATTTAACGAGGGGAATGTTCAGAAGCTAAGGATACTCATCATTAATTTGCAAAAGAAAATAGCTAAAATGTAGAAATCAGTGTGTGAAGCGGTCTATCCCATAAGGTATCTTTAGCCTCGCAAATGTTTAAAATAATTTATTTATTTTCTTTCTTTCTAGAAAAACTTGCAATGTTTGAAAAGGATGTACCACATGTAATTATATGACATTGATTGGAAAATGTTAACAAATGGTTGAGAAGATGACCACCACGCCTTATTGTCATCCTTATTACGTTAATCATGTCTCTTTTTCAAATCATCTTCCTCTCGGTTTTCTTCTAGGAATTCAAACAAGTCCACAAATATCATAGATGAAGGAATAGAAAGTTGAATGACCAGCATTTCATGATGCCTTCCTCATCGGTAAAGTATAAACTAGGGAAAACTTTAAGAAACCCCATCCCTAGAAAAGGTGTAAAATCCTAACAAATCCTACATTATTTTGGGTGGAAAAAAATAATATTGTTGGCGATTTTTTTTTAATTTGAAAGGAAAATATATTAATTTAACTAGCAATTTTTTTTTCAACTATATGAAAATTCTATAAAATCCTAGCGAATCTTTCATTGTTGAAGAAAATCATGGCTAGAAGTACACATAACTAGAAACCATCATTTCACCATTATTTTTATATGGATCCTAATTAATTATTAGACTTGAAAGTTAAATATTCCCCTTTTATCACTGCAATTTCCCTCCAAATTATTGAATGAGGGTTTTGGGGCAGCGCCTCTGAAAATGAAACAACTTTTAATATTTTAGTAAGGTGTTCTAAGTTAATTTTATACCATATGACATATAGTAAACCTATTTTTTATAACCTTTGGATGATCCTTAATCAATGACATAGATCCTATTTCAGGCCAAACTTTTAAAGGACACCAAGTTCCCAAGAAAGTCTCTGAAATCAAGACGTGTCCACAATCAAATTTATTTCGGGCCAAAGTTTGAAAGGATAAAAGTTTCATTAAAAGTCTCTGAAATAGAGACACATGTCAAATATATGTACTTAACCTGTACCCTAACTTAAATTTTGACCACATATTGGCGAATATGACCATTGATTAAGACAAGCTTTGGAAATTGTAGGCGAAGTTATTGCTAAAATAAAAATAATTCCATATCACTATTGGTGAAGTTATCGCTAAAATACAAATAATTCCATATCACTATTGGCAATTGGCCTATGCATGGGACCCACTTTTTATAAAGCAGGAGTGACATGGCCACCCCAAAAGTCCAATTTTTTTAGCCAAATTCGAGGTCTTCAATGAATGAAATTAGCCAATTGACGAATATTCGCCACTAAAGTTATTCCTAGTATAAACTACTTGGGAAAGCACAAAAGACAAATGAATGACTTTGACTACTAAAATTTTGGCAATGATATAGATAAATCATACTCAACCCTATCTTGGAGAGAAAGCCCTAAATTCCTAAATATTTCATCCACATAAATTCCCCGTGCCCTGCGCCAGGCATTTCCCTTTAAAGTAGATTTCTTGTTTCATTCGATCAGTGTGAACTTTACTTTCCATTCATAGTATGGCTATGCCTGCATCCATGAGCATTGGATTTAGACACATGGGAAGGGGAACTATGTGATCTCATTACACATAAAAAATCCAAGAGCTCAAATTGTAGAGTAATAGAAGACATTATGATCATTTGCTTCATCTTCCTGTAGTGTTTGCATCGTTAATTGTGTGGTGGAAGAGAAATTAGTACAAAGATATTATGGAAGAGTGGGATATGGATTATCAGCCTCATAGATATAGCTCTAAAAACATACATATTGCAACTAAGGTTCTTGCAGAAGAAGAACTTTTGGGGTCGGGAGGCTTAGGTCAGGTTTACAAATGGCCTCTAAGTAGCCGTGAAATGCATCCTTAGAGAAAGCGAGGAAGGGACAAAGGAATTCTTAGGAGAGATCTCTAGTCTCGGTCACCTTCAACATTGAAATATTGCACAGATTAGATGCTTCTGTAGGGGAGGAATTCATAGTTTATGACTACATGAAAATTGGGAGCCTGGACAAAAATATATTTGGAAAGCCAAAAAGCGTGTTCAAATGGGGTCACTAGTACAAAGTCCTAAAAGATGTTGTTGTAGGTTTGGTGTACCTACACAAAGAATGAGAGCATCGTGTAGTGCACAGAGACATCAAGTCAAGCAATGTTTTGCTTGATTCAGAGCTCAATGGAAAGCCATGAGATTTTAGGCTTGCGCGTCTATATGAGCATAACAAAAATTTGCATACAACTCATGTGGTGGGAACACTGGGGTACATTGCACCAGAGCTCATACACACTAGAAAAGCCACCCTAGCCACAGATGTTTTTAGCTTTGGTATATTCTATTGGAGGTTGTTTGTGGAAGAAGACCTGTGGAGCCCTTTCTCCAACCTGAACAAATAGTTATGGTGGACTGGGTGAGAGAGTTTTATGCTGCGGGAACACTTATGGATGCAGTTGATCCTAATCTAGGTGGGAAAACTGTAAAAGATGCAAGAGAAAACAAAGTATGAACAATAGTGAGTAAACACACACAGAGTACACAAAGATTTATAGTGGTTCAACTTTTGACCTACGTCCACTCTTGAAGTAGGGGAATATTTTCTTAATAAGAGATACAATGTTTTTTATTAAGTAAAATAGGTTTTAGAGGGTGCCTAAAACCCACAACAAAATACAAAGTAGGAGAAACATGTTCAATTTAGAGCTAAAGCATTAAAAACAAAGAGATAGGCCACAGAAAGGTCGACCAAGAAACAATCACAAAAAAAGAAAGACAGAACAGAGAAAAAAGAGACAGGCACCAGACTAAGCCAAGGTCCTAAGCATGGTAGTAGCATTAAGTTTGAGAACCTCAATCTTCTCTGCTACCTCTTTAACTCTTTGAATGTCCTGTGGTCCTTGGGAACCATCTTCTTCCCTATTTTTCTTAGCACTGGCTCTGGTTCTTTTTCTTGGACCATCATTGAGCTTCCTCTTATCTTCCTTCATAGTCCTCTGTTCATCCCTATTGTCCATTTTTTCTTCCATTTTGTTGATAAGAAGCTTAATGTGGTCATTGGATGCTTTAAGAATATTATTGTTTTGCTTAGCAATACCCTTAAGGGTTTCCTCAAGATTGATCATTTTAGATTCTAGGTGGTTAACCCTTTCCTCCAAGCTTTGCTTTCTGTTGGTGGTATTGTGGTCCTTACCATCAGTGCTCTATATTTTCTATTTGAGATGTTCAATTTCATGGAAGAACCATTTGAAGGACCTTTACTAATCCAACATGCAATTCTTAGTATTGTTAAGGAAATCCATCTCCATTTCCCTGGCCTTATCACTAAGAACCACTAGAGTGGGGTCTATTAGCTCCTCCTTGTGGATTTTTCCATTGGTGTCCTCTAGGATTTTAGGATAGACGGCCTCCATTATGATCCCCATGTGCACTGTATTGATATTGAAGCTCCTCCAAGCCTTTTTCCCTTTTCCAGTATCTTGACTTTGATATTCCCCTCTAATGTTATCTTCTGAGGTCTCAAGCGTAATTGGGGACTAGGTAGAGGGATTACCTTATTCATCTTTGGGATCCTCAAAAATGGGGTCTTGAGCCTCATTGTTGGTTCTTGACGGGGATTGAAGAAGGGGGGAGTTATCTTTACTGATCGTGAGATCAACAAAGAGGTGACCCAAGCAATCCCTCATGGAATTGAGATTTTCCCCTATGACCAAATCCGGCATTTTAGTGGCTTCCATATCAGGGTTTCCCACCTCATCATCTATATTCATGTCTTCCTATTATTTTTATAATCCTCATCCGAGGTTATCTCCTTTCTGTCCTATTTTTTTGGAGCTTTTCCAATTTTGACCGAAATGGAGGGTCGCTTCTTGGATGAGGACCCCTTTTTTATATTTTTTTGTTCTTCTTCCTCACAATCCTTAGAATGTATGCCCTCATTGTTACCCGACATAATGTAGTTTGATCTAGAATCTTCATTGTTAGCTTTAATATCTGTAATTTCCTTACCCAGAATTTGGGCTTTGAAGAAATCATAAATTAACAGTAGCAAGCCTTCATGCAGAGCAGGGTTAGCTATGTTCTTTTCTCTAAAGCAATTAATATTCTCATTTATGGAGGAATAGAGATAAAATGGGATTGAAATCTTTTTTCCATGCCTAAAGTGATTTAGCAAGACAAAGTGGTAAGTACGAATTCTATCAAACTTGGTACTCAGAGTGATGTATGAAATGAGGGCCTTGAGGATGAACTACCACAACATTTTCAATATCGTGGGCTGATAGTAAGTGCCCATCTTGACTATGGCCTTCTTCTCATCGTCATCTCTAACAAAATTGTTGAAAGCATTGTCAGAAATTTTACGATCCTTGTAAATTTTTTTCCCAACAATGGGGATGCCAGTGACCAAGGAAATCACCTCCTCCGTGACTGTGAAAGAATTTCCCTCAATTTCCACTATACCTTTGTTCCAGAGTTTAATGAAGATGTTGGTGATTGCTTGTCTACACCTAAAAATGGTCATCTAGACTATTAGCCCCTTGCTAGCATTTTTACTAAAATCATCAATTGCTTATTCTTGATCAAATCCTAGTTCTATCATTTATTCGATTATTTTCTATGAGCTAACCATCTTATCCTAAGTCTTTATTTATTTAAAAATAATTTCCTCCCCTTTTAATAAATAAAAAGCCCCCCACTTTTCCTCTTATCCTAAGTTGCACAAATAAAGCATTATTCCTATTTTACAAAAAGGGAAAAAGCACTTTTTGTCTCATATGGGGCACAAAAGTCAACTCTTATTTTCTCATTGGAGAATACTTGTGCACATGGATTGCTCCTCTTTGATCCTCCACCATTGATTAAATCTTTTGCCTCTTAATCTTCATGGTCCATTCCTTCTCATTTCTTATAAAAGGAGAGCTCTCTTCTTCACTCTAGATCCCCAACTTTTTATGCTAATGTTATGTTGCAGGTTTTCTAGGTCACTTTGGAGCTTTTGAAGATTTGGAGCATTCTTGGCTTTTGCATCTACATGTTATCCTAGTTTCATTTATCATGGCATTCATAGCTTCATATTTAGCTTAGTTTCCTTTGTGCTTTACATTAATTCATCTAGCTTAATTAGGAGGCTTTGTAATACTTGCATATTTCCTTTCATAGCATAGCTTGCATTTCCATTTCTAGCATAGTTGCATTGCATTTCCATTTCCATTTGATTCTTAAGGATATTGGCATTCTTGCCCTTGTCTTCATTTGAATCTCCCATTGCATCGTTTACTAGCAAGGCTATTGGCTTAATAGCTCTAGCTGAGAGCATTCTTAAACACCCTTGCACTCCATGCCTAGGGAGCTATGGATCAATTTTTGAGACCTCATTCTTGAGTGTTCTTGATTGTAATGATTCATAGAAGTGCACTATTTTGTGTGTACATTTTTGGCACCCACTGTGGGGCAGAACATTAGCGTTTTGTCCTTTATTTTCTACGTTTTCGTCAAATTTTTCATCATTTTTTAGCTTATTTTCCGTCTCTGGTTTTTCTATCTCAGAGTTTCGTACGACATTTTTCACCAGTGTCGTGTGATAGTTTATTGTATTGCAGGGTGACACTTTACTAGTTAAAAGTGTCACACTGTTTGACAAAAAGTGTCGCACTATTTGGTATAAACTGTCGCCTGCAGGTCAGCGAACTGTCACTTGGAGATAAACTGTCACCCCCATATACAGAGAAGTGTTGCATGACATTTTTAGTGTCTGTACTATCATTTGTACCTGACAGTGAGTTGAGTTTTGGGTTTTCAATTTTTTTTTAAATTTTAGCATTTTCAGAATTTGTGCCACTCTGAAAAACTAGCACCCATTTTTTTAGAAATTTTCATATATGGTATCAAAAATTTAAGTGTGATATATCGTTGGAAAGCTCTTTCTGAGCCTAATCCAACCATGTTGGTTTCATTTTCAATTTTTTCCATTTGATCAGCTATTTTCCTTACAGATTATCTAATTTTTGATGTGCTAACCATTGTGGGGCTAACAAGTTGTGCTTGTAGGTGCTCTCATTGTTTGAAATATTTGGCCAAAAGAATGCATGTCAAAGAGGGCTACTAATGGTTTTTGTAGGGCTGCCCTAAGCATAAAAACCAAATCAAGTTTTTCTTTAATTGTTTTCTTTATTTGAGTGCGACATATACTAGTTGTTTCATTTAGTAGGCACTTAAGATCTTGTTGTAGGAATCTTTTGGTGGTAGGAGAAGTATGCTCTTCACCCTTGTGGTGAACTAGAAAATATTGACCCACTTTTAGATTTTGAAAGCAAGAGAGTAATTGAACCTTTTCTTGGTGTGTTTGGGAGAAATTTTTGAGCTAGGAAAGTATGCTCTTCACCCTTGAGGTGAAACAGAAATCTTGACACTCAAAAGTCAATCCACTCTTTGTTTAGCATTAGGATCCTTTAGCCGGCCTACTCTTGAGCAATCAAGAGGAACAACCCAAGTGGGGACAAGCTTATTGTTGGCTATTCCAACCCACTATAATCTCAAGGCTATCAAGGACACAAAACCTTGGTAGACGTAGTGCTTGTCTTTGCTTGATGTGAGTACTTGTGGGATTGTGACCATGAGGAAAGTGTTGAGAAAGAATGCTTAAGGTACTCTTGTGGCCGTGAGGTCCTAGTCCTTTTTGAGGAGCAAGAGGGGTGATATGAATGGAAGCCCTTATTAAGAACCATAGGTAGAAGCCACCCTATTTTTCCACTTATCTTCTTGGGGCAAGGATTGATTCAAGTGGAATAACCCGGATCACCCCAAGATTACTCACCATATGTGTTCCTTTGGTTATATCTTTGGCACTTCCATGACAAAGCCAATATCTATTGTGGGTAACCACTTTGTGTGAGGCAATGAAGCATCAAGTTGTGGGCCAAGTTGTTAAGTATTGAGCCTTGTCTTTTTAGGATAGTAAGTGCTTGAAATGTTCTCGTTGTGCTATACCCATGTAAACATTCTTGCATACTCAACATCTCGGTAGCATTCATAGGGTCTTTCAATTTTGATATCCCAACTGCTTGTCTTGGAAAGGTTTCTTTTTCCCTTGCACAAGTGTTTGATGACATTTTTGATCACCTACTGTTTGCAAACTTGTCTACTTCCTGATATTATTGTGCTTGAAACCAAGAAATTGTACTTGCAATCTACAACATTGACCAAATTGCTTTCAAAACTAAGTTTTTTACATTCACTGGTCAAGATTCATATGATACTAAAACATCATCGCATACCTTCAACCAAGAATCCTGACTTATTCTGTTGTCCTGCTACTATTGCAATTCGGAGTTGTTACACTTGCATTTTAACCTGCTGTAGAGTGTCTTTTTCTGTTCTTATCTGAAGCTGGTTTGTTACCTACATGCTTAGGATTGTTCTAGACTGAAACAAATGAGCTAAAACTATTGGATTTGAGCCTATTGAAGGTCACTTTTGATCACTTGTCAAAACCTGGTTACCTATCTAGCTACTTGCTAATCGAGCTTCTTGCTCACATCTAGGCTTGTGTCAATTGACTGTTGTAAGTTCTTGAGCACTTTGACTAGCCATCTCTATTGTTCTATCTCGACAAGTGATCATCATTGGCTTTTTCTTATCTCAACATCTAAGAAACTTTGTCTCATTTTATTGGATGAACAACTTTCTTTTTCATGCTGGTTACAACTCGGTCTCAATTTGAACAAGGGAGTCACCCTTCATTCAATTATATGCAGTTACCTTCTCCCACTAGACACTCACAAGCACCTATTAGCAACGCTAGTTCTAGTTCTAAGGATTCTAAGGTTACCCCGTGGTACAAAGGAGGTTTCCTCTTTTCCGCATTTAAGTCTTCCAAAAATACAGACAGTGTCTCACTCACTCTCACTACACAAGAAAAATTCCATCGTTTGCAAGATCACTTTGAGCATAAGGACAACCAAGCGTGCTTAGAAAAAGAACACAACCAAACCATAATGGATGCTGCTAGGTGCATGGATTTTAGAGGAACGTCTCATGAGTAACCTGAGATTAGTGGTGATGAGCATAGACCATTTTTTCATACTAATGGCAACTATGGCAACAACATGCCACCTAGATCTCCTCCAAGATGAACTTTTGTTGTACCTTCTTCACCTCCTAGGCCACCTCCCTCTCACCATGAGGAAGAGGTTGTTGATGATATTTCTAGTGAGGATCTTATTGCATTTGAACAACATGAAGTCTCCCAATGAAAGATGCTTAAACTTTTAGAGTGCAATGGCGACCAATATTTCCAATATATGACTTCTAGAGGATACAAGCTTCCTCCTGGCTATGATGTCAAACAAATTGTCCAACAAAAAGTACCAACTGAATTGGAAGTCCTTCAGGAAGAACTACGTCAGACAAATCAACGCCTTACCCAAATGGCAATAGAACAAGAGCCTCTAAAGGTCTCTTTTGTAGAATCAATTTGTGCTCTTCCTTTTGATAAAAGTCTATACATGGTCCCGTTTCCTAGGGATATTGAGGTTCCAAAGTATGACAAGTATGATGGAAATGGTGATCCCCATGACCATGTGCGTCACTTTTACACTCTTAGCATGGACTTCCTTCATGAAGACATATTTTTGCTATGATTATTCCCTCAAATCTTAAGAGGACAATCTTTAGAATGGTTTGCAAAGTTGACACCTCCTTCGAAGACTTTTGATGAGCTCGCTATGCGCTTCACACAACACTATTCATACAATATCCAACAGCCTATCACCATGATAGATCTTGGTGCTTTGAGACAAAACCAAGGAGAGTTATTTGCTACTTTTTTGCAATGTTGGAGGTCATTGTATTCTTGATATCCTCGTTAGCTACCTGAAAGGGAAAAGATTGACATTTTTGTCGACACTCTTGTGCCTAAGCTATATTATGATCTAAGGAAACAATTGTTCTCCTCTTTCAATGACATGGTTGAAAGTGCATATCGAATTGAAGATGTTTCCATCAGAAAGGGTGATATTGTTATTAATAAAGATACTAGAGGCAATGGCAATGACAAAAACAAGGCTTGGAATAGGAATAAGTATGTTGTCAATGATGGGGTTTTAGATGCCCCTAAAGCTAAAGAGCTTGCTTTCAACCTTTCTAATGCCATCTATGCAGCAAAACAACAAGAAGCTTCCAACGCTCAAAATGTTCCTAAGAATGCAAACAAACCTAAGAAGCAATTCTGACAATGGGTCTATACCCCATTGGGTAAACCATATGATGTGATTCTTAAGACTTTGGTTGCCAATAATTATCTTACGCTTCCTGAGAAAACCCATCGCTATGATCTGCCAGTTAAGCCTGATTGGTGGAGAGAGGATCATTACTGCCACTATCATAGAAACAAGGGACACAAGACTGACAATTATTTCACACTTAAAGATGCTTTACAAGATCTCATTGATGACAACACAATTCTCATAGATGGCTTAGTTAAAAATTCTAATCACACAGCTTTCAAAGACCCTCTACCTAAGTATGACAAAGGTGAAACCTCTCAAGCACATAAGAAGAATCATGATGCTAAGATCAACTATACATATACTTCTGATTCGCCTGTGATCAATATGGTAGAGCTCGTTGAGAGTGTTCTTATGATGAGATCTCAAGATGATAATAAAGCCAATCATGGTATGCCAAATTTGGTCTTGCAAACACGTGGTAGTTCATCTTCCCGAAGTGAGGCACTGAATTCTGTTACTAGGGGGCAAGCTAAACTGGTCCTTAAAACTATGCTTGATCCTAAACAAGCCTCATCTTCCAAACCATAAATTCCTTCAACTTTGTCTAGCTATGATCTTGTCCATCAGTTGCAACAGACACCCACATAGATATCTATTTTTGACTTGCTTGAGCTATCCCCTTTGCACAAGGAGATCCTTGAGAAGGCTTTGCGTACAACTAATGTCTCTAATGACATTGACCCAAATAGGTTCCAAGCTATGGTCAACCACATCTCATCACCTCATTATCTATCCTTTTCTATAGAAGATGACGTATCTATTAGTCACCCTCACAATCTTGCCTTACATATTGAAGTTATGGTCTACCATACCCAAGTCCACCGAGTCCTGATAGACAATGGTGTAGGGTTAAACATTGTTTCTTTCAATATGGTACAATAATTGGGCTTGTCAAAATTTTTTGTAGATCCTAAATGGAAAATTACTATAAAAGCATATGATGAAGTTGAAAGATCTTCCAAAGGTCTTGTCACACTGCCTGTTCGAGTGGGCCCTATCACAAAAGATATCATGTTCCAAGTGTTGGACATCCCACTTGTTTATAACATTCTTTTGGGTTGTCCTTGGATCCATGACATGCAAGTTGTTCCTTCTACATACCATCAGTGTGTCAAATTCCCTCATAACGGAGCTAAAATTGTTATTCTAGGGGATCATTCTATTGCTATTAATACTCTTGCTACTGCTAAAACATTTTTTCCTCATAACAAACCTTCTAATGATCCTACTACATCCCTAGTTGCTGCTGAGAAAACTTTTAAGATGATGAGCCTTGGTATGGGTGAATACACACTAGATTCCCTTGTTGTTATGCCTACTTCTCCTAGATCATATGGGAGACCTTCTGATAAGATGAAGCCTTCTGCTTTTGCCATGACAATTTTTGGTAATTTTGTTCAAGCATCCATACCCCTAGAGGTAGAAAGAGAAGAACAAGCTATTAGAGAATGGATCTATAGAGACAAAGAAGATAGTACCACTGTTGCTACTCCTATTTCTCCTAAGCGCTACGGTAAAGGCTATAAATTTTTGCAGCAAATGGGCTATCAAGGTCAAGGACCTATAAATGATAATTGACACGCCCTAGTCGAGCCTTTGAGTCATACTAATGGCTGACCCTCTAAGATTACAACAGGTCTAGGATATGGTGTCGATGATGACCTCCCTACATGTTCTATAAATGCTCCCATAATTAGTGATTAAGACATAGATACAGATGAGTCACCACTGCACACTATGGCTCAAATGGGAGACAATCTTCCTTCTACTTCACTCCTTTGGGAAGGAGAATGCATGTCTACTGATGATACAATTGAAGCCTCCACATCCAAAAATTTTATACCTAATGAGTCATTGAGCTTTGATGGATAGCGTAGAAATATTGCATGCTTAATGAAAAGAGGAGATCTCACAAATAATGATGTTCAAGCCTCCATTTCTAAAGGTCTTAAACCTTCTTGGTGCAAGCATCCTAGTAGAAGTGTAACAATAGATTCAAATGAATATGAATGGGATACTCTCTCCAAAGGATCTTCCATAGTGGATATGGAAGTTGATGTGGTTCATACTTATGGTGACCAACCCAATGTAATGGATGAGTATCATGTAGCGTCTGCTAAGTTTAATCCATGTATTTCTTTAGTGGACCATGCTGGTCCTTCTATGACAAGTCTAGGTCTTAACACTTTTAGAGCTTACCCTATAGGCTCAACCTCTCTTGTCACCAGAGATGACAACCCTCACATAAATGCTATTGAACCAGTCACTTCATTTCATCTCCCAAAATCGGATCTCATAGCTTGGTCCACCTAGGATCAACATGCCATTGAACCTATTACTTCTTCCACCAGCGAACCAGCAACAAAAATGACTGAATCATAAATCAAGTATCTCAATCATCAAATCAAAAGAAAAGAGCAATGGTCGGATGGCAAAAACCACATTGTGGCGGTATCCGAACCTAAAAAAAGTAAAAATAAAGACCTACTCAAAAATGATGATTATCAAATAAAAGATGACAAGTTGATTCTTTACAAGCACATGGTGAACTTATTTGAAAATAAAGTTGCTAATGTCATGGTTACTTTGACATCCATTTTACAATTGAAAAAGCATAAATCACGCTTTAAGTTATTGGTGGAAGAATTACACTATCTTGCTCATAGTCCTTACACTACCATCATATTTTCCTATCTCCAAGATCATGTTATTCCTAAAAATCTAACATGTAATATGAAATGCCATCTCATCCATCATGCCTCACACTTTACCCTCATCTTTAGTGACCTGTATAGGAAGGGTCTAGATAGAACTTTCCTTAAGTGTCTAGAAATAGAGGAGTCAGACAAAGTGCTAGCTGAAGTCCGCAATGGTATATGTAGATCACACTTTAATGATCCCACGCTAGCTTGGAAATTGCTTAGGGCTGGTTCCTATTGGTTAGGACCTTGTATTATCATAATAACATTTGGGTCCAGTGCCTCTTAGTTATCTACATTAGAGGAAGCAGAGCTTACCAAGCCTATCAATGTTCTACAATTGCAGAAGTTCTATGCTTAAGGTTCTTGAGCTCTTTGTATATATTTTATTGATCCTGAAAAAATTACAAAAAAATTCATATATGATCCTAAAAAAAATCCTAAAAAGCATAAAAAGTACTGAAAAAAAAGAGCATCCTAGTGAAAACCTAGCAATAGGCACTTTGATGTCTCACCAAAAAAATCAAAAAATGCAAAAAATTCAAAAAAATAGATAAAGTGCCTTGGTGAAAACTTGGAAACAGGCGCCTTGGTAGAAAAAGTATAAAAAAATTATAAAAAGTCCCGAAAAAATCTTCCAAGTGGTGAAAACCTAGAAACAGACACTGCTTGAGACCCTTGCACCTATGTCTATCAGTCTTGCGTGGTGCTCCTTCGCTCCACTTTTCACTTTGCCTCTCCTAACTTGGAATTGACTCTGGTCTTAGTCTAGGGGGCATATGTGGTTCTAGCTCATCTTGGGTCTCTTTGTGCATTGGAGTTTCTTGGGCCTCTTGGTTCCAACGGTGTTTTTCAACACCACCCCAATATGGTGTTTTTCAACACTTCCCTAGCGTCAAGTGTTTCTTAACACTTATCAAATATCCTACCCGCAGTCCAGAATGATGCAATATTTCTCACTGGCAGATGCGATACTCAAAGTTTGACTCTATGACCTACACACATGCACTTAAACATTTGGCTCGCTAAGACTTGTTTGACTTTATTTATTTGTGTGCTGTCTATGATGATTTCTTTGCTGAGTGTTCTATCCCTAATAGTTTTCAATGATGGTGAGCTAGAAGACTAGGGCATAAGAACATGTTTTATTGCTTTTTCTACTTGTGGGTATATCTTGTTAATTCTTTCTATCATTAGCATTTGTGCTTGATCCACTTGACACTAAAGACTTACACGGTATCATCCTTGATTGTTTTCACAAGTGCATACTTATAGTCATCTTGACTTTCCTTATGTCTTGATGCAAGTATAATCTTGCCATAGCAAACTTAGGTAATCTCACTGCACTAGTCATCTTGACCTACATGTCTTTGATGCCTAGGTGGGATTTCCACATTTTTATCTGATATAGATCATATTTAGATCCACATAGTTATGCTAGTGTGTATTGTATGATCTTGCGATGCTACCAATAATGCTCGATGATGATTATTAGATGTCTATTGGCTTTGTGACCTTGCAAGTAAACCACTTTTCATGTAGCTTGCATTTTTAGGTTCATGTTAGTTAGTTTTGCATCTTGCATATGGAGAGAGCTCTCCTTTCATCTTTCATGGACCTGTCAATCACACTATGCTCACCTTTCACTTCTTCTCGATCATATCTTTCGCTTCTTGCCTTTCATATCACATCATTTTCTATTCATTTTGGGCTAGAAATCACACTTTGAGTTCACCTTGATCGTCTTTCTCCTTCTTCCGCATAGTTGGTTGACCCTTTTTGAGGCCTAATCCTTCAACCTTCGCTGGGGCATCCTTTCCTTCTTCACCCCCATCTCTCTCACCCTTCTATTCTTTCATTCATTTCATTAATCTCTCTTTGAGGTTTTGACTGGGGCATATCTTCACTGCTTGATGGTTATTCTGTTATCTTGCATCTTCAATTATGATTTCTAGTGATTTGATCATGTTGCTCTTGCTTTTGCATTCCCTCTACCTGATTTCACTTTCAATCCCGAGGGGACAGACACATCTATTTCCATTGGCTATTCTCTAGAGCATATGCTTGACCTTTCCATTTTCTCTGATCGATCTATCTTTGCGCTTGACATGTTAGTTCTCATCTCAAGTTCTAATACTGTCCATCTCTTTCCTAAGTGTTTAGTACTACCACTATCAAGTTGACCACGTAGGATTTGCTATCTCTCTACACTTCATACTTTGGAGTCAGATCGCTATTACTTTCTTTCTTGGCTGATCTATTCTTTGACTACATGTGATCCCAAATTGATCTCACATTAGTCAAAGAGGGGAAAATGTATACACCTAAAAATGGTCATCTAGACTATTAGCCCCTTGCTAGCATTTTTGCTAAAATCATCAATTGCTTATTCTTGATCAAATCCTAATTCTGTCATTTATTTGATTATTTTCTATGGGCTAACCATCTTATCCTAAGTCTTTATTTATGAATCTCCTCCCCTTTTAATAAATAAAAAGCCCCCCACTTTTCCTCTTATCCTAAGTTGCACAAATAAAGCATTATTCCTATTTTACAATAAGGGAAAAAGCACTTTTTGTCTCATATGGGGCACAAAAGTCAACTCTTATTTTCTCATTGGAGGATACTTGTGCACATGGATTTCTCCTCTTTGATGCTCCACCGTTGATTAAATCTTTTGCCTCTTAATCTCCATGGTCCATTCCTTCTCATTTCTTATAAAAGGAGAGCTCTCTTCTTCATTCTAGATCCCCAACTTTTTATGCTAATGTTATGCTAGAGGTTTTCTAGGTCACTTTGGAGCTTTTGAAGATTTGGAGCATTCTTGACTTTTGCATCTACCTGTTATCCTAGTTTCATTTATCATGGCATTCATAGCTTCATATTTAGCTTAGTTTCCTTTGTGCTTTACATTAATTCATCTAGCTTAATTAGGAGGCTTTGTAATACTTGCATTTTTCCTTTCATAGCATAGCTTGCATTTCCATTTCTAGCATAGTTGCATTGCATTTGCATTTCCATTTGATTCTTGAGGATATTGGCATTCTTGCCGTTGTCTTCATTTGAATCTCCCATTGCATGGTTTACTAGCAAGGTTAATAGCTCTAGCTGAGAGCATTCTTAAATACCCTTGCACTCCATGCCTAGGGAGCTATGGATTGATTTTTGAGACCTCATTCTTGAGTGTTCTTGATTGTAATGATTCATAGAAGTGCCCTATTTTGTGTCTACATTGCCTTCCTGCTACCATGGAATCTTTCAATAAAGGAGGTAATTTCCCCTTTCTGCAGGGCACTCCAAACTTTTGTGCGATTCTTCCACTTCTTTCTATTATTCTTTGGCTCCCTTTTGTGTCTTTCTACAACCATGGCTATTGTCCAGGTTCTAGTTTCTCTCTGGTGATGCAAAATCTTAATGCTTTCCATCTTTCTTTCAGCCTTTGTTCTAAGATTTCTTGTTTTTTGCCTTTGAAGGTAATTACAGTTCTTGGGAAAGGAAGCCCAAAAAGCATGCAGAGGGAATGCATAGTAATTAACCTTATTGTCCCTCCAGTGCTTATCATTAATGTAATCACACCTCCAAAAATCCTCTTTTCTTTCATGATTATCTTTAATTATTCAGTCTATACTTTGGAGTCTATCCCCGTCGAGTAAATCCTTCACATCACCTGAGAGATCTTCGGGATGGTGCCAAATCTTCTTAGCTTCCTTGCTAATAAGAGATACAATGTTGCAATATACCATATGAAGAGTATAAATAACTCTCTAATCAACTAATGAAGAAGCTAAAAAGACATCAACGATTAGAGGGAAAAGATAATAAAGACTATTGGGCTTCACACTCCCAATAATCTCCCACTTGAAGACCAACTACCGCTGTAACAAATCATTTCCACTACTTGTATCCCTGTCATCACATGCTGGAAATGACGAGATGATGTAGTGAAGGTTGGTGGATTGAATTAAGGACTGGTCGACCTTGCAGCCAAACCATTATGCAGCAAAAATACACAAATACAATACAAGATCTAAAATGAAACTAAAGTCTTTACTCATCAAATCACTGATTACATGCAATGTGTCAGGCTATAAGGCCTTCCCAGTTACAGCTAGATGCAAAGCAATTATCAGTCTACAAGATCTTGCAAGATCCAAATCTTTTCCAAGACATCAACATTTAGCTAGCCTAGGTCTGCAACACATAGTACACTGGTAGGCACCCAGGAAAGATCTAAACTTGTACTCAAACTTCTAAGAAATCTTCTTGTTCCTAAGCTCACAAGCTACTAACTTCCTTTTTCCAGCCCCAAAAATTGTCCTAAACAACTACCCAAGCATCTACGTAAATACTAAATCCTAGCCACAAGTCAGCTCAATAGGATATACAAATATTAAATGCCAAAACATCAATCGGCTCTCAAATAGCCTTACAAAATTAATAAACTTTCCAAGATGGCCCCAATGGTCATCAGATCTTCATAGAGGAATGCAACACGCTAGATCTAGGTCCCCACATGTCCAGCAATCAATCCAAAACTCAAGGAGTGTGACCCAAATTAAATGCACCAATCGGCCAAGCTGATTCATCCAACAATGCCAGTCGGTAAGCAAGAACACCAAGCAATAGAGGAAATAACCAAGTTCCAGTCAACCGACCACACCAAGCATGACCAAGCAACACAGTTATCATTGAGCACCAAGAAACTGATGCCTTCAATTACCGAGCATTCTTCAGAGATGAAGCACCCTGACATCCATAGAAACTGAGCAACCAGTCTCCCAAACTGAGCAAGATACCATCAAACCAAGATCAAAACTAACAATCTACCTTCAAAAACAAACATATTTTTGGTTGATACGGGATTGCCAAGAATCCTAGTTTGCTCCTGCATCATGAGAGAAGCTCAAAAAAACTTGAACTTCTCCTATGTAACAACTTTTATTAAAGCATTAGCTGGAGTCTCTTTGGTGTCAATCTTGACAACTTGAAACTTTCCTTCTTCAACCACATGTTGGATATAGTGATAATACAAATCGATTGAAGTGTTTGTGATTGTAGCTTGCAAGATTAAATTTCACGCACACTATATCTTCCTCCAACACTTCTTCTTGTGATCCCGACAATCTATGACTAGAAAAAATTTCATAGTATTTTAACACATTTCAAAATTACAAACACTCCTTCAAACATATGAGCCTCTCTGGCTTCTTTAGGATCTTTTACCATTAGTTGTGATACCAAGTGAAAAATATCAACACTGAGGAGAAACCCAAATATGAGCTTTGCAAATCACAGGCTCAATCTATTAATTTATAGAGAAATACACATTAAATTCCATAGCACATAGATAGCTACAACATTGATGCTAGGAAGGTAAGAGAGTGTGGGAAGAACATGTTTTGGATGATGCTTGGTCAACTAAGATCTATGCCGACAGGGCTCATAATTAATTTATCTTTCTAATACATACGACTAGAGACTTAGGCTATAACGTTGCATCTCTAGTCAAGTCCACTCAACTATCATATTCAACACATGTTTTTCCTTTCACCTAGCGGGGTAGAGGAAGTGCAAGATTATGCACTATCAAATACTCTCCAAACAAGGTGATAAGTCTTGGTATAGTCGGTCAATCAATAATTATGTTCCTTGTATTTTTCCAATAGTGTATAAATGTGTAAGTTCTCCTAGTGCCATCAATTACTATTCCATTAATGCCACAAGATTAGAAAACTACTTTGATACCAAATGAGAGAATTTAAAGTAGAGGACATAGTGTTTTATTAAATGAAATTTTTTAGAGGACATAGTTTTGTATTAAATGAAATTTTTAATTCAACTTGATGTCATTGGGATAATCTTACAACAAATAATATTTGCAATTATAAAGCCTTATTTTCTCTTCAGTAACAACTTACGAGAATACAACTTCCCAAAAAATCATATAAGTATAATATATTTATTAATCTAAAATAACCTAAAACTAACATAATTAATAAAATACTCCAACATTACTTTCTCACCATTGATTAGAATAACCCCACAAAAATCCTACACAACATTCTTTTCTCCATGCCCCTCTTCATCCTCCTTAGAGTCTTTGTAACAAAATTTCTATAAATCCCATCTGCACTTGAAAGTGACACCTTGCCTGCATAAGCCTACTAAGAAAACCTATCCCAAAAACACAAAGGAAAGGCACTACACAAACCCAAAAATAGAAAAACATTGAAAAAGGCCCACTCAAGCTAAGTCATGCAAAGAACCCTCTAGTTAAAGAGGAGGAGACAGGGAATGTGTTGACCACCACAAACACCAAAAAAACACAACAAAAAAGCATCAAAGAGTCGATACTTTTCCTACATACAACCACAAACCAAACCCAAGTGAAAATCCCAGAAAACCTCAAACCCAACCCCTAAAATGCAAAGAATAAATGTAAATAAGTACTACTAGGATAAACCCTAGCTCATGCTAGTCATCCCTTCACCACTATTACATCCATTAACTATTAACTTATAAATTGTTATTTTTTAGCTATTTCTTGTTTGTAAATATAATCATAAAGAATTGGAGTTATGAAACTCATACTATTATCTTCTCATCACTATTAGTAATCATAATTAATTATTAGTTTATATTTCTTTATTATATATTTAAAATTATTTTATTATTAATAAAGATAATTTAATGAATATATGATTATGTCATATAAAATATATAAGGTCATATTTGTTATAATGTTTATTGTTAAATTTGAAATATTTATTTGGTATTCTCACCAACTATTATAAATATAATACAATATTTGAATTAATTCATAATTTAAAATAATTTTATTTTTCTTTATATAAATTTGAGTGGTGCTTTTTGGATATTTTATTTGGTAAAACTTAAGTTTATATAACATTCATTAAATAGGAAATTTTAATCTATTACCTATAATACAACTAGAGTAAAAATTGGCATAATATTTTACATTTATATTTATTATAAAAATATGTTATTATCTAGTCTTGCTTCATTACTTTTAGGTAGAAATAATTAAATAATTCAAGTTATCTATGATTAATGAACACAATGTTATTTTAATGTATTGTTTATTCAAGCCAATAGTCTATAACTTTTACTTCAAGTGCAATTTCAACTAATAAACACTAGAAAGAAATGAATGTGTAGATCCAAAATGTATTGCATAAAGTTGACATAATTTTAGACAAATTTTTAAACATATTACCATTTCTATTTACAATAGAAAATGATCAATCTAAAAAATGGTCTATTGAAGAATCACTTGACACCTAATTCTTCTAACATTACAAGATTACACAATAGGTATTAGTCATTGTCTAAAAAATATTTTTAAAATTACTTCAATTTAATCAAATTAGACAAAGGAAGTTACAGAACCTAAACATTATACATTGACTAACTTCTATAATGATTACTTTGAATCATATAACTATTGTCAAATTTAAATACCCATCTATGAAAATTAGATACATTTAAAAATAATAGATATTGATTTGATGACTCAATATATATTTGTTTATCAATTATATGATCTCAATCTATAATAAACATTACATTGTGAATATCTTAACATAGATTAACTTAAATAATGTAAATGATTAGATACATTTAAGAAACCATAAATTAATAAATATAATTAAAGACTATTGATTTGGATTTTCATAAAAAAATTATTGGCTTGTCCCAAACAAAAATGACAGGACAGGAGAAAAGGCTATCTCCCCAGTCTCACATGATGTAAACCCGACTAGTGATTGTCACTATCAGGAGTCAGACGAGAGCGACCGGAAATACAAACGGACAGTGGTTGAACAGGGGCGGCACGGTACTGACAGGACAATGGTTGAACAGATGAGCACCACCATTATTGTCAATGGCTGAACAGATGACCACCACCATTATTGTCCTCTTTATTTAACTGTCCCTCCCGGTTTAATTCCGTGTAAAACCAATTCCTCTCATTTTTCTGCTGGAAATTCAAAAAAGCCCTTCAATATCGTTGACGCAGGAATATACCGCTGAATGAGCTCGCCATTAATGTCAAAGTAAACTCTAATCAATTGTCACAATTGACTTTGACTCCTAAATTTTTCATAATCAGAAATTCCGCATTTCCTGATTCCTTCCTTTGTCACACGACTTGGAAGAGCCCAATTGACAAACGAATAACTTAGACTCCTAAATTTTTCATCCACAGAAATCCCCCCTGCCGTGCTACAATCTTTTCCTTTTAAAGTAGACTTTGTTTCATTCGATCGGCATGAACTTTTCTTTCCATTTATAGCACAGCTATGCCTGCCTCTGAAACTGTATTTTCCATTTCTATCACATATTAATTTACGTAACTGAAATATTCAAATATTGTAGATAGATTGAGTGGAGCTTAGTTTGATTGCGAGTTAACGTTTGAGCAATACAAATATATGATTGTTTAGTTTGTTTTTCTTTCTGATTTTATACTTCAACAATCAGAAAGTTTTGAATTTTCGAATAGCCAGGGAGCTCTACAGACGTGAAAAGCGAAACCCCGCCACAAACAATGAAAATTTTGCAAGACATGGAAAGGTAAATCTGCACACTTTCGTATGCTTGGATTACTCAAGTTAATTCTTTTTCCTGGGGTGTATTTATGATTCAATTTTGATGGAAGATTTTATCATTTGTAAAGATATTTTATCAATTCAACGTGGAACTAGGAACTTTGTTTCAATTTTCGACTTTCCAGCCCCAGAATTATTTATAGTTCAATTTTGGCTTATATGGTTCTTTTGCATTTTAATATATGTCGGTCCTTATGTTTTATGTTCACACAGAAAATCGAAGTCAAGCTGGAGCTTGACGATGGCCGGCGTGGGCGTGTTCTTTTTGCTCCTCCCTACTTCGCTTATTGCCAAAACCCAATATACAAGTTTTTCCTTCAATCCATTCAATGTCTCGACAGTCGAATTGTTTGGGAATGCTTCAGGGCAATCCAAAGCCATCGCCCTTACCGATCAGTCCCAATTCGGTATCGGGCGTGCATTTTATCCACATCCTGTGCGTATGAAAGATGGTGGGGCTACTTTGTCTTTCAGCACAAGTTTTGTGTTTCAAATTATAAGTACCGGTTCATGTCTCTCACAAAGCGGGCATGGACTGGCGTTTATAATGACACCCCACAAATCTCCAGACAGATCTTTGCCAGCTCAGTTCCTTGGATTGTTGAATTTTTCAAGCATAGGACAGGCCTACAATCATCTCTTTGCGGTTGAGTTCGACACAGTAAGGGGAGTTGAATTCTCGGACATTGACGACAATCACGTTGGTGTCGATCTCAACGACCTCACATCTGTAGAATCTGAGACAGCAGGCTACTGGAATTACAACAGCCAGTTTCGAGCTTTGGATCTCAACAATGGACAGAATATTCAAGCTTGGATTGATTATGACCATGTTCTAGACGAGCTCAAAGTGACCATCGCAGAGGCCTGTTCAAATCGCCCAAAGAAACCACTGATATATCTGAAAAATATATCTATGTCCAACATTCTTGAAGAAGAAATGTTCGTTGGTTTTTCAGCAGCTACAGGAGCCTTAGTTGGAGAGCATCGCATAGTCGCCTGGAGCTTTAATACAAGCGGAGCAGCCTCGTTCCTGAATTTGGAGCTCTGTGATGTCAATACACAGACAAAATCCAAGAGCTCAGATTCCAAATTGGTAGCTGGCATTAGCACCGTTTGCGTCCTCTCCCTCCTGGTGCTGGTTGCAGCAATGCTTCTGCGGTGGAAGAAAAACAGGTACAGAGATATTATTGAAGAATGGGAGATGGAGTACTGGCCTCACAGATTTAAGTACAAAGATCTACATCTTGCAACAAAGGGTTTCGGAGACGAGGAACTTTTGGGATCCGGAGGCTTCGGTCGGGTGTACAGAGGAGTCCTGCCCGCAAACGGTCTCCAAATAGCTGTGAAATGTATCCTTCGAGAAAGCGAGGAAGGTATAAAGGAGTTTATAGCAGAGATCTCCAGTCTTGGTCGCCTTCAACATCGAAATCTTGTGCAGATCAGAGGCTTCTGCAGGCGAGTAAAGCAGCTATTCATAGTTTATGACTACATGCCAAATGGGAGCCTGGACAAGATGATATTTGGGAAGCCCAAACGGGTGTTTGAATGGGTTCACAGGTACAAGATTCTAAGAGATGTCGCTGCGGGTTTGGTGTATCTGCACGAAGAATGGGAGCAATGTGTAGTGCACAGAGACATCAAGTCGAGCAACGTCTTGCTGGACTCGGAGCTCAATGGAAAGCTTGGAGATTTCGGGCTTGCACGTCTGTACGAGCATAAGGAAAACTCTCATACAACTCGTGTGGTAGGAACGCTGGGATACATTGCGCCGGAGCTCATACACACTGGAAAAGCCAGCCCAGCTACAGATGTTTACAGCTTTGGTATTTTTCTGTTGGAGGTTGCTTGCGGAAGGAGACCTGTCGAGCCCTCTCTCCAAGCTGAACAAATAGTTATGGTGGACTGGGTGAGGGAGTTGTATGCTGCGGGAAATATGATGGATGCAGCAGACCCCAACCTTGGTGGGCAATATGTTGAAGTTGAGATGGAGGGAGTGCTCAAACTGGGGCTGCTCTGTTCTAATCCACAGCCAGAGGGCAGGATCAGCATGAGACAAGCTCTGCAGATACTTGAAGAAGAAGCTCCAATACCAGGCTTTGATCCTAAGTTTCATTTGGAGATGAATGCGCCCAAGTCTCCTCTGAAATCAACTTCCATGTATCTTGATGGACGATGCATTCTGCGCAATCATGGCAATACATCAACCTTCTAAAACTTTTTCTCTGACGATGCTACTGATGGGTTTTCGTGTGTTGTGCTACTATGTATAAGATGAATGTAACGCGTTTGTTAGTCAGCATCCTCTGCTAGTTAGAGATCCACCTTGGGCTTACGACATATGGTTTAAGCATTTCTACTGTTTTTGGGTTGCTCTAGGACCAAGATAAGTGTACGTAATCTTAGCTGACCCGTATGCCTGATGATCAAGAAACAAATCAAAGCAAGATTCTTGTCCAGCAAATTAGCAAATCTAACATATCTATGGATCATGTTAGGTTATATTATTGACTTCCTTTTGTGCTGGTAAGCATATTTGAGAAGGGATGTAAAGTAATTTACTTTTCATTGGAATTGTAGGACATTCATTCAAGACTTACCGTAACATTTTAACAAGATATTTTTAATTTTTAATTATTAGAAATTGCATTTTAGTGTGTAATGGGTATTGTAAAAAGGTATGGATGGTCAAATATTAAAAATTTGATTTTTTGTTTTGGTATCGTTTATTTACTACACGAGATAAATTGATAGGCTATTTAGCAAATGATTTGTATGTAATGGATGTCTCAATGAAGAAGTAATAGCTTTGAACACACTATATTCATAGGTATTCAAACATTACTAAAATACAACTTCTGAATTAGGAAGAAAATCAATTTCCATTACCAATAGGTTCATGATATGTTTGCAATATAGAGATATAGAGAGAGAAGGGTGAGAGATACAAATAAGGATACAGAGAAAGGGGATATATATAAGATGGGAAGATAGAGATATAAACGGAGATGGAGATTTATATGGATAGGAGAGGCACAAATAAATGGAGAAGATATATGGACAGATAGATATGGAAGATATAAGTACATAGAGAAGGATAGAGTGGAGAAACTAAAGAGAGATATATAAAAAGGTAAATACATAATTAAGAAGTTTTATAGAGAGAGAGAGATAGAAATACAAATATATATACGGGTGGAGAGAGATACAGAGATAAAAGGATAGAGATAAAGAGAGAGATGAAAGAAGAAAGACCGAGAGATAGAGATAGAGAGATAGAAAGAGGGAGAGTGTCTCTGTGTGTGCATGTACACATGCATTCATCTGCGTGTGCATGTGCGTGGGTGTGTGCGTGCACATGGGCGTGTGTGTGTGCGAGTGTGTGTGCACGTGCATGCGTGTGCGTGCATGCGTGCATGTGCGTGTGCGTGTGCATGTGCGGGTAGAGAGAGGGAGATGTAGAGATAGAGAGATAGAAAGAAGGAGATAATGAGAGACAAGGGATAAAGATAGAAATATATAAAGATCTATAGAAGTGGTATGTAGAGAGAGATAGAGAGGGATATTACAGAGAGAAATTAGGAGATATGCAAAAAGAGGTGAAGTGAATAAGAGAGAGATAATGAGATGTAGAAGAAGAGACAAAGAGGTGGAGGACAAGAGTGAATTATAAAGATACATATAGTGATAGGAAAGGAGAATTAATAAGACATAATAAATAGTTAGAAATTAAAAGTGTAGATAATGTGTAAATTCTAAATGTAGATTCAAATCAAATTATGAAAAAATAGGGGTCTTAAGAAATGATTCGTTGAATTCAAGTAGATTGGACTCAGTCAACCTTAAAATGAAGGCATTTTTCAAATTATGGTGGAGAAAACTCTCTCTTTAGATTAAACCCTCACTAGTTAATTATTCTACTTTGTATCTATTAATTTTAAAATAATTTAATAATTTAATATATATTAATTTAGATTAAATAAAATATAAATATAAATATAATTAAAATATGAACTATAATATAAAACATTAAAATTATATGATGATCATTATTGTACCTACTCACTCTATAGAATATAATAAGAATCTGTGTGTGTAAAAATAAATTGATGTAATAGTAGAATTTATTACTTAATTATTTTTGTTTTTGATTAAGTAAAACAGGTCTTACAACATTCTTGAAACCCATAGAAAAATAAAAAGTAGCATACCGAGTTCAAAGCTAAACTAAAGAAAAGTAAACATTGAAATAGGACAGAAGAAGGCCGAACAACAAACAACCACTAAAGAGGAATGGACAAAACAGAGCCAAAGAGAAATAGGCACCAGGGACCAAGGTCACACGAGGTTCCTAAGCATGGTAGTAGCATTGCATTCAAGGATCTCCATCTCTTTCATTGCCTCTTTAATCTTTTGAATGTCGTGGGATCCATGAGAACCATCTTCAACCCTATTATATTTTGATCTAGCTCTGATTCTCTTACCCAGACCATAGTTGGGCTTCTCCTTTTCATCCTCTTTGGTCCTCAACTCTTCCTTGTTGTCCAATTTTTCCTCCAATTTGTCAATGAGCAGCTTGATATGCTCATTAGAGGATTTGAGAATGTTGAAATTTTTCTCTGCAATTCCCTTTAGGGTATCCTCAAGACTTTTTAGTTTTCCTTCCAGGTGATCAATCCTAGTCTCCATGCTATGCATGCACTCAGTGGATTTTTGATTCTTTTCTTCCATTCTCTGGAAATTTTCCTTGAGGTCTTCAAGTTCATGGTAGAGACACTTGAAGGACCTAAACTGGTCCATCATGCTATTCTTAGCATTGTTTAGGAGGTTCATCTCCATTTCACTAGCCTTGTCACTAAGGGCGACCAGTGCAAGGTCAATCAGCTCCTCCTTTTGAGTTCTGCCATCGCTACCCTCAAGAATTTTGGGATTAACCACTTCCCTTATTATTCCCATCTGCACTATGTTCATATTGAAATTCCTCTAGACTTTTTCCCCTTTTCTAGAATCTTGACTTTGATACTCCCCTCTAGACTCAGAGGTCTCTTGCGAATTAGGAGAAAGGGTAGGAGGAAGACCTTGGTCTTCTTTGGGCTCCTTAAAAATAGGGTCTTGAGCATCATCTTTGGTAAATGAAGGAGGAGGGAGAGGTGGGGAATTGTCATCACTTATAGTAAGGTCAACAGAGAGGCGACCCAAGCAGTCCCCCATAGCATTGAAATCTTCCCCTTTGGTCTGTTCACTCTTCTTACTGGCCTCACCTTTCGAGTTACCCTCTTCATCATTTGTGTTCAAGTCTTCATCGCTATCATTATAGTCCTCATCCGAGGGTATTTCCTTTCTGACCCATTTTTTTCAGGATATTTCAGTTTTAGCCAAGCTTGAAAGTCTCTTCTTAGAAGACGTCCCGTGTTCCAGTTTAATGTTCTCTTCTTCCTCATAATTCTCAGAGTGCATTCCCTCACCGTTACTTTCTGAGGGGATGTAGTCCGACCCAAAAGCCTCCCTATTTTAATTTTTCTCCGCTATTTCCCCAAAATTTAGGCTTTAAAGAACTCATAGATTAACAAAAGGTCCTCGTGCAGAGCAGGATTAGCAAAGTTATTCTCTCTAATACCATTTATATTTTTGTTTATTGAGGAATAAAGATAGAATGAGATTGAAATCTTCTTACCATGCCTAAAATGGTTTAGTAACACAAAGTGGTGGGTCATGATTCTGTCGAACCTAGTATCCAGGATAACATAAGAGATAAGGGCCTTGAGAACAAATTGCCACAACAATTTCATACCCATAGGCTAGTAGTAGGTTCCCAACTTAACAATCACTTTCTTCTCTTCCTCATCTCTGATGAAGACATTGACAACGTTGTCGGATATTTTGCGATCCTTGAAGAATTTTTTACCAATAATGGGGATGCTTGTGACCTTTGAAATGACCTCCTTAGTGAAAGTGAAGGTTTTTCCCTCCATCTCCATGGTGCCTTCACTCCAGCTTTTGATGAACATATTAGTGACCACCTTCTTATTTCCATGAAGCCTTTTGATGAAGGTAGTAATTTCCCCTTTCTGCAAAGCGCTCCAAACCTTAGTTTGGTGCTTCCAATTTGCACTATCATTCTAAGGCTCCCTTCTATGTCTTTCCCCAACCATAGTGCTAGCAAGGGTTTGGGCTTTCTTCTGGTGAGGCTGATCCTAGTTGGTATGAATCTTTCTCGTAGCAGTGGTTCTTGGTTCGCTGATATTTTGCCTTGTAGTTGAAATACAGTTCTTGGGTATGAATACCCATAAAGCATGCGGAGGTGACATGTAATTACTAGCCTTTCTGCCCCTTGCGCACTTCTCATTAATGGAATGACCCTTCCAAAAATCCCCATTACCTTCCATAATTATCTTTTATGATTCCCTTGGTACTTTGGAGTCTGTCCCTATCAAGTAAATCCTTCACTTCATGAGGGAGAACTCCACCTTGAAGCCACCTCATATTAGCTTCCTTTTTTACTGCCAAGTTGGAAAACCAGTTAGTGACACTATTGGCTTCCCTGTACATGTGGGAAATGTGGACGTCTTCAAAAAAATTAATGATTTCCCGCATCTCTTCGATCATGTTGGATATGAACCAAGATGAGGATTGTTTAAGATTTAAGCATTTGATGATATTCATGGAGTCTCCTTCGATCCAGAGCTTTTTAACTCCTATTTCTTGGGCAAGATTGGTGACTCAGAGAGCCACACTTGCTTCTGCAAAGTGGTTAGTTAGAGGAATGAGAGGGGAAATGACTGTCGCTAACCCAAAACCAAAACTGTTCTTCATTATTCCTCCGCTTCCCACCTGGCCAGGGTTCCCTTTGGCAGCACCGTTAAAGTTGGCTTTGGACCAACCGATCAGAGGGTAGCTCCAGGTGTAGTTCTTTCTTTTCTCCTAAGCCAAGTCATTAGCCTTTCCTGCAAAAAGATTAGAGCCACCACAATAATAAAATTTTTCCTTAACAACAAAATGGATCTTTTCAAAACTTAATTATTTTTGTTACAATAATCTTAATTAATAATTATTTTTAATTTTTTATTAATTACAAGGATAATTATAATATGTTTGATTCAAATATTTATAGTTATTTTATACTTATTTTAAAATTTCAAATAATAATTAGGGCTTGACCCTTTGGTAAAATGGTGGGGCCTCTTGCATGTAGTACCAACAACCAAGCTTCAAATTCCCATGAGGGATGGGTTAAGTCTTAACTATTCCATTCACTCTCATGAGAGATGGGTTCTTATGAAGCACTACTCATAAACACGGGTCAATGAGTTTAACTCAAAAACTACATGTAGTTGAATCTTGATAGAAATATCACAATATATTAAATAGTTATTTCATTTTTATATTGTAGTATTAAATTACTAATATTCAAAATAGATATTATAATTGATAAGTGTTAAATAATTACAATAGCATTGAAATTTCTAAATAATTAAAAATAATTATTCTTATAATTTATATTGATAATTATATTTAAATTAAAAGATAATAATTTTAGTTTTGTATTAAAAATGATTTATTTGGAAATTTATTGTTTAAAGGAATCGAGATCAAATTGGCCAAGGTAAATAGTTTTTTTGTTCTTGTTATTGATCATGGTAAAAGTGAGGCATCAAGGGATTAGTACTATGAAATTTATTTCAAGCACATCCTAACATTTGCTAGTTTTTCACTACCGTCATATCAATTAGTGATTTAATTTTCTTTACACTTAGGAGTAGGGACATAATTACCATTTATGTTCCAATAAATATTCATGGAATCTCTCTAATTAAAAGCCCACAAAAAAATCATCTAGTGTGCTAATAGTCACTCACTGGTGTACCATGTACGTAGATTAAAAATTAGTAACTAAACGAATTGTGAAACTTTATTAATACATACCCAAATAGGGTTCCTTTTAATTAATTGTAATAATTACTAATACTTAATGGTACGTATAAAAGCCTCTAGCAAAGTTCCTAATTTATCAACCTTATATGAAAACAATTTGATATCTAAAATTAGGACTCTCCATCATTGTGATTCATGATATAGTATGAACATCCCATAATCTCTTATAGGATTATTCAATTAAAATAGAGGCTAGGTTGATTAATTATCAACAAGAAATTCTGCTTAGTTTTTTATTAAGTAAAATAGGTTTTATAGGGTTCCTGAAACCCACAACCAAAAAAGAGAGTCAATCAAAAGTATAAAAACTAGATTAAGCAAGACAACCATGAAATAGGCCACAAGACGACCTAAGACAAATAAACCACAGCAAAACTAAACTGATCAAATTTTTATGATTTCGTCAGTACTTTGGAGTCTTTCCTTGTCAAGGAGATCCTTCACTTCACTTGGGATGTCTTCGCCTTGTTGCCATATCATGTTGGCATCCTTCATGATAGCCAGGTTGGCAAACCAATCAGCAACACTTTTGCCTTCCTTGTACACATGAGAAATGTACACCTTTTCAAAAGAATTAAGAATTGTGTGGGTTTCTTCGATCATATTGGATATCATCTGAGATGGAGAGTGAATGAGGTTTAAGCATTTGATGATGTTCATTGAGTCTCCTTCGAGCCAGAGCTTCTTGACCCCAATTTCCTAGGCAAGTTTGGTGACTTGGAGAGCCACACAAGCTTCAGCAAAGTGGTTGGATTGAGAGCCCAGAGGTAAAATAAGAGCTGCAAGGTGAAAAACCAAAGTTGTTTCTGATTATTCCTCCACTACTAGATTGACTAGGGTTCCCTTTGGCAGCTTTGTCAAAGTTGGCTTTCACCCAGCCAGTCGGAGGAAAGCTCCAAATCTAGTTCTGTCTTGTCTCCTAGGTCGCTTCCGAAGCCTTTCCTGCAAGATGGTTAGTTCTTTTGCAATAGAAATAGTTTTCCTTAACATGTTGGATTTTTTCAAAAAATATTTTAGGGGGAGAGGAGAAATCATGAAAAATGTGATTGTTTCTCTCTTTCCATACTCCCTAGAAGAGGTGAGGAAGGATCCAAGTGCAATATAACCGAAAGTCTGGGTTAAAATTTTTGAAAGCCCATTGAGAAAAGAGATCATGGAAAGACAGGGGAAAACACCAGGATAAGTCAATGGTCGAGAAAAGACATTTCCATATGTTACTTACAAAAGAGCAGTGAATAAATAAGTGATCCACCATTTCTTCTTGACATCTACAGAGAACACACCTATTGCGGATCTGGAATCCATGCTTGATGAGATTGTCAATTGTGAGGATACGGTTCTAGAGTAGGAGCCAGAAGAAAACATTGATTTTGGGCATAAGGCGAGGAATCCAAGTTTTAGCCCACAGTAGATTAGCTTCTTGGATTTGAGGTATCTGCAAGGAATAGGTGGAGGTCACAGTGTAGATACCGTCAGGAGAATCTTCCCAAATGATCTCATCTTGAGTAGAAGAGAAAGAGACTGCATTTAGGGCTTTCATTAGAGGAATCAAATCCTGAGAGATATGGGAGAGATCCACCCAATTTCCATCCCTTTTGTAGTTGCTAACTTGGGGCCTGTAAATCTGGGTACAGAAGTGTCTCTACGCATAGAAGGTCTCAAAATCTCTCAAACAGCCCATCTGGAGCCATTTGTCATTCCAGAAGATGACAGATTGTCCATTCCTGATCTTCCATTTAGCTTTTGATTTAGCCAACTCCTTAGCACTAAGGAGACAATTCCATATAATAGATCCTTTTGGGGAATCTGTCTCTTCAAAAAACAAGTTTATTGAGTTGTGCATTAGGTATTTTTCTTCAATGGTGTCCTACCACTCATATTTTCTATTGAAGATTCTCCATATCTGTTTGGCTTGAAGAGCTTTGTTGAACAATCTTAAATTCCTTATTCCAAGACCACCAACTTTTTTAGGGTGACAAATTTTCTCCCAGGCAATAAGAGGATACGCTTTTGTTCCTCTATGCCAGACCAAATGAATCTTCTATGTATTCTTTCCATAGCCTCTACAACTTTAGCAGGAATGGAGAAGAGGCTAAGAGCGTAGGTTGGGAGGTTTAGTAAAGTAGATTTGAATGGCTAAATCTTTCTTTCCTTATTGAGGGAGACCCCTATCCAACCAACAAGCTTCCTATTGAATATGTCTATTAGTTTATTCCAGAAGGCTTCCGACGGTTTGACACTTAAGGGTAGGCCCAGATAAGAGGATGGAAAAGTGTTAATACCACATCCCAAAATGTTGGCTATTTTCCTCTATCTTCCCTCCAGGGTGTTGACAAAGAAGATGGATCTTTTATTCCAATTAATGGATTGACTAGCAACTCTGATGTATTCATTTAGAAGATCCTTCACCACTTTTTCTTCTCCTATTGAAGCCTCTCCACCAAGGATGGTGTCATTCATGAATTGATGGTGCGAGAAAACATTGTTACTTCAGGAGGGGTTGATGCCTTTCAGGTTCCCCTCCCTTTTTGAAGCAGAGATGAGTCTTCCCAGGCACTCAGCAAGGATAATGAAAAGAATAGGAGAAATGGTGTCCCCTTTCCTTAGGCCCCTGAATGGCTTTAAAAAGGAGGATGAGGAACAATTAATCATTATCGCCAAAGAAGGGGTAGAGATAATTTGCTAGGGAATCTTGCAAGTATGGGAGTTGAATCTAAAAGCTTCAAGAACATTGAGAAGAAACTGCCAGTCTACCCAATCATAAGCCTTGGAGAGATTAAGCTTGAGAAGAAATACTTCCCTTTTCCCAACTTCTAAGGAGTGAATAACTTCATGCACTATCATAATGGCATCCAAAATCTGTCTACCTGGCACGAAACCTGATTGTTGCTGTGAGATCGGGGAGGGGAGGACTTTGAGAATCCTAGATGTTATGACCTTTGAAATGATCTTTAAGAAAGAGTTGCAGATACTAATGGGTCTGAAGTGCTTGAAAGTATTTGCTCCTGTAGACTTAGGAATCAACACTAGAAAAGTAGCATTGAGCTCTTTGAGGAGATTTTTAGAACCAAAGAATTCCTGCACCACTTTAACCACATCTTCTTTCACCACATCCCAAAATAGATGAAAAAATAACATATGGAAGCCATCAGGACCAGGGGCTTTGTCTCCAGGAAGAGAATCCAGGGCTCTCTTGACTTCAATCATGTCCGAAATAGAACATAAGGATTTGTTTTGGCTTTTTGTACTAATTTTCAGAATGTTTTTGAGGAGTTTAACCTGATCTCACTTTGATAGCTCCTAGTCTTTAGAAAGGAGAGAGGAAAAGTAAGCAATAGCTTCCTCTACAATGCCCTTATCCTCCTTTAGGGCTTGATCTCCCTTCTTGATGTTGCTTGTCATGTTAGGGGCTCTGTGTCTCATTGTGGAAAGGTGAAAGAAGCGAGTATTTTGGTCTCCTTCCCTAAGCCAAATGGACCTCAATCTCTGCTTCTAGAAAGTTTCCTCCTACCCAATGATATTGTGGTATTCAGATAGGATAGATTTCTCCTTGTTTAATCTTTCTTCATCATATCCCTATTTTCAGATTTCACCTTGAATAAGGTTAATATCAAATTAAGAGTCTTGTCTTTGAAAGTAAAGATATGACCAAATTCTTCTTTGTTCCAATTTTTATATTGAATTTGATATTACTTAGCTTTTTCACCACTCTCAACATAGAAATGCTCTCTACATCAATGTTCCACCATTCTTTTATTTTATTGAGCAGATTCAGGTGTGAAATCCACATTTTTTCAAATCTAAAGGGGAAGTTCCTTTTCTTAGCGATCTGGTCCATGGAGAGAGAGATAGGAGAATGATCAGAGCCAGCATGAACCAAAGTAGAGAGGTTGAGAGAGTAGTGATTCAACCAATCCAGTGTGATCAAGCCACGATCCAACTGGACTTGCATGCAATCCTTTCCAACACACCTATTGGACTAGGTGAAATCAACTCCTTGGAGGTCCATATCGAGAAGAGCTTGGTCATTGATGAAATCCATTAAGTCTTGCCTTCTTCCTATGTCTAGGGAAATCCCTCTCTATTTTTCCCCTTCTTTTAGGGGATTATTGAAGTCCCCCATAATAATCCCTTTAGATAGATTTAAGGAGGCTAAGGTGGTTTTAATCTTGTTCTAGTAGACCTTTCTATCTTTTTTGGAATTATGGGCATAAATATTAAATATGAACCAACTTTCATTATCTTTTATTTTAGTAAATTGCATAAGAAGAAGGTTACCTCCTTCATAGATGACTTCATCTCTGAGATGATAAGAATTCCACATAGTCATGAGACTTCCAAAAGTGCCATCTAAACTAGTAGATTTGTTTTCCATGACATTACTGAAACTGATACGCTCAAGTTTGTCCTTTTGCATCTTAGATTCCTAGATTAAGAAAATATTAGGTCTATGATCCCTTATCATGTTTCTAATAACATCCTACTTGTGTGAGCTATTTAGCCCATGAATATTCCAGGAGATGACTTTCATTTCTTATTGGAAGTGCAGACTGCGTGGATGATCTTCTGAGTCCCATCCGCTATGTTTTTGCTAGCTTCTTCTTGCCTGATTTGGCTAGCTCTCTTCTTACCTAGAGTTTTAGGTTTGATGCTTGCATCTTCTTTTTTTCTACTTCTAGTAGCTGTAGGGGAAATAGGAAATGGGTCTCTGCTATTGGATTTCTTCCTATTGAGGACAGTGGTCCAACCCTCCTTTTCTTCTTTATACTTGGTGAAGAGCTCTTCCATTTTGGTGAATTCGTTAGGGGAAGCTGTTACCATCAGATCTTCCATCTATTGAAACTTCCTTGAGTCTTGCTTCTTAGGACAAGGTTGGAAGTCTTGAAAGGAGGTGCCTCTCTCCATGCTCTGTTTCGGGCTAGAAAAGTCTTCTTCTCGGGGGGAAGCTAGGGAGTCTGGAACAAAGGAAACAGATGTGGTTCCAAGACACGAGTCACCTCCTTTAGTCAGAACTACATTCTAATTTTCTTCTGAAATTTTTTGTTGGATGGTGATTTCCAAATCTATTCCCTCTAGAAGGGGGGTCTCTCCACTGGTTTCTTTGGTTTTAAATTGTTGATTTGGTAGATCCTCCTCTACCGCTGTTTCCATTTCAACCCTAATTCCATGGACTACTAGAGTAGTCTCAACTTGTTCTTTTTCCTCCAAACTCTTTCTATTTTGGCCTTAGTACCCTCCTGAGGGATTGTTATCTCTATTGTTGCAACACCTTGTTTAGGGATGTTATTTCTTCCATTGATATTCTTTCTTTGAGCTAGTCTAGCTTTCCTTTCTTTCTCCTCAATTTAGCTCTATGTCCAACTTTCTTAGAGTAGAAACAGGGGAAGGGAATGCTTTTGTAGAAAAGTTTCTGCACTCATTTTCCTAGTTTGGATCAGAGCTCAATGATTTTCAACATGTCCTGGCCTTCTTCCACCCCTATGAAGATCCTGGCATAGGTGAGGTGTCGCCTTGCCATAGTCACTGGGTCAATGGAAAGTAGGGTGCCAAAGGATTTGGCTATCCCATCAAAAACATCTTCATACCAAAACTCCAAGGGGAGTTCGAGCAATCTTACCCACACCAGGGCCTGGATGAAGAAGGAATCATTGAGATCAAGCTTAGGGGTCCATTTTTGCAGGGCCAAAGTGGCCTTTCCTATGGCCTAGGTTCCGACACAAAGGATTTTGTCCAGATCTTCTTTGTAGGAGAACTTAAAAGACAAAAAGCCCTTCGCCATGGCTGTAACTTGGACTTGACCCTTTAAGTCCCATTTCTTTTTGTAAAGATCTTAACGATGTCTATGTTAGGTCTTGACCCAACAAACTTTCCAACAAGAGTATGGTCCATGGTAGCTATATTGTGATCTACACGTTCATCAAGTATTTCTATCATGTATTTTCCTTTTTCCTTTTTTGAATGGTCCTGAATAGAAGGGAAAGAGGACTTGCATGTGGGTTTAATCTTGAAGATAGTTGACCACCAACGGTTGATGGATTTGTCATCTTGGCCACGTGCCTAGGTCTTCGTGGTTGTAGATGGTCTTGGAGGGATGCCCAGATTCTCATCCCCCACCCCATCCCCATTTCTAGGGTCTTTCTCATTTTCATGTGGGACCCCATCCTTTTTCTTTGGATCTGTAGAGTCCTATTTTGCTAGAGAGTCCTCAAAGAAGGCATCATCTAGGGATCCCACAGCCTGCAAACCTGGACTCCCGCACACGTTCAAATTCAAAAAACCTCTTGCTCCTACTCACTCACTTGCCATTGTTTAGAAATTCTCTTAGTTACAATGATATATTGTGACCATTATCATATACCTTAGCCATAGACATCAACAATCCAAGAGGAAGTACCAATAGAATAATAGTCTTAAAACACTAACACACATTCACATGCCTTATTTATGAATAGTACCTCTATGATACCCAAAACAGCTAAAACTATTCTATTTATGAATTCAGTCAAAGGTCTTATGATTGAAATCTAGGCCACATATAATTCAACCATGTTTTAACGTAATATATAGAATAAATATAATAACAAGACAATACAAAAAATTACGCAAAAACTAGATATGGTATTTCTATATCTAAATAAAACTAATTTACCATAGATAATATATTTGACCCAAGCATTTTGTAAAAACTTAAAATATTTGATTATTTATTTTATTCTTTTATTGAACAAGATTTGAACTCAGCATCATCTAGGTGCATGCAACATGGACTTTGATATTAAATCAATTTTTCTTTGACTAATAGTATCTAATTATCGCAATCTACAATTTTAGCAATAGATAAATTCCTCTTCAAGAACCCCTTTCACCTTATAAGCAAGGGATTCAACAAACAGGTGGTTAAAAATTGGTAGGGAGACAGACCAATAGTCTTGAAGGCTAACTTGAAATCAACATCTAGTTGTTGCATGGAATATCAAAAGACCTCCACTTTCTTTAGAAATCTAAAATGGACACTTAACTACCTACAACTAAGATTTGAAGGTGTGGCTCATTATGCAAGTCATTAAAATGATACATCTAGTGTGAACTATCCAAAAAACAACATTTTAAAGATTCAACCAAAATTATTATAAAAATCCCTATTAGTTAAATTAAAAAAATAATATTTGTTATTAGTAGAATATCATAATTATATGTAAAATATAACATATATACAACTTAAATGGACCAAACATCTATTATTAATCATAAATGATTTATATCTCTAACTTTTATATTGAACACAAAAAGGACCAATCATTGAACATAAAAAAAATATTTTTTATATAAATAACACATTATTATATAAAATATAACTTATATCCAACACAAATAGACTAATAGTTGAACATAGAAACCTTTTGACAATCTTACAAATTTCATGGGAAAATACAAGGTAATTATTATGTCCACCTTTTATATTTGTGATAAGATAAATTATTATATTGAAATACTCTTATTCATATACATTGCTACCCCAATAATTGAACACATAACAATAATATGTGTTCATTAGGATAACATCAATTGTTTAAGTGGGCATCTTATTCTATTAATTGAGCATATTATTTTTTAAATGACACACTTATAGTGGATAATTATGATATTTTATTTGAAAAAAAAGTTATTTATTTTCGTTTATGTGTTTTTAATATAACATGTATGGATTCTAAATGTGTTCAAGTATTGGTCCATTTTATCCAACATTTAAAATTTTTTTAATTTGCATGTGGGTTATTTAATTATAATACATAGTATAGCTATGTGGTAAGATTGGATATTATAATCATAAGTGGGTGTACAAATATTAAACCTAGTACAACTATTGGCCCCTCTCATTGAATAATTTAGGATTTCTACATAGAATTTTGAAAAAAGTAGGTCAACTATTGATAGATCATTTACCTTAATAGCAATGCCAAAGAAAGAAAATGTGCAAAGCTCATCTTGTCACAAGGTAGGAAGAGCTTATCTTTATTGGTAAAAATAACCCCAAGTTATTTTGGAAGGACTTGCAAACATGAAAAAGAATATGGAGAGTAATATTATAACTTCTCAATGGTTTGATTATTCAAGGAAAATTTATGAGCATAACTCTAAGGTTGTCAATCCCCCCATGGTCAAAAATTCTATTATATTTTTCACTGTTCAAGAGATAGAGTTGGGTACCAAGAAATTCGATCTTGTAAAAGCAAAAGACCTTGTTGATCTTCAAGAACAATATCTAAAGTAGGGCATGAAAATTCTTACACCTCACATTACAAAACTTTTCAACAACATCATTCAACTGGGGTTCCCTTTAGATTGGACAACTAGTCTTTCTATTTTTATTTTCAAGAGGGGTGACATCAACAGTCCTTCTAATTATAGAACCATTATGATAAAACCTTTATTTTCAATGTTATTCAGGAGTATGCTAGAAAAATATAATTGGTAATTAGGTAGAAGAAAATGATAAACGTTCTAAAGGGAAAGTAGCTTTTAGGCCTAAGCATTCCATAGTTGATCACGGTAAAAATTGAAGGCACGTCATTAAAAAAAATTGGGAGAAAATGGAAGAAACACTTTATTTCTTTGTAGATTTCAAAAAAAAAAATTGAATAGTTCCTAGGGACAAGCTTTGGCTCAGGTTGGAGGAACTTGGGGTCCCTATTCATCTTAGAGTTGTTGTCAATATGCTACATGAGGAGGTTAAAATCAAAATCAAAACTTCATATTGCATCTCTGAAAGTTTTAGAAGTGATATAAGGGTCAAGTGAGGGTACCCATTATCCCCCGCCCTTTTTGGTTTATATATTGAAAAACTTGAAGAGTTGTTAAAATTACAAGAAGGCAATAGTGTTCATTTGGACGAGTTTATTATAAGGCTTTTTTTGTATGCAGGTGACCTTATTCGGATATCTAATTTTTCTCTTGGCTTACAAAAACACTTACTTTCCCTTGATCATTTTTGTAGAATGGTGGGGATGCAAGTCAATATTAGCAAGACAAAAGTGATGGTTTTCTCTAATAAAAGAAAACAAAACTAGCATAAGTATTACTCTGAAGGTAGTACTCTTGAAGAAGTGCCAGATTACAAATACCTCAGAATTGACTTCAATAAAAATTTAAGTTGGGATGGGTGCGGAAAGAAGAAAATTTTGGGAGGTTGGAAATCATTTTGTACTCTCTAAAATAGATATAGAGATTAGAGCTATGGGATTGAAAACCTATCCAAACTCTCTTTGGAGTTTTAGTGCTTTTGGTTGTTTTTCTATGGCTATGAATTCTAGGCAAGCCACACTTTTGATTTATACTGGAAGGAATTTGAGAAAATTCAAAAATGCTTGAATACAAATAAATGCAAAATTAAAAGTTTAGTCCACTATGATATCATGTTGAGTGAGGCAGGGACTGGTCATATTGAAGCAATTACCAGGGTGTGACTAATATGATATTTAAAAAGAATCAAGAAAAAGGATGAGGGAAGATGGCCTAAGGTTGTCTTTAGTGCAATATTGTGCAAAAGAAAGAAGACTTAAATGCAAAAAAACAAATAATGGTTTAATAAATGGGATATTTACTTGAACTCATGCCCCACTAATATTAAAGAGATAAAGGCTTTTGTTATGAATAAAATCCACAAGCATTCTTGGCATAAAGGTTTAACAAGAAAGAAAGAGCATTGTATTGCAAAGTTTAATCTCACTCAGAATTATCATCAAAAAGATTACATAAAGGTCAATATCTCTTAGAGAGTCAAAATTCTTATTGCTCACTTAATGACCAAGTCTCATTAACTTCACTGTGAAATCGGGCATTGGAAAAGACCAAAAGAAGCTTGGTAAGGAAGAGTGTGTATTTTCTACACTTCTGGAAAAGTGGAAACAAAAAAGCATTTCATTTTAGAGTGTAATGTCTTTAAGAACAATAAGGTCAGTTTTGCTACTGACTTGATAACAAACTCTTGGGTCGATTTATTTAACGATGGGAATGTTCAGAAGTTAGGGATAGTCATCATCAAGTTGCACAAGAAAATAGCTGAAATGTAGAAATCATTGTGTGACATGGTCTATCCCATAACTATCTTTAGCCTCTCAAATGTTAAAAATAATTTATTTATTTTCTTTCTTTCTCTAAAGGCTTGCAATTTTTGAGAAGGATATACGACATTGATTGGAAAATGTTAACAAATGGTTGAGCAATGACCACCGCCCCTTATTGTCATCCTTATTACGCTAATCATGCCTTTTTTCAAATCATCTTCCTCTCAATTTTCTTCTAGAAATTCGAACAAGCCCACAAATATCATTGACGCAGGAATAGAAAGCTGAATGACCAACATTTCATGATGCCTTCCTCACCGGTAAAGTATAAACTACTTGGGAAAGCACAAATGACAAATGAATGACTTTGACTAAAATTTGGGCAATGATATAGATAAATCATACTCGACCCTATCTTAGAGAAAGCCCTACATTTTTCATCCACAGAAATTCCACGTGCCCTGCGCCAGGCTTTTCCCTTTAAAGTAGACTTCCTATTTCATTCGATCAGCATGAACTTTTCTTTCCATCCATAGTATGGCTATGCCTGCATCCGTGAGCATGCGATTTAGACACGTGGGAAGGGGAACTATGTAATCTCATTACACACAGAAAATCCAAGAGCTCAAATTGTAGAATGATAGACGACATTATGATGATTTGCTTCGTCTTCCTGGTAGCCAGTGTTTGCATCATTAATTGTGTGGTGGAAGAGAAAGTAGTATCATTAATTGTTTGGTGGAAGAGAAAGAAGTACAAAGATATTATGGAAGAGTGGGAGATGGATGATTGGCCTCACAGATATAGCTATAAAAACCTACATATTGCAACTAAGGGTTTCGCAGAAGAAGAACTTTTGGGGTCCAGAGGCTTAGGTCAGGTTTACAAACGGCCTCCAAGTAGCCGTAAAATGCATCCTTAGAGAAAGCGAGGAATGGACAAAGGAATTCTTAGGAGAGATCTCCAGTCTTGGTCGCCTTCAACATTGAAATATTGCGCAGATTAGACGCTTCTGCAGGCGTGGAATTCATAGTTTATGACTACGTGAGAATTGGGAGCTTGGACAAAAAGATATTTGTAAAGCCAAAAAGGGTGTTCAAATGGGTTCACTGGTACAAAGTCCTAAAAGATGTCGTTGTGGGTTTGGTGTACCTGCACGAAGAATGAGAGCATCGTGTAGTGCACAGACACATCAAGTCGAGCAACGTTTTGCTGGATTCGGAGCTCAATGGAAAGCCAGGAGATTTTAGGCTTGCGCGTGTGTACGAGCATAACAAAAATTTGCATACAACTCATGTGGTGGCAACGCTGGGGTACATTGCACCGGAGCTCATACACACTGGAAAAGCCACCCCAGCCACAGATGTTTTTAGCTTTGGTATATTCTATTGGAGATTGTTTGTGGAAGAAGACCTGTGGAGCCCTCTCTCCAACCTGAACAAATAGTTATGGTGGACTGGGTGAGAGAGCTGTATGCTGCGGGCACACTTATGGATGCAGTTGATCCTAATCTGGGTGGGAAAACTGTAAAAGATGGAAGAGAAAACAAAGTGCGAACAACAGTGAGTAATTCACACACAGATTACACAGATTTAAAGTGATTCGACTTTTGGCCTACGTCCAGTCTTGAAGTAGGGGAATATTTTGTTAATAAGAGATACCAATACAATGTTACAATATACCAACTGAAGAGTATAAATAACTCTGCAATCAACTAATGAAGAAGCTGAAAAGACATCAGCGATTTGGAGGGAAAAGATAATAAGGACTGTTGGGCTTCACATCCCAACAATCTCTCACTTGAAGATCAACAATCTCTCACTTGAAGATCAGCTACTGATGTAACAAATCTATTCCAGTACTCATATCTCTGTCATCACATGCTGGAAATGGTGAGAGAAGCTCGAAAAAACTCGAACTTCTCCTATGTAACAACTTTTGTTAAAGCATTAGCTGGATTCTCTTTGGTGTCAATCTTGACAACTTGAAACTTTCCTTCTTCAACTACATGCTGAATATAGTGATAACATAAATCGATTGAAGTGTTTGTGATTGCAGCTTGCAAGATCAAATTCCACACACACTGTATCTTCCTCCAACACTTCTTCTTGTGATCCCAACAATCTATGACTAGCAAAAATTTCTTAGTATTTTAACACATTTCAAAATTGCAAACGATCCTTCATTCATATGAGCCTCTCCAGCTTCTTTAGGATATTTTATCATTATTTGTGATACCAACTGAAAAATATTGGCACTGAGGAGAAACCCAAATATGAGCTTTTCAAAACACAGGCTCAATCTTTTAATTTATAGAGAAATACACATTAAATTCCATGGCACATAGATAGCTACAACATTGATGCTAGGCAGGTAAGAGAGTGTGGGAAGAACATGCTTTGGACAATGCTTGGTCAACTGAGATCTATGCTGACAGGGCTCATAATTAATTTATCTTTCTAATAGATACGATAAGAGACTTAGGCTGTAATGTTGCGTCTCTAGTTCAAGTCCACTCAACTATCATATTCAACACATGTTTCACCTTTCACCTAGCAAGGTAGAGGAAGTGCAAGATTATGCACTATCATTACTCTCCTAACAAGGGGATAAGTCTTGGTATAGTCGATCAATCAATAATTATGCTCCTTGTATTTTCCCAACAATGTATAAATGCATAAGTTCTCCTCGCGCCATCAATTACTATTCCATTAATGCCACAAGATTAGAAAACTACTCTGATACCAAATGAGAGAATTTAAAGTAGAGGACATAGTATTTTATTAAATGAAATTTTTTATTCAACTTGATGTCATTGGAATGATCTTACAACAAATAATATTTGCAATTATAAAGCCTTATTTTCTTTTTAGTAACAACTTATGAGAATACAACTTCCCAAAAAATCATGTAACTATAATATATTTATTAATCTAAAATAACCTAAAACTAACATAATTAATAAAATACTCCAAAAAAACTTTCTCACCAATAATTAGATTTACCCCACAAAAATCCTACACAACATCCTTTTCTCAATGCCTATCTTCATCCTCCTTACATCCTTCTTAGAGTCTTTGTAACAACATTTCTAAAAATCCTAGCTACACCTAAAAGTGACACCTTGCCTACATAAACCTACTAAGAAAACCTATTAGAAAAATAGAAAGGAAAGGCATTACACAAACCTATAAATAGAAAAACATAAAAAAAAGGCCCACTCAAGCCAAGTCGTGCAAAGAACCCTCTAACTGAAGAGGAGGGGACATAAAATGTGCTGACCACCACAAACACCAAAAAAACACAACAAGAAAACATCAAAGAGTCGATACTTTGCATGCATACAACCACAAACCAAACCCTAGTAAAAATTCCAGAAAACCTCTACTAGGATAAACCCTAGCTCATGCTAATCATCCCTTCACCACTATTACATCCATTAACTATTAACCTATAAATTGTTATTTGTTAGCTATTTCTTGTTTGTAAATAAAATCATATAGAATTGGAGTTATGAAACTCATACTATCATCTCCTCATTACTATTAGTAGTCATAATTAATTATTAATTTATATTTCTTTATTATATATTTTTAAAAATGTTATTATTAATATGTATAATTTAATGAATATATGATTATATCATATAAAATATATAAGATCATATTTACTATAATGTTTATTGTTAAATTTAAAATATTTGTTTGGTATTCTCACTAACTATTATAAATATAATACAATATTTGAATTAATTTATAATCTAGAATAATTTTATTTTCCTTTATATAAATTTTAGTGGTGTTCTTTTGATATTTTATTTGGTAAAACTTAAGTTTATATAACTTTCATTATAGAGAATTTTAATCTATTACGTATAATATAACTAGAGTAAAAAAATTGGTATAATATTTTACATTTATATTTATTATAACAATGTGTTATTATGTAGTCTTACTTCATCACTTTCAGGTAGAAATGATTAAATAATTCGAGTTATCTATGATTAATGAACACAATGTTATGATAATGTATTGTTAATGCAAGCCAATAGTCTATAACTTTTACTTCAAATGCAATTTCAACTAGTAAACACTAAAAAGAAGTAAATGTGTAGATCGAAAATATATTGCATGAAGTTGGCATAATTTTGGACAGATTTTTAAACATACTAGAATTTCTATTTACAATAGAAAATGATCAATCTACAAAATGGTCTATTGAAGAATCACTTGACACCTAATTCTTCTAACATTACAAGATTAGATAGTACGTATTATTCATTATCTAAATGTATATTTTTAAAATTACTTCAATTTAATCAAATTAGACAAAGGAAAGTATAGAACCTAGACATTATACATTGACTAACCTCTATAATGATTAATATAACTATTGTTAAATTTAAATAGCCATATATGAAAATTAGATACATTTAAAAATCATAGATATTGAATTAATGACTCAATATGTATTTCTTATCAATTATATGATCTCAATCCATAATAAACATTACATTGTGAATATCTTAACATAGATTAACTTCAATAATGCAAATAATTAGATACATTTAAGAAATCATAAATTAATAAATATAATTAAAGACTATTAATTTGAATTTTCGAAATAATGAAACACATAACCTTAAAACTGAAAAATGATAGAAAAAGTAATCTACGCCGTAATCTACAATCTGAAAAATAATAAAATTTAATCATTTAAGTTATAATACGACATTAAAAATTATATATATATGTATAACTTTTCATAAAAAAAAATTATTGGCTTGTCCAAAACAAAAATGAACAGGAGCAACGGCTATCTCCCCAGTCTCACATGATGTAAACCCTAGTAGTGATTGTCACTATCAGAAGTCAGACGAGAGCGACCAGAAATACAAACGGATAATGGTTGAACATGGGCGGCACGGCACTGACAGGACAATGGTTGAACAGATGACCACCACTATTATTGTCCTCTTTATTAAGCTAACCATACCTCCCGGTTTAATTCCGTGTAAAATCATTTCCTCTCATTTTTCTGCTGGAAATTCAAACAAGCCCTTCAATATCGTTAATGTGAAAGTAAACTCTAATCAATTATCACAATTGACTTTGACTCCTAAATTTTTCATAATCAGAAATTCCGCATTTCCTGATTCCTTCCTTTGTTTCATTCGAATAATTTTGACTCCTAAATTTTTCATCCACAGAAATTCCCCGTTCCGTGCTACAAGCTTTTCCTTTTAAAGTAGACTTTGTTACATTCCATCGGCATGAACTTTTCTTTCCATTTATAGCATAGCTATGCCTGCCTCTGAAACTGTATTTTCCATTTCTATCACATATTAATTTACGTAACTGATGAAAGGATTGAAAAATGAGAAAAATATACAGCAGATTAAAAACTAAATAGCAAACACAAAGACACGATTTATCCTGGTTCACCACAAATTGTGGCTACGTCCAGAATGCAGAGTATTTTATTATATCTCAAAAGTTGATTACAAATGAACAGGAGCAGCCAATATATAAAGGCTCCGGATGAATACAATGAAAGGTTTGTAGAACCTAACAGACATAATAAAATAGATGCATGTTGGCCTTCACTTCTAACAAACTCCCACCTGAAGGACAACCATACTGCAACTGTTCACCCAATACCCTGCTAAAGTGCTGCTTTACCATTTCTTCACAAGGCCAAGGGAAGTCCTTGCACAATCAAACTTCTCTTTGCCGACAACCTTGGTGAATATATCTGCTGGATTGATCTTAGTATCAATCTTGACCACTTCCAACTTTCCCTCTTCAACTGCCTGACGAACGAAGTGAGCATGTGCGTCAACGTGCTTAGAGCGACGTTGTGAAGAGTGATTATGAGCCATGAAGATAGCGTTGTGGCTATCACAAAACAATTTATACTCATTTTGATGCACTTTCAAATCACCAAACAGCCGCTAAAGCCAAATCATTTCCCTTGCACCTTCGGAAAGAGCTAAGTATTCAGCCTCAGCTGAAGAAAGAGCAATGCAATTTGCAACCTTGAAGCCCAACTGATGGCAGCTCTAGCAAACATGAAGATATATCCAGTAGTAGACCTTCATTTGTCCAAATCTTCGACAAGATCAGAATTGGTGTAACCTTGCAACTGAACCTGATTTCCTCCAAAGCATAATGCAAAATCTGAAGTTCCTTTTAGATACCTTAGTATCTACTTAACAGCTTCCTAATGAGTTTTCCCAGGATTGCTCATGAATCTGCTCACTACTCCCACCGCATGAGCAATGTCGGGGCGAGTAGAAACCATTGCATACATGATGCTGCCAACTGCGGATTTATATAGAATTTTCTCCATGAAGTCCTTTTCTTCTTGTGTTTTAGGACACAAATCTGAACTTAGACGGAAGTGAACAGCAAGGGGAAGAGGAGCAACTTTAGCATCAGCCATGCCAAACCTCTCAACAACTTTATCAATGTATTGTTGTTGAGATAATGTAATTTCTTTTTTCTTCCTATCCCTTGTGATCATCATGCCAAAAATCTTCTTGGCTGCCCCTAAGTCCTTCATGTCAAACTTTCTTGCCAATTTCTCTTTTAACTCATTAACTATTTGTTTGTTTGTGCCAGCCACTAACATATCATCAACATAAAGAAGGAGAATGATGAATTCACCATTAGGAAGTCTCTTGAAGTAAACACATGGGTCTGATTCACATCTTGTGAAATTATTTTCAGTCATGAAGTGGTCAAATTTGATGTACCACTGTCTAGGAGCTTGTTTGAGGCCATACAAACTCTGATTTAACTTGCAATAAAGATGTTATTACCCCTTCTTGACGAATCCTTGAAGCTGTTCCATGTATAGTTCTTCTTCTACGTCACCATGTAGGAAAGCGGTCTTCACATCAAGCTGTTCCAATTCAAGATCCCATGTTGCTGCTAATCCCAAGACTATTCGGATAGTTGTCATTCTAACAACTGGTGAGAAGATTTCATTAAAGTCTATCCCCTTTTCTTGATCAAACCCCTTTACCACCAATCTCGCTTTGAAGCATTTTCTTCCTTCATCTTCTTCCTTAATCCGGTATACCCACTTGTTTCTAAGTGGTCTTCTATCAGGTGGAAGAGTTACCAATTCCCAAGTGTGATTCTTTAGTAAGGAATTCATCTCCTCATTCATCGCTTGTTGCCATTTATCACTATTGGTGTCTTTGAGAGCAGCTTTGAATGTTGAAGGTTCTGCAAATTCTAAGACAAGGATTGAAGGTTCTGCTTCTTCAGTGAACAGTAGCTCATAATCTGAGTATTTAGCTGACATTCTTCTCTGTCTTGTTGATCTTCTCAATTGAGGTTCAATGCCTTCAGGCTGATCCTGAACTAGCTCAAATTGAGAGCCAGAAGTAACAGTTCAGGGATGTTTATTTCCTTGCTTAGGTCTGTGCCTCTCTGTTTGAGTATACCTATTTTCCCCCAAAATCTGTGAGAGGCCTTCAAGATTCTCTGTTCTTTGTTCTTTGTTATTATGCTGATCCATGCTGTGATTATAATTGCAAGTGAAACCATGAGTATCTCTGCCAAAATTGTGAGTTTCTTCACCGAAACTGTGAGATACTACAAATTCGTTACCATAATGACTGGTGCTATTATCGATATGAAGTATATCCCTGTGGTGACTTGGCTCTTGCCTATCCCTGTGGAAGTCTTCAAACCTACCGTGACTGGCTTCTTGTTCATTGTCGTGGCTTGGATTTCTGCGGTGACCGTGAGTATTGTCCTGCCTGTCACCATGAACATTATCTCTATGATCACCGTGTGTAATGAATCTGCGATCATCGTGGGCAAATTGGGATGTGAATTGACTGGTATTATTACCATGAATGACCTCCCTATCTCCTCTTCCGAGATTGGTATTAGCAGGAGTGTTATTTCTGTTGTTACCAAGAGTGTTATCTCTGCCGTCTAAAAACTGTGGTGCAACATCCTTGTTGAAACTGAAATGATTGGTGTTATTGTCGCAGAGACTAGTGTTGCTACTGTAAAGTTTGTTATGGTTACTGCCAATTCCTAACTCCCTGCTGTGTTGACTGTCATGAGGGAGCTGGAGACAATGGAGTGCTCGGTCATCACTATCGTAACTGGTGTGTGAGGGTGGAGGCAGGGGATAGTTAGCAAGACTCCCATCATTAAATGATTCTTCTCTATCGTGCCTTCCATGACCAATTTCAATGTTCCCTTCACTGTTGTGAGTTTGTTTATGCCTGCCGTGATCAATTTCTTCTCTGTTTTGTCCAATTTCATAGTGTACATTACCGTAATCATAATCATAACTATTTTCATTCATCAAGTCTTCTGATGAAGAGCTATGATGAGGTATTGAAGATAGAACAGAGGCTGGAGAATTGCTTATAGGATTCACATGTAAATGGCTAGAAGTATTCTGATTGCCATTGTTCATCATATCGAATAGAAGAATATATTCTTTTGTAGAAATTTCTTCTTCTTTAGAGTGAGGAAATGTATTTTCATTAAAGACTACATCCCTGCTTCTGATAATTTTCTTATCAGTTAAGCTCCAAAGTATGTAACCAAATTTTTCTTCCCCATATCCAACGAATATGCAAGGCTGCGATTTGGGATCCAGCTTGCTCCGTTTTTCTTTGGGAACATGTGCAAAAGCCTGACAACCAAACACTTTAAGATGGGAGTAGGGAATTCTTCTTCCAGAATTTTGAAGTTCAACCTTGATGAGGGACTTCGATTAATCAAATAGACCGCTGTATTGCATGCTTCAGCCCAAAACTCTTTCCCTAAACTTACCTTGGAAAGCATACAGCGAGCTTTCTCAAGGATTGTTCTATTAAGCCTTTCCGCTGCCCCATTTTCTTGAGGAGTGTAGGGGACAACTTTCACCCTACGGATACCATTATCTGCACAATAGTTATCAAATTCCAGTGAACAAAACTCCCCTCCATTATCCGTTTTTAAACATTTAATTTTGTGGCCTCTTTGGTTTTCAACAAGAGCTTTGAAAATTTTAAATTTAGAAAAAACTTCTGATTTATTTGCCATCATATATATCCAAACTTTCCTAGTACAATCATCAAGGAAAGTAATGAAATATTTAGCGCCTCCTAAAGAGCTTACCTCGGTAGGACCAAATACATTCGAATGCACAAGCTCCAATGGTTTTGCCTTCATCTCATGCCCATCTTTAAAGAAGCTGACCCATTTTTGCTTGCCGTAGAGAAAATGTTCACAAAACTTCAAGTTTGCTGATTGGAGACCCAGTAGTTGATCCCTCTTGAGTAGTGCTTCTAGGCCTTTCTTGCTCATGTGGCCTAATCTTTGATGCCAAAGTGTCGCATCATTGTCTATGATTGTCATAGCAGCTCCCACCTCATTGATTGGTTTCAAAATATAGAGGCTATCTCTCTTCTCTCCTTTTGCAATAGCCAATGAACCTTTGACTATTTTCCATGTATCCGTGAGTTCTGTTTTAAATCCTTGGATATATAGTTGGCTGACTGAAATTAAATTCCTCTTTAATTGAGGAACATGTCTAACATCTTTGAGCAACAATTTTGCTCCACCTTCTAGATGCAAAAGAACTTCACCTTTCCCAATGATTTTACATGCTTTATTGTCGCCCAAAAATACTTCTCCAAATTCACCTTCTTGATAATTTTTAAAATAATCCGTACATGAAGTAGCATGGAAGGAGGCTCTGAAATCTATCACCCAAGAATCTGATTTTGAGTCGCTTGTAGAAAGAACTAGAGCAGCTTCATCTGCTCCATAGGTTGTATTAGCTTCACAATTCCTCACTTTTTCTTGTGCTTTCTTGTAGAATCTACAATTTTGTTTTGAGTGGCCTGGTTTGCCACAAAACCAGCACTCTCCATTTCTTCCTCTTGACTTTGATCGATTGGGTGATCTTGATTTCCTTTGATTGTAATTGTGGTTATTATTATTGTTTCTATGCTGGCTTCTTCCCCTTCTTTCGGTGCTCACCATGGTAAGAGCATCACCGGCTGGGGTGTCTTTGTTACTTCTTCTCATATCTTCACTAAGTAAAGTAGCAATCACATCATCATAGACCAACTTCTTTGAGGAATTAGTAGTGCTAACTGCTGTAACTACGGGATCCTAGCTATCCGGTAAAGAACATAATAAGATGATAGCTTTGGCTTCATCATCTTGAGTCATTCCAACCAAGGTTTCTTGACACAATAAAGTGGTCAAATCATTCACATGATTCGACATCGTAGTTCCTTTCTTCATTTTCAGCTTATAAAGCTTCTTCATAATGAAGATTTTGTTCGCAGCCGATGCCATTTCGTATGTGCTCTGAAGTTTATCCCAAACTCCTTTTGTTGTCTTTTCATTATAGACATTGAACAAAACATTTTGTGACAGCGAAAGAAAAATTGATGCCATTGCTTTATCATCAATTTTCTTCCAATATTCATCCGACATCGCTGCTGGTTTATTAGCTTTTCCATCTATTGCGATTTCAAGTTCTTGTTTGATCAGCAAAGAACGCATCTGCACTTTCCACAAGTTGAAGTTTTTGCCTGCGAATTTCTCTATTTTTGAATCATCCATCTCTCCAGAAATTCAACCCCGATTTCCAACCTGCACAGCCTGTGCTCTGATACGAATTGAAAGGATTGAAAAATGAGAAAAATATACAGCAGATTAAAAACTAAATAGCAAACACAAAGACACAATTTATCCTAGTTCACCACAAATTGTGACTACGTCCAGACTGCAGAGTATTGTATTATATCTCAAAAGTTGATTACAAATGAACAGGAGCAGCCAATATATAAAAAGTCCAGATGAATACAATGAAAGGTTTGTAGAACCTAACAGAAATAATAAAATACATAATAAAATAGATTCCTGTTGGCCTTCACTTCTAACAACTGAAATATTCAAATATTGTAGACAGATTGAGTGGAGCTTAGTTTGATTGCGAGTTAACGTTTAAGCAATACAAATATATGATTGTTTAGTTTGTTTTTCTTTCTGATTTTATACTTCAACAATCAGAAAGTTTTGAATTTTCGAATAGCCAGGGAGCTCTACAGACGTGAAAAGCGAAACCCCGCCACAAACAATGAAAATTTTGCAAGACATGGAAAGGTAAATCTGCACACTTTCGTATGCTTGAATTACTCAAGTTGATTCTTTTTCCTGGGGTGTATTTATGATTCAATTTTGATGGAAGATTTTATCATTTGTAAAGATATTTTATCAATTCAACGTCGAAGTAGGAACTTTGTTTCAATTTTCGACTTTCCAGCCCCAGAATTATTTATAGTTCAATTTTCGCTTATATGGTTCTTTTGCATTTTAATATATGTTGGTCATTATGTTTTATGTTCACACAGAAAATCGAAGTCAAGCTGGAGCTTAACACTGGCCGGCGTGGGCGTGTTCTTTTTGCTCCTCCCTCCTCCGCTTATTGCACAAGCCCAATATACAAGTTTTGCCTTCAACCCATTCAATGTCTCCACAGTAGAATTGTTTGGGAATGCTTCAGTGCAATCCAAAGCCATCGCCCTTACCGATCAGTCCCACTTCGGTATCGGGCGTGCATTTTATCCACATCCTGTGCGTATGAAAGATGGTGGATCTACTTTGTCTTTCAGCACAAGTTTTGTGTTTCAAATTATAATCACTGCTTCATGTCTCTCACAAAGCGGGCATGGACTGGCGTTTATAATGACACGCCACAGATCTCCAGAGGGACATTTGCCAGCTCAGTTCCTTGGTTTGTTGAATTTTTCAGGCATAGGACAGGCCTACAATCATCTCTTTGCGGTTGAGTTCGACACAGTAAGGGGAGTGGAATTCTCAGACAATGACGACAATCACGTTGGTGTTGATCTCAACGACCTCAAGTCTGTAGAATCTAAGACTGCAGGCTACTGGAATGTAAACAGCCAGTTTCGAGCTTTGGATCTTAACAATGGACAGAATATTCAAGCTTGGATTGATTATGACCATGTTCTAGAGGAGCTCAAAGTGACCATCGCATAGGCTTGTTCAAATCAACCAGAGAAACCACTGACATATCTGAAAAATATATCTATGTCCAACATTCTTGAAGAAGAAATGTTCGTTGGTTTTTCAGCAGCTACAGGAGCCTTAGTTGGAGAGCATCGCATAGTCGCCTGGAGCTTTAATACAAGCGGAGCAGCCTCGTTCCTGAATTTGGAGCTCTGTGATGTCAATACACAGACAAAACCCAAGAGCTCAAATTCCAAATTGCTAGCTGGCATTAGCACCGTTTGCGTCCTCTCCTCCTGGTGGTGGTGGCAGCAATGCTTCTGTGGTGGAAGAAAAACAGGTACAGAGATATTATTGAAGATGGGAGATGGAGTACTGGCCTCACAGATTTAAGTACAAAGACCTACATATTGCAACAAAGGGTTTCGGAGACGAGGAACTTTTGGGATCCGGAGGCTTCGGTCGGGTGTACAGAGGAGTCCTGCGCGCAAAGGGTCTCCAAGTAGCGGTGAAATGTATCCTTCGAGAAACCGAGGAAGGGATAAAGGAGTTCATAGCAGAGATCTCCAGTCTTGGTCGCCTTCAACATCGAAATCTTGTGCAGATCAGAGGCTTCTGCAGGCGAGTCAAGCAGCTGTTCATAGTTTATGACTACATGCCAAATGGGAGCCTGGACAAGGTGATATTTCGGAAGCCCAAAAGGGTGTTTGAATGTGTTCACAGGTACACGATTCTAAGAGATGTCGCTGCGGGTTTGGTGTATTTGCACGAAGAATGGGAGCAATGTGTAGTGGACAGAGACATCAAGTCGACCAACGTCTTGCTGGACTCGGACCTCAATGGAAAGCTTGGAGATTTCGGGCTTGCACGTCTGTACGTGCATTAAGAAAACTCTCATACAACTCGTGTGGTAGGAACGCTGGGATACGTTGCACCGGAGCTCATACACACTGGAAAAGCCAGCCCAGCTACAGATGTTTACAGCTTTGGTATTTTTCTGTTGGAGGTTGCTTGCGGAAGGAGACCTGTCGAGCCCTCTCCTCAAGCTGAACAAATAGTTATGGTGGACTGGGTGAAAGAGTTGTATGCTGCGGGAAATCTGATGGATGGAGCAGACCCGAACCTTCGTGGGCAATATGCTCAAGTTGAGATGGAGGGAGTGCTCAAACTGGGGCTGCTCTGTTCTAATCCACAGCCAGAGGGCAGGATCAGCATGAGACAAGCTCTGCAGATACTTGAAGAAGAAGCTCCAATACCAGGCTTTGATCCTGAGTTTCATTTGGAGATGAATGCGCCCAAGTCTCCTCTGAATTCAACTTTAATGTATCTTGATGGACGATGCATTCTGCGTAATCATGGCAATACATCAACCTTCTAAAACTTTTTCTCTGACGATGCTACTGATGGGTCTTCGTGTATTGTGGTACTATGTATAAGATGAATGTAACGCGTTTGTTAGTCAGCATACCCTGCTAGTTAGAGATCCACCTTGGGCTTAGGACATATGGTTTAAGCATTTGTACTGTTTTTAGGTTGCTCTAGGACCAAGATAAGTGTACGTAATCTTAGCTGACCCGTATGCCTGATGATCAAGAAACAAATCAAAGCAAGATTCTTGTCCAGCAAATTAGCAAATCTAACATATCTATGGATCATTTTAGGTTATATTATTGACTTCCTTTTGTGCTGGCAAGCATATTTGAGAAGGGATGTAAAGTGTTTTACTTTTCATTGGAATTGTAGGACATTCATTCAAGACTTACCGTAACATTTTAACAAGATATTTATAATTCTTAATTATTAGCAATTGTATTTTAGTGTGTAATGGGTATTGTAAAGAGGTATGCATGGTCAAATATTAAAAAATTTATTTTATTTTTTTTGTATCATTTATTTAGTATACGAGATAAATTGATAGGCTATTTAGCAAATGATTTGTATCTAATGGATGTCTCAATGAAGAAGTGATAGGTTTGAACACACTATATTCATAGGTATTCAAACATTACTAAAATACAACCTCTGAATTAGGAAGAAAATTAATCTCCATTACGAATAGGTTCATGATATGTTTGCAATATAGAGATATAGAGAGAGAAGGGTGAGAGAGATACAAATAAGGATACAGGGAAAGGGGATATATATAAGATGGGAAGATAAAGATATAAACGAAGATGAAGATTTATATGGATAGGAGAGGTGCAAATAAATGGAGAAGATATATGGATAGATAGATATGAAAGATATAAGTACATAGAGAAGGATAGAGGAGAGAAACTAAAGAGAGAGATATAAAAAGGTAAATACATAATTAAGAAGTTTTATAGAGAGAGAGAGATAGAAATACAAATATATATAGGGGTGGAGAGAGATACAGAGATAAAAGGATAGAGATAAAGGGACAGATGAAAGAAGAAAGACTGAGAGATAGAGATAGAGAGATAGAAAGAGGGAGTGTGTGGGTGTGTGTGTGCACGAGTGCACTTGTGTGCATGTGCGTGTTTGTGCCTGGGCATATGCGTGTGTGCACGTGCATGCGCATGTGTGTGCTTGTGCATGTGTGTGTGCGTGTGCATGAGAGAGAGAGAGAGAGAGAGAGAGAGAGAGATAGAAAGAGGGAGAGTGTGTGTGTGTGTGCGTGCATGTACATGTGCACTTGTGTGCATGTGTGTGCCTATGCATGTGTCTGTGCCTATGCGTGCCTGTGCATGCGCATGCGTGTGCTTGTGCATGTGTGTGTGCATGTGCATTAGAGAGAGAGAGAGAGAGAGAGAGAGAGAGAGAGAGTAAAAGTAGAAATATAAATAAATGGGAGGAAAAAGAGAGATAGAAATATATGGGTAGAGAGATGGAGATGTAGAGATAGAGAGATAGAAAGAGGGAGATAATGAGAGACAAGGGATAAAGATAGAAATATATAAAGATCTATAGAAGTGGTATGTAGAGAGAGGTAGAGAGGGATATTAAAGAGAGAAATTAGGAGATATGCAAAAAGAGGTGAAGTGAATAAGAGAGAGATAATGAGATGTAGATGAAGAGACAAAGAGGTGGAGGACAAGAGTGAGTTATAAAGATACATATAGTGATAGGAAAGGAGAATTAATAAGACATAATAAATATTTAGAAATTAAAAGTGTAGATAATGTGTAAATTCTAAATGTAGATTCAAATCAAATTATGAAAAAATAGGGGTCTTAAGAAATGATTCGTTGAATTCAAATAGATTGGACTCATTCAAGCTTAAAATGAAGGCATTTTTCAAATTATGGTGGAGAAAACTCTCTCTCTTTAGATTAAACCCTCACTAGTTAATTATTCTACTTTGTATCTATTAATTTTAAAATAATTTAATAATTTAATAATTTAATATATATTAATTTAGATTAAATAAAATATAAATATAAATATAATTAAAATATGAACTATAATATAAAACATTAAAATTATATGATGATCATTATTGTACCTACTCACTCTATAGAATATAATAAAAATGTGTGTGTGTAAAAATAAATTGATGTTATAGTAGAGTTTATTACTTAATTATTTTTGTTTTTGATTAAGTAAAATAGGTTTTACAGCATTCCTGAAACCCATAGGAAAATAAAAAGTAGCATATCGAGTTCAAAGCTAAACTAAAGAAAAGTAAACATTGAAACAGGACACAAGAAGGTCGAACAACAAACAACCACTAGAGAGGAATGGACAAAACAAAGCCGAAGAGAAATAGGCACCAGGGACCAGGGTCATGCGAGGTTCCTGAGCATGGTAGCAGCATTGCATTTGAGGATTCCATCTTTTCCGTTGCCTCTTTAATCTTTTGAATGTCATGGGATCCATGAGAACCATCTTCAACCCTGTTATATTTTGATCTGGCTCTGGTTCTCTTACTCGAACCATAGCTGGGCTTCTCCTTTACGTCCTCTTTGGTCCTCAACTCTTCCCTATTGTCCAGTTTTTGCTCCATTTTGTCAATGAGCAGCTTGATATGCTCATTGGAGGATTTGAGAATGTTGAAATTTTGCTCTACAATTCCCTTTAGGGTATCCTCAAGACTTTTCAGTTTTCCTTCTAGGTGATGAATCCTAGTCTCCATGCTACGCTTGCACTCAGTGGATTTTTTATTCTTTTCTTCCATTCTCTGGAAATTTTCCGTGAGCTCTTTAAGCTCATGGTAGAGCCACTTGAAGGACTTGAACTGGTCCAGCATGCTATTCTTAGCATTTTTTAGGAGGTTCATCTCCATTTCCCTAGCCTTATCGCTGAGGATGATCAGTGTAGGGTCAATCAGCTCCTCCTTTTGAATTCTACCATCGCTACCCTCTAGGATTTTGGGATTAACCGCTTCCCTTATTATTCCCATCCGCACTGTGTTCATATTGAAATTCCTCCAGACTTTTTTCCCTTTTCCAGAATCTTGACTTTGATACTCCCCTCTAGACTCAGAGGTCTCTTGAGAATTAGGAGAAAGGGTAGGAGGATTACCCTGGTCTTCGTTGGGCTCCTTAAAAATAGGGTCTTGAGAATCATCTTTGGTAAATGAAGGAGGAGGGAGAGGGGGGAATTGTCATCACTTATAGTAAGGTCAATAGAGAGGCGACCCGAGCAGTCCCCCATAGCATTGAAATTTTCCCCTTTGGTCTATTCAATCTTCTTACTGGCCTCACCTTTTGACTTACCTTCTTCATCATCTGTGTTTAGGTCTTCATCACTGTCATTATAGTCCTCGTCCAAGGGTATTTCCTTTCTAGCCCATTTTTTGGGGGATATTTCAGTTTTAGCGGAGCTCGAAAGTCTCTTCTTAGAAGAGGTCCCTTGTTACAGTTTTATGTTCTCTTCTTCCTCATAATCCTCAGAGTGCATTCCCTCATTATTACTTTTTGAGGGGATGTAGTCCGACCCAGAAGCCTCCCTATTTTCATTTTTCTCCACTATTTCCTTACCCAAAATTTAGGCTTTAAAGAACTCATAGGTTAACAACAACATGCCCTAATGCAGAGCAGGATTAGCAAAGTTCTTCTCTCTAATACCATTTATATTTTTGTTTATTGAGGAATAAATATAGAACATGATTGAAATCTTCTTACCATGCCTGAAATGGTTTAGTAACAGAAAGTGGTGGGTCTTGATTCTGTCGAACCTAGTATCCAAGGTAACATAAGAGATAAAGGCCTTGAGAACAAACTGCCACAACAATTTCATACCCGTAGGCTGGTAGTAGGTTCCTGACTTAACAATCGCTTTCTTCTCTTCCTCATCTCTGACGAAGACGTTGACAACATTGTCAAATATTTTGCGATCCTTGAAGAATTTTTTACCAACAATGGGGATGCTTATGACATTTGAAATGACCTCCTTAGTGAAAGTGAAGGTTTTTCCCTCAATCTCCACGGTGCCTTCATTCCAACTTTTGATGAACATATTAGTGACCACCTTCTTACTTCCATGAAGCCTTTCGATGAAAATAGTAATTTCCCCTTTCTGCAGAGTGCTCCAAACCTTAGTGCGACGCTTCCACTTTGCACTATCATTCTAAGGCTCCCTTCTGTGTCTTTCCCCAATGATAGCACTAGCAAGGGTTTGGGCTTTCTTCTGGTGAGGTTGATCCTAGTTGGTATCAATCTTTCTCATAGCAGTGGTTCTTGGTTCTCTTATATTTTGCCTTGTAGTTGAAATACAGTTCTTGGGTATGAATACCCAGAAAGCATGCGGAGGTGACACGTAATTACTAGCCTTTCTATCCCTTGCACACTTGTCATTAATGGAATGACCCTTCCAAAAATCCCCATTACCTTTCATAATTATCTTTTATGATTCCCTCGGTACTTTGGAGTCTGTCCCTATCAAGTAAATCCTTCACTTCATGAGGGAGAACTCCACCTTGAAGCCACCTCATATTATCTTCCTTTTTGACTGCCAGGTTGGAAAACTAGTTAGTGACACTGTTGGCTTCCCTATACACATGGGAAATGTGGACTTCTTCAAAAAAATTAAGGATTTCCCACATTTCTCCGATCATGTTGGATATGAACAAGGACGAGGATTGGTTAAGATTTAAGCATTTGATGATATTCATGGAGTGTCCTTCAAGCCAGAGCCTTTTAACTCCTATGTCTTGGGCAAGCTTGGTGACTCAGAGAGCCGCACTCCCTTCTGCAAAGTGGTTAGTTTGAGGACCGAGAGGGGAAATGACCACTACTAACCCAAAACCAAAACTATTCCTAATTATTCCTCCGCTTCCCACCTAGCTAGGGTTCCCTTTGGCAGCACCGTCAAAGTTGGCTTTGGACTAGCCAACCAAAGGGCAGCTCCAATTGTAGTTCTTTCTTTTCTCCTGAGCCAAGTCATTAGCCTTTCCTACAAAAAGATTAGAGCCACCACAGTAATAAAATTTTTCCTTAACAACAAAATGGATCTTTTCAAAACTTAATCATTTTTCTTACAATAATCTTAACTAATAATTATTTTTAATTTTTTATTAATTACAAGGATAATTATAATATGTTTGATTCAAATATTTATAGTTATTTTATACTTATTTTAAAATTTCAAATAATAATTAGGGCTTGACCCTTTGGTAAAATGGTGGGGCCTCTTGCATATAGTACCAACAACCAAGCTTCAAATTCCCACGAGGGATGGATTAAGTCTTAAGTGTTCCATTCACTCTCATGAGAGATGGGTTCTTATGAAGCACTACTCATAAACACGGGTCAATGAGTTTAACTCAAAAACTACATGTAGTTGAATCTTGATAGAAATATCACAATATATTAAATAGTTATTTCATTTTTATATTGTAGTATTAAATTACTAATATTCGAAATAGCTATTATAATTGATAAGTGTTAAATAATTACAATAGCATTGAAATTTCTAAATAATTAAAAATAATTATTCTTATAATTTATATTGATAATTATATTTAAATTAAAAGATAATAATTTTAGTTTTTTTATTAAAAATGATTTATTTGGAAATCTATTGTTTAGAGGAATTGAGATCAAATTGGCCAAGGTAAATAGTTTTTTTTTTCTTGTTATTGATCATGGTAAAAGTGAGACATCAAGGGATTAGCACTATGAAATTTATTTCAAGCACATCCTAACATTTGCTAGTTTTTCACTACCGTCATATCAATTACTGATTGAATTTTTTTTACACTTAGGGGTAAGGCCATAATTACCATTTGTGTTCCAATAAATATTCATGGAATCTCTCTAATTAAAAGCCCACAAAAAAAATCATCGATTATGCTAATAGTCCCTCACTGGTGTACCATGTACGTAGACTAAAAATTAGTAACTGAACCAATTGTGAAACTTTATTAATACATACCAAAATAGGGTTCCTTTTAATTAATTGTAATAATTACTAATACTTAATGGTACGTATAAAAGCCTCTAGCAAAGTTCCTAATTTATCAACCTTATATGAAAACAATTTGATATCTAAAATTAGGACTCTCCATCATTGTGATTCATGATATAGTATGAACATCCCATAATCTCTTATAGGATTATTCAATTAAAATAGAGGCTAGGTTGATTAATTATCAACAAGAAATTCTGCTTAGTTTTTTATTAAGTAAAACAGGTTTTATAGGGTTCTTGAAACCCACAACCAAAAAAGAGAGTCGATCAAAAGTATAAAAACTAGATTAAGCAAGAGAAACATGAAATAGGCCACAAGATGGCCTAAGACAAAGAAACCACAACAAAAATGAACTGATCAATTGTTTATGATTTCATTAGTACTTTGGAGTCTTTCCTTGTCAAGGAGATCCTTCACTTCACTTGGGATGTCTTCACCTTATTGCCATATCATCTTGGCATCCTTCATGACAGCCAAGTTGGCAAACCAATTAGCAACACTATTGCCTTCCCTGTACACATGAGAAATGTACACCTTTTCAAAAGAATTAAGAATTGTGTAAGTTTCTTTGATTATATTGGATATCATCCGAGATGGAGAGTGAATGAGGTTTACGCATTTGATGATGCTCATCGAGTCTCCTTCAAGACAGAGCTTCTTGACCCCAATTTCCTAGGCAAGTTTGGTGACTTGGAGAGCCGCACAAGCTTCAACAAAGTGGTTGGATTGAGAGCCCAGAGGTAAAATCAGAGTTGCAAGGTGAAAACCAAGGTTATTTCTATTTATTCCTCCACTACCAGATTGGCTAGGGTTCCCTTTGGTAGCTTTATCAAAGTTGTCTTTCACCCAGCTAGTTGGAGGAAAGCTCCAAATATAGTTTTGTCATTTCTCCTGGGTCACTTCCTGAGCCTTTCCTGCAAGATGGTTAGTTCTTCCACCATAGAAATAGTTTTCCTTAACGGCTAAAAGCACAATCAAGTGTCACCTTTTTGGCTAACTTATCAACACAGCTGAATTTTAGTTTTTCTAACTAAAAGTTAATTTTGGTCAAACATATGGTCTAGCTAGATTCATTATAGCTAAGTTAGATAAGTTCTTTAACTTTTCCAATTGAAAATATCTATTAAATGCATGTTTTATACCACTTTGGGTACAATTACCATAAAAATAAAATTATTTCAAAAAAATGGTGTTTCAATAACTCCTAATATTTTTAATGACAATTTTTTTCAAAATTAAAAAATACCCTTTTGTACATATTAGAGTCAAGAATATCCTCATATAGATTTTATAGTGTTTTAATTAAACATAGTTTATTGTAATTAAAAAATATTACAAGTAGGTATTTTAATAGTCAAGGAGATGTTGATTTGGAGAAAGAAAAAAATAGTAAATCATATTAAATAAATTTGAAAAACACATGGTGCACTAGAGGAGAGAGTCCTCTTCAAGAATATATATTTCTTTTTTTTATTGGGATAGATTTGTTATGAAAAATATGTTGCAAGATGAAAATTGTCGATTTCAATGATTTGGAATTTGAATTGTTATAAAAGAGAAAATATAGGTCACAAACCAATTTTTATTTCTTTATGCACTAGATATATATGTCATTTATGACATATTTTGAAATTAGGAGAAAATATGTTTATTTACATATAATTTTTTGGTGGGAACTAGACCCCTAATTTTTAGCATTTTTTAGTAGCTTATCTTTAAAAATTAAAAAAATATATCAATTCTTATTAAAAAAAAATATTAAAAATATTAATCATAAACTTCATCCATTTTATCACATTTAATTAGTTTACATCATCTTCAAATTCCAAACATAAATATCATTTTTATACTATTGAAGTTGAATAGCTTTGATTTTGTTAGCCTCTTCCTTTGTAAAAGGGTGACAACTTATTGTGCTTTTACCCTAACAACATGTTGGATTTTTTCAAAAATTATTTTAGGGGGGGAGGAGAAATCATGAAAAATGTGATTGTTGTGCTCTTTCCATGCTCCCTAGCAGAGGTGAGGAAGGATCCAAGTGCAATATAACCGAAAGTCTGGGTTAAACATTTTGAAAGCCCATTGAGAAAAGAGATCATGGAAAGATAGGGGAAAACACCAAGATAAGTCCACAGTCGAGAAAAGACATTTCCATATGTTACTTACAAAAGAGAAATGAATAAATAAGTGATCCACCATTTCTTCTTGACATCTATAGAGAACACACCTATTGAGGATCTGGAATCCACACTTGATGAGATTGTCGATTTTGAGGATACGGTTTTGGAGTAGGAGCTAGAAGAAAACATTGATTTTGGGCATAAGGCGAGGAATCCAAGTTTTAGCCCACAGTAGATTAGCTTTTTGGATTTGAGATATCTTTAAGGAATAGGCAGAGGCCACAGTGTAGATACCGTCAGGAGAATCTTCCCAAATGATCTCATCCTGAGCAGAAGAGAAAGAGACCACATTGAGGGCTTTCATCAGAGGAATTAGATCCTGAGAGATCTGGGAGAGATCCACCCAATTTCCATCCCTTTTATAGTTGCTAACTTGGGGGCCGTAAATCTGGGTGCAGATGTGTCTCCACACATAGAAGGTCTCAAAATCTCTCAAACGGCCCACCTAGAGCCATTTGTCATTCCAAAAGTTGACAAATTGTCCATTCCTGATCTTCCATTTAGCTTTTGATTTAGCCAACTCCTTAGCACTGAGGAGACCATTCCATATAACAGATCCTTTTGGGGAATCTGTCTCTTGAAAAAAGAAGTTTATTGAGTTGTGCATTAGGTATTTTTCACTAGTGGTGTCCCAACACTCACCTTTGCTGTTGAAGATTCTCCATATCTATTTGGCTTGAAGAGCTTTGTTGAACAGTCTTAAATTCCTTATTCCAAGACCACCAGCTTTTTTAGGGTGACAAACTTTCTCCCAGGCAATAAGAGGGATATGCTTTTGTTCCTCTATGCCAGACCAAAGGAATCTTCTCTATATTCTTTCCATAACCTCTGCAACTTTAGCAGGAATGGAGAAGAGGCTGAGAGTGTAGGTTGGGAGGTTTTGTAAAGTAGATTTGAATGGTTTTGATAGCCCCTATCCAACCAACAAGCTTCCTATTGAATCTATTTATTAGCTTATTCCAGAAGGCTTTCGACAGTTTGATGCCTAAGGGCAGGCCTCGATAAGAGGATCAAAAAGTGTTAATATCACATCCCAAAATGTTGGCTATTTTCCTCTATCTTCCCTCTGGGGTGTTGACAAAGAAGATGGAGCTTTTATTCAGATTAATGGATTGACTAGCAGCTCTGATGTATTCATTTAGAAGATCCTTCACCACTTTTTCTTCTCCCACTGAAGCCTCTCCACCAAGGATGGTGTCATTCACAAATTGATGGTGCGAGAAAACATTGTTACCTGAGGAGGGGTTGATGCCTTTCAGGTTCCCCTCCCTTTTTGAAGCAGAGATGAGTCTTCCCAGGCACTCAGCAAGGATAATGAAAAGGATAGGAGAAATGGGGTCCCCTTGCCTTAGGCCCCTGGGTGGCTTGAAAAAGGAGGACGAGGAACCGTTAATCATTATCACCAGAGAAGGTGTAGAGATAATTTGCTGGAGAATCTTTCAAGTATGGGAGTTGAATCCAAAAGCTTCAAGAACACTGAGAAGAAACTGCCAGTCTACCCGATCATAAGCCTTGGAGAGATTAAGATTGAGAAGAAATCCTTCCCTTTTCCTAGCTTCTAGGGAGTGAATAACTTCATGTACCATCATAATGGAATCCAAAATCTGTCTACCTGGAATGAAACCCAATTGTTGATGTGAGATCGGAGAGGGGAGGACTTTGAGAATCCTAGATGTTATGACCTTTAAAATGATCTTTAAGAAAGAGTTGCAGATACTGATGGGTCTGAAGTGCTCGAAAGAATCCACTCCTATAGACTTAGGAATCAGCACTAGAAAAGTATTGAGCTCTTTGAGGAGATTTTTAGAACCAAAGAATTCCTGCACAACTTTAACCACATCTTCTTTCACCACATTCCATAATAGATGAAAAAATAACATAGGCAAGCCAATAGGACCAAGGGCTTTGTCTCTAGGAAGAGATTCCAGGGCTCTCTTGACTTCAATCATGTTCGGAATAGAACAAAAGGACTTGTTTTGGCTTTTTGTAATAATTTTTGAAATGTTTTTGAGGAGTTTAACCTAATCTCACTTTGATAGCTCATGGTCTTTAGAAAGGAGAGAGGAAAAGTAAGAAATAGCTTCCTCCATAATGTCCTTATACTCCTTCAGGGCTTGATCTCCCTTCTTGATGTTGCTTATCCTATTAGCAACTTTGTGTCTCGTTGTGGAAAGGTGAAAGAAGTGAGTATTTTGGTCTCCTTCCCTAAGCCAAATGGACCTCAATCTCTACTTCCAGAAAGTTTCCTCCTACCCAATGATATTGTGGTATTCAGATAGGATAGATTTCTCCTTGTTTAATCTTTCTTCATCATATCCCTATTTTTGGATTTTAGCTTGAATAAGGTTAAGATCATTAAGAGCCTTGTCTTTGAAAGTAAAGATATGACCAAATTCTTCTTTGTCCCAATTTTTTATATTGAATTTGATATTCCTTAGCTTTTTCACCACTCTAAACATAGCAGTGCCCTCTACATCAATGTTCCACCATTCATTTATTTTATTGAGTAGATTTCAGTGGGAAATCCACATTTTTTCAAATCTAAAGGGGAAATTCCTTTTCTTAGCAATCTGGTCCATGGAGAGAGAGATAGGAGAATGATTAGAGCCAGCACGAACCAAAGCAGAGAGGTTGAGAGAGTAGTGATTCAACCAATCCAGTGTGATCAAGCCATGGTCCAACCAGACTTGGATGCAATCCTTTCCAACACACCTATTGGACCAGTTGAAATCAACTCCTTAGAGGTCCATATTGAGAAGAGCTTGGTCATTGATAAAATCCATTAAGTCTTGCCTTCTTTCCGAGTCTGGGGCAATCCCTCCCTATTTTTCCCCTTCTTTTAGGGGAGTATTGAAGTCCCCCATAATAATGCCTTTAGACAGATTTAAGGAGGCTAAGGTGGTTTTAATCTTCTTCTAGTAGACATTTCTATCTTTTTTGGAATTATGAGCATAAATATTAAATAGGAACCAACTTTCATTATCTTTTATTTTTGTAAATTACATAAGAAGAAGGTTACCTCCTTCGTAGATGACTTCATCTCTGAGATGATAAGAATTCCACATAGTCATGAGACCTCCAGAGGTGCCATCTAAACTAGTAGATTTGTTTTCCATGACTTTATTGAAACTGATACACTCAATTTTGTCCTTTTGCATCTTAGATTCCTGGATTAAGAAAATATTAGGTCTATGATCCCTTATCATGTTTCTAATAACATCCTACTTGTGTGAGCTATTTAGCCCATGAATATTCTAGGAGACGACTTTCATTTCTTATTGGAAGTGTAGACTATGTGGATGTTCTTCTGAGTCCCATCCGCTATGTTCTTGTTGGCTTCTTCTTGCTTGATTTGGCTAGCCCTCTTCTTTCCTAGAGTTTTAAGTTTGACGATTGCATCTTCTTTGTTTCTGCTTTTGGTAGGTATAGGGGAAATAGGAAATGGGTCTCTACTATTGGATTTCTTCTTATTGTGGACAGTTGTCCAACCCTCCTTTTCTTCTTTATACTTGGCGAAGAGCTCTTCCATTTTGGTGAATTGGTTAGGGGAAGCTATTACCATCAGATCTTCCATCTGTTCAAACTTCCTTGAGTCTTGCTTCTTAGGACAAGGTTGGGAGTCTCAAAAGGAGGTGCCTCTCTCCATGCTCTATTTTGGGCTAGAAAAGTCTTCTTTTGGGGGGGAAGCTAGGGAGTTCAGAACAAAGGAAACATAGGTGGTTCTAGGACATGAGTCACCTCCTTCAGTTAGAACTACATTCTTATTTTATTCTAAAAAATTTCGCTGGATGGCGATTTCAAGATCTATTCCCTCCAGAAGGGGGGTCTCTCTACTAGTTTCTTTGGTTTTAAATTCTTGATTTGGCAGATCCTCCTCTATCATTGTTTCCTTTGCAACCCTAATTTTGTGGACTACTGGAGTGGTCTCAGCTTGTTCTTTTTCCTCCAAACTCTTTATGTTTTGGCCTTAGTACCCTCCTGAGGGATTGTTATCTCTATTGTTGCAACTCCCTTTTTAGGGCTGTTATTTCTTCCATTGATATTCTTTCTTTGAGCTAGTCTAGATTTCCTTTCTTTCTCCTGACTCTGGAATACAAGACATAATTTAGCTCTGTGTCCCATTTTCTTACAGTAGAAATAGCTGAAGAGAATGCTTTTGTAGTCATGTTTCTGCACTCGTTTTCCTAGTTTGGATCGAAGCTCAATGATTTTCTGCATGTCCTGGCCTTCTTCCACCCCTATGAAGATCCTGGCATAGGTGAGGTGTCACCTTGCCATAGTCACTAGGTCAATGGAAAGTAGGGTGCCAAAGGATTTGTCTATTCCATCAAAAAAATCTTCATACTAGAACTCCAGGGGGAGTTCAGGAAATCTTACCCACACCAAGGCCTGGACGAAGAAGGAATCATTGATATCAAGCTTAGGGGCCCATTTTTGTAGTGCCAAAGTGGCCTTTCCTATGGCCTAGGTTCTGGCACAGAGGATTTTGTCCAGATCTTCTTTGCAGGAGAACTCAAAAGATAGAAAGCCCTTCACCATGGCTGTAACCTGGACTTGAATCTTTAAGTCCCATTTTATTTTCTAAAGATCTTAACAATGTCTATGTTAGGTCTTGACCCAACAAACTTGCCAACAAGAGTATGGTCCATGGTAGCTATATTATGATCTACACGTTCATCAAGTATTTCTATAGCTTATTTTCCTTTTTCCTTGTGTAAATGGTCCTCAACAGAAGGGAAAGAGGACTTGTCTATGCGTTTAATCCTGAAGAGAGTTGACCACTGACGGTTGATGGATTTGTCATCTTGGTCACATGCCTGGGTCTTAATGGTTGTAGATGAGCTTGGAGGGATGCCTAGATTCTCATCCCCCACCCCATCCCCCTTTCTAGGGTCTTTCTCCTTTTCATGTGGGACCCCATCCTTTTTCTCTAGATCTGTAGAGTCATGTTCTGCTAGAGAGTCTTCAAAGAAGGCATCACTTGGGGATCTCATAGCCTACAAACCTGAACTCTCACCCACCTTCAAATTCAAAAAACCTCCCACTCCTGCTCACTCACTCAACATTGTTTAGAAATTCTACTTAGTTACAATGATATATTGTGACCATTATCATATACCTTAGCCATAGACATGAACAATCCAAGAGGAAGTACCAATAGAATAATAGTCTTAAAACACTAACACACAAACACACATTCACATGCCTTAGTTATGAATAGTACCTCTATGATACCCAAAATAGCTAAAACTATTCTATTTATGAATTCAATCAAACAACTTATGATTGAAATCTAGGCCACTTATAATTCTACCATGTTTTAACATAATATATAGAATAAATATAACAACAAGACAATACCAAATTTTATGCAAAAACTAGATATGGTATTTCTATATCTAAATAAAACTAATTTACCATAGATAATATATTTGACCCAAGCATTTTGTAAAAAATTAAAATATTTGATTATTTATTTTATTCTTTTATTCAACAAGATTTGAACTCAGCATCATCTAGGTGCATGCAACATGGACTTTGATATTAAATCAATTTTTCTTTGACTAATAGTATCCAATTATTGCAATCTACAATTTTAGCAATAGAAAAATTCCTCTTCAAGAACCCCTTTAACCTTATAAGCAAGGGATTCAACAAATAGGTTGTTAAAAATTGGTAGGGAGACAGACCAATAGTCTTGATGGCTAACTTGAAATCAACATCTAGTTGTTGCATGGAATATCAAAAGACCTCCACTTTCTTTAGAAATCTAAAATGGACACTTAACTACCTACAACTAAGATTTGAAGGTGTGACTCATTATGCAAGTCATTAAAATGATACATCTAGTGTGAGCTATCCAAAAAACAAATTTTTAAAGATTCAACCAAAATTATTCTAAAAATCTCTATTAGTTAAATTTAAAAAATAATATTTGTTATTAGTAGAATATAATAATTATATGTAAAATATAACATATATGCAACTTAAATGGACCAAACATCTATTATTAATCATAAATGATTTATATCTCTAACTTTTATATTGAACACAAAAAGGACCAATCATTGAACATAAAAAAAATATTTGTTATATAAATAACACATTATTATATAAAATATAACTTATATCCAACACAAATAGACTAATAGTTGAACATTGAAACCTTTTGACAATCTCACAAATTTCATGGGCAAATACAAGGTATTTATTATGTGCGCCTTTTATATTTGTGATAAGATAAATTATTATATTGAAATATTCTTATTCATATACATTTCTACCCCAATAATTGATTGTACACATAAGAATAATATGTGTTCATTAGTATAACATCAATTGTTTAAGTGGGCATCTTACTCTATTAATTGAGCATATTATTTTTTAAATGACACAGTTATAGTGGATAATTATGATATTTTATTTGAAAAAAAAAGTTATTTATTTTTGTTTATGTGTTTTTAATATAACATGTATGGATTCTAAATGTGTTCAAGTATTGGTCCATTTTATCCAACATTTATAATTTTTTAATTTGCATGTGGGTTATTTAATTATAATACATAGTATAACTATGTGGTAAGACTGGATATTATAATTATAAGTGGGTGTACAAATATTAAACCTAGTACAACTATTAGCCCCTCTCATCGAATAATTTAAGATTTCTACATAGAATTTTGAAAAAAGTAGCTCAACTATTGATAGATCATTTACCTTAATAGGAATATCAAAGAAAGAAAATGTGCAAAGCTCGTCTTCTCACAAGGTAGGAAGAGCTTATCTTTCTTGGTAAAAATAACCCAAAGTTATCCTGGAAGGACTTGCAACTAAGAAAAAGAATATGGAGAGTAATATTATAACTTCTCAGTGGTTTGATTATTCAAGGAAAATTTATGAGTAGAACTCTAAGGTTGACAATCCCCTCATGGTCAACACTTCTATTATATTTTTCATTGTTCAAGAGATAGAGTTGGGTACCAAGAAATTCGGTCTTGTAAAAGCAAAAGACATTGTTGATCTTCAAGCGCAATATCTAAAGTAGGGCATGAAAATTCTTGCACCTCACATTACAAAACTTTTCAACAACATCATTCAACTGGGGTTCCCTTTAGATTGGACAACTAGTCTTTCTATTTTTATTTTCAAGAGGGGTGACATCAACAATCCTTCTAATTATAGAACCATTATGATAAAACCTTTATTTTCAATGTTATTTGGGAGTATGCTAGGAAAAATATAATGGGCAATTAGGTAGAAGAAAATAATAAACATTCTAAAGGGAAAGTAGGTTTTAGACCTAAGCATTCCATAGTTGATCACGGTAAAAATTGAATGCATGTCATTAAAAAAAATTGGTAGAAAATGGAAGAAACACTTTATTTATTTCTAGATTTCAAAAAAATAAATTGAATAGCTCCTAGGAACAAGCTTTGGCTCTGGTTGGAGGAACTTGGGGTCCCTATTCATCTTAGAGTTATTGTCCATAGGCTACATGAGGAGGTTAAAGTCAAAATCAAACCTTCATATTGCATCTCTGAAAGTTTTAGAAGTGATATAAGGGTCAAGCGAGGGTGCCCATTGTCCCCCACCCTTTTTGGTTTATATATTGAAAAACTTGAAGAGTTGTTAAAATTACAAGGAGGCAATGGTGTTCATTTTGACGAGTTTATTATAAGGCTTTTTTTTGTATGTAGGTGACCTTATTCGGATATCTAATTTTTCTCTTGGCTTACAAAAACACTTACTTTCCCTTGATCATTTTTGTGGAATGGTGGGGATGCAAGTCAATATTAGCAAGACAAAAGTGATGGTTTTCTCTAATAAAAGAAAACAAAACTAGCATAAGTATTACTTTGAAGGTAGTACTCTTGAAGAAGTGCTAGATTACAAATACCTCGGAATTGACTTCAATAAAAATTTAAGTTGGGATGGGTGCGGAAAGAAGAAAATTTTGGGAGGTTGGAAATCATTTTGTACTCTCCAAAATAGATATAGAGATTAGAGCTATGGGATTGAAAACCTATCCAAACTCTCTTTGGAGTTTTAATGCTTTTGGTTTTTTTTCTATGGCTATGAATTCTAGGCAAGCCACACTTTTGATTTATACTGGAAGGAATTTGAGAAAATTCTAAAATGCTTGAATACAAATAAATGCAAAATTAAAAGTTCAGTCCACTATGATATCATGTTGAGCGAGGCAGGGATTGGTCATATTGAAGCAATTACCAGGGTGTGACTAATATGATATTTAAAAAGAATCGAGAAAAAGGATGAGGGAAGATGGCCTAAGGTTGTCTTTAGTGACATATTGTGCAAAAGAAAGAAGACTTAAATGCAGAAAAACAAATAATGGTTTAATAAATGGGATATTTACTTGAACTCATGCCCCACTAATATTAAAGAGATAAAGGCTTTTTTTATGAATAAAATCTACAAGCAATCTTGGCATAAAGGTTTAATGAGAAAGAAAGAGCATTATATTGCAAAGTTTAATCTCACTCAGAATCATCATCAAAAAGATTACATAGAGGTCAATATCTCTTAGAGAGTCAAAATTCTTATTGCTCACTTAACGAGCAAGTCTCATTAACTTCACTATGAAATTGAGCATTGGAAAAGACCAAAAGAAGCTTGGTAAGGAAGAGTGTGTATTTTCTACACTTTTGGAAAAGTGGAAACAAAAAAGCATTTCATTTTAGAGTGTAATGTCTTCAAGTACAATAGGGTCAGTATTGCTACTATCTTGATAACAAACTCTTGGGTCGATTTATTTAACGATGGGAATGTTCAGAAGTTAGGGATAGTCATCATCAAGTTGCACAAGAAAATAGCTGAAATGCAAAAATCAGTGTGTGACATGGTCTATCCCATAACTATCTTTAGCCTCGCAAATGTTAAAAATAATTTATTTATTTTCTTTCTTTCTATAAAGGCTTGCAATTTTTGAGAAGGATATACGACATTGATTGGAAAATGTTAACAAATGGTTGAGCAATGACCACCGCCCCTTATTGTCATCCTTATTACGCTAATCATGCCTTTTTTCAAATCATCTTCCTCTCAATTTTCTTCTAGAAATTCGAACAAGTCCACAAATATCATTGACGCAGGAATAGAAAGCTGAATGACCAACATTTCATGATGCCTTCCTCACCGGTAAAGTATAAACTACTTGGGAAAGCACAAATGACAAATGAATGACTTTGACTACTAAAATTTGGGCAATGATATAGAAAAATCATACTCGACCCTATCTTAGAGAAAGCCCTACATTTTTCATCCACAGAAATTCCACGTGCCCTGCGCCAGGCTTTTCCCTTTAAAGTAGACTTCCTATTTCATTCGATCAGCATGAACTTTTCTTTCCATCCATAGTATGGCTATGCCTGCATCCGTGAGCATGCGATTTAGACACGTGGGAAGGGGAACTATGTAATCTCATTACACACAGAAAATCCAAGAGCTCAAATTGTAGAATGATAGATGACATTATGATGATTTGCTTCGTCTTCCTGGTAGATAGTGTTTGCATCATTAATTGTGTGGTGGAAGAGAAAGTAGTATCATTAATTGTATGGTGGAAGAGAAAGAAGTACAAAGATATTATGGAAGAGTGGGAGATGGATTATCGGCCTCACAGATATAGCTATAAAAACCTACATATTGCAACTAAGGGTTTCGCAGAAGAATAACTTTTGGGGTCTAGAGGCGTAGGTCAGGTTTACAAATGGCCTCCAAGTAGCCGTGAAATGCATCCTTAGAGAAAGCGAGGAATGGACAAAGGAATTCTTAGGAGAGATCTCCAGTCTTGGTCGCCTTCAACATTGAAATATTGCGCAGATTAGACGCTTCTGCAGGCGTGGAATTCATAGTTTATGACTACGTGACAATTGGGAGCTTGGACAAAAAGATATTTGGAAAGCCAAAAAGGGTGTTCAAATGGGTCACTGGTACAAAAGATTGAAGATTTTACAAAAGAGGAAAATTCTGAAACACAATTTTTATTGTAGCTTTTTATAAAAAACTATTACAAATGGCTAAATATAAAGAATTCATAGCCATAGAAAAAATAGGAAATAAAACTAGATACACATGTATCTAGACAGTTTTATCTGAAAGGAATAAAACTAAAAAGACAAAAAAAATTAAATTCTATATATAACTATGCAAAACTTTGCACATTTCTTATTGGAAATAAAAACAATAAAACTAATTAAAAAAACTCTCCAAAAAATGCTTTTCCAGCTTTTCCAGCATCACTTATCCACATACTCCCCCTTGATGTTGAGAGGGCTAACAATTTAATTTCTGAGTGTCAAAAACTGATCCTTTGCAACAGCCTTCGTGAAGATATCCGTAATTTGATCCTTTGTGTTAACATATTTCAATTCAACCGCTTTCTTCTATACCAAATCTATGATGAAGTGTTGTTTCAAATCAAAGTGTTTTGTTCTACTATGATGAACCGGATTCTTGGCCAATTTAATGGCACTAATGTTGTCACAAAAAATCACAGTAGGTTGAATTTGAATCTCACCAATTTTTTCAAGAAGCTTTCTAAGCCATAAAGCTTGTGTGCCTGCTGAAGTGACTACAACATATTCTGCTTCTATAGAAGAGAGAGCAACCATACTTTGCTTCTTTGAACTCCATGTGATTAAACCAGAGCCCAAAGAAAAATAATTACCAGATGTAGATTTCTGGTCATCCAAACTACCTCCCCAATCAGAATCACTAAAGCCAACAAGCTCAAATTTTTTAGAAGAATAGTGAATTCCAAAATTGAGAGTGTTTCTCACATACCTCAAAATTCTCTTGGCTGCCTTCATATGTTCTTCTGATGGATTTATCATATACCTTGAAACCAATGAAACTGAGTAAGCAATATCAGGCCTTGTGTGAGTTAGAAACATCAAACTACCAACAATACTTCTATATGATGTCTCATCAACAATATCAACACCATCATCTCTACATAATACAACTTCATGAGCAATTGGAGTAGAAAGAGGTTTACAATCAGCCATATCAAATTTCTTTAGCATATCCTTTGCATACTTTGTTTGACAAATAAAAATTTCATTTTCACGTTGATAAACCTCCATTCCCAAAAAATACTTCATGAGACCCAAATCTTTCATTTCAAATTCATTCATCATAGCAACTTTGAATTCTTCTTTCATCTTAGAACAACTACCCATATATAACAAATCATCAACATACAAACTCACAATGATAATATCATTACCTTCTTGCTTGTAATAAAGGGTAGGTTCACTCTTACTTCTTTGAAAGCCATTCTGCTGAAAATATCCATCAATTCTTGCATACCATGCACGTGGTGCTTGCTTGAGGCCATACAAAGCCTTTTTTAGCTTATAAACATGATCTTCTTTCCCTTTAACTTCAAAACCTTGTAGCTGTCCCACATATAGTTCCTCTTCTAAGTACCCATTTAGAAAGGCACTTTTCACATTCATGTGATGAATAGTCCATTTCTTTTGAGCTGCAAGTGAAATAAGCATTCTAATAATCTCTTGTCTTGCTACTGGTGCAAAAGTTTCTTCATAATCAATACCATACCTCTGAGTGAAACCTTTAGCAACCAATCTTGCCTTGTATCTTTCCACTCCCATCACTGTTATACTTGACCTTGTAGACCCATTTTGTGCCAATCTTTTTTTTCTCATGTGGAAGCTCTACAAGCTCCCATGTCTCAATCCTATCAATGGAATCCATCTCTTCATTCATTGCTTGCATCCAAACCTCATTAGTACATGCATCTTCAAAACATGATGGCTCAAAATCAGCTTTAGCAAGTAATGCAAAATTTACTATCTCACCTATTGGATCTTCTTCATGTTCTTGATTTTGACTTCTCTGATAAATATCACTTAATCTTCTTACCTTTCTTGTAGAACTTGGACTTGAGGATGGACTTCCACTTGGAATTGATGAGGGGATGCTTGGTGGACTTGGAGATCCTATAATAGATTCATTAGTTGGCTGATCATTATTATTATCAGCAATACTATCATCATCCAAAACTAATTTTGGCTTTTCAACATGGCCTTTTTGATGACCATAAACTCCCCCTTCATCAAAAATCACATCTCTTGAGACAAGAATCTTATTAATAATAGGATTATACAATCTATAAGCTTTGCTCTCCTCACTATAACCCACAAAAATACATGATTCACTTTTAGCATCTAACTTTTGTCTATTTTGATCAGGTATATGAACATAAGCCAAGCAACCAAAAATTTTAAAATGATTTACATTAGGCCTTTTCTCATACCATGCTTCATAGGGAGTCATCTTGTTTAGGGCACTTGTAGGACTGCTATTGAGAATATAGACTGCTATAGCAACTGAATCAGCCCAATAAGTATTGTTCAAACCCTTGGTTTGTAACATGCTCCTTTCCACTTCTACCACAATACAATTCTTCCTTTTAGCCACACTATTTTGTTGAGGTGTGTAAGCAGTTGTGAGTTGTCTCTTGATCCCATTCATGTCACAAAAAATTTGAAAATCTTTGGAGCAATACTCTCCTCCATAATCTGTTCTCAAAAATTTGATTGTATTTCCTTTCTCATTCTCTACACGAGCTTTAAACCTCTTGAATGTATCAAGGGCTTCATCCTTAGTCTTCAAAAAATAAACCCAACACATGTGTGAGTAATCATCAATAAAAGTGATAAAATATGATGACTTACCCAAACTTTGTGTTTGCATAGGACCACAAATATCAGAATGAATAAGCTGAAGTGGGTAATGAGCCCTCCATGCATTTCCTTTTGGAAATGATTCTCTTGCATGCTTCCCTTTTGCACATCCTTCATAAATTTTGTTGTGCTCTTCAACCTTAGGCAACCCAAGGACCAATGCATTTGATGTTAGAATCTTCAAACTATGAAAATTCAAATGACCATAACTAAGATGCCACAACCAACTTTTATCCTCATAGGCCATATTCACAAGCTGATTGTCATTTTCACCAAACTTCAAGGGAAACATCCTATTCTTTGTCATAGGAACAACTGTAATCATTTTATTGCCTTGATTCTTATCATAGATAGTACATTTCTTATTTTCAAATACAACTCTATAATTCTTCTCACATAGCTGCCCAACACTCAATAAATTATGCTTCAATTTTGGAGTATAATAAATATCCTGAACACTTTTCATACCTTTCTTTGTCTGAACATCCATGGCTCCTTTGGCTACAACCTCTACTGTATTATTATTTCCAAGAGTAATATTGGATTTATAGCCATCATCAAGCTTTGAAAAAATATCCTTGTTACCAGACATATGGTTAGAGCACCCAGAATCCAAATACCAAACATGACTCATATTATTTCCAGCTTTTCCATAACACAAGAATAAATTACCTGAGGAAGGATCCTCATCTTGCTGAGCATAATTTGCATTATTGTTACCTGATTTCAGCCTACACTCTTTCTCATAGTGTCCATACCGATTGCAATAATAACATTGAATGTTTCTTTTATCAAATCTACCTCAGCCTCTTCCTCCTTGAGCACCACCTCTTCCTCTAGTTCCTCTTGAAAAGTTTTGATTTTGACCCCTTCCTGAACCTCTGTGGTTGTTATTGTTGCTGCTAGCACCATCATTCTTTAAAATTTGCAATTGGGAAGCAAAATCCTTCTCACTAATGCTTGTAGAAGTGTCCCTTATTCTATCCTCATGTGATATGAGAGATCCAACTAGCTCATCAAACTCCAAGGTGGCTAAATTTTTACTTTCTTCAATAATAATTGCTATAGTATTCCATTTTGGGGTTAGAGATCTCAATACCTTATGTATCATATGCTCTTGGCTCATAGGTTCACCCAAAGTGGCCATTTTATGAACCACGTCTTTGACTCTTACACAAAAATCTCCCACATTCTCACTTTCATTCATCTTCAAATTCTCATATTCTCTCTTCAAGGTTTGTAGTTTCACAACCTTGATCTGGTCATTGCCATGATAAGCATCTTTTAGAGTCTTCCAGGCCTCCTTTTTTGTCTATGCATCAGCAATTCTGGGAAACAAGCTCTTCTCAAGAGCCATTTGAATGTGAAATAGAGCCATTGCATTCTTCTTTTCAGCTTCCTTCTTCAATCTCTTCTCATTAGCTATGAGATCTTCCTAATTCTCAGGTTCTTCATATCCTGATTCAATGATCTCCCAAAAATATTTTCCTATCAAAAAAGTCTTCATCTTGATTGACCAATATTGATAATCAACTCCATTAAATTCTGGAACTTGCAAATTATTTGCCATCTTCACAATCCTAAAGCTCTGATACCAAATGAAGATTTTACACAAGAAAAAAATTATGAAAATAACTTTTATAGAGAGCTGCAATAAAAGTTATTTTTAGAATTTTATTCTTGTGTAAAATCTTCAAAGATGTCGTTGTGGGTTTGGTGTACCTGCACAAAGAATGAGAGCATCGTGTAGTGCACAGAGACATCAAGTCGAGCAACATTTTGCTGGATTCAGAGCTCAATGGAAAGCCAGGAGATTTTAGGCTTGCGCGTGTGTACGAGCATAACAAAAATTTGCATACAATTCATGTGGTGGGAACGCTAGGGTACATTGCACCGGAGCTCATACACACTGGAAACGCCACCCCAACCATAGATGTTTTTAGCTTTGGTATATTCTATTGGAGGTTGTTTGTGGAAGAAGACTTGTGGAGCCCTCTCTCCAACCTGAACAAATAGTTATGGTGGACTGGGTGAGAGAGCTATATGCTGCAGGCACACTTATGGATGGAATTGATCCTAATCTGGGTGGGAAAACTATAAAAGATGGAAGAGAAAACAAAGTACGAACAACAGTGAGTAATTCACACATAGAGTACACAAAGATTTAAAGTGGTTTGACTTTTGGCCTATGTCCAGTCTTGAAGTAGGGGAATATTTTGTTAATAAGAGATACCAATACAATGTTACAATATACCAACTGAAGAGTATAAATAACTCTGCAATCAACTAATGAAGAAGCTGAAAAGACATTAGCGATTTGGAGGGAAAAGATAATAAGGACTATTGGGCTTCACATCCCCAACAATCTCTCACTTGAAGACCAACTACTGATGTAACAAATCCATTCCACTACTCATATCCCTGTCATCACATGCTGGAAATGGTGAGAGAAGCTTGAAAAAACATGAACTTCTCTTATGTAACAACTTTCGTTAAAGCATTAGCTGGATTGTCTTTGGTGTCAATCTTGACAACTTGAAACTTTCCTTCTTCAACTACATGTTGAACATAGTGATAACACAAATCGATTGAAGTGTTTGTAATTGTAGCTTGCAGGATCAAATTCCACACACACTATATCTTCCTCCAACACTTCTTCTTGTGATCCTGACTATCTATGACTAGCAAAAATTTCTTAGTATTTTAACACATTTCAAAATTGCAAACAATGCTTCATACGTATGAGCCTCTCCAGCTTCTTGAGGATCTTTTACTATTATTTGTGATACCAAGTGAAAAATATTAGCACTGAGGAGAAACCCAAATATGAGCTTTGCAAAACATAGGCTCAATCTTTTAATTTATAGAGAAATACACATTAAATTCAATCACACATAGATAGCTACAACATTGATGCTAGGCAGGTAAGAGAGTGTGAGAAGAACATGCTTTGGACGATGCTTGGTCAACTAAGATCTATGCTGACAGGGCTCATAATTAATTTATCTTTCTAATAGATACAATAAGAGACTTAGGCTGTAATGTTGCATCTCTAGTTCAAGTCCACTTGACTATCATAGTCAACACATGTTTCTCCTTTCACCTAGTGGGTAGAGGAAGTGCAAGATTATGCACTATCATTACTCTCCAAACAAGGGGATAAGTCTTGGTATAGTCGATCAATCAATAATTATGCTTGTTGTATTTTTCCAACAGTGTATAAATGCATAAGTTCTCCTCGTGCAATGAATTACTATTCCATTAATCCCACAAGATTAGAAAACTACTCTACTACCAAATGAGAGAATTTTAAGTAAAGGACATAGTACTTTATTAAATGAAATTTTTTTTTCAACTTGATGTCATTGGGATGATCTTACAACAAATAATATTTACAATTATAAAGCCTTATTTTCTTTTTCAGTAACAACTTATGAGAATACAACTTCCCAAAAAATCATGTAACTATAATATATTTATTAATATAAAATAACCTAAAACTAACATAATTAATAAAATACTCCAAAAAAACTTTATCACCAATGATTAGATTAACCCCACAAAAATCCTACACAACATCCTTTTCTCCATGCCCATCTTCATCCTCCTTACATCCTCCTTAGAGTCTTTGTAACAACATTTCTAAAAATCCTACCTGCACCTAAAAGTGACATCTTGCCTACATAAACCTACTAAGAAAACCTATTAGAAAAATAGAAAGGAAAGGCACTACACAAACCCATAAATAGAAAAACATAAAAAAAAGGCCCACTCAAGCCAAGTCATGCAAAGAACCCTCTAGCTGAAGAGGAGGAGACAGAAAATGTGCTGACCACCACAAACACCAAAAGAACACAACAAAAAAAATCAAAGAGTCGATACTTTTCATGCATACAACCACAGACCAAACCCTAGTAAAAATTCCAAAAAACCTCTACTAGGATAAACCCTAGCTCATGCTAATCATCCCTTCACCACTATTACATCCATTAACTATTAACCTATGAATTGTTATTTGTTAGCTATTTCTTGTTTGTAAATAAAATCATATAGAATTGGAGGTATGAAACTCATACTATTATCTCCTCATTACTATTAGTAATCATAATTAATTATTAATTTATATTTCTTGATTATATATTTAAAATTATTTTATTATTAATACATATAATTTATTGAATATATGATTATATCATATAAAATATATAAGATCATATTTATTATAATGTTTATTGTTAAATTTAAAATATTTGTTTGGTATTCTCACTAACTATTATAAATATAATACAATATTTGAATTAATTTATAATCTAGAATAATTTTATTTTCCTTTATATAAATTTTAGTGGTGTTCTTTTGATATTTTATTTGGTAAAATTAAGTTTATATAACCTTCATTATAGGAAATTTTAATCTATTACGTATAATACAACTAGAGTAAAAAAATTGGTATAATATTTTACATTTATATTTATTATAACAATGTGTTATTATGTAGTCTTACTTCATCACTTTCAGGTAGAAATGATTAAATAATTCGAGTTATCTATGATTAATGAACACAATGTTATGATAATGTATTATTTATGCAAGCCAATAGTCTATAACTTTTACTTCAAGTGCAATTTCAACTAGTAAACACTAGAAAGAAGTGAATGTTTAGATCCAAAATATATTGAATGAAGTTGGCATAATTTTAGACAGATTTTTAAACATACTACAATTTCTATTTACAATAGAAAATAATCAATCTACAAAATGGTCTATTGAAGAATCACTTGACACCTAATTGTTCTAACATTACAAGATTAGATAGTAGATATTAGTCATTATCTAAAAGAATATTTTTAAACTTACTTCAATTTAATCAAATTAGACAAAGGAAAGTATAGAACCTAGACATTATACATTGACTAACCTCTATAATGATTACTTTGAATCATATAACTATTGTCAAATTTAAATAGCCATATATGAAAATTAGATACATTTAAAACTCATAGATATTGAATTAGTAACTCAATATGTATTTGTTATCACTTATATGATCTCAATCCATAATAAACATTACATTGTGAATATCTTAACATAGATTAACTTCAATAATGCAAAGGATTGAATACATTTAAGAAATCATAAATTAATAAATATAATTAAAAACTATTAATTTGGATTTTGGAAATAATGAAACACATAACTTTAAAACTGAAAAATGATAACAAAAAGTAATCTACTGCCGTAATCTACAATCTGAAAAATAATCAAATTTAATCATTTAAGTTATAATACTACATTAAAAATTAAAAATTAAAAATTTTATATATATATATATATATATATATATATATATATATATATATATATATATATATATAACTTTTCATAAAAAAAACTTATTGGCTTGTCCAAAACAAAAATGAACAGGAGCAAATGCTATCTCCCCAGTCTCACATGATGTAAACCCTAGTAGTGATTGTCACTATCAGGAGTTAGACGAGAGCGACCGGAAATACAAACGGATAATGGTTGAACATTGGCAGAACGGCACTGACAGGACAATGGTTGAACAGATGACCACCACTATTATTGTCCTCTTTATTAATCTAACCGTACCTCCCATCTTTAATTCCGTGTAAAATCATTTCCTCTCATCTTTCTGCTGGAAATTCAAACAAGCCCTTCAATATCGTATATCGTTAATGAGAAAGTAAACTCTAATCAATTGTCACAATTGACTTTGACTCCTAAATTTTTCATAATCAGAAATTCCGCATTTCCTGATTCCTTCCCTTGTTTCATTCGAATAACTTTGACTCCTAAATTTTTCATCCACAGAAATTCCCCCTGCCGTGCTACAAGCTTTTCCTTTTAAAGTAGACTTTGTTACATTCGATCGGCATGAACTTTTCTTTCCATTTATAGCATAGCTATGCCTTTGTCTGAAACTGTATTTTCCATTTCTATCACACATTAATTTACGTAACTGAAATATTCAAATATTGTAGATAGATTGAGTGGAGCTTAGTTTGATTGCGAGTTAATGTTTGAGCAATACAAATATATGATTGTTTAGTTTGTTTTTCTTTCTTATTTTATACTTGAACAATCAGAAAGTTTTGAATTTTCGAATAGCCAGGGAGCTCTACAGACGTGAAAAGCGAAACCCCGCCACAAACAATGAAAATTTTGCAAGACATGGAAAGATAAATCTGCACACTTTCGTATGCTTGGATTACTCAAGTTAATTCTTTTTCCTGGGGTGTATTTATGATTCAATTTTGATGGAAGATTTTATCATTTGTAAAGATATTTTATCAATTCAACGTCGAAGTAGGAACTTTGTTTCAATTTTCGACTTTCCAGCCCCAGAATTATTTATAGTTCAATTTTCGCTTATATGGTTCTTTTGCATTTTAATATATGTTGGTCATTATGTTTTATGTTCACACAGAAAATCGAAGTCAAGCTGGAGCTTAACGCTGGCCGGCGTGGGCGTGTTCTTTTTGCTCCTCCCTCCTCCCCGTATTGCACAAGCCCAATATACAAGTTTTGCCTTCAACCCATTCAATGTCTCCACAGTAGAATTGTTTGGGAATGCTTCAGTGCAATCCAAAGCCATCGCCCTTACCGATCAGTCCCAATTCGGTATCGGGCGTGCATTTTATTCACATCCTGTGTGTATGAAAGATGGTGGGTCTACTTTGTCTTTCAGCACAAGTTTTGTGTTTCAGATTATAAGCACTGCTTCATGTCTCTCACAAAGCGGGCATGCACTGGCGTTTATAATGACACCCCACAGATCTCCAGAGGGATCTTTGCCAGCTCAGTTCCTTGGGTTGTTGAATTTTTCAGGCATAGGACAGGCCTACAATCATCTCTTTGCGGTTGAGTTAGACACAGTAAGGGGAGTGGAATTCTCAGACATTGACGACAATCACGTTGGTGTTGATCTCAACGACCTCAAGTCTGTAGAATCTAAGACTGCAGACTACTGGAATGACAACAGCCAGTTTCGAGCTTTGGATCTTGACAATGGACAGAATATTCAAGCTTGGATTGATTATGACCATGTTCTAGAGGAGCTCAAAGTGATCATCGCAGAGGTTTGTTCAAATTGTCCAGAGAAACCACTGATATATCTGAAAAATATATCTATGTCCAACATTCTTGAAGAAGAAATGTTTGTTGGTTTTTCAGCAGCTACAGGAGCCTTAGTTGGAGAGCATCGCATAGTCGCCTGGAGCTTTAATACAAGCGGAGCAGCCTCGTTCCTGAATTTGGAGCTCTGTGATGTCAATACACAGACAAAACCCAAGAGCTCAAATTCCAAATTGCTAGCTGGCATTAGCACCGTTTGCGTCCTCTCCCTCCTGCTGGTGGTGGCTGCAGTGCTTCTGCGGTGGAAGAGAAACGGGTACAAAGATATTATTGAAGAATGGGAGATGGAGTACTGGCCGATTTAAGTACAAAGATCTACATGTTGCAACAAAGGGTTTCGGAGACGAGGAACTCTTGGGATCCGGAGGCTTCGGTCGGGTGTACAAAGGAGTCCTGCCTGCAAACGGTCTCCAGGTAGCGGTGAAATGTATCCTTCGAGAAACCGAGGAAGGTTTAAAGGAGTTCATAGCAGAGATCTCCAGTCTTGGTCGCCTTCAACATCGAAATCTTGTGCAGATCAGAGGCTTCTGCAGGCGAGTAAAGCAGCTATTCATAGTTTATGACTACATGCCAAATGGGAGTCTGGACAAGATGATATTTGGGAAGCCCAAAAGGGTGTTTGAATGGGTTCACAGGTACAAGATTCTGAGAGATGTCGCTGCAGGTTTGGTGTATCTGCACGAAGAATGGGAGCAATGTGTAGTTCACAGAGACATGAAGTCGAGCAACGTTTTGCTGGACTCGGAGCTCAATGGAAAGCTTGGAGATTTCGGGCTTGCACGTCTGTACGAGCATAACGAAAAACTCTCATACAACTCGTGTGGTGGGAACGCTGGGATACATTGCGCCGGAGTGTTAATTTTGGTAGCTTGGACAGCTGTTTGTCCTCACCCGAAAATAGCAGCATCAGTTATGGGTAGTTTGGACAGTTGTTCGTTCTGGCCTAGAATTTAGAAAATGGTTGTTTTTGTCAAACAAATATTGTTAGGATAAAAACAATTGTTATTTAATATTGACTCTTTTTAGGTGACACCTCATAACCAAGTTTGTTAGTGGTTATTGAGTTGTCTTAATCTCAGCCGTTCATTTGTATTAATCTCGGCCGTTGATTTTTCAACGAGAGTAGTATAAAAAGGGCTCATTGGGTCATTTGGAGAACACATCTTGGAGAGCATTTGCAGTGATAACAATTGTGTTTGCAGTGATAGCAAACAAGTCTTGCAGTGTTAGCAAGGGGCGCAATGATAGCGCTGGGGATAGCAGTGGAGGAATATTAGCAGGAAGAATTGGGAGATTGTGTGAGTTCTGCCAGTGAGAGGCAAAGAATTTTGTATCTCTTAATTTGCTAAAGTTTAATATATTTCTCATCTGTAGTACTGGTTTTCCCTATGGGGTTTTTCTAAGGACAATTGTCCGAAAATCTTGTGTTCACTGTGTTGCATATTTTATGAGTTTTTATTTGTGAAGTTGCAATTGTGTTATTTTTTGATATTTGTTGATCAGATAATCTATCAAAGATAGGAAGTTAATAATCAGTAACTGTAATAGATTTTTCACATGGTATCAGAGCTAAGTTAGGGTAGAAGAGATTTACCCTAGGTGAAGAAATTGGGGGTTTATAAAACCTAGTTTAACCTCTTTAGAATTATTATTTGTTTTATTTTTTGAGATGGCCTCAATTGGTTTAAGAGATCAGGACAGATTGGATGGAGCTTCTAATTTTGGTGTCTGGAAAGCCAGAATTTCTTTGTTGCTAGAAGAGAGTGGAATCAAGAATTATGTGACCACTACTGTAGCTATACCTACAGATCTAGTACAGCTTGCAGCATATAAAAAGGATGATGCCAAGGTGAGGAGTATCATCCTTGATGGTGTCAAGGATCATATAGTACCACATATTGTAGAGTTAGATACTACAAGGAAGATGTGGGAAGCCATTCTAAATCTATACCAGAATGCTACCACTAATCGGAAGCTGATTCTCAGGGAAAAGCTGAGGAATACTCGAATGAATAAGGGAGAGGACGTGACAAGTTACCTCACCAAGCTCAGACTTGTCAAGGATGAGTTAGTAGCTGTTGGAGATAAGGCAGATGATGATGAGCTGGTAAGAATAGCTCTAAATGGGTTTACTAAGCAGTGGGATGTCTTTGTTCAAGTCATTAATGGATGAGACACCTTACCAAGTTGGGATCGACTTTGGAGTGACTTCACTCAAGAGGAGCTTAGACTAAGTCTTGTCAATGGAGCCAACAACAAGAGTCAGAAAAGTGAGGTGTAACAGGAAAACGTTGCCCTAGTGGGTAAAGGGAAAGCAAAGAAGGGGTCTAGCAAAGGGTCAAGCTCACAAGGTGAGAAGAAGAAGAAGGACCTATCTAAGGTCAAGTGCTTTGGTTGTCATGAATTTGGCCACTATGTCAGTGATTGCCCAGAAAGGAAGGAGAATGAAAATAAGGGCAAGAAGTAGGTGGCAGCTTCAGCAAGTGCTAATGAGCTCTCTTGTAGATTGGAAGATGAGTTCGCACTCATAGCTTGTATGGTTAGCTCAACCTCACATAGTGTTTGGTATATAGATAGTGGGGCATCATTTCATATGACAAGAGTTAGAGAGTACTTCTCCAATTACAAGGAGGAGAATACCAGTACCCAGATTTCTATGGGAAACTTGTCCAAACTCAACTCAGTTGGGAAAGGGACTGTTCAGTTTCAGAGGGAGAATGGGAAGATTATTCCCCTTCGTGATGTGTTGCATGTGCCAGGATTAGGTATGAATTTGATTTTTGTATCTGTTCTTCAGGATAGAGGGTATAATTTACTTTTTAGAGGGACACATGTGTTGATCAAGCACAAGGATTGGAAATCACCCATATCTATTGGAGTTAGGAGTGGATGCCTTTATAGGCTGCAATTTCACACTCCTAAGGCACTTATGAGCAGTAATAATCCTCGAGATCTTGGAGAGCTATGGCATAGGAGGATGGGCCATATACATCATGGAGCACTTAAATTGCTTCGTGAGACAGTGACAGGTGTTCTTGAGGTGAGCACAGAGCACGATGATGTATGTAAGGGATGTGTGTTGGGGAAGTTTGTAAAGGCATCTTTTCCAAGGAGTGACACCAGATCTGAGGGTGTTCTTGATCTAGTACATTCAGATGTAGGTGGACCAATGTCAACGAAGTCTCTCAGAGGATATGAGTACTATGTTACTTTTATTGATGATTTCTCTAGGAAGACGTGGATATACTTCTTGAAGACCAAGGATGAGGTTTTCAGTCGCTTCCAAGAGTTCAAGGCTCTTGTGGAGAACTCGACAAGAAGGAAGATTAAGGTTCTTTGGTCAGATAATGGAGGTGAGTACAAAGGAAATGAATTCCAGGAGTTCTGTACCAGAGAAGGAATCAAGAGAGAGTGGACTGTTCCTTACAATCCGCAACAAAATGGAGTTGCTGAGAGGAAGAACCAGTCTATATTGGAGGCAGCAAGGGCTATGCTACATGACTAGGATATGCCCCGCTACTTATGGGCAGAGGCATGTAGTACATCAGTGTACATACAAAATAGGGTTCCACATAAGGTACTAGGGAAGATGAAACCAGAAAAGGCTTTCACAGGGAAGAAGCCAGATGTCAGTCACTTCAGGATATTTGGAAGTTTGGCATATTGTCATATTCTAGGTGATACATGTACAAAGTTAGATCAGACTACAAAGAGGGGGTACTTTGTTGGGTACAGTGAAACCTTAAAGGCATATCAGATATTTATTCCAGGGACTAAGAGGATTATAGTTAGACATGATGTCAAGTTCATGGCGGATAAGGCATTCAGGAGGTCTAGAGATTTTCTAGCAGAAAATCAGAGTGAGCAGCCGACAGAAGCTCCAGGGGTAGCTCAACTGAGTCAAGGGCAGCAAAGCTCGAGTACAGTGACTAGTACTAGCATAGACTTAGGTGGTGAGAGTTTGTAGAGTATGGAGCAACTGGTGCGGCAGGATATGCATCTAGAAGATATGGAGGTTGATATGTCATCCTCTACAGTTGGCAGTAGGAACCGTGAGGTTCAACAAAGGGATACTCAGGAGTTAGCGGGAGCTCCCAGGAGGAGTACAAGAGAAAGGAGACAACCAGCCAAGTTCAATGACTATGTGGCTTTAGTCAGCCAGTTGGTAGATAGTGAGCCTTCCAGTTATCAGGATGCTGCACAACATCAGGTGTGGCAAGATGCGATGGTTGAGGAATATACCTCAATAATGCAGAATGATGTGTGGGAGGTAGTGCCTAGACCAATAGATAGGGCAGTGGTTGGATCATGCTGGATCTATAAGATCAAGCATGGTGCAGATGGTAGCATCGAGAAAAAAAAGGCAAGGTTTATGGCAAAGGGGTTCTCTCAGAAGGAGGGAATAGACTATGAGGAGACATTTGCTCCTGTGGCCAGGTATACTTCTATACGAGCTATGATCTCATTTGCAGCACATATGGGATGGTAGATCCATCAAATGGATGTCAAGACAGAATTCCTCAATGGTGAGTTGAAGGAGGAGGTATACATAGAGCAACCAGAAGGCTTTGTAGCACATAGTAAAGAGACCCATGTGTGCAGATTGAAGAGAGCTTTATACGGACTCAAGCAAGCTCCTAGAGCGTGGTATGAGCACATTGATAGTTACTTGCAAGTAATGGGCTTTGTGAAGAGTGAGGCAGATGCTAACCTCTACTACTTGGTGGTTGGGAGTGAGGTTCTCATTCTTGTTCTATATGTGGATGACTTGTTTCTAAAAGGTTCACTAGGGCTCATAGAGGAGTGCAAGAAGGATCTTGCAGCAGAGTTCGAGATGAAGGATTTGGGACTTATCCACTACTTTCTAGGCATGGAGGTGTGGCAGACAGATGGAGAGATTTTCCTTGGGCAAGGGAAATATTGCATTGAAATCTTGAAGACATTCGGGATGGAAGATTACAAAGCCATGTCTACGCCCATGATCACGAATTGGAGGAAGGTAGATACATCTAAGGAGAAGGATGTAGATCCCAGCTTATACAAGTAGTTGATTGGTTCACTCATGTATTTGGTCAACACTAGGCCAGATATAGCCTTTGCAGTGAACTCTCTTAGTCAGCTCATGGTGGAGCCAAAGAGAGTGCATTGGACAGCGGTGAAACATGTGCTACAATATTTGCATGGTACAATTGAGTACGGGATCAGATATGTTCGAGGTGAAGGTATCAGGTTGATAGGCTATACTGATGCAGATTGGGTAGGCAGTACAATAGATAAGAGAAGCACTTTAGGGTGTTGTTTCAGTTTGGGATCAGGAGTTGTCTCTTGGTTTAGCAGGAAGCAGAAGTCTGTGGCTTTGAGTTCTACAGAAGCAGAATACATAGCAGCTAGCATGGCAACATGTGAAGCTATATGGCTTCGAAAGTTGTTAGTAGCCTTGTTTGGTCAGAGGGTTGAGACTACTGTGATACATTGCAACAATCAGAGTTGCATCAAGTTGTTTGAGAATCTAGTGTTTCATGATAGGTCTAAACATATAGACATCAGGTATCACTTCATCAGGGATTTTGTACAACGAGGGATTGTTCAGCTACAGTATATACCTACAGAGGAGCAGGTAGCAGACATTCTGACAAAGGCATTGGGGAAGGTGAAATTCATCTTCTTCAGAGATAAGTTAGGTGTCATGCAGAACAACTTCCTTGCTACGAGGGAGTGTTAATTTTGGTAGCTTGGACAGCTGTTTGTCCTCACCCGAAAATAGCAGCATCAGTTATGGGTAGTTTGGACAGCTGTTCATCCTGGCCTAGAATTTAGAAAATGGTTGTTTTTGTCAAACAAATATTGTTAGGATAAAAATAATTGTTATTTAATATTGACTCTTTTTAGGTGACACCTCATAACCAAGTTTGTTAGTGGTTATTGAGTTGTCTTAATCTCAGTCATTCATTTGTATTAATCTCAACCATTGATTTTTCAACGAGAGTAGTATAAAAAGGGGTCATTGGGTCATTTGGAGAACACATCTTGGAGAGCATTTGCAGTGATAGAAAATGTGTTTGCAGTGATAGAAAACAAGTCTTGCAGTGTTAGCAAGGGGCACAGTGATAGCGCTAGGGATAGCAGTGGAGGAATATCAGCAGGAGGAATTGGGAGATTGTCTAAGTTCTGCTAGTGAGAGGCAAGGAATTTTGTATCTCTTAATTTTCTAAAGTTTAATATATTTCTCATATGTAGTACTAGTTTTCCCTATGGGGTTTTTCCAAGGACAATTGTCCGAAAATCTTGTGTTCACTGTGTTGCATATTTTATGGGTTTTTATTTGTGAAGTTGCAGTTGTGTTATTTTCTGATATTTGTTGATCAGATAATCTATCAAAGATAGGAGGTTAATAATCAGTAACTGTAATAGATTTTTCACACGAAGCTCATACACACTGGAAAAGCCAGCCCAACAACAGATGTTTACAGCTTTGGTATATTTTTGTTGGAGGTTTCTTGCGGAAGGAGACCCGTCGAGCCCTCTCTCCAAGCTGAACAAATAGTTATGGTGGACTGGGTGAGAGAGTTGTATGCTGCGAACACTCTGATGGATGCAGCAGACCCGAATCTAGGTTGGCAATATGTTGAAGTTGAGATGGAGCGAGTGCTCAAACTGGGGCTGCTTTGTTCTAATCCACAGCCAGAGGGCAGGATCGGCCTGAGACAAGCTCTGCAGATACTTGAAGAAGAAGCTCCAATACCAGGCTTTGATCATGAGTTTCATTTGGAGATGAATGTGCCCAAGTCTCCTCTGAATTCAAGTTCCATGTATCTTGATGGATGATGGACTCTACTCAATCAGGGAAAAACATCAACCTTCTAAAGCTTTTTCTCTGACAGTGCTATTGATGGATCTTCGTGTGTTGTGTTACTATGTATAAGATATTTTTTACGTGTTTGCTAGTATTTAGGGATCCAGTTTGGCTTTTAGACATATGGATTTAAGCATTTGCACTATTTTTGGGTTCCTCTAGGATTCTAGAGGACCAACATAAGTATACATAAATCTAAGCTGACCCGTATGGCTGGTGATCAAGAAACAAATCAAAGAGAAATTATTGTCCAGCAAATTTGCAAATATAATATGTCTATGAATCATGATAGGCTATACTATAGACTTCCTCTTGTGCTGGCAAGCGTACTTGACAAGGGGTGTAAAATGTTTTACTTTTCATTAGAATTGGAGGATATTCATCATGGAAGAGTTACTGTAACATTTCAGCAACATCTTTATTTTATATAATAAAGTATAATGTTGCACTATAAGACACTATATTAGATTTATTCATGTAATATATTTGTAATTATATTTTATTTTATTATAAAAAACATATATTTATGTTTTCAATTTATTATAATTATATTATTTTTATATAATAAAAGTTTATAGAAGTTTTAGTAAGAAGTAGTATATTTTAAAAATATTAGTAGTTTTGAGGATGTGTGAGGGTAGGCGATTTGGCACAATGTGGAGTGATGAAGGAATTGGCAATCAACAAGTGGATTAGGGTGATGATTGCACCATGGATAATGGGGCAAGTAGGAAGAACATGGTAAAATTCAAAACCTGCATGGATGGGGCAAAGAAGTGGATCTTTTCGAACCTATGAAGGCTTTAAGTGAAAAATCAATAATGAATGAAGAGCACAATGATCCGACAGCAAAAATGCGTCAACCCTATAGGCTACAATGTGTTTTTGAGCATCAAAAATGGGTGGACAAATGTCCTTTTTTGTATGAAAGAAGGCATATGGGAGTAGGGGATAGGTAGAAGAAATGAGCTCAAAATTTTCCAAGTCAAGGGGAAAATCTCTTCATAATCACAAGAATTTCAAATGGCGAGGGCCTCCTTGGATCCTTCTATGGTGATCTAGCCCTTCACTCAGATTATGGGGGGAATAGGTAGCTTTCTGGTAAATTTTCACAATGAAATGGATATCAAAACAAGAAGAATGGGTGATTTGGGAAAAATGTGAACCCTAGAGTCGAGGCTATCAAGGATTGGCATTGAGTCGAGGGGAAACAAAGGGTGATGAATGTTATTAGTTTTGAAAAAGGGAAATAAATAATGGTGGATGAAGTTGTAATGTCAAGGAAGGCAAGGCAGAGAAGACACTGGTATGAACTTGAATGAACCTAAATTTAAAATTTTACTTGAAGATGATACAATCAAGTAAAGTAGGGCTCTATTAAAGGACACATGAATTTTTATGAAATGGGGTGGGGATGCCCTAAGCAACAAGTAGATGTTAAACAATGCTGTTAGGAAAAATGGAGTAGAAAAATTGTTATGAGGGGCTCTTCCAAAAAAATCCTAGCCACATTCCCCATCCTTGAAGATCATGACAAGGTAAGATGATTTGAGCTACATTTCATGGATGGATAAAAAATGCATATATTTGATTAGAATCCAAATTTTGATTTGAGTAAGTAGAAAGCAGAAGAAATTTCCATGTGGATTCACCTATATAATCTCCCCTCAGATTATTGGAAGCAGAATACCCTCAAGGTAATTAGAAGGCAATTGAGGAACTTCAAATTCATGGACAACATTGAAGAAGACAAAGTGTGGGGATCCTATTTTCAAATTCGTATATCAATCCATCAAGGATTGGAACTCCTGATAGAAGTAGATTTAGTATTTGAGGTTTTTATTTGGAAGTAGGCTATTGTTAGGGAAGATCAACTTGTTTTATGCCCTAGATGAAAATTGTTGGATCATTGTAGGGATGCATGTTCAACTTAGCTAAAGGCCAATGGGCTCAACATATATACTGTAAGAAAGGATCCTAAAGAGGCAAGCATGGTGGATAAAATTATGATTTTTCCACTTACTAAGATGGAAATAAAATTTATAGATTTCCTATGGCCTCCAAGTATGCAGTTTAGCGAAGATTGGAAGAATGAAAATTCCTTACTGAACATTCATTTAGATGAGAGTTAGGGGATGCCAAGGATTGAACAAATGATGGTCCTTTGGATGGGGCTATTGTTGGAAAGTTGGCTATACTGATATATATGACTTGATATAGTGTTTTCATTATGGAAACAAAGTCATATAGCAATTTGGAGTCAGGGCACTTGATGAAGAGATCATAAATTAGTTAAGTATTGAAGACTAGATAGTGTACAGAGTTCCTGCAGCTTAGAGCATCAGCGCACATGCATATGGAAGAATTATGGTATGTGCCATGGAAGTTAAGTTGGTTAGACTATACTCATGCTTAGTCTATGAGCACATAATCAGATATGCAAGAATGAGAAAGATATAGACAGTTGAAGACACACAGCCAATGAGTGCCAAAGAAGAATAGAGCATGAAGCCGACAGTTAGTATTTTGGTTTGTGGTTATAATGTAATATTGTAAAGGCTATGCACCTATTGTAGTTATGTTGCCGACATGTATACTTGTTTGTTTGTAAGCACGCTTAAGCCAATTCATTTGGAAGCATTTTTTGTAATAGCTTATAAGGCCGACCTAGTTGATTATTTTGTATGTGCTTATAAATATAAGATGCGCCTATTATATTCAGTATGGAAGTTGAAAATGAGTTGTGTTAAGAAGATCAAAAGTATAAGAAGTATCAAGAAGATGTATTAGAGCTTTGCAAGAGGTTAAAACATCAGCGCATCAAAGGAATTGATCTAACAAGAAGTGTCATAGTAACAATTCATCCAACAGATATAGTGTGTATCTGATATTAGAAGGTTGTAGGGTATGTGCAAGATCATGAGGGGCCAAAAAGTGGCGATGTGAAAAATATTCACTTTTCACTCGTCCAAAAGTCCATGAAAGTGCTTGTTGACTTTTTAGTAGGCCTGGGTGTTAGTACCCCTGGGCAAACCTGCCACCAAAGCATAGACCTTATCGGGTACCCGATAACTGTGGCATAAATCTAAAACCCGTGAGCCCTTTTCTTCATTTCCTTGCATGATTTTCTTTAAGTTTCTTCCCACAATTTTCATATACCCAATATATTTTCGGGTACCTAATATTGGAAACAAAAATTTGACTCCGAGCATATTTGGTAAGTAGTTATTTGTATAATTTTTATTAATTTATTTCATTTTCATGCTAAATGTAGCATTTTTTTTAAAATAGGGTTTTGTATTTATATTTGTAATAATATATGAAATTAGATTGAAATTTAGATTTGTTTTTTATTTAATCAGGCATGGCTGACAACAATGAAGAAAATAACCCTCCCACACCAAATAACGATCCCGAAAACAATCCCCCATATCTTAACCCTAAATCTTTACAAGATTTGATACAAGAAAATTTGAACACGATACGAGGTTTCCAAAACATGTATCAAAACATACCTACATTAGGTCCCATGCTTGCCACACTAAATATAATTGTTGGAAACATTGACACACTCACGCAGCAACATAATGCTGATCTTCATTGGCGTGATGATATGCACGCCCAATTTGATGACAGGCTTGACCATGATGGGATTGCGGCCCTTAATATAACTAAGGATGATATAGCCACCCTTTTTGTCGATCCTAAAATTGGAATACCAGTTGAGCACAAAAAGCCCAAATTATCAATAAAATGGTGCACAAATGAAGCAATGTGCACAAACTTTTGGGATCGCTGGTGGATGGTTTTTGATAAACCACCCCATAGCAATTTGGAGGTCCTATTTTATTTCATTAAAAAATTGTATGCTAAGTTTGTGCTTGGTCACCATGTTGATTATTGGAGTATGAGGCCCAACATGGGCATAGGCAGAGGAGCTCCTCAAACTAGGCCATCTTCTCAGCACCGAAAGGCCACTACCTTTATCCCCCCCACTGATGTCGCACCCCCTCCTCCAGTGTAGCATCCTGATATCATTGCAGAGGCTTCCTCACAGACTATTAGGGCCATTCATTTACTGAGTGATCAGTTGATCACATAGACCAAGTCAGTGTTGCCTCCTGTGGATACTGCTGGCGCATCGACATCTTGTCAGAGTTCACATGTATACGAGCCCCATATGTGCATTATGTGCAGGCATATGTGCCTCAAACCGCTTACTGATTCTGATACATATCTCATGATATTGATGAGGAGGATACAGGAGATGTAGTTGCAAAGGCTACAACACCTCATGGAGCATCTACATCTCATGAGAATGCTCAGGATGTGCATGCAGAGCCATTGACTCCTGTTGATATGGTAAGAGTAAACATTATAAATAAATTTGTCACATGACTTATTTAATTTAAAAATAATTTATTTATTTAGATTAGTTTTAATGATTGCATGCACTTATGTGTATATATATATATATATATATATATATATATATATATATATATATATATATATATATATATATATATATATATATATATATATATTTCCATTTATGTTCAAATGATGACACAGGAGGAGGTGAGACAGGTGGATGAGTCCACACTTTCGGCCATTTCATTTGGCCTTGATGACTATACGGTATATTATAAATTATGTACCCATTAGTTTTTTTATATCATTTGGTGTACATGCTTAAATTCTATCAATTAGAGCAATAAAATTCGTTCATTTACTAATATATATTGTCATCTTATTGTGTTCTTGCAGGCTACAACCCATGTCAGTGGGGGGCATGAGGGGGTTCCTTCATCAAGTCTCGACAAAGGAAAGGTAGTTAATTATTTAAGATTAATTATGCATGCATATGTATGCCACTTGTGTGTAGTAATAAATATTTTACTTGCACTTTATTGTATAGGGTGTGGCTATTGATGATGTCTCGACACCAGTTCGGTAGCGTAGGGTTATAGGTGTCTTGATTCAGAGTAATAGCATGATTGTATGTAGACTTTTACATATTTTTATTTGTATTTTGCAGCCAGGGTTGCTATGATGAAGTACATTGGTATATAATTGACAATCTTTTTACTCTCATAGGTTACTCTAACTATGAGGGAGGGCCCACGAGAATCTTTCATTTCTTTGTTGACCCACTAGATGTAAGTTTTAATTTTAGTTCAATCAATTTGTAATTCTATTATGCTATCATCCTATTTTGTAGATTTATTGCTCTATGTTGCACCACTCTACTAATCTCATTATTGCAAATATATATTTATAGGTCAGAGTTGGTATTGCTCACATGGTCCCTTCACTACCCAGGACTTATGCTAGGACACCTGATCATGGTAGGCGATCGAGAGACCAGGTACAAATATTTGTATTCGGTTATAATTTTAATTAAATTAGTATTTGAATTATGAATTATATATATATATATATATATATATATATATATATATATATATATATATATATATATATATATATATACAAATCATATAAAGTAAGAAATCTAACTTTGGTTTGAACTCATTTTTTATGCAGGATCAATCAAAGCCCAACACTTCTTCAAAGAGGCTACATTTTGATGATCTCCCTACAACATAGGATGCAGTTTTAGTTTTGTGGTCATTTAGAGATGACACTTGGCACATTTTGAGATGGCATATATGCCACATTGTACACCTTAAAACATTGATTTTGTAGACATTTTGAAATGGCATGTGCCATATTTGTATATGAACATACTTTTAATACATTTGATACATATATAGAACATGTTCATTTATATGTTATATTTGCGTCATCTTTTGTATACACATATTTATTATTCATGTTTATGGAATTGAATGGTGAAGTTATATCTTGACTATGATTATCATTATGATTTAAATTATATCTTTTTGAAGTTACATTTGTTTTTCTTTACTCTAGAATACCCTATTCATGGAGCTTATTATGTTTGAGGTTTAACTTCTATAGATTTCCTAGATTTCTGGTGCTTAACTTTCCCTGTACCTGAGATGATGATGAGGCCATTAGTACCGATACTGAAGATCATTTCTCTGCAAAACAAAAACCATGCCATCTGCTCTTCATCACTAAATTAAAACTTCAATCATTGCTAATATGAGAGTTTTGTTTACCACTTCTATGAATTTTCGTATACAAATTCTATACCATCAATTATGTCACTATTTTTCATTGTGTGCGCATTTAGTCTCATACTTGCATTGCTAATTTCATATATTATCATTTTCAATGCTTTTTGTTCACACTTATAATAATTTTAACTTCTGGAAATAATGTTTCAATATCATCATGTATGCAGGAGTCTTCATTTCATGCTATAAAAAACTCCATTATCGTATAAGCTTATGGTCTTCATTTCCAATCTTTGATATTACCATTGATAGATATGACATGTGACTATTGACTTTTCTATTATGTATAATATATGATTGCTTGTGCAACATGATATCCCTCAGACTTACAAAAACACATCTCTTGAATATATTGTCTCTCAAATGTTCATTGACTGATTTTAATACTGCCTTTGAACTATGCTAAGCACTGTGTATATTTATTTTTTATTACTGCATGGCTCCTTCAAATGTCTTCATATGCATATGTTTAATCAATCTTTAACTCATGTTGTGTTCACTTCATTTGATGAAGTTGTTGTTTCATGGGTTGATTATTGCTAACTGGACATTCATGATGAGTTTTACTTTACCGCCTCTTGTAATATTCTTCCAAATAATATGTTTTTCATCTTTGTAATATGCTACAGTTGTTAACATCTACAAGGAGATGAAATTTATTTGGGTTGACTTTGATCATTAATTGCTGGTGTGTATACTTCACTCCATTCGAATGCTGATATGATGCTTAATGTTCCAACGTTGTCAAGTTGCATAGTTGTTGACACTATTTATTCAATAGTCTTTGCTATCTGTCCTAGTTTTTATCTCCACTTAATAGTATGTGTTCATATATCTTGTGAGCAACCAAAAAACCTTTAATGACATCAATGACAACCTTATCAAATCTCCAACATTATTTCTCAAATGGAGGCCCTAATTTTTGTAAAACATTAAGGCTCCATCAGGCAAAATGAGGTTGTCACTGGCATTTACCCAACCAACCGAAGCTGATGGAGTAGACGGTTTGATGCCAGGTCAGACGGTTTGAAAGATATTCTATTGAGCCACTTTCAACTAACCCTCACTGCAAGTTTTGGCATCGACTGAGATCGCCTTTCCAAATGCAAACAAAGTCAAATCGCCCAAAATTGAGAGAGGTTATTGTAGACCTCAAAAACATGATCCTGTAGCACCTAACGGTTTGTCGATACCTCCCACGAGGTTCAATATATGAGCCCCGCAAGATCACTACCAAATCATGCTTAGTGCACCTTGGTGTCACTTGGGTCGAGCGTGGTCGCGAGCGTTCCGGTGACTCTGTGGGAATAACTGGGTTGTCACTAGTGTTTACCCAGCCAACTAGAGCTAATGGAGCAAATGGTTTGATGCTAGGTCAGATGGTTTGAAAGATACGCTATTGAGCCACTTTCGACTGACCCTCACTGCAATTTTCGGCATCAATTGAGATCGCCTTTCCAAATGCAAACGAAGTCAAATCACCCAAAATCGAGAGAGGTTATTTTAGACCTCAAAAACATGATCTCATAGCACCTAACAATTTGTCAATACCTCTCACAAGGTCTGAGATATGAGCCCTACAAGATCACTACCCAATCATGCTTAGTGCACCTTGGAGTCACTTGGGTCGAGTGTGGTCGTGAGCGTTTCGGTGACTTTGTGGGAAAAACAAGTTTGTCACTAGTGTTTACCCATCCAACTAGAGCTGATGGAGTAGACGGTTCGATGTTAGGTCAGATGGTTTGAAAGATACGCTGCTGAGCCACTTTCGACTAACCCTCACTGTGATTTTTTGCATCGACTGAGATCGCCTTACCAAATGTAAACGAAGTCGAATCACCCAAAACTAAGAGAGGTTATTGTAGACCTTGAAAAAATGATCCCGTAGTAGCTGATGGTTTTTTGATACCTCTCACGAGATCTGAGATACGAGCCCCGCAAGATCACTACCCAATCATGCTTAGTGTACCTTGGGGTCACTTGGGTCAAGTGTGGTCGTGAGTGTTCTGGTGACTCTGTGGGCAGAACAAGGTTTTCACTAGCGTTTACTCGGCCAATCGGAGCTGATGGAGCAGACGGTTTGATGCCAGGTCAGATGGTTTGAAAGATACACTACTAAGCCACTTTCAACTGACCCTCACTGCAAGTTTTGGCATCGACTGAGATCACCTTGCCAAATGCAAATGAAGTTGAATCACCCAAAACTGAGAGAGGTACACAATAAAATGGCTTCACAATAAGGGGTACATAATAAAATGGCTTCACAGATTCAAAAGACCTTTGTGATATTTTCAATGTTGGATGTGTATCACAAAATTTTTTATACAACATTGTTTGACTTACCTCCACATAATGTTTAGGATGTGGAGTGCAGTCTCGATTGCCAACTCTCAACTTCAAGACATCCTTCACATTTGGTGACACTCTTGATTTAGCATCCCAAAATTGTTGAATTTCATGCTTGACAACATCTGTTAGCTTCTTATCGAAACGTGGAAGTCTCCCACCATAAGCCCATGTATCAATTTTAAGCAGATCATCAAGTCTTTCTCTTCTTGCAAGTGCTCTACCCAAAGTTTTATGGTCTATATTGAAGTCAACACAAGTTTGTCTCATCAAATGAGCCTTTCTCAACTGATGACTTACTAAGGAGGTTGTAATAACCCTGCGAGCAACTCTCTTGTCTTTTTCTCTGCTAGTCTTCCCAATGCTATTGAGAGCATTGAAAAGATTCTTCACAACAATGGCATTTCTCTCCATTTTCTTGTTCACATGAATCTTCAATTTCACAAGCACAGGTCTCATCTTTTGCATCTTTAACAACTGCACAAAAAATTGACATTTCTCAACCAATGTCTTCTTTCGAAAAAATTGAGCATAAAGTCTTGAAGCCCACAACCTAATGGTTCTATGTGACCTCTTTCCTTCCCAATTATTCATAATGTTCTCCTCAATTTCAATTAACCATTTAGGTGTTCTTGAAAGCCTAGAATTTGAAGATTGATTATCTTTATTGCAAGGGACTTCATTTCTCATATAATTTGGAGATGTATAACGTTCATGTTGTTCTTGTGCAACATTTTTGTTCCCAAAGTCTACATTTTCAATCTCCATTTGTGCATTTTCAAATTGAACATCCTCTTCACTTACAACTACATTTATAGGGTCACCTTGATTAATGTTTAACATACCTTCTCTCCTTCTTTGGTGATTTTCCTTATCTTTTTCCCTATATGCTTGAATTTCATTATTTGTTAGCTTCCTCTTGCGTTTAGCCTTTCGACGACTGCTGCTTCCCATGGTAAGACCACAAGCCGACAAAAATCAAACAATGGGCCCCAAATCACATTTTTTGTTTTGCAACGCATGAAAAAAGTATGAAATCCTATGACTATCTAGTCTGTGGGGATAGGAAATATTTTGGTCAAATATTACCTGGCAAAAATTGGGTATTCAATTCCATATTGGGTACCCGATATTCCCAAGCTGATGAAAAAAGGGTGGGAGCAAATGAAAAAAAATTGAACTTTTACATATATTGATGTGTATAATATATATAGAAAAGAGGCATATGATATATATAATGTATATTATATATATACTAATGTATTATAATAGACTAATGTATTATATGTACTAATGTATTAAATATACTAATATATATAATATATTATATATATACTAATGTATTATAATTACTAACGTGTATATATAATATATCTATATATATATATATATATATATATATATATATATATATATATATATATATATATATATATATATATATATATATATATATATATATATATACACTAATATGTTATATATAATATTACAAATTTTGGAGAATCTCTTGCAGAAATATGGAAATTATAATCTTCCTCCTAGAGCATACATTAATGAAGTTCTTCATGCCTTAGCAGAGGAAGCCAGCTAGATTGTTGAAGCTTACGGTACTACATACAGAAATTATGTATGTATTTTTGGCCTAAATTTTTTTCTCATTTCTTTTAGGTCTTTAAAGATGGTCGGCTAAATCTTTGTATTAAATGTTCCTTTTACAGACATCGTAAACCCTAGCTACGTAGAAATGGAGTCTTTGAAGAATAGTTCACTGGAGGCAGAGAGACAAACTTCCTAGGGGTCATGGGGACTCGCTAGGGATCCTAGTATGGACCCCTTAAGACACACTTGAGCATTCTAATGTGTCAAAATAGGTCAGGGGGACTCCCTAGGGGTCCTAGTATGCCTTATCACGTGTTAGGACCCCTAGGGAATCCCCATGACCCCTTTTGACACACTGGAACACTCAAGTGTGTCTTTAGGGGTTTTAGGACCCCTTAAGACACACTTGAGTGTTCCAATGTGTCAAAAGGGGTCATGGGGACTCCCTAGGTGTCCAAACATGTGATAAGGTGTACTAGGACCTCTAGGGAGTCCTTGTGACCCCTTTTGACACATTGGAATGCTAGAGTATGTCTTAAGGGGTCCTAATACCCCTTAAGACACACTCTAGCATTCCAATGTGTCAAAAGGGGTCAAGAGGACTCCCTAGGGGTCCTAACGCATGATAAGGTGTACTAGGACCCCTAGGGAGTCCCTGTGAACCCTTTTGACACATTGGAATGCTCAAGTCTATCTTAAGGGGTCGTAGAACCCCTTAAGACACACTTGAGCATTCCAATGTGTCAAAAGGGGTCATGGGGACTACCTAGGGGTCCTAATGCATGATGAGGCATACTAGGACCCCTAGGGAGTCCCCGTGACCCCTTTTGACACATTGAAACACTCAAATGTCTCTTAAGGGGTCTTCTAACATGTGATAAGGTGTACTAGAACCCCTAGGGAGTCCCCATGACCCCTTTTGACACATTGGAATGCTCAAGTGTGTCTTAAGGGGTCGTAGGACCCCTTAAGACACACTTGAGTGTTTCAATGTGTCAAAAGGGGTCATGGGGACTCCCTAGGGGTCCTAACACGTGACAATGTGTACCAAAAACCCTAGGGAGTCCTCGTGACTCCATTTGACACATTATAATGTTCAAGTGTGTCTTCAGGGGTCCTACGACCACTTAAGACACACTTGAGCATTCCAATGTGTCAAAAGGGGTCATGGGGACTCCCTAGGGGTCCTAACACATGATAAGGCATATTAGGACCTCTAGGGAGTCCCTGTGACCCCTTTTGACACACTGGAACACTCAATTGTGTCTTGAGGGGTCGTAAGACCCTTAGGACACACTTGAGCATTCCAATGTGTCAAAAGGGGTCACAGGGACTCACTTGGGTTCCTAATGCATCATAAGGCATACTGGGACCCCAAGTGAGTCTGCATGACCCCTTTTGACATATTGGAACATTCAAGTGTGTGTTAAGGTGTCCTAGGACCCGTTAAGACACACTTGAGCATTCTAATGTGTCAAAAGGGGTCATGGGGACTTCCTAGGGGTCCTAACATGTGATAAGGCATACTAGGACCCCTAGGGATTCCTAACATGTTAAGACCCCTAGGGAGTCCCCTTGAACCCTTTTGACACATTGGAACACTCAACTATGTCTTAAGGGGTCTTAAGGGGTCCTAGGACCCCTTAAGACACACTTGAGCATTCCAATGTGTCAAAAGAGGTCACAGGGACTCCCTAGGGGTCCTAACACATGATAAGGCATACTAGGACCCCTAGGGAGTCCCCATGACCCCTTTTGACACATTGTGATGTAGGAGCATCTTGGGTCTTTGGCAATCTTGCATCAACCAAAAACATTTTCTGATTTCTATACCTGTTTGTTGTAGTTTTCTCTATAATATTTGTATTTGATATTTTCATGGTGTGTGAAGCATACATCATGCTGGGGACATATTTGGGAATCTTCTCCTATGAGCACATCAAGTTTGGATGGACTATTTCAAAGTTAAAACTATTTTCCTTGCCGTCGGAATAGTGTTTTCCTGTAGTTTTGGTGCTGATTGTTCATGTTGGTTCTCTTGATCCATAAGGAATCTTATTTTTCACACTTAATAAATTTAAGGGGACCTAAATTACTATCATTCCCCAAGAGCACAGCTTCCAATTCATTATGAGTCAAAATTTATGGCCTTTTTGGCACAGGACCTATTTTCTGCCAACTTTCACGTCTGAGCTGTTACTGTAGTTTTGGTGCTGATTGTTCATGTTGGTGATCTTTAAGGAATTTTATTTTGGTCACTTAAGGACTTAAATTGGACCTAAATTACTATCATTTCCCATGAGCGCAAACTCCAATTCATTATGAGTAAAAAGTTATGCCTATTTTTCCTCAGGACATATTTCCTGCCAGATTTTGGGTGAAATGTGTGGTGTTTCTTCTTACGATGTTCCATGTGCTCATATGGGACCTTGAAAACTTAAAGGAATGTTCTTGGATCAATTTAGGACCTAAATCCAAAGGTGCATCAATTTATATTCATTCTAGCATTAGTTTTGGTTTAAATCTTGAGACTGGACCTATATTGTAATTAAATGCCTGACTAGCCGACCTATGGCTTAGCTGGCTATATAAGAGGTCTAGATTGATGTAGTAGAGGATTATGGGTGAGATATAGGAAGGATTATCAAGATACATCATTGGAGAAAAAGATAGGATGCAAGCTGTAATTCTGAATTCATAATTCTCATTGTATAAGGCCGAAACCCAAAAGGCCTTACAGTCGGGCATGTTGAAAGAAATAATATAATTCTCTATTGTTGATGCTAGTTGATTGTCTCATATCCATTGTTTTTCCATTGATTTCATGTGATATTATATTTCTTTTGTGTGTAACTTTTAGCAAGGGGTTGTTGTGGATTCAAGTGGACTCAATTCTTCTTGATTTTGCTTGTATCTACCCTACCCCTGCGTCAAGTGGTATTAGAGTGAGTTCTTTCTTGTGAATTGGATCATGGAGAACCTTATTGGATTTGGTTGTAGGGTGGTAGATCTGAGATCTAACCTATAACTTGTAGAAGGTTACGATCTTGCTGGAACCTGATTGTCAAGATGGTTCGTGGTAGAGGAAATGATAATGCTATCATGGATATGTTGAGGCAAATTGCAACTAGGCTTGAAGCTATAGAGAAAGCCCAGAGAAGAGGAGCACATCTTGAAGATGTTAGTGATGAAGAAGAAGAAGCAGCACCTAATGCTAAACCCGAAGTTGAACAAGATGAGGAAAGACTTTTGAGAATTTTTTCTAAGGCTAACTCTAGACCCGCAGTTGAAGTTGCTTGCTATGATGGAAGACTTGAGACCGATACACTTTTGGATTGGATCTCTAAGATGGATAAATACTTTGAGTATGAAGGTACTCTTGATAATAAGAAGGTTAAGATAGCAGGCACAAAGTTGAAAGGGCATGCATCTCTTTGGTGGGATCATTTCCAAACTGAGAGACAGAAGAGAGGAAAAGAAAAGATCAAAACATGGATGAAGATGCTTGGAAAGATGAAGAAGAAGTTTCTTCCAGCTAACTACCAAGTTAGTCTGATGAGAAAGATGCAAAATCTAAGACAAAAGGACATGAGTGTGAAAGAATATACTGGGGAATTTTACAAATTGGATATCAGATCTGGACATGTGGATGATGAAGTTGGGAAGGTGGCTAGATATCTGAATGGCCTAAGGACATCTATTCAAGATGAGATTAGTTATGTGAAGATTGATAGTGTGGAAGAAGCATACCAATTTGCTTTAAAGGCTGAAGAAAGATTGACAAAAAGACATGATCAAAGACAAAGAGGAAGAGGTGGTAGATTTCAGAGAAGTAGAGGTAGATCTAATGGATAAAGTAGCAAATCTGAAAATTTAGTGCAAGATAAAGGATGGAAAGATGAGCCTACTAAAAGAGGTAATTACTCTAGAGGTAGCTATACTGGTTACTCTAGGAATAACAATAGTGGTAGAAGGGAAGAGAAATCTTGGTTTAAAGGTACTTGTTTCAAATGTGGTGAAGAAGGACATAGAGCTTTTGAATGTACTAACTCTAGAAAGAAGACTGGAGGTAATGGTAGAAATAATTTGGCTTGTGAAGAAGTTGAGGAAATGTCTAATGAACCTGAACATGGTGAGAACTTGATGCTAAGAAGGATCTTGTGGAATGAAGAAGTTGATGAGGAACCTATTTTAAGGAAAAGTTTGTTCGGAACCAAATGTAAGATCGCTGATAAATGTTGCAAGGTAATCATTGATAGTGGAAGTTCTGATAATTTGGCATCTGAAGAGCTGGTTAGCAAATTGTAGTTGCAAAGATTGAAACATCCTAAGCCTTACCATATTTCTTGGATCCAGAAGGAGCATAAACTACTTGTAAGTGAACAATGCCTTGTTAAATTCAAAATTGGGAATTATCATGATGAAGTCTTGTGTGATATTATGCCTATGGATTGTTGTCATATTCTTTTGGGTAGACCTTGGCAGTATGATAGGAAAGCTTTGCATGATGGTAGATTGAATCAATATACTATTTGGATGGATGGAAAGAAACAAGTGTTGTTGCCTTTGATAGAGAAGTTTGATGAAATTCACTATACCATAGTCAGAGTATGTTTGGTTGATGGTAAAAAGTTTGCAAGAGAAATGAAAGAACAAAATGTTTGCTTTGCTTTTATTCCAAGAAAGATTGAGAAACAAGATGAGTTAGAACATGCACCTGAAGTTAAGCCTTTACTGAATTAATTTTATGACATCATTTATGATAATGTACCTGATGGTTTACCACCTATGAGAAGTATAAGTCATTGTATGGATTTGATACCTGGAGCTAGTTTGCCTAATAAAGCACCACATAGGTTGACACCTCATGAAAAGACTGGATTGAATAGACAAGAGCAAGAATTTCTTGAAAGAGGTTTGATCAGGGAAAGTCTGAGTCCTTGCGCAATACCTATTGTATTAGCACCTAAAAAGAATGGAGAATGGAGAATGTGCACTGATTCTAGAGCTATAAACAAGATAATAGTAAATTAGAGATTTCCTTTGCCTAGGATGGATGACATAATGGACATTTTAAGTGGAGCAAAATATTTCACAAAGATTGATTTGAAAAGTGGATATCATCAGATAAGGATCAGAGAAGGGGATGAATGGAAAACTGCTTTTAAGACTACTGAAGGTTTGTATGAATGGTTGGTTATGCCTTTTGGTTTGACTAATGCACCTAGTACTTTTATGAGGCTGATGAATGAAGTTCCGAAAAGATTCTTCGGTAAGTTTTTGATTGTATATCTTGATGACATTTTGATATTCAGTAAGAGTAAGGAGGAACATCTTGAACATATCAGACAAGTATTGCAGAGATTGAAGGAAGAAAATTTGCTGATTAATTTGAAGAAATGTTCATTTATGAAAGAAGATATTGTGTACCTTGGTTTTGTAATTTCAGCTAATGGATTAAAGATGGATCCTGAGAAAGTGAGAGCTATACTTGATTGGCCTACACCAGAGAATGTTGGAGAGGTAAGATCATTTCATGGATTGGCAAGTTTTTATAGGAAGTTCATCAGAAATTTCAGTTCTATTTGTAATGCAATGACTGAAACTATGAGAGGAGATAAAAAAGGATTTCAAATGGACACATGGAGCACAAAGGAGTTTTGAAACATTGAAACAAAGAATTGCATAGTTGCCTACACTTGCTTTGCCTGATTTTAATAAAGTTTTTCAAGTTGAATGTGATGCTAGTGGTAGTGCAATTGGAGCTGTTTTGAGTCAAGAAGGAAAACCTATAGCTTTCTTTAGTGAAAAGTTGAATGATGCTAAGATAAAATATTCAGTTTATGACTAGGAATTCTATGCTATTGTTCAAGCTTTGAAGAAGTGGAGACATTATTTGATGCCTAAAGATTTTGTGTTGTATACTGACCATAAAGCTTTGCAGTATTGGGGAAGTCAGAATAAATTAAATCAGAGACATATGAAGTGGTTTGAGTTCTTGCAGAATTTTTCCTTTTCATTGAAGCATAAGAGTGGACAGTCAAATAAGGTTGCTGATGCCTTGACTAAAAGAAGAAATTTGCTGACAGAAATGAGAGTTGAAGTACTTGGTTTTGATGATTTGAAGTATTTGTATGAGGCTGACATTGATTTTTCAAAGCCTTGGAAAGCTTGCAAAGAACACACAGTGAGTGATAAGTGGTCTGATTATTTCATTCAAGAATACATGTCATTTAAAGGAGTTTAGTTGTGCATACCTAGAGGATCTATGAGAGAGAACATAATGAAGGAGAAACATAGTGGTGGACTTTCTGGACATTTTGGGATTGATAAGATAGTGAATTTGATTTCAGAAAGATACTTTTGGCTACATATTTATAGAAATGAACAGAGAATGGTTAGAGGTTGCAGAATTTTCCAAACTGCAAAAGGAACTAGTCAGAATTTGGGATTGTATACACCTTTGCCTGTACCTGATAGACCTTGGGAAGATGTGAGTATGGACTTTGTTCTTGGATTTCCTAGAACTCAGAGAGGTAATCGTTCTATTTTGGTAGTGGTTGATAGATTTTCTAAGATGGCTCATTTTATACCTTGTAAGAAGACATCTGATGCATTGCATGTAGCTGAATTATTATTCAAGGAAGTGGTAAGATTGCATGGTTTGCCTAAATCTATTTTTTTAGACAGAGATACTAAGTTTACTGGTTATTTTTGGAGGACACTTTGGAAGAAGATGAATACTAATTTGAAGTTTAGTTCTACATTTCACCCCCAGACAAATGGACAGACTAAAGTTGTGAACAGAAATTTGGGAAACTTGTTGAGATGTTTAGTTGGAGAGAAACCTACTAATTGGGATTTGATTTTGGCACAAGCAGAGTTTGCATATAATAATTCAATGAATAGAAGCACTAAGAAGACACCATTTGAGATTGTTAATGGATTTAATCCTAAGGGAACCACAGAGCTAAGAGATTTACCTACTAAGACCAAAAGAAGTGTTGAAGCTAATCATTTTGCAGAATATATGAGAACTTTACATGATGAAGTTAAAAAGAATTTGGAGGACAGTAATCTAAAATATAAACAAAGAGAAGACAAGAGAAGGAGACATAAATCTTTTGAAGTTGGAGATGAGGTTATGATTCATTTGAAGAAGAATAGATTTCCAGTTGGTACCTACAACAAGCTGAAAATGAAGAAGTTTGGACCTTGTAAGATTCTGAAGAAGTTTGACAGTGGAAATGCTTATGAAGTAGAATTTCCAGAGGACATGGATATATCACCTATATTCAACATTGCTGATATATTTGAGTACTTTGAATCAAATGATGAGATATAAGATGATCAAAACTATCCTAAGAAGAATAGTGACAACATTGAAAAGATGTTGAATAGCAGAGTTGGCAAGAGTACAAGAGGAAAAGACTACATGGAATATCTAGTTCAGTGGAAAGACAAGCCAGTTGAGGATAGTTCATGGATTACACAAGCTGAGTTGGATCTTTATGATTTAGGTTAGAGTATGAGTAGTGCCTGATGTGGACATCAGTTCTTTATTTACCCTAGGTGTTTGATGCAGGAGCATCTTGGGTCTTTGGCAATCTTGCATCAACCAAAAACATTTTGTGATTTCTATACCTGTTTGCTGTAGTTTTCTTTATAATATTTGCATTTGATAGTTTCATGATGTTTTAAGCTTACATAATGTTGGGGACCTATTTTTTAACCTTCTCCTATGAGCACATCAAGTTTGGATGGGCTATTTCAAAGTTACAACTATTTTCCTTGCCGTTGGAACAGTGTTTTCCTGTAGTTTTGGTGCTGATTGTTCATGTTGGTTCTCTTGATCCATAATGAATATTATTTTGAGAAATTAAGGGCTTCAAGGGGACATAAATTAATATCATTCCCTAAGATAATAGCTCCCAATTCATTAGGAGTCAAAATTAATGGCCTTTTTGGAACAGGACCTATTTTCTGCTAGCTTTCACGTCTGAGCTGTTACTACAGTTTTGGTGCTGATTGTTCATGTTGGAGACCTTGATCTTTAAGGAATTTTATTTTGCACACATAATGACTTAAATTGGACTTAAATTACTATCATTTCCCATGAGCGAAAACTCGAATTCATTATGAGTAAAAAGTTATGCCTATTTTGCCTCAGGACCTATTTCCTGCCAGATTTTGGGTGAAACGTGTGGTGTTTCCTCTTGCGATGTTATGTGTGCTCATATGGGACCTTTCAAACTTAAAAGAATGTTATTGGGTCAAGTTAGGACCTAAATCCAAAGGTGCATCAATTTATATTCATTCTAGCATTAGTTTTGGTTTAAATCTTGAGATTGGACCTATATTGTAATTAAATGCCTGACTGGCCGACCTGTGGCTTAGCTAGCTATATAAGGGGTATAGATTGATGTAGTAGAGGATCATGAGAGAGATATAGGAAGGATTATAAAGATACTTCATTGGAGAAAAAGATAGGATGCAAGCTGTAATTCTAAATTCATAATTCTCATTGTATAAGGCCGAAACCCGGAAGACCTTACAGTCGGGCATGTTGAAAGAAATAATATAATTCTTTGTTGTTGCTACCAATTGATTGTCTCATATCCATTGTGTTTCCATTGATTTCATGTGATATTATATTTCTTTTGTTGTGTAACTTTGAGCAAGAGGTTGTTTTGGATTTAAGTGGACTCAATTCTACTTGATTTTTCTTGTATCTACCCTGCCCCTACGTCACATTGGAATGCTCAAGTATGTCTTAAGGGGTCCTATGAACCCTTAAGACACACTTAAGCATTGCAATGTTTCAAAAGGGGTCATCGGGACTCCCTAGGAATCCTAACAGATGATAATTCATACTATGACCCCTATGGAGTCCCAATCATCCCTTTTGACACATTGGAATGGTCAAGTGTGTCATAAGGTTTCCTAGTATGCCTTATCACATCTTAGGACCCCTAGCAAGTCCCAATGACCCCTTTTCACACATTACAATGCTTGAGTGTGTCTTAAGTGGTCCTAAGACCCCTTACGACACACTTGAGCATTCCAATGTGTCAAAAGGGGTCATTGAGACTCCCTAGGGGTCCTACTATGCCTTATGATGCATTAGGACCCCTAGGGAGTCCCCATGACCCCTTTTGACACATTGGAATGCTCAAGTGTGTCTTAAGGGGTCCTACAACCCCTTAAGACACACTTGGGCATTCCAATCTATCAAAAGGGGTCATGAGGACTCCCTAGGGGTCCTAACTCATGATAAGGCATACTAGGACCCCTAGGGAGTCCCCGTAACCCCTTTTGACACATTGGAATGCTCAAGTGTGTCTTAAGGGGTCTTAGGACACCTTACAACACACTTGAGCATTCCAATGTGTCAAAAGGGGTCATCAGGACTCGCTAGGGGTCCTAGTACACCTTATCACATGTTAGGACACATAGCGAGTCCCCATGAACCCTTTTGAAACATTGGAATGCTCAAGTGTGTCTTAAGGGGTCGTAGGACCCCTTAAGACACACTTGAGAATTCCAATGTTTCAAAAGCTGTCATGGGCACTACCTAGGGGTCATAGTATGCCTTATCATCCATTAGGACCCCTAGGGAGTCCCCTTGACCCCTTTTGACACATTAGAATGCTCAAATGTGTCTTAAGGGGTTGTAGGACCTCTTAAGACACACTTGAGTGTTGCAATGTGTCAAAAGGGGTCATGAGGACTCCATAGGGGTCCTAGTATGCCTTATCACATGTTAGGACCTATAGGTAGAAATCATGACCCATTTTGACACATTATAATGCTCAAGTGTGTCTTAAGGAGTCATAGGACCCCATAAGACACACTTGAGAATCCCAGTGTGTCAAAAAGGGTCATGGTGACTCCCTAGGGGTCCTAGTATGCCTTATCACATGTTAGGACCCCTAGGGAGTCCCCGTGACCTCTTTTGACACATTGGAATGCTCAAGTGTGTCTTAAGGGGTCCTAAAACCCCTTAAGACACACTTGAGTGTTCCAATGTGTCAAAAGGAGTGACAGGGACTCCCTCGGGGTCCTCGTATGCCTTATAATGTGTTAGGACCCCTAGGGAGTCCCCATATAGCCTTTTGTTAGATTGGAATGCTCAAGTGTGTGTTAGGGAGTCGTACAACCCCTTAGGACACATTTCAGAATTCCAATGTGTCTAAAGTGGTCATGGGGACTCCCTAGGAGTCCTTGTATGCCTTATCACATGTTACCACCCTTAGGGAGTCCTCATGACCCCTTTTGACACATTAGATTGCTCAAGTGTGTCCTAAGGCATCCTAAGACCCCTTAAGACACACTTGAGTATTCCAATGTGTCAAAAGGGGTCATGGGGACTCCCTAGGGGTCCTAGTATGCCTTATCATGTGTTAGGACCCCTAGGAAGTCCCCTTCACCCCTTTTGACACATTGGAACACTCAAGTGTGTCTTAAGGGGTCCTATGACCCCTTAAGACACACCTGAGCATTCCAATGTGTCAAATGGTGTCATGGGGACTCCCTACCTTTAGACGCACTTGAGCATTCCTATGTGTCAAAAGGGGTCATGGGGACTCCCTAGGGTCCTAACATGTGATAAGGCATACTAGGACCCCTACGGAGTCCCCGTCACCCCTTTTGATACATTGGAATGCTCAATTCTGTATTAAGGGGTTGTAGGACCCCTTAGAACACACTTGAGAATTCCAATGTGTCAAAAGGGGTCACGAGGACTCCCTAGGGATCCTAGTATGTCTTATCACACTTTAGGACTCCTAGGGAGTCCCCATGACCCCTTTTGACACATTGGAACACTCAAGTGTTTAGGACCCCTTACGACACATTTGAGCATTCCAATGTGTCAAAAGGGGTCATGCGGACTCCCTAGGGGTCCTAGTATGCCTTATCACATGTTAGGACCCCTAGGGAGTCCTGATGACCTCTTTTAACACATTGGAATGCTCAAGTGTGTCTTAAGGGGTCCTAACACCCCTTACGACACACTTGAGCATTCCAATGTGTCAAAAGGGGTCATCAAGACTCCCTAGGGTTCCTAGTATTCCTTATCATGCGTTTGGACCCCTAGGGAGTCCCCATGACCCCTTTTGACACATTGGAATACTCAAAAGTGTCTTAAGGGGTCCTACGACCCCTTAAGACACACTTGAGCATTCAAATGTGTTAAAAGGGGTCATGGGGACTCCCTAGGGGTCCTAGCATGCCTTATCACATGTTAGGACCCCTGGGGAGTATCCATCACCCCTTTTGACTCAATGAAATGCTTAAGTGTGCCTTAAGGGTTCCCAAGACCCCTTAAGACACACTTGAGCATTCCAATGTGTCAAAAGGGGTCAGGGGGACTCCCTAGGGGTCCTAGTATGCCTTATCATGCATTAGGACCCCTAGGGAGTCCCCATGACCCCTTTTGGCACATTGGAATGCTTAAGTGTTTCTTAACAGGTCTTAGGACCCTTTAACACACACTTGAATGTTTCAATGTGTCAAAAATGGTCATGGGGACTCCCTAGGGGTCCTAGTACACCTTATCAAGCATTAGGACCCCTTGCATCTCCGAGTGGCCCCCTGTGACACATTGGAATGCTCAAGTGTGTCTTAAGGGGTCCCAAGACCCCTTAAGACACACTTAAGCATTCAAATGTTTTCAAAGAGGTCATGGGGATTCCCTAGGGGTCCTAGTATGCCTTCTCATGCATTAGGACCCCTAGAGATTCCCCATGACCACTTTTGACACATTAAAATGTTGAAGTGTGTCTTAAGGGGTCATACGACCCCTTAAGACACACTTTAACATTCGAATGTGTCAAAAGAGGTCATGTGGACTCCCTAGGGGTCCTAGTATGCCTTATCACACATTAGGACCCTTAGGGAGTCCCTATGACCCCTTTTCACACATTGCAATGCTCAAGTGTGTCTTAATGGGTCCCTTAAGACACACTTGAGCATTGCAATCTGTCAAAAGGGCCCTTAAGACACACTTGAACATTTTGATGTGTCAAAAGGGCCCTTAAGAAACACTTGAGCATTCCAATGTGTCAAAAGGAGTCACAGGGATTCCCTAGGGGTCCCTGTATGCCTTATCACATGTTAGGACCCCTAGGGAGTCCCCATGACACCTTTTGATGCATTGGAATGATCAAGTGTGTCCTAAGGGGCCCTAAGACCCCTTACGACACACTTGAGCATTCCAAAGTGTCAAAAGGGGTCATCAAGACTCCGTAGGGGTCCTAGTATGCCTTATCACGTGTTACGACCCCTAGCGAGTCCCCATGACCCCGTTTGACACATTGAAATGCTAAAGTGTGTCTTAAGGGGTTGTAGGACCCATTAAGACAAACTTGAGCATTCCAATGTGTCAAAATGGTTTGTGATAAGGCGTACTAAGAACCCTAGGAGTCACCGTGACCTCTTTTGACACACTGGAATGCTCAAGTGTGTACTAAGACCTGTTAAGACAAACTTGAGCATTCCAATGTGTCAATAGGGGTCACAAGAACTCCCTAGGGGTCTTAGTATGCCTTATCACATGTTAGGACCCCAAGGGAGTCCCCATGACCCCTTTTGACACATCGAAATGCTCAAGATTGCCTTTAGAAGTCGTAGGAACCCTTAAGACACACTTTAGCATTCCAATGTGTCACGGGGTCACGGGGACTCCCTAGGGGTCATAGTATGCCTTAAGACACACTTGAGCATTCCAATGTGTCAAAAGGGGTCATGGGGACTTCCTAGGGGCCCTAACGTGTGATAAGGCATACTAGAACCCCTAGGGAGTCCCCGTGACCCCATTTGACACATTGAAATGCTGAAGTGTGTCTTAAGTGGTCTTAAGACCCCTTCGGACACACTCAAGCATTCCAAAGTGTCAAAAGGGCACATGGGGACTCCCTAGGGGTCCTAGTATTCCTTATCACATGTTAGGACCCCTAGGAAGTCCCCATGACCCCTTTTGACACATTGGAATGCTCAAGTGTGTCTTAAGGGGTCCTAGGACCCCTTTTCACGCACTTGAATGTTCCAATGTGTCAAACGGGGTCATGGGGAGTCCCTAGGGGTCCTAGTATGCCTTATCAAGAGTTATGACATGTAGGGAGTCCCCATGACCCCTTTTGACACATTGGAATGCTCCAATTTTATCTTATGGGGACCCCATAAGACAAAATTTAGCATTCTAATGTGTCAAAAGGGGTCACGGGGACTCCCTAGGGGTCCTAGTATGCCTTATGATGTGTTAGGACCCCTATGTATTCCACATGACCCCTTTTGACACATAAGAATGCTAAGTGTGTCTTAAGTGGTTGTAGGACCCCTTAAGACAAACTTGCCATTCTAATGTGTTGAACAGGTTCATGGGGACTCCATAGGGGTCATAGTATACCTTATCAGACGCTAGGACCCCTAGGGAGTCCCCATGACCCCTTTTGACACATTGGAATTCTCAAGTGTGTCTTAAGGGGTCCTAAAACCTTTTACGACACACTTGAGCATTCTAATGTGTCAAAAGCAGTCATCTCGACTCCCTAGGGGTGCTAGTATGCCTTATCATGCATTAGGACACCTAGGGAGTCCCCATGTCACCTTTTGACACATTGGAATGCCCAAGTGTGTCTTAAGGGGTCCTAAGACCCCTTACGACACACTTGAGCATTCTAATGTGTCAAAAGGGGTCATCAGGACTCCCTAGGGGTCCTAGTATGCCATATCACATGTTAGGACCCCTAGGGAGTCCCCATGACCCCTTTTCACACATTCGAATACTCAAGTGTATCTTAAGGGGTCCTACGCACCCTTAAGACACACTTGAGTATTCCAATGAGTCAAAAGGGGTCATGGGGACTCCCTAGAGGTCCTAGTACAACTTATCATGCGTTAGGACCCTAAGGGAGTCCCCATGACCCCTTTTGACTCATTGGAATGCTCAACTATGTCTTAGAGGGTCGTAAGACCCCTTAGGACATAGTTGAGGATTCCAATGAGTCAAAAGGGGTCATGGGGACTCCCTAGGGGTCCTAACATGTTAGGACTCCCTAGGGGTCCTATTATGCCTTATCACACAGCAGGACCCCTAGCAAGTCCCCATGACACCTTTGGACACATTGGAATGCTCAAGTGTGTCTTAAGGGGTTCTAGGACCCCTTAACACACACTTGAATGTTCCAATGTTTCAAAAGGGGTCATGGGGACTCCCTAGGGGTCTTAGTATGTCTTATCATGTGTTAGGACCCCTAACAAGTCCCCATGACCCCTTTTGACACATTGGAATGCTCAATCATGTCTTAAGGGGTCTTAGGGAGTCCCCATGACCCCTTTTGACACATTGGAATGCTCAAGTGTGTCTTAAGGGGTCCTACGACCCCTTAAGACACACTTGAGCATTCCAATGTGTCAAAAGGGGTCATGGGGACTCCCTACGGGTCCTAACACATGATGAGGCATACTAGGACCCCTAGGGAGTCCCGTTGACCCCTTTTGACACATTGGAATTCTCAAGTGTGTCTTAAGGTTATGTAAGAACCCTTAAGACACACTTGAGCATTCCAATATGTCAAAAATGGTCATGGGGACTCCCTAGGGGTCCAAACATGTGATAAGGTGTACTATGACCCCTAGGGAGTCCCCGTGACCCCGTTTGACACATTGGAATGCTCAAGTGTGACTTAAGGTGTCCTACGACTGCTTAATACACACTTGAGCATTCTAATGTGTTGAAAGGGGTCATGGGGACTCGCTAGGGGTCCTAATGTGTGATAAGGTGTACTAGGACACCTAGGGAGTCCCTGTGACACCTTTTATCACATTGGAATGCTTAAATGTGTCTTAAGGGGTATGAGAACCCCTTAAGACACACTTAAGTTTTCCAATGTGTCAAAAGGGGTCACGAGGACTCCCTAGGGATTCCCCATGACCCATTTTGACACATTGGAACGTTCAAGTGTGTGTTAAGATGTCCTAGGACCCCTTAAGACACACTTGAGCATTGCAATGTGTCAAAAGGGGTCATCAGGACTTCCTAGGGGTCCTAATGTGTGATAAGGCATACTAGGAACCCTAGGGAGTCCCAATGACCCATTTCAACACTTTGGAATGCTCAACTATGTCCGAAGGGGTCCTAAGACCCCTTAAGACACACTTGTGCATTTTAAAGTCTCAAATAGGGTCATGGGGACTCCCTAGGGGTCCTATTATGCCTTATCTCATGTTAGGACTCCTAGGAAGTCCCCATGAGCCCTTTTGACACATTGGAATGTGCAAGTTTGGCTTAAGGGTTCCTAGGATCCCTTAACACACACTTGAGTGTTCTAATGTGTCAAAAGTGGTCATGGGGACTCCCTAGGAGTCATAGTACACCTTATCATGCGTTAGGACCCTTAGGGAGTCTCCGTGACCCCTTTTGACACATTGGAATGCTCAAGTGTTTCTTAAGGGTTATTAGGACCCCTTAAGACACACTTGAGCATTCCAATGTGTCAAAAGGTTCTCACGGGGACTCCCAATAGGACCTAGTGAGCCTTATCATGCATTAGGACTCTTAGGGAGTCCCCATTACCCCTTTTGACACATTGGAATGCTCAAGTGTGTCTTAAGGGACCCCTTAAGACACACTTGAGTGTTTCAATGTGTCAAAAGGGGTCATTGAGACTCCCTAGGGGTCCTAACGTGTGATAAGGCATACTAGGATCTCTAGGGAGTCCCGATGATCCTGTTGGACACATCTGAATGCTCAAGTGTGTCTTAAGGGGTCTTAGGACCCCTTAAGACACACTTGAGCATTCCAGTGTCAAAAGGGGTCATGGGAACTCCCTAGGGGTCCTAATGCATGATAAGGCATACTAGGACCCCTAGGGAGTCTCGATGACCCCTTTTAACACATTGGAATGCTAAACTATGTTGTAAGGATATGTAAGACCCCTTAAGATATTATTGAGCATTCCAATAAGTCAAAATGGATCATGGGGACTCCCTAGGAGTCCTAATGCATGATAAGGTGTACTAGGAACCCTAGGGAGTCCCTGTGACCCTATTTGATACATTGGAACACTCAAATGTGTCTTAAGGGGTCCTACGATCACTTAAGACACACTTGAGATTCCAATGTGTCAAAAGGGGTCACGGGGACTCCATAGGGGTCATAGTACACCTTCTAAAGCATTAGGACCCCTAGGGAGTCCCCATTACCCCTTTTGACACATAAGAATTCTCAAGTGTGTCTTAAGAGATCGTAGGACCCTTTAGGAGACACTTGAGCATTCCAATGTGTTAAACAGGTTCATGGGGACTGTGTAGGGGTCCTAGTATGCCTTATCATGTGTTAGGACCCCTAGGGAGTCCCTGTGACCCATTTTGACACATTGGAATGCTCAAGTGTGTCTTAAGAGGTCCTAACACCCCTTACGACACACTTGAGTATTGCAATGTGTCAAAAGGGGTCATCTAGACTCCCTAGGGGTCGTAGTATGCCTTATCATGTGTTAGGACCCCTAGGGAGTCCCCAGACCCCTTTTGACACATTGGAATGCCCAAGTATGTCTTAAGGGCTACTAAGACCCTGTACGACACACTTGAGTATTCTAATGTGTCAAAAGGGGTCATCGAGACTCTCTAGAGGTCCTAGTATGCTTTATCATGTGTTAGGACCCCTAGGGAGTCCCCATGACCCCTTTTGACACATTCAAATACTGAAGTTTGTCTTAAGGGGTCCTACGATCCCTTAAGACACACTTGGGTATTCCAATGTGTCAAAAGGGGTCATGGGGACTCCCTAGGGGTCCTAGTATAACTTATCACATGTTAGGACCCCTAGGGAGTCCCTATGACAACTTTTGACTCATTAGAATGCTTAAGTGTGTCTTAAGGGGTCCTAAGACCCCTTAAGACACATTTGAGCATCCCAATGAGTCAAAAGGGGCCACGGGGACTTCCTAGGTGTCCTAACACATTAGGACTCCCTAGGGGTCCTTGTATGCCTTATCACACATTAGGACCCCTAGCAAGTTCCCATGACCCCTTTTGAGACATTGGAATGCTCAAGTTTGTTTTAAGGGGTCCTAGGACCCCTTAACACACACTTAAATATTCCAATGTGTCAAAAGGGGTCATGGAGACTCCCTAGGGGTCCTAGTATGCCTTATCATGCGTTAGGAGCCCTAGCGAGTCTCAGTGACCCCTTTTGACAAATTGGAATGCTCAAGTGTGTCTTAAGGGGTCTTAGGGAGTCCCCATGACCCCTTTTGACACATTAGAATGCTCAAGTGCATCTTAAGGGATCATAGGACCCCTTCAGACACACTTGAGCATTCCAATGTGTCAAAAGGGGTCATGGGGACTCCCTAGGGGTCCTAACGCGTGATAAGGTGTACTAGGACCCCTAGGGAGTCCCGATGACCCCTTTTGACACATTAGAATGCTCAAGTGTGTTGTAAGGGGTCTTAGGACCCCTTAAGACACACTTGAGCATTCCAATGTGTTAGAAGGGGTCATGGGGACTCACTAGGGGTCCTAACGCTTGATAAGGCTTACTAGGACCCCTAGGGAGTCCCGATGATGCCTTTTGACACATTGGAAAGCTCAATTATGTCGTAAGGTTATGTAAGACCCCTTAAGACACACTTGAGCATTCCAATATGTTAGAACGGGTCATGGGGACTCCCTAGGGGTCCTTACATGTGATAAGGTGTACTAGGACCCCTAGGGAGTCCCCATGACCCCAATTGACACATTGGAATGCTCAAGTCTATCTTAAGATATCCTACGACCGCTTAAGACACACTTGAGCATTCCAATATGTTGAAAGGGGTCATGGGGACTCTCTAGGGGTCCTAATGCATGATAAGGTGTACTAGGACACCTAAGGAGTCCTCGTGACCCCTTTTGACACATTGGAATGCTCAAGTGTAGACCCCTTAAGACACACTTGAGCATTCCAATGTGTCAAAAGGGGTCACAGGGACTCCCTAGGGGTCCTAACATGTGATAAGGCATACGAGGACCCCTAGGGAGTCCCCATGACCTCTTTTGACATATTGTAACATTCAAGTGTGTGTTAAGGGGTCCTAGGTACCCTTAAGACACACTTGAGCATTCCAAAGTGTCAAAAGGGGTCATGGGGACTCCTTACATGTCCTAACATGTGATATGGCATACTCAGACCCCTAGGGAGTCCCCATGTCCCCTTTTGACACTTTGGAATAATCAAGTGTGTCCGAAGGGATCCTAAGACCCCTTAAGACAAAGTTGTACATTTCCATGTGTCAAACAGGGTCACATGGATGCCCTAGGGGTCCTAGTATGCCTTATCACGTGTTAGGACCCCTAGGAAGTCCCCATGATGCCTTTTGACACATTGGAATGCTCAAGTGTGTCTTAAGGGGTCCTAGGATCTCTTAACACACACTTGAGTGTTCCAATGCGTCAAAAGGGGTCATGGGGACTCCCTAGGGGTCCTAGTACACCTTATCACATGTTAGGACCCTTAGGGAGTCTCTGTGACCCCTTTTGACACATTGGAATGCTCAAGTGTCTCTTAAGGGGTATTAGGACCCCTTAAGACATAGTTTAGCATTCCAATGTGTCAAAAGGTTCTCACAGGGACTCCCAAGGGGACCTAGTATGCGTTATCATGTGTTATGACCCTTAAGGAGTCCCCATGACCCCTTTTGACATATTGGAATGCTCAAGTGTGTCCCCTAAGACACACTTGAGCATTCCAATGTGTCAAAAGGGGTCATGGGGACTCCCTAAGCATCCTAACGTATGATAAGGCATACTAGGGCTCCTAGGGAGTCCCCATGACCCCTTTTGACACATTGGAATGCTCAAGTGTGTCTTAAGGGGTCCTAAGATCCCTTAAGAATAATTTGAGGATTCCAATATGTCAAAAGGGGTCATGGGGACTTCCTAGGGGTCCTAACACATGATAAGGTGTACTAGGACCCCTAGGAAGTTCTCGTGACCCCTTTTGACACATTAGAATGCTCAAGTGTGTCCTAAGGGATCCTACGACCCCTTAAGACACACTTGAGCATTGAAATGTGTCAAAAGGGGTCATGGGGACTCACTAGTGGTCCTAACACATGATAAGGTGTACTAGGACCCCTAGGGAGTCCTCCTGACCCAGTTTGACACATTAGAATGCTTAAGTGTGTCTTAAGGGGTCGTAGGACAATTGAAAAGGTTATGATTGTGACCATCCAACTGCAAATCGATGGTGCAAATTCAAACTCGAAGGGTTCTAGGGGTTTTCAAATTTAAATGATGGTGCCAATGATACATTTGTGTGTGTAACTGATTGGTTCAGAAATGTTTCATATTTTGATGTTTTCTCCTTCTAATTCTAGAAGATGAAATTAATATTCCTGGCTGTTGAATGCTTGTGACTGATGAACTTCTCAGCACAGTGAACTATAAATGTACATTTTTTTGATAATACTACTGTTGGAAAACTTGTTATGAGAGTAGGAGTAATTCTAATTGCTTAGCTGAGTTCATGTTTGTTGTGCCATGAATAGTTTATTTGCATTGTGAATAGAAAGAATAGTTATATATGAGACTACATTTTCTATATTGAATTCTATTTCATGTCAAAGATTGTAGTGTGAGTAATTCCAGTCACCTTTATGTATAATTCTTCCTCTATTCACTTATTAGTTCAGTTGCATTTTTTAATGGAAAGTACACTTGCATTGTGAGACTGTAATTCCTTCTTGAATTCCATTTCCTAGTAGTAATTGTAGCATTGGTAATTCCATTTGCTTCTCATGTGTAAGTCTGCTTCTATTCATCCAATAGGATCTACATTCATAAATAAGGTAGAATTGAGTTAGTTTAGGTGATAAAACTCTGTGATAATCTATGATCAGCATTCTACTAAAGGTTATAGGTTATCCACTTCTTATCCTCACTTGAACTACTTGTGCCTACAAGTAGTTTGGTTAATATTTTCATTACTCAGAGTATCTAATGATATATAAAAACAAATTCATTGAATACTAAACACAATCAGGGAGTTGTAGCTATTAATTCAGAGGGCAGTGATAGCAAACTTACATGGACCCATTTTTTGGTGAACATCCTTTTGTTCTCTCACCTTGGGTGTTTAGAGAGTCAGAGATTATAAATCTTAAGGGAGGACAAACTGTTAACCAACAATTTTTTGGCGACTCTACTGGGGAGGACTTTAGAAAGAAGAAAATATTAATAAGTTTTTCTCAAAATTTTAGGCATCCTAGATTCCAAATTTACCAGGAGTGCAAAATAAAAGGGAAAGGTTGATCCAGTATATGAAGAACTCAAAGGGGTCAATTTCCCTATCCTTGAAGATATTTTCAAGAAAGGAAGAGCAAAAGAAAGGGAAATTGAAACTAAGATGTCTGCAGAATTTCAGTTGCCTACAGTAGTTCCTTTGAGATCAACAAGAAGTAAGTCTTCCTCTCCTCCTATTGGTAGGATTCCTATCTCTACCACTTGCAATTCATTACTATTGCATGGTATTGCACTTCCCCTTTCAGTTTCAATTCAGGCAATTACACAGAATACAAGATTAGCAAATATGGTTGTTCCTTGGGGAAATGCTATTGGACCTTTGAATCTAATAGAAAATCATGATTTACCAAAGGCTTCTAGAAAGAACTTCCCAAGATTCAATGGTGATGTGTCATGAGCCGTAATTGACGATACAAATGAGTAAACTTGATTTGAACATTATTCGAATAATAATAAATATATGAGTCCTTATGAATAATTGTTATATATAATATTAATAATTATTAATTATTAATATTAATAATAACATTAATAGAATATTAACCTTAAATAATATTACTCAATAATAATATTAATATCACTCCATAAAATAATATATTATTAAATATTAATATATAATAATATATTATTGAAATAATTATGAATATTAGTAATAAACAAATAAATTTTAATAATATCTATATTTAATATAATCATACATTTGAAAACGTATAAGGACATTACAACAATCAACAATATTCTTTAATCAATTTATAATAATTAATCAAATATATAATTGATCAATATACAATCAATTAGTTAATAGACAAATAAATAATAATAAATATAATTTATTATTAAATTCATTCTATAATGAAACCTAGACTATTATAATAATAATTGAATCAATAGAATTAATATAAATAATAAGTATAATTATAAAGTAGTAAAATAAATTATAAATAAATAATAAATAATTATTATTATTATAAATAAATAAAATATAGAGGCATGTCTCTAAATCTAAAGGTGGCAACCCTTCAACATGCAAATGTATATAATGGATATCAAATCCATTCCTCCCGGATGATATATACATAGAGGAAATAAATAAAAAGGAGAAGAATAATAAGGGGAGGTGATTATTCAAATTCCAACGGAAAACAAGAAAAGAAATGTAGGAGAAAATAAAGGAGGAAATATAGGAGAAGATTAAGGAGGAAATGTAGGAGAATATTAAAAGGAAATAAATATTGAATAAGCTAAAAATAAAGGCATAAAGAAGGTAAGTATATCTTTTGAGTTAATTTATTTATTAGCATTGTATGAATTAGATATTAACAATAATATGAAATAAACTTTAGAATAATAAGTTATGAAAATTTAAATAATAAATTATGAAATATAGTAATATTGTTATGAAGTAAACTTGCATTTGAAATAATTTAACTCAAATATATTGATAAATAACTAACTAATATATAATATGAAATAAATACATTGTATAAAGAATTATGAATTATTGTGATTATAAGTATAAAATTATATAATCATGTATTATAATTATTGGGGATTGGCATCCTCCTAGTATACAACATTACAAATTACCATTCCCAAGGTAAATCCAAATACTAATTATAAATTTTAAGACAAATCAAGTAAGGTCCAAATTGGGGACATTACATGATGGTACAATATCTGTAGAAGAACATCTGAGTGCTTTTCATAGAGCATGTAGTGTGGTAAACCCTTTGCATGAAGATACTATAGTTAGAATGTTCATTGACACCCTTGTGGATGATGCAATAGATTGGTTTCAAGATTTTCCCATAGGTTGCATTACTGGGTGGAATGATATGAAGCAGAGGTTTGAAGGACGGTATAAGAGTGCAGAAGATGCTCAAGTCCTGTTGTTACAACTGGCTCAAATAAAAAAGGAATCATCTATCTCCATGAGAGACTTCAATGCTAAATTTAATAAACTCATCAAAAGAATACCAGCTTCCAATGCACCAATAGGAGATAATCAGAAAACATTTTACATTGGTTCTATGCCTCCTAAACTTGGTTACCAGATAAGAAGAGCCAATGTATCAAATTTGCAAGCTACACAAATACTAGCTATAGAAATGGAAGATGATATGATAGCCTTCAGGAAATGGAAGAAGGAATTTCACACTGGATCCACAAGCAGTATAGCTAGTACCTCAACTAGTATAGAGGCTATGTTGTAGAAATTATCCAGTGAGTTAATTGCATTGAAAAAATAGGTCACTAAGCCAACTCATTCATTTCATCAGCGTTACCAAGGATCAAGATATCAAGATGGAAATAAAAACTTGCAGATCCCTACTGCTCAACAAAGATTGGCTATTGAAGCTCCTCCCAAAAGACATATTATGTGTGCCTTTCATCTCAAAGCAGATCATGATGGTGACACTTGTACTGATATGATCAGATACAAACAGATGGAGGAAGAAAAAGAGAAAAAAATAGAGTATCCAGAAAGTAAAGATGACCATGCTCCTTATGGTGACTCCGTAAATTTATTCTTTGAGTATGAGTCAGATTCAAAGAATGGAGGTGATTGTTTTGCTACTTTGGAGGGACCTCAGCTAACTATGATGACTAGAAGTCAGAAGATCAAAAATCAAGCCTCTAATGCTATTCCTGCTAAGAATCAAGTATCTTCTAACAAGGGAGATAAGGATAATGGTATAGCATCAAGTTCTTCACAAAAGGAGCAAAGAGGTAAGTTATCCAATTCCTTTGATATTATACAATTTTGTGAAGAAGCTAAAATTCAAATATCCCCTATAGATTATTTAAAGTCAAATCCTGATCAACTTCAAAGGTTGGTAGAACATTGTAAAAATAAAGAAGGTAGTCATATCAATGCCAATGTTAGTGACAAAAGCCAGGCCAGTACTAGTGGAAGAGATTCAGATGATGAATATTTTTCAATCCCTAGGCTATTCCAAGAAGAATCTACTATCCTTGTTACCTATTCAAATAAAAAACCAGAGCCTTTTTATATATCACTTTTTATCAATGGTAACAGATTAAGTAATTGCATCATAGATTCAGGAGCTTCAGACAACGTAATGCCTGCATCAGTTGCTAAAGCTTTAGGGTTGCCTTTAACCAAAGCTTTTAGTAGCTATTATTCTATGGATGCTAAGCAGGTACCTTTGATTGGTCAAATCAAAGATGCTCAGGTTGCCCTAGCAGCTCACCCTTCTAAAAGGATGAAACTCACAATCCTTGTAGCTGATATTCCTACAAGCTATGGGATGCTCCTTAGTAGAAGTTTTTGCAAAGACATGGGAGGGGAGATTAAATTGGATTGGTCTTCTGCAATCATCCAAGTGGGGGATAAAAAGGTGAAGTTGGAACCAAAAGAAAAGGAAAATTTCACTGTGCTTAAATCAGATGACCCTAGATCATAGATTCTTTACCATGAGATGTAGTTTGGAAATTATATGTTATTCTCTGATTGCTTTGATGTTCATGAAGAATTAGATCAGGTAGGTGTTGAATAGTTATGGACATTAGAATTTGATGGAAGTTGTGCTAAAGCTAGTTCAGGTGCAGGAGTAGTCTTGATAGCCCCTAATGGAGAAATAACTTGTCTAGCCTACAAGTTAGACTTTAAAAATACTAATAATATTGTAGAATATGAAGCCCTTCTTCTTGGCATAGAGGTAGCCAAACAAAGAGGAGTTAAATTGCTTAAAGTTCAAGGAGATGCTAAATTGGTGGTGAGGCAAGTAAGAAATCAGTATGCTGTTAAAAATAATAGATTGAAAAATTAAAGAAATAAAGTATGGGATGAAATAGAAAGTTTGAATGCTTTCTCAATAGTTTCAATACCAAGAGATCAAAATTTTAGAGCTGATTCTTTGGCGGCATCTGCATCTTTACTCTTGCCGCATCCTAATTTTAAAGATCAAATTTACAAAATGGAAGTAATATTCAGACCTAAGGTGCCTGATAATGAAGAATCCTAGCAGGTATTTGAGGATGATAAACATATTCAGTAGTTTATAGAAGGAACAAGCCCCTTTGCTGATTTATGTTTTGAAGTGATCAAAAGAGGGAGCAGTTATTAACTGATGAAGAAGAGTTAAAATCAGGTATTATTCAATTAAAAGAAAGTAGAATTCATTCTCATATTGTTTCCTCAGAAAAGCTTTTCAATAAACATGATGCTTACATAAAGAAGGAAAGAGATGAAAGAGGAAAAACTTGTGGGGAATTTGATGGAACCAATATAGGAACTGAGGGCAATCCCAAAATGATAAATATTGGAAAATGTTGCACTCTTGAGGAAAGAACAAAAGTCAGAGAATTGCTGATTGAATTCTAGGACATTTTTTCTTGGAGTTATGAGGATTTAAAAAATTTCATGGATGGAAAATTCAGACATAATATTCCTCTCAAACCTGGATCAACGCCTATCAAACAAAAACAAAGAAATTACAATCCTTTGGTTGAAGGGGCAATTTTCAAAGAAATTGATAAGATGTTGAAAGCTAAGATTATTTATCCTATTCATCATTTCAATTGGGTGCCAAACATTGTTCCTATGAGGAAAAAGAATGGAGAAATAAGAATTTGTGTGGATTTTAGAAATCTGAATCAAGCTTCTCTCAAAGACAATTTTGCTTTACCCAACATGGATCATTTGTTGCAGACTGTGGCAGGATCAGAGATGATGTCCATGTTAGATGGATTTTTAGGTTATAATCAAATATAGGTAGATGAAGCAGACCAATATAAAATAGCCTTCACAACACCATGGGGCACATTTGCATATAATAGAATGCCTTTCGGGTTAATTAATGCCAGTGCAACTTTTCAAAGAGCTATGGATTTATCTTTTGGTGATCTAAAGAATAAAATTATTGTGATATATCTTGATGATTTGACTGTCTTTTCTAAGAAGAGGAAAGATCATCTTGGAAACCTAGCAAAATTCCTGCAAAGATGTAGAGATCAAGGCATCTCATTAAATCCAAAGAAATTAGTATTTTGTGTCACTGAAGGTAAGCTTCTTGGTCACATTGTTTCTAAAGAAGGAGTAAAAATTGATCCTGAAAAAGTTAGAGCTATTTAGAAATTGAGTTTACCATTGAGTAAGATAGGGGTTAAATCTTTCTTTGGGCAAGTGAATTTCCTGAGAAGGTTTGTGCCTGATTTTTCTGAGATTGTGAAAAATATAGTTGACATGATGAAAGGTGATAAAGCTTTTAAGTGCACTGATGTTGGAAAGAAAGCCTTTGAAAACATAAAAGGTACCATTGCAAATGCTCATGTCTTGGTTCATCCAGATTATACCAAGGAATTCATTATATATTGCTATGCATCAGAGCACACTATGTCAAAAATATTAATGCAAGAAAACAAAGAAGGTATACAAGCTCCAATTGCCTTCATGAGTATGCCCTTGAAGAATCAAGATCTGAAGTATTCACAGATTGAAAAACATGCCTATGCCGTAGTGAGAGCATTGAAAAATTTTAGGTTTTATATCTTGCATTCACATTCGGTTATTCATGTGCCTGATGTTGCAGTGAAAAGTGTTCTAACACAGCAAGATGTTGGTTGTAATAATAGGGGAGCCTTGATTGCTAAGGTCCAAGAGTATGATATTGATATTAAACCAACAAAGCTTGTGAGAGGAAATGCACTCTGCAAAGCCATAGCAAAAGATCAGGAAGTTGAATAAGATGTTCACAAAGTGCTTATGGTAAGTCTGCAAGACCCCTGGTTCTCTAATATTGCATATTTTCTGACATATGGTGAATGTCTGGATGGATTGACTGCTAAAAAAAAGAGGAATTTGAAAAAAAAATCCTTGAGGTATGTTATTCATGATGATGTTTTATATAAGAAAGCAATTGATGGTACTTTTTTGAGGTGTGTTGATAAGGAACAGGAAGGAAAGTTATTGAAGTCTTTTCATGATGAAGCATGTGGAGGACATTTCTCATCCACTGTGACTGCTTTCAAAATTCAGAGACAATGCTATTATTGGCCCAGCATGTTCAAATATTCATACAAGTGGGTTGTTAATTGTAAAAAATGCAAGCTATTTATAGGTAAACCTCAGTTGGCTGCATTACCCTTGAGACCGGTGGTGATAGAAGCTCCTTTTCAGCAGTGGGGTTTTGACTTCATAGGGCTATCAACCCTCCTTCAAGTCAAGGAAATTCATACATCTTGACTGCCACTGATTACTTCAACAAATGGGTTGAAGCTAAACCAATGAAGAAGAATACATCTAAGGTGGTATGTGAATTCATTAAAGAACAAATATTGGTCAGGTTTAGAGTTCCTACAAAATTAATATTGGATAATGCCTCTTATTTTTCATCCTCAGAAATTATTGCCTTTTGTTATGATCATGGAATTCAAGTAGGGAATTCTTTAGATTATTTTCCTCAAGGTAACGGGCAGGCTAAGTCTAGTAATAAAAATCTGATTAATATTTTGAAGAAGTTGGCTGCTGATAATCAAAAAAATTGGCATAAAAAGATATATGATGCTCTTTGGGCAGATAGAACCACTCCAAAAAGGGCTATTGGTATTTCACCTTTTCAATTGGTGTATGGAGTGGAGGCTAGCTTACCATTACCATTGGAACTTGCTGCTTGTAAGCTGAAAACTGCAATTGAAGATGACATTTTCAAAGATGGTTTGGAAAAGAGGATCTTGTATTTAACAAAGTTGCAGGAAGAAAGGGAAGATATGGTTGATAAGATCACTAAACATCAGAATTGAATCAAGAAGTTGTTTGACAAAAGGGCAAGGCCTAGAAAATTTATGGAAGGTGATATGGTGTTGCTGTGGGATAAGAGACATGAACCCAAGGGAATGCATTCAAAATTCCAGTGCTTGTGGAAAGGCCCATTTTAGATTGTGTAGGTGAATCAAAACAACTCATTCAAATTATCATATCCTTCTGGAGAGTCTCTGCCATGTTCCTATAATGGGCAAGACTTGAAGTTGTATCAAATGCATAATTGAAGAGCAGGTAATCCTTGCGTAGTAGTTAGGTAGGTAGGTTTCTTTTCCTATCATAGTTTAGTTGTTGTCTTATCATTTTGTTGTTGTTTTCCTTAAGTTTAGTTGTCTTGTTGTCAAGTTTCTGGCTATTTTGTGGAACCAGAGATTTCTAGAGTTCTTTTAAGCATTGTAATGCTTAAATCCCCAGACGGAGCCAGCTGTTGCCCAAGTGCCAGTCCCTTCTCTTGTTTTAGGTAATGTTAGAGTCATGTGATTTGGTCAAGTCTGAGTCTAGATTTCCATTAGAGAGATCTTTCTTCTCATCATCCCTTTAAGGCTAACCCTAGCATGGGAAATATATTTTCTATGCAAGTTGCATTGTGGCTAGGTGATTAGTGTTTTGGTAAACTCATCTTCGCATACCCAATGAGAGGAAGATCTGGTATCATATTCAATTCATTTTTCAATTTCAGTTTCAAATTCAAATGATGGAAAGGATGATAAGGATTTCATTTTTGGTACCTTGGATTTCCCACTAATTAACCTTGAAGAAAGTTTACAGCCATATGAAAGCAAGGGAGATGCTCTACTTGTACTCAGTCGCATAATTGCAAGAGGTTAAAAAGTATCATGCGATCATGCGACAATGGAAGGGAATTATTATTAAATGCTTTATAAGTGCATTCAAAAGTATCTTGGGAATGATAGGGTGGTTGCATGATCACAAGAGATTAAAAAATGCCATGCGATCATGTGACAATGGAAGCTTGGGCAAGTGAGAGAAGCCAATGAATGACAGGAAAGATTAATAAAGTGTGTTCTGTTGGGACCCATGTATGCCAACAGCACAAGTGTGATGATGAGATGGAATGATTATTAAATAAAAGATTACTTATCATGCACCAATGATAGAGCGGTCACATGATCACAAGGAATAAAAAAATGCTATGTGATCATCCAACAATGAAGCCCAAGTAGGAGAGAGAATATTAGTGTTGCTAGGCTGGGAATCCACGTGCACCAATGATAGAGTGGTCGCATGATTGCAAGAAATAAAAAAATACCATGCGATCATGTGACAATATAAATCAGGCAAGTGAAGGCTTTATTATTTAATATTATATCACGTGGAAAAATAGAGTGGTCGCATGATCGCAAGAGTTAATAAAGTGCTATGCGATCATGAGAAATGGTAAGCTGAGATGACTATTGAAAAGGTTATGATCATGACTGTCCAACTATACATCGATTGTGTGAATTCAAACTTGAAGGGTTCTAGGGGTTTTCAAATTTAAATGATGGTGCCAATGATACATTTGTGCATGTAACTAATTGGTTCAGAAATGTTTCATATTCTGATGTTTTCTCCTTCTGATTCTAGAAGATGAAATTAATATTTCTGGATGTTGAATGCCTATGACTGATGAACTTCTCAGCATAGTGAACTATAAATGTACATTTTTCTGATAATACTAGGGTCGAAAAACTTGTTATGAGAGCAGGAGTAATTCTAATTGCTTAGTTGAGTTCATGTTTGTTGTGCCGTGAATAGTTTATTTGCATTGTGAATAGAAAGAATAGTTATATATGAGACTACATTTTCTATATTGAATTCTATTTCATGTCAGAGATTGTAGTGTGAGTAATTCCAATTACCTTTATGTATAATTCTTGCTCTATTCACTTATTAGTTCAGTTGCATCTTTGAATGGAAAGTACACTTGCATTGTGAGACTGTAATTCCTTCTTGAATTCCATTTCCTTTTAGTAATTGCAGCATTGGTAATTCTAGTTGCTTCTCATGTGTAAGTCTGCTTCTATTCATCCAATAGGATCTGCATTCATAAATAAGGTAGAATAGAGTTAGTTTAGGTGATAAAACTTTGTGATAATTTGTGATAAGCATTCTACTGAAGGTTATAGGTTATCCACTTCTTATCCTTGCCTAAACTACTTGTGCCTACAAGTAGTTTGGTTAATATTTTCATTACTTAGAGTATCTGATGATATATAAAAATAAATTCATTAAATATCAAACACAATCAGGGAGCTGTACCTATTAATTCAGAGGGCAGTGATAGAAAACTTACACTGACCCATTTTTCGGTGAACATCCTTTTGTTCTCTCACCTTGGGTGTTTAGAGAGTCAGAGATTATAAATCTTAAGGAAGCACAAACTATTAACCAATAGGGTCCTAATGCGTTAGGACTCCCTAGGGGTCCTAGTATGCCTTATCATGCGTTAGGACCCCGAGGAAGTCCCCATGACACCTTTTGGCACATTGGAATGATCAAGTGTGTCTTAAGGGGTCTTAGGACCCCTTAACACACACTTGAATGTTCCAATGTGCCAAAAAGGGTCACGAGGACTCCCTAGGGTCCTAGTACACCTTATCAAATGTTAGAACACCTAGCGAGTCCCAGTGAACCCTTATGACACATTGGAATGCTCAAGTGTGTCTTAAGGGGTCCTATGAGCCCTTAAGACACACTTGAGCATCCAAATGTTTCCAAAGGGGTCACGGAGATTCCCTAGGAGTCCTAGTATGCCTTATCACACATTAGGACCCCTAGGGAGTCCAGATGACCCCTTTTGACACATTGGAATGTTGAACTATCTCTTAAGGGGTCCTACGACCCCTTAAGATACACTTCAATGTTCCAATGTGTCAAAAGGGGTCATGGGGACTCCCTAGGGGTCCTAGTATCCCTTATCACATATTAGGATCATTAGGGAGTCTCTGTGACCCCTTTTGACACATTGGAATGCTCAAGTGTGTGTTAAGTGGTACCTTAAGACACACTTGAGCATTCCAATGTGTCAAGAGGGGTCACAAGGACTCCCTAGGGGTCCCAGTATTCCTTATCACATGTTAGGACACCTAGGGAGTCCCCATGACCTCTTTTGACACATTAGAATGCTCAAGTGTGTCCTAAGGGGTCCTAAGACCCCTTACAACACACTTGAGCATTCCAATGTGTCAAAAGGGGTCATCGGGACTCCCTAGGGGTCCTAGTACACCTTATCATGCGTTACGACCCCTAGCAAGTCTGCATGACCCCGTTTGACACATTGGAATGCTAAAGTGTGTCTTAAGAGGTTGTAGGACCCCTTAAGAAAAACTTGAGCATTCCAATGTGTCAAAATGGGTCATGATAAGACATACTAAGACCCCTAGGGAGTCCCTGTGACCCCTTTTGACACATTGGAATGCTCAACTTTGTCTTAAAGGGTCTTAGGACCCCTTAAGAAAAATTTGAGTAATCCAATGCATCAAAAGGGGTCACAGGACCTCCCTATGGGTCTTAGTATGCCTTATCACACGTTAGGACCCCTAGGGAGTCCCCGTGACCCCTCTTGACACATTGGAACACTCAAGTTTGTCATAAGCGGTCATAGGACCCCTTAAGACACACTTTAGCATTCCAATGTGTCAAACGGGGTCATGGGGACTCCCTAGGGATCGTAGTATGCTGTAAGACACACTTGAGCATTCCAATGAGTCAAAAGGGGCCATGGGGACTTCCTAGGGGTCCTAACATATGATAACGCATACTAGGACCCCTAGGTAAACCCCCTGACCCCGTTTGACACATTGGAATGCAAAAGTATGTCTTAAGGGGTCTTAGGATGCTTTCAAACACACTTGAGCATTCTAATTTGTCAAAAGAGGTCATGCGGACTCCCTAGGGGTCCTAGTATGCCTTATCACATGTTAGGACCCGTAAGAAGTCCCCATGACCCCTTTTGACACATTGGAATGCTCAAGTGTGTCTTAAGGGGTTGTAGGACCCCTTAACACACACTTGAATGTTCCAATGTGTCAAAAAGGGTCATGGGGACTCCCTAGGGGTCCTAGTATGCCTTATCATACGTTAGGACCCCTATGGAGTCTGCATGACCCCTTTTGACACATAGGAATGGTCAAGTATGTCTTAAGCGGTTGTAGGACCCCTTAAGACACACTTGAGAATTCCACAGTGTCAAACAAGTTCATGAGCACTCCGTAGGGGTCCTAGTATGCCGTATCATGTGTTAGGACCCCTAGGGAGTCCCCATGACTGCTTTTGACACATTGGAATGCTCAAGTGTGTCTTAAGAGGTCCTAAGACCCCTTATGACACACTTGAGCATTCCAATGTGTCAAAAGGGGTCATCTGGACTCCCTAGGGGTCCTAGTACACCTTATCATGCATTAGGATCCCTAGGGAGTCCCCATGACCCCTTTTGACACATTGGAATGCCCAAGTGTGTCTTAAGGGGTCCTAAGACCCCTTACGACACACTTGAGCATTCTAATGTGTCAAAAGGGGTGATCAGGACTCCATAGGGGTCCGAGTAGGCTTTATCACATGTTAGGACCCCTAGGGAGTCCCCATAACCCCTTTTGACACATTCTAATACTCAAGTGTGTCTTAACGGGTCCAATGACCCCTTAAGACACACTTGAGTAATCCAATGTGTCAAAAGGGGTCATGACAACTCCCTAGGGGTCCTAGTACACCTTATCATGTGTTAGGATGTTTAGGGAGTCCTTGTGACCCCTTTTGACTCATTGGAATGCTCAAGTGTGTCTTAAGGGGTCCTAAGACCCCTTAAGACACACTTGAGAATTCCAATCAGTCAAAAGGGGTCACGGGGACTCCCTAGGGGTCGTAACATGTTAGGACTCCCTAGGGGTCCTAGTATGCCTTATCACGCATTAGGACCCCTCGCAAGTCCCCATGCCCCTTTTCACAAATTGGAATCCTCAAGTGTGTCTTAAGGGGTCCTAGGACACCTTAACACACACTTCAATGTTCCAATTAGTCAAAAGGGGTTATGGCAACTCCCTAGGGGTCCTAGTATGCCTTATCATGCGTTAGGACCCCTAGCGAGTCCCTGTAACCCCTTTTGACACATTGGAATGCTCAAGTATGTCTTAAGGGGTCTTAGGAAGTCCCCATGACCCCTTTTGACACATTAGAATGCTCAAGTGTGTCTTAAGGGGTTTTAGGACTTCTTAAGACACACTTGAGCATTCCAATGTGTCAAAAGGGGTCATGGGGACTTCCTAGGGGTCCTAAGGCATGATAAGGCATACTAGGACCCCTTGGGAGTCTTGATGACCCCTTTTGTAACACAGGAATGCTCAAGTGTATCATAAGGGGTCTTAGGACCCCTTAAGACACACTTGAGCATTCCAGTGTGTCAAAAGGGGTCATGGGGACTCGCTAGGGGTCCTAACATGTGATAGGGCGTACTAGGACCCCTAGGGAGTCCTGAGGACCCCTTTTGACACATTGGAATGCTCAAGTGTGTCATAAGGGTATGCAAGACCCCTTAAGACATAGTTGATCATTCGAATATGTCAAAAGGCATCATGGGGACTCCCTAAGGTTCCTAACGCGTGATAAGGCATACTAGGAAACCTAGGGAGTCCATGTGACCCTGTTTGACACATTGGAATACTCAAATGTGTCTTAAGGGGTCCTATGACCGCTTAAGACACACTTTAGCATTCCAATGTGTTGCAAGGGACCATGGGGACTCCCTATGGGTCCTAATGCATGATAAGGGGTACTAGGACACCTAGGAAGTCTCAGTGACCCCTTTTGACACATTGGAATGCTCAAGTGTGTCTTAAGGGGTCCTAAGACCCCTTAAGACACACTTGAGCATTCTAATGTCTCAAAATGGGTCACGGGGACTCCCTAGGGGTCCTAACAAGTGATAAGGCATACAAGGACCCCTAGGGAGTCCCCATGACCCCTTTTGACACATTGGAACATTCAAGTGTGTGTTAAGGGGTCCTAGGACACCTTAAGACATACTTGAGCATTCCAATGTGTCAAAAGGTGTCATGGAGACTTCCTAGGGGTCCTAACGCATGATAAGACATACTAGGACCCCTAGGGAGTCCCCATGACCCCTTTTGACACTTTAGAATGCTCAAGTGTGTCCGAAGGGGTCATGGGGACTCCCTAGGGGTCCTAGTACTCCTTATCACATGTTAGGTCCCTTAGGGAGTTTATTGGACCCCTTTTGAGACATTAGAATGTCCAAGTGTGTCTTAAGGGGTATTAGGAACCCTTAAGAGAAACTTGAGCATTCCAATGTGTCAAAAGGTTCTCACAGGGACCCCCAAGGGGACCTAGTACACCTTATCACATGCTAGGACCCCTAGGGAGTCCTCATGACCCTTTTTAACACATTGGAATGCTCAAGTGTGTCTTAAGGGACCCTTTAAGACACACTTGAGCATTCCAATGTGTCAAAAGGGGTCATGGGGACTCCCTAGGGGTCCTAATACATGATAAGGCATACTAGAACACTTAGGGAATCCCCATGACCCTGTTTGACACATTTGAATGCTAAAGTGTGTCTTACAAGGTCTTAGGACCCCTTAAGACACACTTGAGCATTCCAATGTGTCAAAAGGGATCATGGAGACTCGCTAGGGGTCCTTACGTGTGATAAGGCATACTAGGACCCCTACTGAGTCCCAATGACCTCTTTTGACACATTGGAATGCTCAAGTGTGTTGTAAGGGTACATAAGACCCCTTAACATACACTTGATCATTCCAATATGTTAAAAGGGGTCATGGGGACTCCCTAGGGATCCTAACATATGATAAGGCATACTAGGACCCCTAGGGAGTCCCCATAACCCTGTTTGACACATTGGAATGCTCAAGTGTGTCTTAAGGGGTCCTACAACTGCTTAAGACACACTTGAGCATTCCAATGTGTTGAAAGGGGTCATGGGGACTCCCTAGGGGTCTTAAAGCATGATAAGGTGTACTAGGACCACTAGGGAGTCCCCATGACCCCTTTTGACACATTGGAATACTCAAGTGTATCTTAAGGGGTCTTAGGACCCCTTAAGACACACTAGAGCATCCTTAAGATACACTTGAGCATTCCAATGTGTCAAAAGGGGTCATGGGGACTCCCTAGGGGTCCTCGTACACCTTATCATGCGTTAGGACCCCTATGGAGTCTGCATGACCCCTTTTGGCAAATAGGATTGCTCAAGTGTGTCTTAAGTAGTCGTAAGACCCATTAAGACATAATTGAGCATTCCAATGTGTCAAATAGGTTCATGGGGACTTTGTATGGGTCCTAGTATGCCTTATCACGTGTTAGGACCCCTAGCAAGTCCCCATGACCTCTTTTGACACATTGGAATGCTCAAGTGTGTCTTAAGGGGTCCTAAGACACCTTACGATACACTTGAGCATTCCAATGTGTCAAAAGGGGTCATCTCGACTCCCTAGGGGTCCTAGTACACCTTATCATGTGTTAGGAACCCTTGGGAGTCCCCATGACCCCTTTTGACACATTTGAATGCACAAGTGTGTCTTAAGGGGTCCTAAGACCCCTTACAACACACTTGAGCATTCTAATGTGTCAAAAGGGGTCATCAGGACTCCCTAGGGGTCCTAGTATGCCTTATCATGTGTTAGGGCCCCTAGGGAGTCCCCATGACCCCTTTTGACACATTCGAATACTCAAGTGTGTCTTAAGGGGTCCTACGACCCCTTAAGACACACTTGAGTATTCCAATGTGTGAAAAGGGGTCATGGGGACTCCCTAGGGGTCCTAGTATGCCTTATCACATCTTAGGACCCCTATGGAGTCCCCATGACCTTTTTGACTCATTGGAATGCTCAAGTGTGTCTTAAGGGGTCCTAAGACCCCTTAAGAGACACTTGAGCATTCCAATGAGTTAAAAGTGGTCAAGACCCCTTAAGACACACTTGAGCATTCCAATGACTGAAAAGGGGTCATGGGGACTCCCTAGGGCTCCTAGTATGCCTTATTATGCATTAGGACCCCTAGAAAGTCCCCATGACCACTTTTGACACATTGGAATGCTCAAGTGTGTCTTAAGGGGTCCTAGGACCCCTTAACACACACATGAATGTTCCAATATGTCAAAATGGGTCATGGTGACTCCCTAGGGGTTCTAGTATGCCTTATCATGTGTTAGGACCCCTATCGAGTCCCTGTGACCCCTATTGACACATTAGAATGCTCAAGTGTGTCTTAAGGTGTCTTAGGGAGTCCCCATGACCCCTTCTAACACATTGGAATGGTCAAGTGTGTCTTAAGGGGTCGTAGGATCCCTTAAGACACACTTGAGCATTCCAATGTGTCAAAAGGGGTCATGGGGACTCCCTAGGGGTCCTAATGCATGATAAGGCATACTAGGACTCCTAGGGAGTCCTGATCACCCCTTTTGACACATTGGAATTCTCAAGTGTGTCATAAGGGGTCTTAGGTTCCCTTAAGACACACTTGAGGATTCTTATGTGTCAAAAGGGGTCATGGGGACTTGCTAGGGGTTGTAACGCATGATAAGGCATAATAGAACCCCTAGGGAGTCCCGATGACACCTTTTGACACATTGGAATGCTCAAGTGTGTCATAAGGGTACGTAAGACTCCTTAAGACACACTTGAGCATTCCAATATGTCAAAAGGGGTCATGGGGACTCCCTAGGGGTCTGAACACATGATAAGGCATACTAGGACCCCTAGGGAGTCCCCGTGACCCCATTTGACACATTGGAATGCTCAAGTGTGTCTTAAGGGGTCATACAACCGTTTAAGACACACTTGAGCATTCCAATGTGTTGAAAGGGGTCATGGGGACTGCCTAGGGGTCCTAATGCATGATAAGGCATACTAGGACACCTAAGGAGTCCCCATGACCCCTTTTGACACATTGGAATTCTCAAGTGTGTCTTAAGGGCTCCTACGGCCCCTTAAGAGACACTTTAGCATTCCAATGTGTCAAAAGGGGTCATGGGGACTCCCTAGGGGTCCTAACTTGTGATAAGGCATACGAGGACCCCTAGGGAGTCCCCATGACCCCTTTTGACACATTGGAACATTCAAGTGTGTGTTAAGCGGTCGTAGGAACCCTTAAGACACACTTGAGTATTGCAATTTGTCAAATGGGGTCATGGGGACTTCCTAGGGGTCCTAACATGTGATAAGGCATACTAGGACCCCTAAGGAGTCTCTATGTCCCCTTTTGACACTTTGGAATGCTCAAGTGTGTCCGAAGGGGTCCTAAGACCCCTTAAGACACACTTGTGCATTTCAATGTGTCAAACAGGGTCACAGGTACTCCCTAGGGGTCCTAGTACGCCTTCTCACGCGTTAGGACCCATAGGAAGTCCCCATGATCCCTTTTGATACATTGGAATGCTCAAGTGTGTCTTAAGGTTTCCTAGGATCCCTTAACACACACTTGAGTGTTCCAATGTGTCAAAAGGGGTCACGGGGACTCCCTAGGGGTCCTAGTACACCTTAAAATGCATTAGGACCCTTAGGGAGTCTCTGTGACCACTTTTGACACATTGGAATGCTCAAGTGTGTGCTAATGGGTATTAGGACCCCTTAAGACACACTTGAGCATTCCAATGTGTCAAAAGGTTATCACGGGTACTCCCAAGGGGACGTAGTATGCCTTATCATGCGTTAGGACCCCTAGGGAGTCCCCATGACCCCTTTTGACACATTGGAAGACTCAAGTGTGTCTAAAAGGGTCCCTTAAGACACACTTGAGTGTTCCAATGTGTCAAACGGGGTCATCAGGACTCCCTAGGGGTCCTAACATGTGATACGGAGGACTAGGACCTCTAGGGAGTCCCCATGACCCTGTTTGACACATTGGAATGCTCAGGTGTCAAAAGGGGTCATGGGGACTTCTTAGGGGTCCTAACATGTGATAAGGTGTACTAGGATCCCTAGGGAGTCCCCATGAGCTTGTTTGACACATTGGAATGCTCAGGTGTGTCTTAAGGGGTCTTATGACCCCTTAAGACACACCTGAGTGTTCCAATGTCTCAAAAGGGGTCATGGGGACTCCCTAGTGGCCCTAACACATGATAAGGTGTACTAGGACCCCTAGGGAGTCCCAATGACCCCATTTGATACATTGGAATTCTCAATTATGTCTTAAAGGGTCCTAGGGAGTCCCCATGACCCCTATGGACACGTTGGAATGCTCAAGTGTGTCTTAAGGGGTCTGAGAACCTCTTAAGACACACTTGAGCATTCTAATGTGTCAAAATGGGTCATGAGGATTCTCTAGGGGTCTTAGTACACCTTATCATGTGTTAGGACCCCTAGGAAGTTTCCATGACCACTTTTGACACATTGGAATGCTCAAGTGTGTCTTAAGGGGTCCTACGACTCCTTAAGACACACTTAAGCATTTCACTATGTCAAAAGGGGTCACGGGGACTCCCTAGGGGTTCTAATGCATGATAAGGTGTACTAGGATTTGTAGGGAGTCCCCATGAGCCCTTTTGACACATTGGAAGACTCAAGTGTGTCTGAAGGGGTCGTAGGACCCCTTAAGACACACTTGAGCTTTCCAATGTGTCAAAAGGGGTCATCAAGACTTCCTAGAGGTCCTAACACATGGTAAGGCATACTAGGACCCCTAGGGAGACCCCATGACCCCTTTTGACACATTGGAATGCTCAAGTGTGTTCGAAGGGGTCCTAGGACCCCTTTGAACACACTTGAGCATTCCAATGTGTCAAAAGGGGTCATGGGGACTCCTTAGGGGTCCTATCACATGATAAGGCATACTAGGACCCCTAGGGAGTCCCCATGACCCCTTTTGACACATTGGCATGCTCAAGTGTGTCTTAAGGGGACCCCTTTTGACACATTGGAATGCTCAAGTGTGTCTTAAGGGATCTTAGGACCCCTTAAGACACACTTGAGCATTGCAATGTGTCAAAAGGGGTCATGGGGATTCCCTAGGGGTCCTAATGCCTTATAATGTGTACTAGGACCCCTAGGGAGTCCCCATGACCCAAATGAGATGTTAATAAATGACTTCTTGCTAATACCACTCTTCCACCAAATCCAAATTTCAACCCTTTTGTGGATCTATAGGCTCAATCACAAGCCCATAGAATTGGCCAAGAGAAAACTGTGATTGTATATCAACTGATTACAAAATGTTCAATGGAGGAGGAAATATTGCAACGATCAAGAAGAAAATTGGCTATGGAAAATCTAGTTATGAATTCTGTTAAGAATGAAACTATTAAGGAATTGCATGAATCACAAACCATGAAAATAACCTTCTACAGCAAAGAACATTCAAGCTATAGAATTTATTAACTCTGAATTTAAACATCTTATTAGCATTCATGGAAGAGATTTCATTAGCATCCATGGAAGAAATTTCATTAAAAATTTAGACAAAATCATCTAAAAAAATTCATTAGCTTCAAGTGAAATCATTTAAGATGGACAAAAACAAAATCGTATTACTCAGAAATGGTAGAGAAAGAAGATGAGATAAGCCAAATTTATCAAATTCTTGCAATTTGTAGCTTCTCTCTGAGCACAAAATGACAATCCATGGATCCAAAATTATGGTAAAAATTAAATTCTTCAAGTCATTCAGAAATGTGCAGAATATTGTAACGCATGATGATTTATAGAGAATTTGTGATGGACTATGCTGTGCAAAAGCCCTCAATCCCTACCATATCTTAGAGTACTGATGTGAAGCAATGGTCAAAGTCTGAGATAGAGGTGGTGTTGGCATTGAAGTGGCAAGACATTCTTCATAATATCGGGGCAGCACAGTTGAAACGACAAGGCTTTCCTCATAATGTCACATCATCGCTGATCTCTTCTTTAAATTTATTAATGCAATCAGTTCTACGGTGCTTGCATAATTTCTAGTACAACTGCTCATTTTACCAAACCCTTCCCCACTCTCCATAATCTTCAGCCAGTTCAAAGGTTCGTTTGGTTGTTCTTGTTTAACCTCCCAATGACTCTATTGAGCTATCGAATTATCAACAGGCATGGTACAATTGTCCAGTGACCAGAATCTATTTCGAGAACCTTTTCAATTTAGTGTTCCAGTTGAAAAAGAAGGGAAAGATACCATTTCATAGCCACAGGTGGTGGAAATAGAATGATTCTCTTGCCCTCTACTTCTATAATCCGCCTCTAGTGAACTATTCTTCAAAGCCTCCATTTCTGCATAGCTAGGGTTTTTGGCGCCTGTAAAAGGAACAACTATGCCCCTGTAGGGACACATGCTCATGCTCAGAATCATATTAAATAATATTTAAAATGTAAAATGTATATTATATAATATTTAATATATAATATATAATTAAATAATATTTAATGTAACATGTATATTATATAATATTTAATATATATAATATATAATCTAATATATAGTTTTTAATATTAATATATATTAAATAATATTTAATGTAAAATATATATTATATAACATTTAATATATAATTGATTTTATATAATATTTAATATATCTAATATATATCTTATATATAACTAATATATAGTTTATGAAGGATGGAGAAATGGGAGGGAGAAAGTGGAGGCAAAGTGAAAATTCAAAATTTTGCATCATATTCGGGTAAATATTGGGTACCTGATTAGGCTTGGTATTGCTTTGTGCACCAAACCTACATGGTCAACTATTGGAATGTCTCAAATAAGTGTTTTTCCCCCGTTTCTCTGAGTTCCAAACTTTGACAATGTAGCTGACGACTTTCTTTTCACCCGAATTTGAGAAAATGAAAAGGGTATCTTAAGGAGATTATCAGCTTTCTATCGATATAATTGTTGTCAAATTTTGAATTCAGTAAGTAATTATTAGTTATTTTCTAATTGAGCTACCTCAAAAGTGTTGATTTATATATTGATTGAAAAATGACTATAACTTTCAAATGGTATAACATTTTTGAAATCTGAAAAATGCATCACATTCTATGCTTCACCTACTATAAGGAAAAAAAAATCAAATTGAATTTTGTAAAGTTTTGAATGAGTTCAGGTGGTTAGACATGAGATTTTTTTAATTCTGAAAATGTTGTAGCATAAAATTCATAATTAATTATTTTTTTGGAATAAAATTACAAAAAAATATGCGTCACATCCAGGCATGAGTCTACTACTTATATATAAAATCTTATAATCAAATATTATCATTTGATTATGATTAAGGTGGTCAGACATACACCTACTTCTTATTTTTTTCCTAAAATTTTTGTACTGCTACATTGAAATCTATACTTTTCACCAATCATACTAACTTTTTCTCAAAAAAGGCCTGGTAGTTTAGAAACTACATTCAATTTTCTATAGATTCTATTCTTACAACTTTTTGATATTAGGTTCATAGCTAGTTGAAATTTTCACATCAAGTTGACTAACCCTAATTTTCTGATTTTTCATTACCACTTAAGGGCATAGTTTGGCCCCTCATGATCTTGCACATACCCTGTAGCCTTCATCTCTTGAGAAATGAGCTCTAGGACAGTGCATCCACTCCCCTAACAGGGATTATTGTAAAAGAATCCTAACAGGGTTTGACCCTTGACTAGGTCTACTATACTAAAAGCATTATAAAGAGAAACTCCTAATAGGGTTAAGGATCTTCTAGCAAGGATCATAAAACACTAGTGTAGAACATTAGTGGGTGTCAATTCCCACTAGATTTTTTACCTGTTTGGGTTTCCCCGTAACCATATTGGTGTCATGTGTTGATTTCATGTTTCATGTTTATGTGAATGTTTAATTCAATACTTAAGCATTTAAGTTCAGTATAAAGATTAAAATAAAAAGTTAAAATACAGTGAACACTAATTCACCCCCCCCCCCCTCTTAGTGTTCCCATTCCTAACAATTGGTATCAGAGCTCTGGTCCTTAGAAAAGAAGTTTAACCACTTGAGGAGATCATGGACAAAGCATAAATAAAACATCTAAAAAGAAATCTTGAAGCTTCTCTTGAAGACCTAGACAAATCAGAAAGATAAATTGAAGAACTAAAGGAAAAATTCAGTGATGCTCAATTAGTTATCAAAAGACTAAGAAAGGATTTGAAAGAATGCTTTAAAAATGATCTAGGAGAAAAGATCAAGAAGCTGAATGAAGAGACTGCATCCATGAAAGAACTACTTGAATGATTTGATGATAAGCTGATTAACAATCAGGAAGTCTACAATGAACAAGTCAAAGAAAACCTTCAACTCAATGAAGAATTAAGGGAAGCCAATTTGGAAATCTTGGAGCTAAGGAATTGTAAAGAAAGATTGGAGTCTGAATTGAAAGAAGAAAAGAATCATATTGACAAATTACACACCATTTTTGATTTGATAGAATCTCAGTTGTATGCAAGAAGAGCCAAAGGAGACACTAGCTGTATTGGATACAATGAAGCACAAAACCAAATTGACAACATGCGAGCAAGAAAGGATACACTAAAAGACTCTACTAATACTAAGAAGACTGAAAATCAAACCAAAGAAAATGGTGGACCACCTAAGAATGAGCGCAATCCTGTAGACCACACTTATTTTGCATGTAACAAGCATGGATACATTGTGAGGAGCTGTACAAAGGTAAGACCTTTTAATGGTTACTGTTATTTATGCAATAAATTTGGTCATAGAGCTATGAATTGCATGAGTAGTAAGAAGAATAGGATTCAACATGATCAAAAAAATTAGAATCAGACAAAAATAAGAAGTTCTCAGAATGTTACATGTCAGATATGTAACTATAATGGTCACTCAGCTAGAACATGTAAAATGGTGACTCATGTCAATGCACTGAGGAATATAAGACCTCCAGTCATTTTTCACTCTTGTAACAAGGCTAGACATATCTCAAAGTTCTATAAATCAAGGACACAAGATCAGGAAAGCCCTAAAAAGGCCGAAGAACTAGTATTGGATCCTGAAGGTGAAGTCAAGTTTGTGAAAGCCTCAGAGGATGCAAGCTTGATTTGGTTAGAAAAGAAGAAGGAAAATACTGATGAGTATGTATTAGATGCATCCCTAGTGGACTCACCCTCTACATTTGGATGAATGAGCCTCAGGGTCATAGGGGGAGCTAATTTAGCTCTAGACCCCTACATGGCTGATATACTCATTATCATAGTATGTGCCTTTGGACTTAAAGCTTTTGGAGTATATAGGAACCTATATGCAAGAGTGCACATATTGATTGTTAGAAAAAATCAAGTTAGAAAATTTCAAGTGATAGCCTAGTTTATGTGGCAGGCATTAATGGCAGAATTTTCACTTTAAGTGCACAAAAAGTTGTTTGATTATTCATTGCATTTGAATTTAGAGTGATTGAAGAGTAGAAAGAGCCTTAGAAGTTGTTGTGAAGACTTGTAGAGTGATCTATTAGTGATTTGCAGTAATTAGCAGTGCATTTTGTTAGTTGTAGAAACCCTAGTTCGTCATGCCATTTTAGAAGCCTTCATATTATCTCAGAGATCAATTGGAAAGTGATTAAACAAGTCATGGCCACTCTCATAGTTTATGATGTTTCAGAGAAGAAAAGATATATATTTAAGAAGTATCCTTTCAAGTCAACCCTAGATGATTTAGAGGGAGCATTCTCCCACACACCTATGGGTGTTATGCATGTCGAGGACATTAGGGAATACATCTACTACAAGAAAGAACTAGTAGGGTTGGATAGGTTAAGGGCACACATGGATACCATGTTGAAACCAAACAAAACAATCATGGATGAATATGTTAAGTGGAATAATCACCCTATAGTTGAGTATGCTATGGCATATGAACTCTATGAGACGGAATGGATTAAGATATTATTGAGCAAAATTCATGATGATTTGTTCTAGATAGGTGATGTGCCAATAAGAATCACCAATGACTTGATATATGAGATGACATGCCTTTCTAGGACAAGTGTCATCCTTTATGTGGGCAAGGATGTCAGAAATATTGTTGAGAAAACATGTAAGTCAAGGAGTGATAGGTGCGGGATGACAATTGAGCCTATTGAGCAAGCATACATCAAATTGATGTCTATGATACTTGGATATAGATTTCATCACACCAGCAAGGTGAATAGTGTGTTTGCAGGCACAATTCTAGCAGCCACCAGACTTGTTTAGGAAGATGGGGAGTTCAACTTGTGTGAGATCTTGCACACATAGTTGATTGATAACATCAAGGCCATCAATCATGATAAGACCAAAATATTCAGGTTTGGGTCCTTAATCATTTACATGTACCTTCATATTGTTGGGAGAGTATCAAATTTGTATTTGGACAAGTCCATTCCAACCATGCCACATATATCTAACAAGGCATCCACTGAGAATATATTGAGATACTACATCACATTGGAATTAAAGACCTTTAGGGCTAAGATGCAAATGAGGTACAGGATTCCAAAGAGCGTTGTTGAAAAGTACAAGGATACAATATGTTTTATGGTAGAGACAGACACATCTTGTATGGAAGTTGTTGAACCAAGAACTAAGTGGATTCATCCACTTGGTTATGAGGTAGAGGAACATGTCCTTGAAGCATATGCATAGGTATTGCTATCAACCCCCAAAGATCCTAATGAACCTAGGTGGGAAACATATGAGGAGAAAACCAGAGAAGTTGATGCTAAACTTAATAGCATAGAAACTAAGAGGAAAGCCTCTAAGATTACATCTGAGATACTCATAATTTATGGAGTAACACAAGTAGACCTAGATAAAGCAAGGGATGAAAATATTACTTTAGAAATTAAGAGTGCATCCTCAGTGGAAGCTAAGTATGATGATCCCAAGATGAAGAAGGTGAAAATTGAAAAAGATGACAGTCAAAAGGGTAAAGAAGATGGAACTTCTTTTGCGCCCAAGGAAACCATTGACCTTACTTCTCCTCTCGAGTATAAGGCAATTCCAAAGAGGAAGAAAGAGGTTGGTACCAGTCATGCATCCTCGCGAGTCACAAGAAATAGAAGGAACACTCAAGCACCTCCTAAAGTAAGTTTCAAACCCAGTCTCCATGTGTTAAGTGCCAGAATAGTTTGTGAGGGTACAATTGATCAAGTAGGGAAGTTTTATGACAAGTATAGTGAAATTGACAAGTCAAAGATTCATAGCATGATCATAATGCACATGATCAAGTTCAAAAGGACAGTCTTGGAACTAAAAACAATGATCATTGACAAGGTATGGAATATCCTAGAGTTCCAAAAGAGATAGGCTATTGAGGAAGATGTGCAGATAAGAGAAAAGATCTTAGATGAAACTCTTCTTGTATGTCAAATAGAAGAGAAGAAGTTTTTGTTAGATCTGGTGAAGCCTCACCTCAGAACAAACATAAGAACTCTAAATATAATGGATAAAAATTATGAGATAATTGCCAAAGAAACAGAGAAAGCCTTTGAGAAGGTATTTATGGATAGAAACATGTATCCACCTACTGTGCCTATAGATAATGTACCCACAATGGTTACCAAAGGGTTAGAGACCATCAAGGAACAATCTACAGGTCCTCAAGATTCAACACCTATAGTGGAAGTACAAACAAAGTTAGATAAGTCTGCACCCATGTCAGAATAACTCAAAGATGACACCATTATCATTGATAATGTGGAGATGGCCATGGTGGCCACTGATAGTGAATTGGACAAATTTGAGGAAGCTTTTGTGAGCACACAAGAAGCAAAATTTTTGTGCAGCAACACACCTCCCATTCATCAAGAAAAGGTATTAATTGAAAATATAACAAATAAGAAAGAAGAAGACAAGATGGAAGAAAAAGAACAAGAAAAAGAAGAAATAAATAAAGAAGAAGAAAAGAAAGAAAAGAACAATGAACCATCAGTTGAATTGGTCAAGGTGAAAGAAGAAGTGATGGATAGCACTCCCATCACTCCCTCTGCAGCATTGTTGTCAAGTTTGACACCTGACACATCTAGTTTGGACTCATGGAAAGAAGAAGATCTTATCAAGTTCAGTGTCTTAGCTATGGAGAAAGCCAAAGAAAAGAAAGTAATGAGGAATCCCCTCCTGGTAGAATTGGTAAATATTTTGAATAGTCTATTGCCAGAGAACTTGAGAAAGTGTCTAAGATACACTTGGTTGACAATGTGAGTACAATCATCTCACATTTCAAAAGTAACTTTTCAAGCCTTGAAGAATCTGCATCCCAAGTTGCAGAAGAAAAGTACCTAAAGAAGAGGTTGAGTGAACTAATGAGAAAATTTGCACTAGATTTAAATTCACTCAAGACAGGACAAGCATCTTTAAAAGAATTTGTTGATCAAGGAAGGAAATTCATTGCAGACTGCATGGATCAGGATAAGCTTACTGATGCCCATCTTAAGAAAATAAAAGAGGTCAAAGCTATGATTGAGCAGGTGAAGAGTATAGTGATAGAAAAATCCACTGATGTAAACATGTGCAACAATGTCTACCAAGGTCAGTTGGACAAAATTGAGAAGGCAGAGAAAGAGATGGAAAATATAAGGTCTAGACAGACTTAGTTGAGGAATGCTCTTGCGCCCTCACTAGACATTCTCAATGAAAACATCAAGGAGATTGATGCCACAATGATGACATATGATCAAGGTCCTACTATAGACTTGAAGAAGATGGAGAAGCTTTAGTATGCATTATGCGCCCATCTCTAGATAGTTAATTCATTAATCACTTTTTGGAAGAAGGAGATCCAGAACCATAAGATAGCATATCCGGATGTTTTCCCTCAGTGAGTATGTGTAGATAAATTTTTTTGATACACCTTTTTCATTAATGTCAAAGGGGGAGTTTTTTATAGAATATGGATTATAATATGTATATTGAGATATAAGATTATGTATAAGAAATGTATAAAATAAAAAAGTTTTTTGTGTTAAGGGACAGTTAGCAACTTGGCCATATTCCTTTGTTGCCATCAATGACAAAGGGGGAGATTGTTGGAAAGTTGGCTATACTGATGTATATGACTTCATATAGTGTTTTTATTATGGAAATAAATTCATATAGCAGTTTGGAGTCAGTGAACTTAATGAAGAGATTAGAAATTAGTTAAGTATTGAAGATCAGACAGTGTATAGAGTTCCTGCAGCTCAGAGCATCATCGCATGTGCATACAGAAGAATAATGGTATACACCTTGGAAGTTAAGTTGGTTAGACTATACTCATGCTTATTCTATGAGTGCATAATCAAATATGAAAGGATGAGAAAGATACAAATAGTTGAAGACACACAGCCCATGAGTGCCAAAGAAGAATAGACCATGAAGCTGAAAAATAGTATTTTGGTTTGCGGTTATAATGTAATATTGTAAAGACTATGCACCTATTATATTTAGGTTTCTGACATGTATACTTTTATATTTGTAAACATGCTTAAGCCAATTCATTTGGAAGCATTGTTTGTAATAGGTTATAAGGCCGACCTAGTTGTTTATTTTGTATGCGCTTATAAATATAAGATGCACCTATTATATTCGGTATGGAAATTGAAAATGAGTTGTGTTAAGCAGAGCAGAAGTATGTGAAGTATCAAGAAGACATATTAGAGCTTTGCAAGAGGTCAAAGCAATAGCACATCAAAGGAACCAATCTAACAGTAGTGTCACCATAACAGTTCATCTAGCAGATATAGTGTATATCTGATATCAGAAGGTTGTAGCCTTCATCTCTTGAGCAGTGAGCTCTAGGATAGTGCATCCAGTCCCCTAATAGGGATTATTGTAAAAGACTACTAGCAGGGTCCAATCCTTGACCAGGTCTAATGTACTAAAAGCATTGTAAAGAAACTCCTAATAGGGTTAAGGATCTTCTAGCAAGGGTCACAAAACACTAGTGCAAAATATTAGTGGGTGTCAATTCCCACTATTGTTTTTACGTATTTGGGTTTCCTCGTAACCATATTGGTGTCATGTGTTGATTTCATGTTTCATGTTTATGTGAATGTTTAATTTAGTACTTAAGCATTTAAGTTCAGTATAAAGATTAAAATAAAAAGTTAAAATATAGTGAACACTGACTCACCCCCCCCCCCCCCCCTCTCAGTGTTCCCATTCCTAATAGCTATTACTACTGCCAATTTTGTATAGGACCTAGATGCTTTTCCTCATTTAAGTGATATCCAAGGGATAAATTAAAGTTTGAGATCAAGAGAAGAGGGATGTCTGAAGATAGATGTGAAGGAGAATGGGGCAGAGAAAGGGTCATTTCTAGGCTAGGAGAGGAAGAGGCAATAGCTATGGTGGAGAAGGAGAGGAGACTTTAATCTTGTATTATATTAATTTATATTATTTTATATTATGCTTAAAACTAAGATTAAAGATTATTAATGTAACTTTATTATTTTCTATTATTAATGCTTATGATTAAGGATCACTTTACAAGAGGCCTGTATGGAGAGGCAAGAAAAGGTGTGTGGTGTTGTGTGGGATTTAAAAGGGTTTCAAATGGTAGAAGCCCAAGAGAAGCTAGTAGTTAATCTTAGTTGAAGGAGGATAGCATGATAAATTTTCCCACAACCACACAAGAGGAAGGAGGAAGTTTGCACTTGATAGTGATAGGTAGGGATGAGAAAAGATGAACTTGAAGACATGTGATGAGAAAGGGGTGAACTCCAACACATGGAAGATAAGAGTTACTTGACTGGAGATGTTGATATTAGAGAGAAGAAAAAGGAGTTGTAGAGAAGAATAAGTAAAAGGAATAGTTTACTAGACCTAAGTGTAGAGAGAAAGGCTAGGTAATAAGCCATGTTTGCAATAATATGTTAATAGATTTAAAAAGTGTAATTTTATTTATTAATTATAATTTGGAGGCATTTTAAAAATAGAGTATCTATTTTATTTTGTTTTCCATTTTTTAGTTTTTAGTGTTTAAAGGCCACATGGGAGTTTTCTCTTGCATCACTATCTTTGCTCCTATTATTTTCCTCTACCAATTCCCTAGTCCTTATTATCTTTGTTTTTATTTTTCCTATGATTACGATTATGATTAAAATTACAATTACAATTACGATTACGATTACGATTATGATTACGATTACAATTACGATTATGATTACGATTACAATTACAATTACGATTACGATTATGATTATGATTACGATTACGATTACGATTACGATTACGATTATGATTACGATTAGAATTATGATTCTCATGATACCTTATTCTATATATCACATTTTTTCTATAACATACCAAGTATTTTATTACTTCCAGCATGGTCATTTTCTATATCTTATCATCACCCACCTATACCCTGCACATTATGACTCATGTTCCTACTACCACTATTCCTACTTCTACCTTATATGCACTTATTCAAAATCTAGATAAAATGAAATGAAATTTGAAGCTGCACATAGTGATCAAGATAAAGGGGAATATGTTTACATACAAAATACATCACCATCCTTTAAAGATATCATTTATCATTTCCTTCATAATTAAACCTAACACCTCATTTTGAAAAGCATAATAGTATATTTGATTATAATACATATGAAAATAAGGTTAGAATAATACCCCTAATAAAAAGATTGTTGTATTGACTAGTTTTTCATTTTATGTTATAGATAGATTAAATTTTTTTAAGAGTTAACTAAAACATTTGAAGTCTAATATTAGCTTATAAATACTACTATTTCACATTTATTTGATTGTGGGCAAAAAAACATAATATGCTTTTATATAATTATTTTAAGTACTTTTAGTATTTATGTATGAACCTATAACATCATTTGATGGTAATAAACTACAATCTATTTTTTCTAAGGGATTATTCCCACCTATGGAAGATAGTCTACTAAATCTTAATGGTTTTATTTTTTATATAGACATTTGTGTTTATGTGAAGACTATCGAATTGCACTTTATTACCTCTAATGTGTTCAAGTATGGTTGACGTATTTTCATTTTGAATAAATAGTTAAAAAATTGGGACATCTTGTAAAAAGATTTATTTAAAAATACATATTTATTATATTGGAGAAAAAAATAATCTATGAAGTAAAGTTTTATGTTGTAAATTTATAAAAATAAAAATAAAATTTAAAAAAATTACTATATAAAGAACAATATGCCACTTATTTTTTAACATTTTATTAGAAAATAAATTATAGTATTGATTGTACAAAAACATGATTCATCATATTCTAATTTTTCAAAAAAAGTAAAAAATATTAAAAAAAAGACATTAGAAAGAACTACATTTGATTAGTTTACATCATTTCAAAATTTAAAATAGATATGCTACTTTCTAGTGATTCAAGTTGAAAATCTATATCAAAGGTGATGATTTCTTTTATAAATATGTAATAGAACTTTGAACTCTCACTTCACTTATAAAAGGTCTTAAATATATCTCATATTCTATTTGGATCTAAGAAAAGACCAATAAGATGAACATAACAATTGGCATGTGCATAGTGCATCATCCAAAACCACTAAACCAATGCTTGTCTGTTATGTGTTATTATAACAAGTGATTATATGTGGGTCTAGTAAGAAGGTTCCATTTGTTTTTGATTAAGTAAAATGGGTTTTACAGGGTGCCTAAAAACCACAAGTCTAGAATAGAAGAAAGAAATCCAAACAGAACAAACAAGAAGCAGACCCCATAAAGGCCAGGACTGAAAAACCACAACAAGGTAGAATGGGTGAGGCTAGAGACAGCTAGGACACCACTCAAAAGTCAAACAAAAGGTAGGACTAATCCAAGAGTGGTGGAAAAGCAGCACCTCCCGACCACTAAGTGAGGAGCTAAGGTTGTGAGATTTATCCCTCAGTGCACTGGAGTCATTCCTTTTCCATGATACTCTTCACATCTATGGGAAAGTCATCTCCATTGTGCCATATCTGCTTAGCATCCTTAGTGACTGCCAAGTGGAAAAACTAGTCTGCCACCCCATTGGCTTCCCTATATGCATGGGAGATGAACACCTTATCAAAGTCATTAAGAATGGTCCCAGTTTCAACTATAATGTTGGCTATGGTCCAAGAGGGAGGGTGAGAGAGGTTGAGGCAATTGATGATGTTCATTGAATCACCTTCTAGCTAGAGCCACTTAACCCCCTGATCTTTAGCAAGTTTGGTAATTTGAAGAGCCGCACAAGCTTCAACATAGTTATTCGTTTGAGCATCCAAGGGGAGACTGAAAGCCGCAGTGCCAATGCCAAAGTTGTTCCTAATTATTCCTCCGCTGCTAGCTTGACCAGGGTTCCCTTTCGTTGCACCGTCAAATTTGGCTTTGGTCCAACCAGTAGGAGGACTAGTCCACACACAATTCTACCTTTTTTCGCGAGTAGTAGCTCTTGTCTTTCCTGCAAGAGGATTAGATCTCCCACAGTAGAAAAAATTCTCCTTAAATAGCATGAATGATTTTTTCAAAGATAATTTTAGAGGGAGTAGAACAGTCATGAAAGATGTGATTGTTGCACTCCTTCCAGATCCCCCAACAAAAATGAGGGAGAATCCAGGTACAGAGTAACCCAAAGTCCTGATCAAACCTTTTGAAAGCCCATTGGGAGAAGAGATTGCTGAAAGACAAGGGAAAGCACCATGAGAGATTTAGGAACAAAAAGAGGAGTTACTAGATTTAACTAACAAAGGGGCAATGAATGAAACCATGATCCACAGATTCCTCTTGATATTTGTAGAGAACACATCTATTGGTGAACTGGAATCCATGCTTAATGAGATTATCCACTGTAAGGATACGACTCTGGAGTAGGAGCCAAAAGAAGACATTGATTTTGGGTGTGAGACTAGGGATCCAAGCTTTGGCCCATAGAGAATTAAAATCATTGATTTGGATAGTTGGTGAAGAATAGGCGGAAGCCACTGTGTAATTCCCATCCGAGGAATCTTCCCAAATAATCTTATCCTACTTAGGAGAGTGAGTAACTGCATTGAGAGAAGTCATTAAAGGAGATAGGTCCTAAGAGATCTGAGTGAGATCCACCCATTTATCATCCCTTCTGTAATTATAGACCTGAGTCCCATAGGTTTGAAAGCAAACATGTCTCCAAGTGTAAAGAGTGTCAAAATTTCTCAGGCTACCCATCTAAAGCCAATTGTCATTCTAGAAATTGACAAAATGACCATTACCAATTTTCCACTTAGCCCTAGATTTAGCCAAATCCTTGGTGCCCAAGAGACCATTCTAAATGACAGAACCTTTGGGGGAATCCATCTCTTTAAAAAATCTATAGAGAGAGTTATGTGAGAGGTATTTTTATTCAAAGGTATCCCTCCACTCACCGATGCTATTGAAAATTCTCCAAATCTGTTTGGGTTGAAGGGCTTTGTTAAAAGGTCTCAACTTCCTTAAACCAAGGCCACCAGCTATTTTAGGTCGACACATTTTCTCCCAATCAATTAGAGGAATGCACTTGTGGTCCTCAACTCCAGACTAGAGGAATCTTCTCTGGATTCTTTCCATGACTTCCGCGGGTTTGGCTGGGATAGGGAAAAGATGAAGGGCATAGGTGGGAAGATTCTGTAAAGTAGACTTGACCAGTTGGATCTTACCAGCCTGGCTAAGGATGACCCCTTTCCAACCAGCTAGCTTCCTATTAAATTTTTCTATCAGTTTTTTCTAGAAGGCTTCTGGAGGCTTGACACCTAAGGGCAGCCCCAAGTAGGTTGAAGGTAAGGTATCAATGCTGCATCCCAAAATTTGAGCAATTTTCATATGTCTAGCTTCAGGTGTGTTGATAAAGAAGAGAGCACTTTTGTTCTAGTTGATAGATTGGCCATTTGCCCTAGTATAATTGTTGAGAATATCTTTCACCACTCTACCTTCTCCCATAGAAGCCTCACCTCCAAGAATGGTATCATCCATGAATTTCTAGTTTGTAAAGACAATGTCACTGGATGAGGGATTGATGCCTTTTAGGTCCCCAGTCATTTTAGAGGCTGAAATAAGTCTCCCCATGAATTCAGCAATAATTATGAAGATAATGGGGAATAGAGGGTCTCCTTTTCTTAGGCCTCTAGTAGGTTTGAAGAAGGCAGATGGGGAGCCATTAATCATGACCGCCAAGGAAGGGGTCGAGATGATTTGAAAGAGAAGATTGTAGGAATGGGAGTTGAAACCAAAAGCTTCAAGAATTCTAAGAAGAAACTGCTAGTCCACTCACTCATAGGTCTTGGAGAGGTCAAGTTTGAGAAGAAAGCCCTCCCTTTTCCTTCTTCTAGCAAATGAATAACTTCATGAACCATCATTATGGAATCCAGGATCTGTCTACCAGGCACAAAGCTAGATTGCTGCTGTGAAATCAGGGAAGGGAGGACATTGAGAATCTTGGAGTTGATAACCTTGGAGATGATCTTAAGGAAGGAATTTCAAAGGCTTATGAGTCTGAATTGCTCAAAGGAATCCGCTCTAGAGGTTTTGGGAATCAGCACTAGGAAGGTGGCATTGAGTTCTTTGAGGAGATTCTTCGAGCCAAAAAAGTCTTGCACTACTTGAACCACATCGTCTTTCACCACTTCCCAATATAGATGAAAGAAGAATATTAGGAAGTCATCTAGACTGGGGGCTTTGTCCCCTGGAAGAGATTCTAAAGCTTTCTTGACTTCATTCATGTCCGGGATAGAGCATAAGTCTTTGTTTTGAAGATCAGTGAAGATTCTTGGTATATTATCAAGGAGATAGGTCTGGTCTTGTTTAGATATACCCTAATCTTTAGAGAGGAGCTGAGAAAAGTAAGAAATTGCCTCTTCAACGATATCTTTGTCCTCCTCAAGAGCTTGGTCTCCCTTCTTGATTCTATTTATCATGTTAGCTGCTATGTGTCTCATGGTAGAGACATGGAAAAAGTGAGTATTTCTATCCCCTTGCTTGAGCCAAATGGACCTCAATCTCTGCTTCTAGAAGGTTTCCTCTTGCCCAATAATGTTATGGTAATCTGAGAGGATGGCTTTTTCTTTTTGCAATCTATCTTCATCATAGCCCTGTTTCTAGATTTCATCTTGGATGTAATTAAGATCATTGAGAATCTTATCTTTAGAGGTAAAGATGTAACCAAATTCCTCTCTGTTCCATTTTTTGACATTACATTTGATGTTCCTTAGTTTTTTTGCCACTCTAGACATGGTTGTGCCATCAATGTCAATGTTCCACCACTCTTTGACTTTATTGAGCAGGTTAGGATGGGAAACCCACATCTTTTCAAATTTGAAGGGAAACTTCCTTCTCTTATCAATCTAATCTAGAGAGAGTGAGATGAGGGAGTGGTCTGAGCCTGCACGGACCAGGGCTAAGAGGTTAAGACTATAGCTATTCAATTAATCTAGTGAAAATAGGGCCCTGTCCAGATGAACTTGAATGCATTCCATTACTATCCGCCTATTTGACCAAGTGAATTCAACGCCTTGAAGATCTGTGTCCATCAGAGCCAAGTCATTGATGAAGTCCATTAGGTCTTGTCTAAATCAGGTGCTATTCCTCCCTTTTTTCCCCCTTCTTTAAGTGGGGTATTAAATTCCCCCATTATGATACCTTTAGACCAGTTAAGAGGGGCAATGATGGAGATGATCTTATTCTAGTAGTTCTTTCTTTCTCTTTTAAAGCTAGGAGCATAAATATTCCAAATGAACCAACTTTCATTATCCTTTATTCTAGTAAAATGCATGAGAAGTAGGTTACCTCCTTCATAGATGACATTGGCTCTGAAGTGATGCTAGTTCCACATAGTAATAAGGCCCCTAGAGGCTCCCTCAGAGCTAGTAGCTCTGTTCTCCATAGCTTTGCTGAATTTAATTTTCTCTAACTTATCCTTCTGCATTTTAGTTTCCTGAATTAAGAAAATATTCGGTCTATGATCTCTTATCATATTTCTAATGGCATCCTATTGTGTGAGCTATTAAGCCCACGAATGTTCCAAGAGATGACTTTCATTTCTTGATGGAGGAGCTGTAAGCTTGGATGGAAATTTGATTTCCATCTATTTTGTTCAAGCTCGCTTCTACTTGCCTAATTTAGCTTGTCCTTTTTCTTTCTGGGGTGTGGTTTCTACCCCTTCCCTCTTCCTTTTTCCCACTTCTAGTGGCTGCAAGGGAAATTGGAGATGAGTCTCTACTGCTTGGTTTCTTCTTCTTGTGAATTGAGATCCATCCCTCCTTATCTTCCTTATGCTTGGAAAAAAGCTCCACCATGATGTTGAATTGGTTTGGGGAAGTTGAGACCATCAAGTCCTTAATCTTTTCATACTTCCCAGATTCTTGCTTCAAAGGGCTAGGATTCGCACTTGCCATAGGGGAGGAAATGGACTCTAAGACCAAGGAGAAAGAGATGTTGCTTGAGCATGAGTCTCCACCTTCAATCTGAGCTTCATTCTTGTTTTCTTCCTTTGATTCTTGTTGATTGGCTATGTCCAGATCCAGACCCAAAAGAGGGGGGGGGGAGCACTCCGCCAGTCTCTTCAATCTGGGTCAACGTCAGCTTCTCCACATCCCTAGGATCATTTTTATCCAAATTGGGAGCTGGTAGATCTTTTTTCTTCCAGACTCTGTTGGTTTTGGGCTCTGGTCCCTCCTAGGAGGTGTATGCACCCAAAAATGGTCGCCTAGACTTTGGGCCGCATTTATTTAATTTATTTATCTCTGAATCATTTTTATCAATAATCAATATTTTCAACACTATCAATTTCTTTGATCAAATCCTATTTCATCATTTTCAAGTATTCCTTGGGCTAACTATTTTATTCTAAAGTCTTTATTTATTTAAAAGGAATATTTCCTCCCCTTTTATTAAATAAAAAGCCCCCACTTTTCCTCTTATCCTAAGTTACACAAATAAAGCATTATTCCTATTTTATAAGAAGTAAAAAAGCACTTTTTGTCTCATATGGACACAAAAGTCAACTCCTATTTTCCTATTGGAGGATATTTGTGCACAAGGATCAAGCTTCCATTTTTCTCCACCGTTGATTAAGTATTTTGCCTCTTAATCTCAATGGTCCATTTCACCTCATTTCTTATAAAAGGAGAGCTCTCTCCTTCATTTGGATATCCATCTCTTTTATGCTAATGTTATGCTGCAGATTTTCTTAGGTGCATTTGGAGCTTTTGGAGATCATTGCTACATCAAGTTTTTCTTGGATTTCCTCATTGCTTCATAGTTTAGACTTCATTTCTTGCATTATCATAGCATCCATAGCTTCATTTCATAGCTTAGTTTCTTTTATGCAATAGATAACTTCACATAGCTTAATTAGGGGAATTGTAATCCATTGCTATTTCCTTTCATAGTTGCATTGTACTTTCATTTTGGTAGATTAATCTTGCATATTCATATTAGTTTGCATTGCATTTGCATACTTTGATTCAATTTGGGGATATTGGCACTCTTTCCCTTGTCTTCAACCTTGAATCTCTCATTGTGACATTGACTAGCAAGGTCACAAGCTCAATAGCTCTAGCTGAGAGTAAATTCATAATCTTGCAACTCCATGCATAGAGAGCTATGGATCAATTTGTGAGGGCTCATTATTGAGTTTCCTTACATGTAAGGATTCATAGAAGTGCACTACTTTTGTGTGTACAGGAGGCACCTTTATTTTTCTTTTTTAGAGCTAGTCTAGATTTCCTTTCTATCTCTTTTTCCCAGAGGACAGGACAAGTTGGCTTTGTGGCCTACCTTCTTGCAGTGGAAACAAGCAAAAAGGATGCTTTCATAGTCCAATTTTTGCACCCACTTTCCCACCTTGGAACGAAGCTCAATAACTTCTGGCATATCCTTGCCTTCTTCCACTCTGATACAGATCTAGGAAAAGGTGGGACAGCTCCTAGCAACTGCAACAGGGTCTATGGATAGAAGGGTACCAAAAGATTTGGCTATCCCATCAAAGACTTCAAGATAAAAATAACATAATTTTTAAAGTAATTCAAATGTTCTTATCAAGTATATTAATCAATTAGAGTTCTACATATGTGGATGTTAGGGTTCAACAAAAATATTTATTTCAACATAGTACACACTAGATACTCGTTTGGACCATATTTTCATAATGTTGGGAATGCTAAACATCCACAACTATCAATTTGTGTGTCTCATAAGGTGTCTAAGCTTGGTAAATTATACTTGTAAAACCCTACTTTATAAATCATCTATAATAATGAATAGTGTATTTTGTAAAACCATTTTTTAAAGCCTTACTAATGAATACTTTTTTCAAATATGAAGTCTAAAATTATAAAGAGAATCCTACTACTGATGAGGGATAATCCTCTTTCAATTAGCATGAAGTTTAAAAATACAAAGAAGATGTTGTTTCTCACAACGAACAGTCTCTCCACGAGGTCACCCTTTACCACATGGATGTATGGAGTAAACTAGATGAGAGAGATCCTTTCCACCCATCCAAATTTCTATTGTGGCTTAGGCAATTGTTTACAATTTCTCAACTCTTCGAGCCATGCCCACATTTCTAGTTATGATCTCTACCTATTTATATTGTTTTCTCCAACTTTAATTGTATTCAACTTATGACATCGGTGACCTTAGGTCCCCTAGTTTTTTGTGAATAATATACTATATTTATGATTGATAGAAACTTGAGATTCTATTCATTAAAAATAAGACATGGACTAATAAAAATATAGACAATTAATTTCTTAAATATTTTAAACTAGCAATCGCATGCTTTTGTGCATGCAACGGTGCACCTATAAGAAATTAGATTTTCAAAATGTGAAATGACCATTAATAATGTACAGAATAAAATCTAAAAATTATAGATGATCATTTCAAATTTTCTTTCAAGATACGGTTGAAAAGAGAAATAAATTAAAAAAAATCGATAACCTCTAAATTAATAAAAAACTTTAGAACTCTTATCAATCCCATTTTTTTGAAAAATGCTCAAAATAATTATGAAAATAAAAGCTCAATGAGTAATGAAGCTAAAAAATTATAGAAACAAAGACCTTTTTAATACTACATAAATAAGATAAAACCTAAAATAAATTAGATTCCTAAAAAGAATTCATTACATTGCAATAATATATAGTTATATATTTTCCTTGAACCCAACAAAATGAATACAAAAATTCTTCTACATCACAATTCTTTTTAAATAAAAATATTTTTTTGAATATTCGAAAAAAGATAACCAAAGTCAATGATTCAATAGGTAAACAATAAAAATTAGAAATATAAAAAATGACAGAAAGAACAATAAATCAACACCATCTCCTTCCTATCCTCGCAATGCCACCTAGAGATTACAGATTTCTACTACAGATATTAGTATACGAGGTCTGTATGGATCATGATTAGAGAGATTTTAAACCCTCGCAAGAGGAAATGCCAAGCAATTTTGGTGTTTGTCCAAATATTTCTTCCGAGAGCCTGTGAATCACATGAGGACAATGGTTCGTCTGTTCCCATCATGATAGATATATATGCATTTAGAGTTAATGATGGGATAGGTTATTGGTGAAATTTGCAGGGATAAGGGGAAAATAAAAAATACTGATATGGATGGAAAAAAGAAAGCAAAAATAGAAAAATAACAGAGATAAGCCGATAAAAAATAGAGAAGATAGATAGTATTTGAAGATTTGGTGACTGAAAAAAATAATGTTCTGATTTTTTTTTCAGTTTCTCTCATAAATAGCGACTAAATTATATAAAAATATTTACATTAACCAAAATAAATATAAACCTTCACAAAAATATTTCATAATTAATTTATTTTAAAAATATTAATTGAATAATAATTTGGATTACAATATTATTCGCCAAAAACAGATACGACTTCGAATGAAACAAATTAATTCATTTATTCAAATTGAATGCGCAAATTACAGAAAATTCCCAGAATGTACCAGATCCATGAATATCACTTTTACCGCTTTATCTTGTTCTTTAATTTTAGTTTAGGTTTTCTGGAGCTTGCTTCTCTCTTAGTTGTCCCTTACAATAGAAACAAATGTGGAAGGGGCCGACTGGGCTTCGTTCAATTATTCAAGACTGTTTACTAGAAAATTAAAGGATGATCAGTTGACTCTCTTGTTTGCATTGAATTAATTGACATATTCTTATTTATTATTTATTTTCTCTTGGTCAACCTAAATTAGTTTTTTTTGTCGTGCAGTTGTTTCTAGTGCCTAGGTAGCTTCAAGACCCTTGGAAATAATCGCCATTCCTTGGCCCCCAGTACATTTGGATTCAAGGAGAGATCCAAAACTATTGGTAATTCCAGTGTGGAGACATTGATGGAATATCAAAATTCATCAACTTATGACAGTACCCATCAAGAAAATCCTAGCAACGCTAAGTTAGATGGGCTATCTATTCAGTTTCTCCACATACATATAACATGCTATACAAAGGTAAATACCTGCAATCCTGTAAGAGCTAAAGTGTTCGCCACCTAATAAGGCGTACAAAGCTTTTCACCATGAAAAAGCAAGGCAGGGCTCCCTCTCCTCAAAACAAAAAGTCAGAAATGGAAGATCTTAAGGCTACTGAAACTAACAAAAGTTTTCTTGAGGCTACAATCTACAAAAGGTGTAACCAATAAAGATAGGGATGTATATGTTATTTTTCCTGGGTTGTGTTTTTCTGAATTGCCAAATATAATCATGCAATTTTTCTATATAGGCTGCAGCTGAATTGGTGGCAACTTTTATCTTGGTATTTGCTGGGTGTGGAGAATTCGTGGAGGAGACCAGGGATAATGTCTTAGGTCAAGTTGGGGTTTCTGCTGTGTTTGGGCTGGTTAGTATTGCATTCTCATCTGTAGGAAAACATTCTCTGAAGGAGGTGGGGTATTCCATGATAACAAATGCAATTTGGGTTTGAACTTTCAGTCACTTGGGAAATAAAATCTTAAAATAAAAGATTGAATTGGATTCTAAATGACCCCTTAATATGTTTAGCTGATGATGTGAATAATGTCAATATTGATATTTTGTTTTTTTTTAATTGTCAGCTTCCCATTTATCTTATATCTAAGATCGTGGCCGGTGCCACAGCAACTGCAGCTGCACTCAATATAATTATTACAAAAGTCTTCATTAATGCTGCTGTCAATGTTCCTTATTACGGACATCTTATGGCACCGCTGGTGGTGGAAATCATTGTCACCTTCATCCTCTACTTTGTTATATTTGGAAAAGCCACAGATCCTAAAGCAGCAAGTTACACAATTCACAACAAATATATTCAAGCATTGAATTGGAAAGTAACACAATTAAATTTCCATTAATCAGCATTTTACGTACAAATAATCAGCTCATATTATAGCCTGCTAGATAAAGGTTTCCCACTATAATATCTAACTAGCGAGTGATGCTTTATTCTGCAGCTGAGTGGAATGGTAGGGATTGATGTAGGTAGTATAGTTGGTTGTAATGCTTTATTTGCAGGGTATGTATGAAACTAGTAAATAAGTGTTTTCATTTAGATTTTTGGTCAAATGCAGTTGATTTTAAATTTAATGGCTGAAATCTGAGAATGTTTCACATCCAGACCACTCTCGGGATATTCCATGAACCGAACAAGAACCTTAGGGCCTGTACTGGTAGCACACAATTTTGAAGGTCTTTTGGTGTTTATGCTTGGACCTATTTTTGGTACCCTGTGTGGAGCTTGGTTCTATAAGTGCATTTAAGTACAAGAATAGGTAAAAGTTTTGTACTCCTTAGCTAATAGAAGGTTGGACATGATGGCAAGTGGTATGATATTTTATAGTTTGTATTTCCATATAAGAATTGATAAAGGTTTTGCAATTTTTTTTAAAATAATGAAAGGTTGGTCATTATGTCAAGGTTGTATGATAGTTTACCGCTTGTATTTTTATATAAGAATAGATAAAGATTCTTTAGTTCTTCTTTAATGGAGGGTTGATCATCATGATAAGGTGGTATGATAGTTTACAGTTTGTATTTTGCATCTGGTATAATCTAAGAAAACATATAAATAAATAGAGATTAATGTCATTCAGCTTCTTCTTTAATGGAGGATCGATCATATTAGTAAGGTGGTATGATAGTTTCTATTTTGTATTTTGTATATTTTTAATAATAACGTTATGAATAAATAAGGATTTCAAGCCATTTGGATTCTAGTATCATTCTTTGTAATGTTGTAAAGAAAGACTTAATCTGGTGGACTTATTCTGAATTGTTCAATTTCATTGGCAGATCAAAGATCCTTTGACATAAAAATATTTTTTAACAATTTTCACCAAATTCAATATTAGATTATGCTGACAAGACTCCAATGTATTACAAAACTAATAATTTATATTTTTCTCATCTTTATGCTATGTAAATCAGGAGTTTAAGTATAATTGATTACAAAAAATTAAAAACTAAAAGATAAAGACAAATATTTTTAATCTTTATTTAGATATTAATTTGCAATTTAAGTTTTTTTTACATGATTATTTATTAAGATTTTTTATAAATTTTATATTATGTTGAGGTGTATAATTTTATTTCTTTTAAAATTGAATATGTGATTTCTATATCAAAAAATTGGTTAATTCATAGTATGCTAAGAGCTATAGTTTGATTTCTATTAAATTTAAATATGCAGTCTGATATACTTTAACTATTAGTTTTACTATTTTTCTTGACAACTTATTTAAGAAAAATCCATCTAATTTATTAAAACCAATTCAGTTTATTCAATTAAATTTAAAGAATATGGAAAATTGGTACACGATACGAAAGTTACTCTTCAAAATAAATTGTTCACTTTAGATTCAAGTTATAGTTAAAGAATGAGTTCTTCCCATAATTTGTTGGTTAGGTATTGATGTTTCTATTGTGGTCACCTTGGTCTAAAAATCCACTTGGCCATTTTGATTCACCAATAGACTCAACTTTTAGAGATGTGGAGGAAAGGCCTTGAAGGAGCTGAGGAAAATGGAAACAAGATGAATATGGAAATGTAATTTTAAAGAGGATTTTGATGGTGATCATAACAATAGAATTGGTTGCAATAAAATAGAGGAGCACATTAAAAAATCAATATCTAGCTATTTTGCAAACAATGTTTCATTTCTATAAGACATAAGCCAGTGTTCTTAGGTAGGACAGCTCAATTAATGATGAAGGGCCCCTATCTCACATCATTTTCATCAACTTGGAAGGATTTTGGAAGATTTAATTCGCATAGGTCACTAAAGGGCTTACATTCAATTTTCTATAGATTCTAAACTCATTTTTCTAGATTTAATTCTCATAGGTCAATAAAAATTATAATATAAAGAACAATATGCAACTTAACCTTATTTTTTAAAATTTTATTAGACACTAGATTATATTTCTAATTTTACAAAAAAATAAAAATAAAAATTGATTCATCATATTTTAATATTTTTTTTAAAAGTAAAAAATAAAAAATACACTAGAAAAATTTACATTTGATTAGTTTGCATCATTTCAAATTTCAAAATAGATATGTTACTTTCTAGTGATTCAAGTTGAAAAGCTATATCAATGTTGATAGTTTCTTTTATAAATATGTAACACAACTTTGAACTCTCATTTCACTTACAAAAGGTCTTAAATATTTCTCATATTCTATTTGGATCTAAGACTAGACAATAAGGTGACCATAACCAATGACATGTGCATAGTGGGTCATCCAAAATCACTAAATTCTTTTTGTCTATTATGTCATGTTAATATAACAAGCAATTATATTTGGGTCTAGTAGGAAGGTTCCAGAGGGGTTGTTGACTTCAAGATTTAAACAACATGATTTTTAAAATAATCCAAATGTTCATATTGAATATATTATATTATTCAATTAGACTTCTACATATGTAGATGTTAGGGTTCAATACAAATATTAATTGTAGAACACACTATACTTGTTTGGACCATTTTTTCCTAATATTGGGAATGCTAAACATCTACACCTATCAACTTTTTTTTCCTATAAGATGTGTAAGATTGATAAATTATACATATAAAATCCTACTTTATAAAGCCTCTATAATAATGAATAGTCTAATTTTGTAAAACCATTTTTTTCATCCTTACTAATGAATACTTTTTTCAATTAACATGAAGTCTAAAATTACAAAGAGGATGTTGCTCATGAGAGAGGGAGGGATGGTCTCTCTCTAATGTCACCCTTTACCACACGAACGTATGGAGTAAGCGAGATGAGAGTGATCCTTTCCACCCATTGATGTTGCTCTTGTGGCTTAGGCAGTTGCCCATATTTCTAGTTCTAATTTCTACATGTTTATATTTTAATCTCCAACTTTGATTGTATGACTTATGACATTGGCCACCTTGTGTCCCTATTTTTTTAATAGTATACTATATTTACCATTGATATAAACTTGAGATGCTACTCATTAAAAATAAGACATAAACTAATAGAAATATAGATAATTAATTTCTTAAATATTTTAAATTACATAAGAATATTTACATTAACCAAAACAAATATAAACCTTCACAAAACTATTTCAGTATTAACTTATTTTAAAAAATATGAATTGAATAATAATTCGGATTACAATATTATTCACTAGAAACAAATACAACATTGAATGCAACCAAATTTATTTATTTATTCAAATTGAATGCCCAAAATTTAGAAAATTATAGTGTAGATTTTTTTTAAAAAAATTAATGATTCAATGACTCTCTTTTTTTTATATTTTTTTTGGTAATAATGTGATTCTTTAGATTCAAGTCTGCGCTAACAAAGTTTCTCTCAAAGTGCTTCACTTGCAAGAACTTCTGCGGCATTGGGGAAATACCTCTTGTATAGTTTCCAAGGTACCTCCAGACACTTCTTCCTCTTGTGACCATTCTTTGCCTCGTGGCTAGTGGTGCATTAAAGTTCCTCTACTTGCTGCTCATAGCCCTCACATTTCCAAGCCCATCATTACCAATCTCGCGATGGAAGGATCTTTCAAATGAGACACCCTACCTCAAGCTACCATATAGTGGCTCAACCTCTAGGTGAGGTATGCGATGTGGAAGACCTTGTACAAATGGTGGTACTAGTTGGTCTGACACTAGCAACGACACCAGCTAGCCAACCTCATAAAAAATGGCTCCCACAACTAGCACTAGAAATTTCTTTAGTTAGGAAGGAGAAAGAGAATGAAGAAGATGTTGTAGAAGAAGGGTGATCTCTTTTGGGAGATCATTCCAAACTAGCTAATGTATTGGATCGCAAGGATGATCAGGATCCTCTACCACCTCCCTCAACCACTACTCTATCTTCTTAGTAGCTATTTGTTTATGTTGTTATTTCTAGGTATTCCCATTGTATTGTTTTTTTAGCTTGTCCAGACACTAGCCATCTGATAGTTGAGGGCTGATTTTGTATCCTACTATATTTTTTTGGTGAATAGTGTAACTCTTGTTTAAATGTTAACAAAAATGTCTTTTAATCATAAAAATACACTCAATAATCTATATTTGATTAGTTTATATCATTTTAAAATTCAAACTAGATACATTCTGATTAAATCAATTGAGAAAGGGCCCAAACCCATACATCAAGCCAGAAGGTGGAATAAAATGGAAGAACTCACAAGATGTGAGACCACCCAAAAACTAGTAAGGAAAAACCCCTTGCTAAAGAGAAATCTTTTGAATGGAACAAAAATAAGAATAGGGATCCCGACGCCTGCAAAGATTACATACTTAGAATAGAGGGGTTTAGGAAGGAACCCCGAACCAAATTCTAAAAGAAAAATCTTTCATTGGAACTGAATAGTCAATGAAACTAAAAAGATAGTGAGTTTTGAAAGGCCTCCTAAAATCTTTTATCAATAGGACCACCTTGAAAAGAGTTAGTCTCCAACAAGGATAGAGGACACAAAACCTATGAAAATATATGTATTTTTTAAAGGAACATAAAAACCCAATGAACATGGGTTTTGAAAGGCCTCCCAATACCTTTCCAATAGGACCCTCTTGAAAAGAGACAATCTCCAACAAGGAAAGAGGCCACAAAGACAGCCCAAAAATAACTGGTTTTGGAAGGCACCCAGAAACCCACTTATCACAAGAGCACAATGAACTGCATAAAAAGTAGAAGTGTTAGTAATTTCTTTTATAAACGTGTAACACAAGTTTGAACTTTCATCTCACGTGTTAAATATTTCTCAAAATTTATTTTGATCTAAAGCTAGACCTAAAAGATGAACATATTCAATGACACCTACATAGTGGCCATCCTAAACCAATCAAGAGTTGTTTGTCTATTGTGTGATAATATAACAATAAATTAAAGGTGGGTCTAGTAGGAAGTTTATAACCATAGATGTGAAATATAAGGACTTGGTTATTGACTTCAACACAAAAAAAGCATGATTTTTAAAACAATCTAAATGTTCATATAGAGAATACTACTTTAGACTTCTACATATGTGGGTGTTAGGGTTCAATATAAATATTAATTTTAGTACACACTATACTTGTTTGGACCAATTTGTCTTAATGTTGGGAATACTAAATATCTACAACTATTAAATATTGTCCTATAAGGTGTGTAAGATTGGTAAATTATATGTGTAAAGTCGTACATTATAAAGCCTCTATAATAATGAATGATGTAATTTTGTGAAACCAATTTGTTTGCCCTTTCTAATGAATTACTTTTTCAATTAACATGAAGTCTAAAATAAGACAAAGAGGACACTTGCTACTATTGAGGGACTGTCTTTCCCCAATTTCAATCCTTACTACATTGATATGTGGAGTAAGCCAGATGACAAAATCCTTTGACGCGGCCTGTTAGTGCTGCTCTTGTAGCTTAGGCAGTTATTTATTGTTTCTTAGCTTTCCAGGCCCTTCCTGTGCTTTTGGTTCTGATCTCTACGGGTATATATTTTGTTCTCTAAAGTTTACCCCTAGTGACCTTGAGTTCCCCTACTTTTTAATAAATAGTGTACTATATTCACCATTAATAAAAACATAGTACACTATTCATTAAAAAAAGATACATCCACTAGTAGAAATATAGATAATTAATTTTTTAAATATTTTAAATTATATAAAAAAATTTGCATTAACCAAAATAAATATAAACCTTCATAAAAATCCACAATTTATTTATTATAAAAAGATTAATTGAATAATAGTTCGGATTACAATTGTATTCACCAAAAACAGATACAACATCGAATGCAACAAAATTAGTTCATTAATTCAAATGGAATGCGCAAGATTCAGTATATTCCCACAATGTACCAGATCCATGAATATCACTTTTACCGCTTTCTCTTCTTTAATTTAACCTTACTGTTAATTTTCTGATGTTTGCTTCTCTCTTAGTTGTGCTTTACAATAAAAACAAGGATGGAAGCGACCGATTGGGCTTTGTTCTCCACAACACCAGAATTGTAAGCTCGTTTTGGATGAAATTCAACTATTGAAGACAAAAAGTTAACTGCAAATTTAACGGCTGGTCACTTCACTGTAATAAAAAAGGCAGCTATCCATAAGGAATGCATATGCGGCATATACCATTAGAAAATCTACGTAGATCCCTGTGATCCGTATTTTTGTTTTTCTCTTCACTATTTTGATCCCTCTTCCCTTGCTTAGACCTAGTTTTTCAAAATCAATTGACATTCTTATTTATTATTTATTTTCTCTTGGTTGGGGTCCAAATTTTAAAATTGGTTTTCTCTGTCCTGTTGTTTGCTAATGCCTAGGGACCCTTAGAAATAATCGCCATTCCTGTACAAATAGTTCCCCCCAGCTCATTTGAATTCAAGGAGAGATCCAAAAGTTAATGGGAATTCCAGTGTGAAGACATTGATGCAACTATTAAAAATTCACCAACTCGTGACAGTACCCAACAAGAGAAGCCTAGAACTTGTAACACTCAAACTCTATATAAAGGTTATCCACATATATACAACATACTAGATCATAAGTATATACCTGCAATACCATAAAGGCTAAAGTGTTTGCAACCTAATAAGGAGTAGAAAGTTTTTCATCATGAAAAAGCAAGGCAGGGCGCCCTCTTTACTGACTGTCTACGACCTTGAGAAAGAACAATATGGATCCCCTCCTCAAACCAAGTCTGAACTTAAGACTACTGAAACCAACAATATTTTTCTGGAGTCTACAATCTACAAAAAGGTATCACTAATAAACATAGTGAGGTATATTTTCTTTTTTGGGGTTGTGTTTCTCTGAATCGCCAAATGAAACCATGAAATTTTTCTATATAGGCTGCAGCTGAATTGGTGGCAACTTTTATCTTGGTATTTTCTGGGTGTGGAGCAATCATGGTGGAAACCAGGTATAAGGTCTTGGGTCATGTCTCTGGTGCTCACATAAATCCTGCAGTTAGTATTGCCTTCTCATCTGTGGGAAAACTCTCTCTTAAGGAATGCAAAGTAATCCAGCATAACAAGTGCGATTTGGGTTTGAACTTTGGGTCATTTCGAGGAAGAGAAATGGTCAAATATAAGATTGAATTGGATTTTGAATGACCCCTTAATTATATTTCATGATGTGAATAATGCCAATATTGATATTTTGTTTTTATGTTTTTTGAATTGTCAGCTGCCCATTTATGTCATATCTCAGATTGTGGGTGCCACGGCAGCTGCAGCTGCACTCGTCTCCATTAATCCTGCTGTCAATGTTACTAATGGACATACTATGCAATCACTGGTGGTGGAAATCATTATCACCTTTATAATCTCCTTTGTTATATTTGAAGCAGCCACGGATCCTAAAGCAGTAAGTCAGACAATTTACCACAACTCTGCTGGTTTATATCCGATTTTATTGAAAATCATATCATCTAGTGACATTCTCACCGTGAGAAAAAAAAATGGTGTTGGGTATATGTTTATGGTACATTACTTGTACTTTCCAGACATTAGAAAAGTTTTTAAGGGGAAAATAATTATATTTGGCAATTGAATTGGATAGTAACACAGTTAAATTTTATTTATTCAGCATTTTACGTACAGAATAATTAGTTCATATTATTGCCCACTAGATAAAGGTTCTCCATTATAATATCTAACTAGCGAGTGATAATTTATTCTGCAGCCGAGTGGAATGGTAGGGATTGCTGTGGGTGGTATAATTTGCTTGTAATTCTTTATTTTCAGGGTATGTATGGAACTAATAAACACGTGTTGTCATTTATATTTTGGGTGAAACGCACTTGGTTTAAAATTTAATGGCTACTAAATCGAGAATGTTTCTAATCCAGACCACTCTCGGGAGCTTCCATGAACCCAGCAAGATCCTTGGGGCCTGCACTGATAGCACTCAATTTTGAAGGTCTTTGGGTGTCTATTGTTGGACCTGTTTTTGGTGCCCTTTGTGGAGCTTGGTTCTATAAGGGCATTTATATACAAGATTACATAAATAACAAATAAAAGTTTTATTAAAAAAAGTTAATGGTTGGTTATCATGGCAAGGTGGTATTGTAGTTTACAGTTTGTATTTTTATCTAAGAATAGATAAGGTTTCAAAGTTATTTTCTAATGGAGGGTTGGTCAATATGGCAAGATGGTATGATAGTTTACAGCTTGTATTTCTATATAAGAATTGGTAAATATTTTATAGTTCTTCTCTAATAGAAGGTTGGTTGTGATGACAAGGTGGTATGAGATTTTATAGTTGGTATTTATATATAAGAATAGATAGTTGAATACCACAGCAAGGTGGTATGATAGTTAAGATTTTTAATTTCTATATAAGAATAGATAAAAGTTTTGTAGTTCTTCTCTAATGGAGTGTTGGTCATCATGACAAGGAGGTGTGATAGATTGTAGTTTGTAATTTGAATTTGGCGTATTGTAAAAAAATAATGTTTTGAGTAAATGGGGATTTGAAGTCTCTCAACTTCTTTAATAGAGGGTTGATCATGGTGGTAAGGTGGTATGATAGTTTCTATTTTTTATTTTTTATTTTGTATATTTTTAATAATAATATTTTTAATAAATAAGAATTTGAAATAATTTTTGTTCTAATTTCATTCTTTGTGATGTTGTAAAGAAAGAGGGTTATGCATTTAGCAAGACTTAATCTGGTGGACTCATTCACAATCCTTCAATTTCACCGATAGATCAAAGACCATTTGACATAATACTTGTAATCTTCAATTTCACTAATAGATCACCCTTTTGACATAATTCTTTTTTTTGACAATTTTTACCAATTGGTACTAGATTATGTTGATAGGACTTCAATGTGTTACTTGGTGCGAATGTGATGTTGTTTTTTATGTTTTCATTAATGGTTTTCATTGATGTCAACAAACCTTGGCTGATTGGATAAGGTTCTATTTTGATGCTTTGGTGATCTAGATTGGCGCACTCCAAATATTGTGTTGTAATGATCTATCTTTGGCCATGTTTATCCTAGTCCCATTCATATTTTAACATAATGAGACACACTCTTTTGGGCCTAGTCTGATCTAAAAATTGATTAACATGCTTCAGAAACATAGTAGGCATTATAACATGTAAATTCTATTATTTGGATCCTGATATTATGGTAATTGGGTAGTGTGTTATTTTGAGTGAGAAGTTTTTGTGTGGTCCATGTTTTATTCCTTTCCAATGCGGGAATATTTTGTGGTGACCTAATTCAAATTAAGTTTGGCTTACCTAGAATATTATGAAGGCATGGAATGGTATAAGTTAAAGATGATTTTGTTTCATATTCATGAGTAGAAGGATGTGAATCTAAAAGGTAAAAACTAGATATTGTTAAGTGTGTGAAAGTGTTCCACTAAAGGTAGCAAACCACAGGGTTCTTCCAATTTTGCTATTGGTGATAGTTATTTTAGTGGGGGATTTTGTTTCATTATTCCTCTTTTGGTAGTGAGCCTTTTTCAGTTGGCTATGATACCTAGGCAGTGAGGTCACCTGCAATGAGCAACTTGACAATGAGTCACCCTTTGTAAAACCACTTTAACCGGTGTCACCTTAACCAATATTTCATAATTGAGAATTATAATTCTCTGTGGTTTTTCCCATCTTAGATTTTCAAAGTAAAAATATGGTGTTCATTGTGTATGGTATTCTTATGTTCTTTCATGTTAATATCAATTTTACTTATCTAATTGAATTAAGGTTTCTCCATGGGTAAGTACACAAAGATAGGGGATCAAAAAGGGGTATAAGATGCCACGTTTCTTATAAAATCAGAAAACGTTGAACTTTGATGAGAAATTGAAGATACTTAGACTCAAAATTTGAAGATGTGACAAAATAAGATTTGTAGTATTCTAAATCTAGTTTCTAAACTACTATTTTTTTTTAAAAGGGTGGAGATTAAGGCCCTCAAAAAGGGAGAGTACAAAAAGTGGTCCTACTTTTTGTGAAAAAATATAACATAGCATATTGTGTGCTCCTAAAATCTTAACTTTTTCTTAGAATTTTTTCAATCGCTCAAATGAGAAGTTAGGTAACACCGCGTAGTTTATCCTAGAATTTTTTTCTTTTTTTTATGAACATATATTTTTTATGAATTTATGAAGTGGACACACCTCGAAAACATGAAAGTTGAGTGTGCTTCCCCTGGAAATCATTAAAAACTAATAAAAAATCAAAACTATTTTTTTAAAGTGTGTAAAATGGAGTTTAGTTTCTATAAAAGTAACTTGTTTAAAAATTTGATGAATGAGCCAAAATCTATGCCCAAAATAGTACATATTGGTTTTTGACAAAAAATGAACATACTTAAAAAATAAATTAGAAATGAAAATCTCAACATAATTAGAATTTAAAATAAATTATATGGTTAGATAGCTAACATAGAGTTCTATAGCATCTTATTGTCTTTTTTTTATTTTTTTTTGAACCATATGCAAACTTGGCAGGGAGCACAGACAAAAAAAAAGTGAATTTCTTGTATGTTTTCAGAAAAACACATCTCAAACCCACTTGAATCATCCAAGGCTTTGGGTTGGATGCCCAAAGAAAATCTAAGCCTTACACTTGGTGTTTCCCAAAGTAATTAAAAATATGTATTCCATATATGATGTGCGCCATATATGGTGCATGCCATATGTAGAAAATTCTCTACATATGGCATGCATCTTATATGGCATATGCCATATGTAAAACTTATTCACAAATGTGTCTTTGTGTCTATGTCTCTCAATTTTATTAGAAATTACACTTTATGGTTTCAAGATATTGTGTCCACCTCCTTATCGTTGTTTCATTACACTAGCTCCATATATCATCCTTTATTCATCTCGACCCCTTTTTTTGTATGTAATAAGGTCTCTAACGTGCGTCTCTCCATATAAATGTCTCAGTAAGCTAGTTGTGTCTCTCTATCTCCATGGCTTGGCCTCCCTCCTTATAAGCCTCTATCTTTATAATATCTCTCAATCTCTATTATATCCCTCGCTTCATTCTCGTATTTTCCCCTATGGTTGAATCCTTCACTATGATCTCTTTCTTATTATCTTCCTATGTTGAAATAATAAATTGTAACTTCAACTTACCATTTTAAGCAATGAACTTTGCTGATAGTAGCTTTTACTGAAGATAATACCTCCATTCCTTCTAAGGTTTCAAATTCCCTATAATTAAATTTTTGACTCAATTTACATTATAATGATTGTCTTACTCAAAAACCATGCCTTCTTTATTGGAAACTTTTCTTACAAGAAGTCCTCTTAGCCATTTCTTTCTTTCAGTAAACTCTAATTTGGAGGGTAATATTATTACTATGCTCCTCCTTAATTCTTGAATCATTTTTTTAAAGATCATTTCAAAATATTATCCCTTTACAATATCATTTAGACTTCTGGTACTATAGCTTCTACTACCCCACTCAATGAATTTAACATCAATACTATTTTGAATCTCTATCCCTTTGATACTTGCAACTCTCATCACAAATATTTTCTTTGAAGTCAATATCCCCAATTTTTTTCACTGCTATATCCAACCCTTTTTATTTATCTCAAATAGACCTATAGACTAGAACCTTAATAATGAATCACCTCTACAAACTAGAAAAATAACATAGACTATTGAAATTTTTCTTGAAAGATTCTTTTACCTCTTCTACACAACACTTTTTGGACTAGAGGGAAGATCTCATTAGACTTAAACATTTTCTACAAATAAGGTAACTAAACAACTATAAGATGGAAAACCATCCTTTCTAGCTCATAAATTTGTGACTCTCTATTGTTGTAGTCTTGACAACAATTCCCTCACTTTCACAATAATTCTTGACAACTAAGTCTTTATTCTTAATGTGTGACAATTAGGAGCAGAAACTCCTTTATAGGAAGCTTCTTTTACCTCCATAATTCAATGAAATTTGACACTCATGTGTCTGATCTTCCATCAATCTTGTTTGTATTTAACTTCGACTATATTTTTCATGTACACTCATGAATTTTCTTATTGTTGTAGAAGTTCCATCACCTTTCTCTAATATGGGCTCTTAATTATCCTAGATCCTGGGCCCTCCAGTTAGGGAATTGGTCCCAAACCAACTCTTATACCAATATGTTGGTAGAGAGAATAACTTAACATACATATGACAGAAATATAAAAAAAAAAGAACCAATAAACATAACTGCTATTATAGCATATTGGAGAAGAACGGGTGATTTTATTAATGGATAAAAAGATAATTACATCACCTCTATATATGGAGGATAATTACATCACCTCTATATATGGAGGATTTCTTGTAATAGAACTAAGTTATAAATTCATGCAATTTTGTAATTGCATTCTATGTAGGTTGTAGACAAAGTATGAGTGGAATAATCTACCACATATGCAGTTAGTTGTAGAATTTGTTTAAATTTTGTTTTGATTACTCAAAACATTTTTCATGTTTCCTAAATCTCTACACCTAGTTAGAGCTATAATTGCCACACTTCCTAATAAAGTGGTGGATTGTTTCTTCACCTCCACATGCAAAAGTCCATGTAGAATGAAATTATAGAATTGTATTGATATGTGACATAGTTATATTATAAGTATATCTCTATATATAGAGGCAATGTAATATGTTTTAAATGACTTAAAAAAATATTTGTTCTTCATCAATCTACTGGTAGTAGTTATGGTTCTTTTTTTATGTTTTGTCATATATAGATTTTTTATTAAATTGGTATGAGAGCTGCGATTTTCAAATCTGAAGGAGTGTTAATGTCACTATAAATAACACTTTTTTGTAGAGAAGTTGGAGCTTCCCTCAAGCTATAGTTGAAAGGAAAAGGATTGTGTGTTGGAGAAGGTTTAGTCTTCTAGTTTGGTGTCATACAAGGAAGTTTTTCTTTGAAGAAGTTGAAGTTTGTAGATGGAAACAACTAATAATATTTCTCAGCCCCAAATTCACATCTTTAATTTGGTAAGAATTTACGAATTTTGGTCTATCAAGATGAAAAAAAAATTTCTCTCAAGAGATATGGGATTTGGTAGAAAATGGCTTTGCAAAACCACAAAATCAGGCAGCCTATCAAGATTTACCACAAGTATATTAAGATAACTTGAAGGAGAATAAGAAGGATGTTAAGGCTTTGTTCCTCCTTCAAAAAGAAATGGATCATTCAGTTTTTCCAAGATTTTATTTTAAACAAGATCCAAACAAGCTTGGGATACACTAGAAATTGCTTACCAAGGAAAAAACAAAGTAAAGGTATCTAAGTTTCAAACTTTAAGGAGAAGTTTTGAAAATCTTCATATGGGTGGATCTAACTCTATAGATTATTTTTATACCGAGGTTATGAATTTTGTTAATCAAATGAGATCATATGGGGGAAATATGACTGATCAAGCAATGGTTGAAAAAGTTCTTGACAGTCTACGTAGAAGATTTTATACAAGTATAGTTACCATCGAAGAATCTGAGAGCTTCACTCAATTATCTATACATGAAATTTTTGGATCTTTGTTTTCTTATGAATCTAGAATAAGCAAGAATAAAGATTCAACTTTAAAAAATTATTTTATATCTCATGTCTCATATAGTAGAGGAAGAGGAAGATCAAGTTTTAGAGGAAGAGGAAGAAGCAGAGGTTGACGAACAAATACATATCATAGAGGAAGGACTATCCATTTCTATCATACTTCCAATAAAAAAAGACAAGGAAGAAATCCATTCCAAAAGAAAACACAAAAGTTTGATAAAAATCATGTTCAATGTTATTACAGTAAGAAGTATGGTCATTTGGAAAATGAATACATAAGAGGAAACAAGAGGATATGGAATTAAAAAAATGAAAATTATTTAGATGTATCTAGTAATAGTTTTTTAATTTTATTTGTGACTTGTGATATTGATAAGTGGGAGGTATTTTCCACAGCAAGTCAAATTGTGATATTTCTATCAAGATGAACAACTATGTAGTTTTTTGGGTCAAACTCATTGATCCATGTTTAGTAAGTACTAATTCACTCAAACCCATCTCTCATGAGAAAGAATGGAACACTTTGTACTCATTGGATCTAGGTGATACTCACAGAGGTGAAGCATCAAGACTTCTCGAGAGGTCACTCATCCCAGTATTACTCCAACTTGAGCGCACTAAACTACAGAGTTTACTCCATGGTTAAACCCACTCATCTTGCAACCCCATTTTCAAAATGTTCACCAAGTGTTTTTCCTTATGAACCATTCATTAGAAATCCCCTTAAGGTCATCAGTTGATAAGTAGGAGACATTTTCCATAGCAAGTCAAATTGTGATATTGCTATCCAGATTCAACTGTGTAGTTTTTTGGGTCAAACTCATTGACCAATGTTTCATGATTAGTGGTTCACACTAACCCATCTCTCATGAGAATGAATGTAGCACTTAGCACTCATTGGATCTAGGTGATTCTCACAGAGGTGAAGCATCAAGACTTCCTAGGAGATCACCCATCCCAGTACTACTCTAGCTCAAGCACACTTAACTAAGGAAGTCCCAATGCTTTACCTCTGTGAGAACCACCTAGATCTAATGAGTGCTAAGTGTTCCATTCATTATCATGAGAGATGGGTTCATGTGAACCACTACTCATGAAACATGGGTCAATGAGTTTGACCCAAAAAACTATAGAGTTGAATCCTGATAGTAATATTTTGACTTGTTGTAGAAAATATCTCTTACTTATCAATTGATGAACTTAAGGGGCTTTATAATGAATGGTTCATAAATAAAAACACTTGGTGAAGGTTTTTAAAATAGGGTTTCAAGAAGAGTGGGTTTTGATAATCTACAACTTATTGAATAACTTGATGAACTGAATGGACAAGTAAAAGACAGTGATTAGAGATTACTGAGCTACTAAAGTGATATGTAAGGCAATTAAATCAGTCAATATGTATTGTCATTGATGTCAACTAGTTTTGACTATACTTATCATGATGGTTACAAACATCTAAAGAAGACAAAATCATAAAGGAAAGATATATCTACATGAAGATGAGATGAATATGAAGATATGGCTAAGGTATGTACATTGGGTAACTTATTGATGAGTCTATGGCATCATTTTGTTGACTTGATTGTGTTACATGAATTTGTTATGTATTGAAGATCAGAATTGAACAAGTTAATGTGGTCAATAATTGTAGATTTTTATATACACCGAGCCAATACAGTGTATACCGAGTAATAGTAATAAACAAGTTCTAGTATTCACCGACACATTTCTATATTAAGTGAGTGAGAGAAGCAACTAAAGTTTATAACAGTCAACTAAATTGATGTGCTGACAAGTTTCTTATGATTCTGAGGTAAAAGATAAAGTTTTTTATAAGGATCTAATAGCTGACAAAATTCAAGATTAATCGAATGGAGATGGATGAAACATGTTAGAGACACATCTTTTGAGGAAGCTTGAAGTGACAAAATGGATGATAGAGATTAAGAGGAAAAATCTAATGGATGAGAAGAAAATAGTTTATGACGTCTATTTAAAGAGATATGAGATTCATTATTGATTCTGGAGCTAATTGAATCTATAGAAGAAAACGTGCCGAAGGAATATTTTCATGCAGCACTGATCAAATTGGTTACAGACAGAACCGAGAAGAACTATAGACATAACTGAGCATCAGATCATTATTGAATGAGCTGAATATGTTGAAGGATATGAAGGATTGAAGTGATTATTGATCAGATGAGGTATTTTGAGCTTAGAATGGATCTGAAAAGTTGTAATTATTAGTTGTATAAATCACTACTATATCAGTTTAACCATTGCTACTACTAAATCGCTTAACTGAGTGGACTTAATAGTCTTATTTGTATTTCAATATGACATTCCATGAATGTTGATAGTTTTCTTTTCGACCCCATAGTGAATGCTGGTCAAGAGTTTACTATTAGTGATAAATCCTCTAGCTAGGTCACACCTTATAGTGTGCATTGTAACCTTTAATAGGGTTGGCTCCTAACCAAGATCACTTTAGAAGAGTGAAATATTTTGGGTTACTGGTCCCAAGTGGTTTTTCCCTTTGCAAGGTTTCCACATTAAAATCCTTGTGTTATGTGTACTTGATGTGGTTGGATTGTTAGTTTATTTTACACACTGAGTTGATAATTTATTTGAAAAGTTTGAATATATACATCTGGGAGTTTGGGACCATAGGATAACTATAATTAACTAATTCACCCCCCTCTCAATTATCTAACAGGTTTAACCATGGAGGAAACTTTGTAGAACTTAAGCATGCTCAAGATGGAGTAGTACTAGGATGAGTGACCTCCCGGGATGACTTGATGCTTCACCTCTATGAGCATCACCTAGATCTAATGAGTGCCAATTTTTCCATTAATTTTCATGAGCGATGGGTTTGTGTGAACCAATACTCATGAAATATGGGTCAATGAGTTTGACCCAATAAACTACACAGTTGAATCCTAAAAGCAATATCAAAATTTGACTTATTGTGGAAATATATCCTATAACTTATCAATTGATGATCTCAAGTGGATTTATAATGAATGGTTCATAAGGCACAACAGTTGGTGAAGGTTTTTCAAATGGGGTTGCAAGTAGAGTGGATATTTAATCATGGAGAAAACTATATAGTTAAGTGCTCTCGAGCTAGTGTAGTACTAGGATAGGTGACCTCCTAAGAGTTCTTGGTGCTTCACCTATGTGAGAATCACCTAGATCCAATCAGTGCTAAGTATTTCATTAATTCTCATGAGATATGGGTTCATGTGAACCACTACTCAGGAAACATGGGTTGATGAGATGGATAAGAAAACTACACAATTGAATCCTAGTAGCAATATCACAATTTGACTTGTTGTATATATCCTACTTATCAATTGATGATCTTAAATGGATTTATAATTAATGGTTCATAAGGCACAAAACTTGGTGAAGGTTTTATAAATGAGGTTTCAATTAAAGTGGGTTTAACCATGCAGGAAACTTCGTATTTAAGTGCACTCATGTTGGAGTAGTACTGAGATGGGTGACCTCCTGAGAAGTCTTGATGCTTCTTCTCTTTGAGAATCACCTAGATCTAATGAGTGCTAAGTGTTCAATTCATTCTCATGATAAATGGGTTTGTGTGAACCCCTACTCATGAAACATGGGTCAATGTGTTTTACCCAAAAAACTATAAAGTTGAATCCTAGTAGTAATATCATAATTTGACTTGCTATGGAAAATATATCCTAGTTATCAATCGATGAGCTTAAGGGGATTTCTAATGAATCATTCATAAGGCACACCACTTGGTGAAGGTTTTGAAAATGGGTTTTCAAGAAGAGTGAGTTTAACCATGAAGGAAACTATGTAGTTAAACATGTTAAAGCTGGAGTAGTACTAGGATGGGTAACCTCCCAAGAAGTCTCAGTGCTTCACCTCTGTGGGCATCACCTAGATCCAATGAGTGCTAATTATTTCATTCATTTTCACGATAGATGGGTTTGGGTGAACCACTACTCATGGAACATGGGTCAATGATTTTGATGCAAAAAACTACACAATTGAATCCTGATAGCAATATCATAATTTGACTTTCTATGAAAAATATCTTGTACTTACCAAGTGATGATCTTAAGGGGCTTTCTAATGAATGGTTCATAAGGCACAAAACTTGGTGAGGTTTTTTCTAATGGGGTGTTCCAAGAAGAGTGGATTCAACCATGGAGGAAAATATTTAGTTAATTACTCTTGAGTTGGAGCAATATTGGGATGGGTGACCTCTTGGGAATTTCTAGTGCTTCACCTCTATCAGAATCACCTAGATCCATTGAGTGCTAAGTTTTCCATTAATTGTCATGAGATATGGGTCTGTGTGAACCACTACTCATGAAACATAGGTCAATGAGTTTGACCCAAAAACTACACAGTTGAATCCTAATAGAAATATCACAACTTGTAATGTTTCTCAAGAAAGAACTAAAGATATATATTTTTAGTTAGTGGATATAGAAACCACATGACAAGGGATAAATAATTATTTTCTTGGTTGGATGACTCTATGAAATATGAAGTAAAATTGGTAAATGATATTGTAGGTTCTATGATAGGAAATGGTGTTATACATTTATTAACTGAAAATGGAGGAAAGAGATATATTCCATATGTTTACTTTGTTCTTGGGTTAAAACATAATCTAATGAGTATTGGATAGTTAATTGAAAAAGGGTAAAGATTTTTCTTTAACAAACATGTTTTTATAAATATTGATAAGATTCCTAGTGATGGGTTGATTGCAAAAGTATAAATGAATAGGAACAAGATGTTTCCCCTTCAGATTCATGGAATTAAAGGAATAGAGTATTGTAATTTCAAGATAGTTCACATAGAAAAAACATGGATTTGGAATATGAGATACGGTCATCTTAATTTTAATGGCTTGAGTTTATTATAGAAAAGTATTTGTTAAAAGGATTGTTACCCATCATGCAGCCCACTAATTCTTGTGAAAGTTGTATTATGGAAAAGAAACATGAGAGATTTTCTACTAGTAAGTTCAAATAGAGAAAGTGTTCCTTTTGAGTTACTTCACACTAACATATGTGGTTGTATGAAAACTCAACCTTTAGGATGAAGTCTATAGTTTCTAACATTTATTAATGATTTCAAAAGGAAAAATTGGATATAGTTTTTAAATAAGTCTGAAACCTTCAATAAATTTAAGGAATTCAAAGCAATGGTGGAGAAACAAAGTGGACTATTCATTAAGGGACTTAGATCTAATAGGGGTGATGAATACAGTTTTAATTAATTTTTAGATTTTTGCAAAGATCACGGTAAAATTTGATTTCTTGAATATTTTTTTATTGAAGAAGAAGTCTATGTGCAATAACGGCAGAGTTATGAGGCATGTTGGCATGAAAGAAAGTAAAATTCATAAATTGAAGAAAGATCTATATGGTTTGAAATAAGAACCTAGGGCTTGGTATAGTTGAATTGATTCATACTCATTGAGTGATGGATTCAATGAAATTAGCTTTAAACCCACAATATATATTAAATTCAAAGAATAAAACCTTATTTTTATTATATGTATGTATTTTGATGACTTAATTTTCAAAGTTAATTTATTAGTTGACATGCTTAAGACAAATTGATGAAATAATTTGACATGACATATTTGGGAATGATGAGACACTTCTTAGGCATTGAATTTTTTCAATCCGATAAAGAAATTTTAAATTTTCAATCTAAGTATTCCAAGGATGTATTGAGTAAATTCAATATATTTAATTGTAAACTAGCATTAACTCCATTTGCAAAAGGTACAAAACTTAAAAAAGAGGATAAGAGGTCACATGTTAAAATAACTTTATTTAAGAGACTTATTGGAAGTTTATTATATCTTAGGTAACTACAAGGTAAAATATCATGTATGGTGTTAGATTGGTTTCAAGGTTTATGGATTCACCTCAAGAATCTCATTCACAAGTGGGGAAAGGGATAGTAAGATGCATTAGAGGAACACATGGATATAGAATTCTATATTCCAAAACTAACAAATTTGATTTGATTGGTTATGATGCCATTGATTTTGCAAGTGATGTTGATGATAGGAAGAGTACTTGAAATATGTTTCATTGTGATATAGGTGTAATCTCATGGACATCAAATAAGCATGATATTGTGACACTTTCATCAACTGAATTTGAGTACGTAGCAACCACATCAACAACATATGAAGTAGTTTGGTTGACAATAATATTGAAGGACTTATTGCAAGAAAGAGAGGATCTAACACCAATATTTTGTGATAAAAAATCATCAATTGCATTATCAAATGAACATGCTTTTCACCAAAGGAGTAAGCATATTGATACAAGATAGCATTTTATTAGAGGGTCGGTCAACAATGGAGAAATCTACCTTGAATTTTGTAGATCTAAGGATTAGTTAATAAATATTTTCTCAAAGGCACTACTAAAGGAGGATTTTGAATATCTACAAGAAAATCTAGGAATGGTTAATGTTGAAGATATTATTAGAATAAATTAAGGAGTAATGTTAGAGGAAATTAATTTCTTCTAATAGTAGACATGTAACCAAAATGTGGCAACATAGATGGGTCACCTGGATGGTTTGACATAATGCTTCAATGAAATAATTGTCGTCTAGGTGTGATGATAGAAAGATATGCACAAATTGAATGTATCAAGAATGCTTTAAAAAATCTTAAGAAATTTCCTTCACAATGTAAAGCCAAACACCGAGCAAATAGCACCTATAGCTTACAGAGGTTTTGGAAATCAGCATTTATATTTATCAAATTTAATATATTTTATAGTAAAATATCCTTTAACACTTGTCTATAAAATGTAGAATTATAGACAACACACCCAAAATGTTTACATAATGCCTCAAAGAGATGTCATCACATGTAATGTAGTGATTGTAGATTATGTACAATATGAAGTTGTTGAAAAGTTATTTACACTTCCAAGAAAATACAATTGGAAAGTGTAATCCCAAAATTCCAAACTCTACCAACCTTTAAGAAGAGGGCATTATACTTTTTATTTAAAAATAAAAAATGAAGAGGATAAGCAATGGTGGAAGGGAGCTTACAAGAGGCATGTATGGAGAGGCAAGGAAAGGTGTGTGGTGTTGTGAAGGAAAAAAAATGCATTAGTATATAAAGGAAAACATGCCACTTAACCTTTTTTTAACATTTTATTAGAAACTAAATTATAATGTCAATTTTACAAAAAAAAAAATTGATTCAATGACTCTATTTTTTTTTTTCAAACTTCTATTTTTTAATAATGTGATGCTTTAGATTCAAGTGTGCACTAACAAAGTTTCACTTGAGGTTCTCTTCTTGTAAGAGATTTTGTAGCATTGAAGAAATGTCTCTTGTATGGTTTCTAGGTTACCTCCATACCCTTCTACCTCCCATGACCATTCTTTTCCCCATGGCCAGTGGTGTGGCCAAAGTTCTTCTACTTGTTGCTCATAGTTGCCCACATTCCAAAGCCCTTCATTGCCAATCTTACAATGGAAGAATCTTTCAAAGGAGAAACTAGATACCTCTCCACCACACACTGGCATAACCTCTAGGTGAGGTATGTGAGGTGCAGGCCCTTCTATAGATTTTGGTACTAGTTGGTTTGCTATCAGTGGTGACACCAACTAGTTAAGCTCATCAAAATGGCTCTCACAACTATCCCTAGAAATTTATTGGGCTAGGAAGGTGAAATAGAATGAAGAAGTTGTAGAAGAAGGGTGGTCCCTTTCATATTATAATTCTGACCTTGTTGATGTATTAGTTTGCAAGGATGATAAGGATCCACTGCCATCTCCCTTAGCCACTACTCTAGCCACTTTGTAGCTATCTATTTATGTAGTTGTTTCTAGGTATTTCCCATGGTTCTATTTTTCTATCTTTTTCAAATAATGGCCATTTGACACTTGAGGGGTAATTTTGTATCTCACTACTTTTTTCATGTAGGAGCATCTAGGGTGTAAGAGTAATCTTGCATCACCCAAAAATATTGTCTAGTTTTCAATAAGGGCTATCTTTGGTTAGGGTTACTATTATTGGAGAGTTTAAGTTAAATTTGTAAGTTGTTCATTTGAGTATGGATTGTTCCATTTGCTTCTTTAGTGGTTCATTTTGGATATATAAGAATGTTGGTAGAGTTTCATGAGAAGATCAAGTCTAGTTTTGAAGATATTGAATTTTCTATTTTGGCGAGGTTTTGAACTCATTTTTTAAGGATTTAGAGGATCTAAATAGGGGTCAAACTTTTAATGATTAGTGTTTCTCTAGTCTAGGGTGTAGAGCTCTTCATGGTATTTATTAAATGGAATCATAATATCTAATCGACTCAATGGTTTATAATTTATGGTTTTTAGAAGTTATGCCTTTAGGATTCCAGTTTCAATTCCAAAAGGAAGGGACTAGAAAAAAATCAATTAAGGAAGTAAATTGAACCATTGGGTGCCAAAATAGGAAATTTTCACTTTCTAGAATACTCTACGGTGGCTAATTGTGCTACTTAATAGGGATGAAGGGAGATTTAGGGTTTAGTTCCAGAACCATAGATTGTGGCTCTTTCTAGTATATTATTGCAATTAAAATGCCCATGTGGCTATAGCATCTTAATTTTTTTATTATTGTGTATTACCTAAAATGTAGTGTCTAAGAATACTAAACTAAGTTAGCATTCAACAAAACATAGAAGATAAAACATTTAAAATTAGGCCAAAGAAAGCTAAGCTAAAACTAAAAGAAATGCAAACCTTCCTTGTTGAAGAGATGTTGTCCAAATTATGTAGGTATGTGTGCTCAAAGTGTGCTCAAGTTTCAATGGATTTGTGATGATTTTGGCATTATAATGGTAGTTTGGTAGTTTTTAGGCTCTCAAACTAGAATTGTAACTTTGCATAAAAGGTGGATGAAAATGAAGGAGAAGGAAGCTTAATTTATAGGCAAATGGGAGGGTGAATGGGTGGTCAAGATGAAAACCTGAGGAAGGGCCAAGATGCATTTGAGGGGGAGCACATGGATTGTGCTTTCTCAAATGAATCTCATTGTGACAAGTGTCACAATGAGAGAGGTTTGAAGGAATGGGGGAATGTGACCATTTTGGGAGATGTGAGAGGGGGCAAAGGTATAAGAGAAGGATGAAGTGTGTAAGAGGGATGTAAGAGCATTTAAGGTTGACATGAGGTGAGGGAATTGGGGGATGTGAGGATGTTACATGAGGGTTGACTCAGTTGGGCTTAGGATTTCTTAATTCATGGATTATGATTGTGCAAATGTTTAGGGTGTGATTAGGCTTGGATTAGGAGACAAGTGGGAAATGTAGGAGGATGTGATGGGAGGAGAGAGAATGAGTGGAGGGTTAGATTAGCTAATCATGGGTCATTATCTAATTAAGGGTGATTAGTATGTGTGAAGGGGTTGGGAGTTTAATTAAATATTTATGTAATTCAAGGTGAGAGGAAAATGAGATTTCATGAATTAATTTAATTAGATAAGTGTGTCCATTTAAATTAATAGAAGAATAGGGGTTAATTAATTATCATACTATAGGTTTGTCATATAGATGATTAATTGGACTATAGTTAATTAATTAAATTAATTAACTAGGGGATGACATAAATTAATCAAATAATAATATTTAACTAATTATATATCCTAGGAAAAAACTAAATAGGATTACTAAATAATGTAATCAAATTTAGGTGTCTACATTTTGCCCCTCTTTGACATAGTGTTAAAATAATGCTATTTCAAAGATATTTTTAGCAATAATAGACGACATGAAGAACAGACTAGGTAATGAGAATTGCCCCAATTATGGGCTAGGAAGTTAGATAGGGTGATGACCCCTCGAGAGGACAGTGGGGAAAGAAAAAGGGGTCTGACGATGTCTCAAAAGGTTGAAAGGTGAAAAATAAAAGGCATGTTGTAGGCTAAGAAGGGGGATGAATGAGGAAAAGACAGGTGAAAAGACATCTGGGGGTGAAAATTTGGGCTCGAAAGGGCCTTAATAAGGGCTGGAGGGGTCAAAAATAGGTCATTTGCACACGGAGAGCTTAGAATTTGTGATTTTTGAGCTCTGCTAAGCGAGGATGAGATGGCATAGAGGGGGAAACTGACTCACCATTCAGATGTTGTGTGACATGTATAGTGTATTGGAGGGCCTGACTGAGAGGTAGGCTTGAAAAACTTAGCTTTTAGTTATGTTTTTAGTGCATTTATTACATGTTGTAGAGCGAAAACCTGTATTCCATGAGAGCGAGCTTGGTGAGAATGTGCCCATGCTAGTGGGAACACGTTCTTACAAAACCTTCTAGGGGAGGGGAAAATGGGATGGGCAGGGGTTTTTCATGAGATCCTGATAAATCTGGGGATGGGGAGAAGCTTCTGCAGGACCGTGATCCTGCAAGGCACTCTTACGGGATTGTGTTCCCGCAGTAGGAGATAATGGGGGCCAAAAAAAGGCATTCTTGGGGGAGGGGGGAGTTAAGAAAGTGACATGTGAATGCATTCCTCTGTTGCTAGGAGGGTGGTGGGATCATAGGAAAGGGAGTCTCCGTAGGAATACGAGGAGAGCTAGACTTGCAGGAATGCAGAAAAAAAGAGATTTCACGGGAATGCAGGAAGAAGAATTTAGGTTTTGGTATAGAAGAAAAATTGACATATTAGCTTGACTTGGATGTAGTGGTCCATGGATATCTTGATGAGTCATGAGAAACATGTAGGGGTTTTTTTTATAGTTGAATAGTTTACTCCAGTGGAGTGGGTGCGAGTGGATGCTCTCAAGTTGGGATATCTGGTGTGGATGTTGCAGAGGCAGACTTTTATGGCCTTGGTGAAAGCACTTTTTGAGAAATGGCACTCAGAGATAGGGATGTTTCATCTACTGACTGGGGAGATGACCGTGACCTTGGAGGATGTGTATCGCATCTTTTGACTGCTAGTCTGGGGTGCATTGGTGGTGGTAGGGGTATACACATAGGTGCAGTTAGTGGTCCCACTATTAGGGCTAGGTGTAGCACCAATCCTATCGCATGGATAGCTAACCTTAGCACAGTATGCGGTAGTAGTGCCAGCGGCACGGTGGGTTCATTTTTATGTGTGTGGACTATTGTCAGGGTATATTGCCCCAGACACGGGCGGGAGGAGCGTGACACTAGTGTTGATTCCTAGAATTGTTCATATTGTCAACATGAGGGCACCAACAGCATGGGGGACCCTAATACTAGCTAAGATGTACATGGACTTGCATCAAATTGTGTACCATGGCACAGGAACAATGGGAGGAGCTTTGGTTTTGCCTCCCTCTTATAGGTATGGGCATGGGAGCACATAGTAGTGCTATGAACCTTAGGCCAAGTGCATAGACAATTAGAGGAGCTGACGATATACAGTTGGGGAGAGTTGGTGACTAACCAGGGTGGTGAGGACACCAATTTTTGGTAGGAGACACTAGACAGACTTCAGGATGGGATTACGTGGTGCCCATACTGAGGGAATGCATCATGGGAAAAGGATGCATAGGAGTTTCCATATACTACGCTATCAACATTCATTATAGGAAAATGAGACTATATTGTGGAGCAATATAAGCTAGACAGGGTTAGCCAATAGTTTGGTTTTAGGTAAGTGATGAAGGGTGCTCCCCTTAATACCAAAAACACATAATAGAAATAGAGAAAAAAAACAATTTACAAGAATAGAAAATAGGTTTCTTATTATCTCCACAAGTGTGGAATTACATTTTTGGGTGATGCAAGATTGCTCTTACACCTAGGATGCTCCTGCATCAGACACCCGAGGTAATTTGAGAAGTGACCCTGTCATGACTCAGGTGTGTAGAGGAAAACCAAGATGGTCAATCTCCTCCTTTGTTAGCCATGGTGAATCTTCAATAGGTCATCCTTTCCACTTGACCAAATATTCTTCATATGTCCTATTCCTTGTACTTCTACCAATGTGACTGTCTAGTATGTCCTCAATCTCCTTTGTATCTGGACTACATGTTAGAATACTCCACTGTGCTATTGTGATCTCATCTTCAACACCTCCTTCATGATACTCTATCAAATCTAAAATGTTAAACACTAGTGAAATATTTAGCTCACTAGGCAATTCTACCTCATATGCATTTCCTGAATCATGCTTCTTCAGTATCTTACATGGTCCAAACTTCTTCATTTTCAGCTCATTATATGTACCAACTAGAACCTTCTCCTTCCACAAATGAACCATGAATTCATCCCCAACCTAAAATTCCTTATGCCTCCTTTTCTCATCTACCTTAGCCTTATACTGTGCATTCATTTTGGTAATGTGCTTCCTCACTTCCTCATGGATGTTCTTTAAGTGTTATGCAAAATCATTAGCTTCAGCACTACTTATTTCTCCTGTATCTATCTTTCTCAATTTAGATGCATTTCTTGGACTACTTCCCCATATAATCTGGAATGGTGATTTACCAATGCTCCTATTGATAGAATTATTGTATGCAAATTTTGCCTATGGTAAAATCAAATCCCATCCTGTTGGCTTATCTCCAACCAAACATCTCATCAAATTCCCCAAACTCCTATTCACCACCTCTATCTGTCCATCAATCTCTGGATGATGTGATGAACTAAACTTCAAATCTATCTTCAACTTCTTCCACAATGTACGCCAGAAATATCCAACAAACTTAGTGTCCCGATCTAAAGCTATGGTCTTTGGCAAACCATGTAGTCTCACAACTTCTCTAAAAAATAATTATGCTATATGAACAACATCATTATTCTTCTTGTAGGGAATGAAATGTGCCATCTTCAAAAATCTATCAACCACCACAAAGATTGAATCATGTCCCTATTGAGTCCTCGGTAAACCAAGAACAAAGTCCATACTGATATCCTCCCAAGCCTTCTCTAGTATAGGTAATGGCTGATACAACCCTGTATTTTGCTTCACTCCTTTCGCCATCTGACATACTCTGCAACTCTATACAAACTTCTTCACATCTTGCTGCAATTGTAGCCAATAATAATTCTCACTAACCAAAGCGAGGGTTTTATCATGACCAACATGTCCAACCAATCCTCCGCTATGCTTCTCCTTGATGAGATTCTCCCTCATAGAACTTCATGGAATGCACAACTAACTCCCTCTAAATAGCATATCATCCTGGATGATGAAATCCATCCATTTTGTCCTGTCTAGAGTAATAGGTTCTGTAACAATATTTTCAAGCTTCACCAAAATTAGGATCCTCTGGATACAAATTCTTGAGTTCCTTGAACCCAACCATTTCAATCTACATTTCTATCAGCAATAGTTTCCTTCTACGAAGAGCATCTGCAACCCTATTAGACTTTTCACTCCTATGTTTCAAAACAAATGTATAACTCTACACAAATTCAACCCATTTCAAATGCCTCTGATTCAACTTTCCTTGACTATTCAAATATTGCAAAGTTTGATGATTAGTATACAAAAAAAACTCCTTAAGAAGAAGATAGTGTCTCCACTTCTTCAATGCTTGAACTATAGCATAAAATTCCTGATCATAAATAGAATACTTTCTCTTGGCATCATTTAACTTCTCACTAAAATAAGCAATAGGTTTACCTTATTGGCTCATAATAGCTCCTATTGTAGTACCACTAGCATCACAATCTACTTGAAACACTTTATTAAAATCTAGAAGTGCTAAAATAGGTTGTTCTATAACTTTTTGTTTCAACAATTGAAAAATCTTTTCTGCCCCATTAGTCCACTTAAACTCTTTTTTATCCCCTCTCATTGTTTCAGTCAAGGGTCCACAAATACTGCTAAAATTTCTGATAAAATTTCTATAAAAGCTAACTAAACCATGAAAATATCTTACCTCAATAGCACTCATTGGAATAGGCCATTCAAGGATAGCATGTATCTTCTCTGGGTCCATTTTTAGACCTTCTGCTGAAACTACAAATCCCAAATACACTAACTCTTTCTTCATAAAATTGCACTTCTTCAAATTAATCAATAATTTCTCTTCTCTCATCTTCTCAAATACCATAAAAATATGCATCATATGCTCCTCTAATGTCTTACTAAAGATAAAAATATCATCTAGGTAAATAATGACAAACTTACCTAGAAATTCTTTCAAAACCTCATTCATGAGCTGCATGAAAGTTCTCGGTGCAATGGTTAGCCCAAAAGGCATGACTAACCACTCATAAAATCCTTCCTTTGTCTTGAAGGTAGTCTTCCATTCATCTCCTTCTCTTATCTAAATTTGATAATATCTACTCTTCAAATCTATCTTTGAGAAATACACAGCTCCACTCAAACAATCTATAATATCATCCATTTGTGGCAATGGAAACCTGTACTTGATTGTGAACTTGTTTATTGCTTTGGAATCTGTACACATCCTCCACTCTCAATTTTTCTTTGGTGCTAATACTATTGGTATAGCATAGGGACTCAAACTCTCACAGCTCAATCCTTTCTGCAATAACTCATGTACTTATCTGTTCAACTCCTTACTTTTTGTAGGTGTCATTCTATGTCTTGCCTTGTTTAGAAAACTCGCTCTTGGTGTCAAGCCCATCTAATGACTGATCTTCCTAACTAGTGGTAATCCATTAGGCACATTATCAGATACAATATCCTGAAACTCATTCAACAAATCTGCAACTTCTACAGGAACATCTTCTACTTCCTCCTTACCTGCTTTTGGAATTAAATAAAAACACACATGCTCATGCCTCATACCATCTAGGAACTTTCTTCCATCAACAAAAGTTATTCTTGCACTACCACATAGCTTTTCTTCTATGTCATTTAATGGCTTTAGCTTATGTTTCACTCCATCCTTTGTCAAGGAATAGGTATTCATACAACCATCATGTTTAGCACATCTATCAAACTACCATGGTCTACCCAACAACGTATGACATACATCCATAGATATGATATCACATAGCACCTCATCATGGTATCTGCCAATCTTGAACTTGACTAGGCATTTTTCATTGACCATGACCTTGTGGTCATCCTGTACCCAAGAAATCTAATATGGATGTGGGTGTTTCTATCTCTTGAGCTTCAACTTTGTCACCATCTCTTCTGACACCAAATTATCAGTGCTTCCACTATCAATAATCACATCACAACACTTACCCCCACACTTGCACCTAGTGTGAAACAGGCTCCTCCTTTATTTAGGTTCATTCTCACCACTCAGCAGGACTCTTCTATTAATCAACATCTCTCCTCTCTTAGCATCTTCAAAATGTGATGATCTGGCATCATCATCTACATGTGCAACTATGGCTTGGCCTTTATTTCTCCTATCTATTCTTTATTGGCATTGAGGACATTCAAATATCCTATGACCTTCTTTTCCATAGTGAAAACATGTTCCATGGAAGCCTCCTCTTCCATATCCTTGTCCTCTTCTTCTTCCTCTCTGATCTCTATTATTCTGATCTTGGAAACAATTGGAATTGTTTTCTCACTAATTCTAACTACTACTAGCCTCATCCTTCTTTTTTGGATCTTCATTTCTACCTCCATATGACCATCCACCAGATCTTCCACCACGACCTCTTCCATTTTGTCTACTCTCAAACTTCTTGTTCAGCTTTTCCTCTACTTTTAGGGAAAACTAGTATGCCTCTTCAATACTATTCATTTGAACCAAAATTAGCTCCTCTTGAATGCTCAGCCTCAACCAATTAAGGTAACAGGAAACTTTCTCCTTATCAACTTTTACATGGCCTGTTCTGATGAGAAATTGATAGAACTCCTTTGTATACTCCTGAACAGATCTTTCTGCTTCCTTCAAACTTTGCATCTTCTTTAGTAGGTCAAGCTCAGAATCAACAAGAATGAACTATCGCTTCAATTTATCCACCATCTAATCCCATCTTGTGATTTTATCCTTTCCTCTTCTATTTCACTCTAATTGAATCTTTTTCCACTAGATCTTTGCATGACCTTTCAATCTGGCCTTCACAAATTTGACCCTATTAAGATCCTCAACATCTTCATACTCAAAATATTCCTCACATTCATTGATCCAGTCGATCAATTCTTCTGGATTAAGATTTCCTAAAGATGTAGGAACCTCAATCTTAGGTCTTTTCCCAATCTTGGAAATGGCCTGAAAAAGTCTTTCTTCTTCTTGATTGAAAACTTTGACTTCTCCTTCTTGATCAGAATTTCCTTCTTCTTCGGCTTCATCCTCACTTTGGTCTCTGACATTAAGATTCATTCTTTTATGAATCTCCTCTTGCAATGATCACACTTGTCTCTTTAGTGCCCTAACCTCAGGTGCTACAACACCAGCTCTTTTTCCATGTTCCCTTCATGGAGGCATGTTTGCAATGTGTGTTGAAACCCTAACCATGATCCTGGTTTAAACTGCCTCACAATTGGTGATCTGTTTACACAAAAACCCTAACCCATGGTCCTAGTGCAAACTGCCTCATATTCAATGATCTATTTACACACTTAGGAACTCTCACTCTAATACCACTTGATGAAGGGTGCTCCCCTTAGTACCACAAATAGATAACAGAAATAGAGAAACAACAATAATTTGCAAGAAAAAAAAATGGGCTTCTTATTATCTCCACAAGTGTGGAATTACAAATTTATGAATTGCAATATGCAAAGCCACATGGGCATTCCCCTTACAATATTCTATAGGACAAAGCCTTGAATCATTACCCAGATCTACCTAGAACTATTTCCCACTACCTAAGACAACACTATGGGCCTTCTTTATATAGGCAATTTCTACCGCTCGAGAAGGTTCCAGAAATTTAGCCCTTAGGGGTGACAAAACTTAGAATTATTTTATTTTACAATTTATTACATCAAATTCAGCTCAAAATAAATTTTGAAACCCAAACAGAAATTTTGAAGGAAAATCATTTTCTGCCATTTCAAGTGACCTAACTTTTGAAGACCATAAGTCATCACCAATTGACCTGATTGACTATTATGACCTCATTCTAAAAAGGCCACGAAGCACTCTACATGCATAACTCATGCAAGTGCCTGCCACCCAAATTTTTGACCTCATCCAAGGCCTCTAAAGCCTTCAAAATTGAGTTCAAAGTTTTTGTACCCTGCTGCCAATACCAAAAATCTTCAATATCTATAAATCTAGACTTGATCTGTCAATGAAACTTTACTGGTAGACTGATATGACTAAGATGAACCCCCATATGTGAAATCAAAACATTCTGAGATCATATGAACAACTTACTAAAAATAGCAAGTTTCCATAAATAGTAGCTCTGCACAAGATAGCCCTTATAGAATACAAAAATAAAAATATTTTTGGGTGATGCAAGATTGCTCTTACACACAGGATGCTTCTGCATTAGTATGACAAACTAGGGCCAAAGCAGTGGTATTAGTGTGCCACATGAAAGAGTGTTGTAGATTTTGGGCCACCCCAGGATAGGGCGGGATTACTGGCTGAGTATTAGGCCATTTAGTCATTTTAGCGGGATTGGGTGGGTGGTCTAGAAGATCCAGGTACTACACCTACATATGTTGCATGGTTTCAACCACCTAGGCTAGTAGGGAGATCGAGATTTCTGGATGGCAAGGGAGCCAAAACACTTATTTATAGAGGTTGGGGGTGGAGAGGAGGGAGGAGGAGAGGGATAGGCAAAGGCAATGATAGAGGGGGATTCTAAGGTGGGGATAGAGATGGGAAAGGAGGAGATAGAGACAAAGATGGAGATGGAGATGGAGATGGAGATGGAGATGGAGATGGAGATGGTATGGATGTGGATGGGGGGGAGACAGAGGAGGAGGGGATGGAGGAGGGGGGATAGGTACCTGTAGCCCAAGTGCCTATAAGGCCATCACCATTGTCTAAATTACCACTACTGATAGGGCCACCACTACCAGGAGGGCCACCCCCAATAGTAGGAGTAGGATCATTTAGAGGAGGAGGAGATGATATATCAGGGTGCCTCACCTCATTGTAGACCACATATGATCAGACAAGCTAGATGCTCCATGATGTGCAAGGTGAGCAGGATGGTCTTAGAGGAGAGAGATATATCTTGGTAGTGGAGAGGGATAGCATGATAGTGTAGCTAGCATAGTCCATACAAGAGGTCCTATTGACTATTGATGAGAGAGATCAATTGTGGAGGGAGAGGGATGTGCTAGTGGCAAAGAGGGACATGCTAAGAGAAAAGAGAGATGGTCTACGGTCGAAGTAGGACTGACTACAAGGGAGAGGGACATTACCACCCGAGAATCTCAGGAGTGGTCAGGGGAGGTATCTTGCCTCCAGAGAGAGCTCATGAGGATGAGTGAGTAGATCGGTTGGTATAGGGGGATGTACCATGCAGCAGTGCCTCCAGAGTGATATCAACATTACAGGTGCCCCAATCGCTTGGTGGCCGCAAGATCAAGGGCTAGTTGAGGTTTGGGCTCAAGGGCAAGTGGTAGCTAGAGGATAGAGGGTAGTATGCCCATGATTGGCACCTCATAGTGGATAGGGCAAGGGATCCGTCAATCAGGCCACTCACAGAATCAACAGTAGTCGGCTAGTGGTTCAATACAAATGGTAGATGCTGAGGTTTCAAGTGTAGGGATAGGGATGGAGATATACATAAGGGCTATACAGGTGTCCACAAAGGTGCAGAGAATAGGTACATAGGGCACAATGGGTAGATCGATAGTTTTACAGGTCCTAGCATAGGTGAACCCCTTGGATGGGGATTTTGATATGTAGCCTCCTTCAGGAGAGGCAGATAGGTAGTGATATGCTACATCCAAAGTTGTATTTATGTACTTATTCATTGATGGAGGGTATAGTCCCTATGTATATGTATATTGGTACTCTTGGACATGGACTGGGACATATATTATTCTTTCATTCTTTGGGTGGGGATGTACTATATTATTTGATGATTTATATATATGATGAGCTCAATGGGATATGGTGTGTAATGTATGGATGTATGGATGCATATGATGTACTGACATGGGTGATGCTTGATGTGATGTTATTTTCTATATGTTGTGGGACTGACATATGTGTGATGTAGGATGTGAGGTGCTTATGTGATATGCTATATGATGTATGTATATGCGATGCATATCCTGATGATTTGTGGATGTAGGATGTGATGTAATGCTTTTACGTGGATGATTTATGTATGCTATGATGTAGTTTGTTTTAACAATGTAAGATGAAAAAAATGACTTTAACAATGCAAGATAACCAATAATGAACTAAAATGAACTTTTAACAATGCAAGATAACAAAAATGAACTTACTAATGAAATGAATGATAATGGATGCAACTAAGATGAACTATAACAATGCAAGATTAAAATGAACCTAAGATAATGAATCTAATGATGTAAGATGAAACTAAATGAATTAACTATTCAAGATAAAAATGAACCTAAATAGATAATGAATCCAATGAAAGATGAAGCTAAAATGAACCCTAACTATGCAAGATGATAAATGATGGACTAAAATGAATGATAATGAATGAACCTAAGATGATTATCAATGCAAGATTAAAATGAACCTAAATGGCTTAAAAATGCACCTAGGATGAGTCAATGGATGTAATGAAATGAAATGAGGTGAAACAATACAACCTAGGATATGGGTATGAAATGAGATGCTTGCAGGAAGGTGGAGGAGAACATACAAATGCATATGGCATATTTAAGGGAAAGATGTAAGGACAAGGTGGCACAACATATCACTACTTGACTGAACCTTTACTGAAGGGTGAAGAGGTTGGTGTAGAGGAGATGACAGACAAGGGGGTTTTTACACAAGAAAAATTCATGGGTTAGGAATGTGAGATGGGGGGGAATGGAAGGGATAGGTTTACATCATGATGAGGTGTGGATGAGGGAAACGATGGGTGAAAAAGAAGGATGTGAGGGTGATGCTCATGAGGGATTTTTGAGGATGATTTCTAGGATGGGATGATTGGTGGGGGATGAATTTTATTGAAGCTTTAGCATGGGGTATTCCAGAGGAGAATACCACCATGTAGTTTGAGCACTTAGTTTGATATAGAAATAGAAGGGACCAACCAAAGTTACTAGGAACTTGAGGTCATGTCACTAACGTTGCACAATACTAATGTGAAAAAGACATGCAGGGGTTTCCCCAGCATCACACATGCACCCAAAAGGAGACATGGTGGAAATGATGCCAAGGAACCCACAAACAAACAACATTTCCAAAGTGCACCAAGTAAGCCAAAAGATCACTTGTGAACTATGCAAGGGTCATGTCTAATTGACTCCTAGGAAGAAACAAAAGAGTGTGAAAAGACCTTGCCTCAGGAGACATCACTCGTCGCAGCACACCATGATATAAAGGATCATGGAAAATTTGAGGAAGGAAACCAACTGAGACTCCAAAACCAACTGATAAACTCAACCAAATATCATAAAACCAAATTAATAAGACCAAAATACATCCTTTTCCAAAAGAGATGGACCAACTATGAATGTTGGGATTGAGGCTAGATAGGAGGAAAGATGCATCCTACAAGGACCTGATTGGTGGGTTTGACTACAAATTGAATTGGTGTTGGGAAAATGGTGACCTTTGGAGAATCATAGTGACATAGGATACATGTTGAGAAACTTTTTTGATATTGAGGTCATGATGGGCCATGTGTTTTGTGATCAAAAGGTACTACTAAGGACACAGGGTGATATGTACAAAACTAGAGACACTATATACAATGGGTATTTACAGAAGCTCAGGTAAATTAGGAAAGGTCAAACAAGTGACAAATATATATACAAAGCTTAGTGTTACATGTATGGTTCATGTTTTAGTATATATAGGAAGCTCAGGACGTAGGATAGTAATTCTCTTCTGTTATCATAATGGGGATGACACCTTGGGAACAAGGGATGGGTGAAACAAGATGGGAAGTGATAGCGAGTGGGTTTTGGAGGTATGGGAGTTTGATAGATAATGATATGGTCCACTATGTGTGGCACCTGTTTCTATTTTTTCACCAACATACTTTCCCAAGGCACTTGTTTACTAGGTTTTCACCATTGAACGATTAGTTCTCTTTAGTTTTTTCATTAATTTTTTTATTTTTTTGGTATTTTTTTGTGTTTTTCTCTTTTTATAGATTTTTTTAGGATCATATACATGGTTCAAGCATAGAACCACTTCAGATGTATGATATTGATGGGATCATTGAGGGGCTCTCCTTTTGGTGTGGATAACTAATAAGCTCTGAAGCCAAAACAAGTTGTTACCACATAGGGTCCTAACTAGGTGGGCTCGAACTTTCCTTTATTCTCATGATTTGCCTCCACCTTTTGGTTCTCTTTTAGGACCATGTCCCCTACCTTAAACTTTCAGGGGTGCACCTTTTTATTAAAGCTTCGCTTGAGGAAATTTTGGTACACAATGAGTTGATCATAGGCCTATTGTCACTTTTCATTCAGTAGGTCCAGCTGAGTAAGATGTGCCACATGGTAGTCTTCATCTATGATGTAATTCTTCATGGACACATGTAGTGAGGGGATTTCGACCTTGATTGGCATAATAGCTTTAGCACCATATACCAGGGAGTATGGAGTGGTACCTGTGGGGGTATGGAATGAGGTGTGATAGGCCGAGAGGGTGGGATTGATTTACAAATGCCAGTTGCAGCCAGAATCATTGACAACTTTTTGTAGGATTTTCAGGATGGTTTTATTAGTTGCCTTCATTTGGTCATTTACTTGTGGGAAGTAGGCACTAGAAAAATGTTGGTGGATGTGGAATTTGTCACAAAGTGCTTTGATGTGTTGGTTTTCGAATGATGAACCATGATCTATGAAAATGGTGGAAGGGATGCCGAAATGGTAAATGATATGGTAGAGGATGAATTTGGATATTTGGACACCTGTGCTTAGATTTAGTGGTATGGCCTCAACCCACTTCATGAAATACTCAATGGTCATTATTATGTACTTGTGTCTGTCAAAAGAATGAGGGGTGATCATGCCAATAAGGTCGAAACCCCAACACAAAAAAGGCCACGAGGGTGCAATGGGCTGTAGATTTTGTGCTGGTGCATGGATCAAATTAGCATGCTATTGACATTGTAGACACTTCTTTACAAACTCATAGGTGTTGTGCTCCATTGTCAGTTAGTAATACCCAACTCTAAGTAGCTGCTTGGAAAGGATGATGTTGCTCATGTGGCCACCGCAAATTCTAGCGTGAACCTCCTGTAAAGCCAATGTGGTCTTGTTCAACTCTATACATCAAGAGAGAACATTATAATACCCATGGTGATATATGGTGTTGGCTACAAGGGTGTAGCAGAAGCTTTGTTAATGAGGTTTTTGCATTGAGTGTTGGTGAGATGGGGAGATATGATACCATTTTTTAGATAAGCATGGATGTCATGGTACCATGGGGAATGGGGACACACCAGGATACATACCATGTTAGAGTCAATGTTCTCATAAGCCGGCATGTGTAGCTGCTCAACCAGAAACTCATATTGTGTAGTGTCATGGTGTATTTCCAATAATGACCCGATTGTTGCCATAGCGTCTACTACCTTGTTTTGAAGTCTTGGGACTTGTGTGAACTGTATGCTAACAAAATGCTCTTTGAGTTTATCTACAAGCTCTTTGTAAGGTAATAGCTTGTCGTAGAGATGAGTTGCTACAATTGTGGAGGGGTAGCTTGTAGACCAACTAATGGCATACATAGATAGTTGGTGAATGTGGGAAAAGGTATAGAGAAAGGTGGTGGTGGTGGTTGTTGCGCTACTAGGGGAATGCACTATTTGGTAAAGGTGGCCTTGTGTAGGTATGCCCATGGCATGCATTTGTGCTTGGTTGAGGCTCCAAGTGGTGCCAAGTCCTGCCAAGGGTTGTGATGTGGATGTTCCTATGAATGTGGGAATGAAAGTGGGAGTTTGTAAGGAAAGTGGAGGATTCTAGGATTTCATGGGTGGCATTCTTGTTGGGAAGGTGACTTGTTGGGCCTACATGCCAGCAATGAAAGTTGGAGGGGGAACTTGTGTGAAGTGAGACTGTGAAATGGGCTCAGTAGATGTCAATGGGTTTTCTTGTGTTGCTCCTGTTGGGAGGGGTGATGATGCAGGAGCTTGACTTGTGACAGGTGGAGGTATCATTTGTGTGGTAGTTTGTGTGGGGGGTGGTGGTGCTTGTGCAGATGCTTTTGATTGTGTGGCTACTTTTGAAGAAGTAGGCGGGGGTGGTGGGCCCATAATAGAGAAAGGATCATCTTGGGTCATGTTCTGGTTTGTGGGCATTGCTGCGCTGGGTTGTAGGAGATGCGAGATGGGTCAGATCATGGATTTATTGGATGAAAAAGGGATCAATGTTGGTGGAGATATGGATAGTTCTAGTGGGGTCAAAAGGGCATAGGTGAGGGGGAATGGGAGTACCCTCCTATGCATAATTTTCCAAGATGGCAAGATGGTTCTGTGCAATGATTACACTTACCATCTGCATGTGTCCTACAAGACATATGAAACCTTCCATGGAGTTGGTGGTGGGTGTCTCAGAGGGATCTTCCCACACATTTTGAACTATTGGTGCCTGGAGATCATACATTACTATCATGCCAGTGGGGTTATTCAGGTCTGTTGAACTAGAGGCTTGGTTGGAATCCATTCCTTTCCACTTCTTTGATCGTGTCTCAATAGGCATGAAAATGCAAAGTCCTAAGATGGGGAGGATGTAGATGTATCAAAAGGGATGCTTGGGATGAGGATTTTGGATCTAGGTGAGGTTGGCAATAGCCTAGATGTGGGATTGTGGGTGATGAGAGATTCTGATGATGGGTTTCTATGGAAGATGGGTGGCAAAAGGGGTCATGATGAGCTACCTTTTCTTGATAGTGGGATCAAATATGTATGATTGTCATCCTCAGATAGATTTGTGATCTTTGGATGATGGGATCCTTACTAGTGTGATCCAATCTCTAGATCAAGATGATGAGCTTCGCAAGATCAAGTACTAGCTACCCTAAACAAGGTTTAGTCGAATGGGTGTGGCTAAGATTTTGATTTTTAGGATAAGGTTTGGGCAACTCAAATCGAGTCTTTGGATGTGATGTGGATCTAGGATAATGATTTGGGATTTGGATAGGATGTGATACTAAATGATACCTCCTAGGAGGATGATGCAAATTTTCATACATGAGGCTATCTAAGATGTGAGGATGTTGAGACAACTTTGTAGTTTTGGAGAAGGGTGGAGATTGTGCCTACTAGTCTTCACTTTCTAGTGTGACAAACTGATGGTTAACTCGGATTCAAAAGGTAAATTGCTTAACCCTTGCATTGTATTCTATGTTTTCTAATTTGGCTTGGTATTTCTCTTCTTCCTTGGTTGTAGTGACAATGGGTTGGTGATCTTTGAGCTTTCTTTCGGCAACCTTCTTTTCTCAGTACACATGTGGGATAGGGAGCTTAGCTCTTGTGCTTTACTAGTTTGGCCATAGGTCCAAAAATACTTTTTCTCTCTGGATACTGGATAGATTAAGCTAGGAAGTGACTATGGTAAGTATACCTTGACTTGATTTTGAACAAATTTGGTTTTGCTTTTGGGATAGTTGACAAACAGTCCCACAAGAGACACAACAATATTGTGGGAGAACAAGCAGATGATCTCTTTGGAAAAGAACTTAGTAACCTCGATTTGTGTATGTTCAAACAAATGTTTTCACTAGTTCTGATAACTTTGAGGACATGCACAAGAAATTGCTACCTACAAGACAAGCTAGTATCACAACATTTTCCCACAACTTGGTATCCCAAAGGAGGAATAAAGATGGTGAGTAATCTCCAGGTGACTTGAGAAACCTCTTGGGTTGCTCCTTGCACAAAAATTATGATACCTTCATGAGTAGATCAACTGGGCCTCTAATTAATGGATTTTAGTAAGATTCATGGCAAACCCCAATCAATTTGTATGCGTCTGACTCACTTAAGAGCCTAGTTGACCATGTTAAAATCGTAGGGATATTCACCTACCTCGAGCTACCATCAACACACCTCAACTAAGCTTGAGGGGATAAGGTGAGAGTTTTCTCAACACCTTGTTTATATACCGATCAAGGAATTACCAATTTGAGGTCATTCTCTAAAGAGGAAGCACTTCTCTCTAGACAGGCCTCACTAGAAGCAAAACCAATTGAGCTTGATCTTTCTCTTCACCCAAGTTTCACAAAGGTGAGGGGAGAGGATACAGATACAAGCTAATTTTTCTTGTCTCACTTACTTTAACAAGGTTTTGCAAGAATGGAAAATCTCTAAGGAAGTGTTGAAAAACACTCCTTCAAACATGCCAAGAATTGTTCATTCCAAATTGAACCTAATTTAGACTAAGTATTTTCTATTCTAGAACATAAAACACTCATTTTTAAGGGCCAAGATGCATTTTAGGGGGAGCACATGGATTTTTCTTTCTCAAATGCATCTCATTGTGACAAGTGTCACAATGGGAGAGGTTGGAAGGAATGGGGGAATGTGACCATTTTGGGAGATGTGAGAGGGGACAAAGGTGTAAGAGAAGGATGGAGTTTGTAAGAGGGATGTAATAGCATTTAAGGTTGACATGAGGTGAGGAAATTGGGGGATGTGAGGATGTGACATGAGGGTTTACTTGGTTGGGCTTAGGATTTCTTAATTCATGGATTATGATTGTGCAAATGTTTAGGGTGTGACTAGGCTTGGATTAGGAGGCAAGTGGGAAATGTAGGAGGATGTGATGGGAGGAGAGAGAATGAGTGGAGGGTTAGATTAGCTACTCATGGTTCATTAGCTAATTAAGGGTGATTAGTATGTGTGAAGGGGTTGGGAGTTGAATTAAATATTTATTTAATTCAAGGTGAGAGGAAAATGAGGTTTCATGAATTAATTTAATTAGATAAGTGTATCCATTTAAATTAATAGAATAATAGGGGTTAATTATTTATCAGACTATAGGTTTGTCATATAGATAATTAATTGTTCTATAGTTAATTAAATTAATTAACTAGGGGATGACATAAATTAATCAAATAATAATAATTAACTAATTAGATATCCTAGGAAAAAATGAAATAGGATTACTAAATAATGTAATCAAATTTAGGTGTCTACATATTCTGATATGACAACACATCAAGGAAGAATAAATAGAACATCAGATGACAACGCATGATTTGTGCATGTAGATGAAGGTGCCAAGTCATCACATTATGAAGATGCTAAAATATGAGAGGTCCTTGTTACCAGAAGAGCCTTGCTAAATGATAAGGAACCTGAGAAAAGGAAGATTATGTTTCACACAAGGTGTAAATGTAATGGTAAAGTATGAAATGTAATTATTGCTAATGGTAGTATTGATATCCTTTTTTCAAAGAAAATGGTTGGTAAATTAAAGTTACAGAGAAGAAAGCATGTGAATCCCTACTAGATTTCTTGGCTATAAAAGGATCAGAAGGCTTGGTCAATGAACAATTTCTAGTAAAGTTCAAAATCATAAACTATTAGGATGAGGTATTGTATAATATTATGCCTATAGATGTTTTCCAATTGTTGTTAGGGAGACCAGGGAAATTTGATCATTGTGCAGTACATGATGGATATGCAAATACTTATTATTTGACAAAGGATGGAATCTAACACAAGATGAAGCCACTAATGAAAATAGAAGAAAAGATACATGTATTAATGCAATAATATGTCTAGTTGATTGAAGAAATTTTTTGGAATGCATAAATCATGAAAATATGTATTTTTCTTTACTTCCAAGAGTTGATAAAGAGGAAGTAGAAGATGTCCCAGTGGAAGTTGCAAATTTGTTGGATGAGCTTTAGGATATTGTCTATGATGATGTGCCTAATGGATTTCCACCAATAATAAGGATTAATCATCAAATGGACTTGATTCCTAGAGCCAATTTTTGAAATAAGGCAGCCCATAAAATGACTCTAGCCAAGAGTGAAGAGTTCAATAGACAAGTGTAATATTTTTTGTAGAAGGGGTTGATTCAAGAGTTTGAGTCCATGTGTTGTACCAATATTTTTAGAACCAAATCAAAATGGAGAATGAAAGATGTGTACAAATTCCTAGGATATCAATAACATTGCAATCAATAATAGGTTTCCCTTTCCAAGGATGGATAACATTATGGATTTCTTGAGTGGAGTTAAGTACTTTACAAAGATATTGTATCATCAGAAAATGGAACCACTTCCATTTAGGACTAGTTTATCCCTATGAGTAAGTGGTTTGGGGTCATGTCAAATGCCTTGATTGGGTCTTTGGCTTGGATCTATCTTGTTCCCTTGTTCTACCCTAATTTCCACTTCCTTTCTGCCTATTTGTAGCATCCTGCTTTGTGAATCTGAGGTTCTTGACTTTAGGGTCAAGGTTGACCTTGACCCTAATGTTAGGGTTTAAATTTTAGATTATGACTAATTTTGGATATCAGATTTTGGAAAGATTTATTTCCCCCTTCTGAGTCAGCTATTTCAGGCTTTGAAATGGTAAAATATTAAGCGATTTTAATTTAGGTCCACTTCCAAGGGTATGGGCTTAATGGGAATTTATTTCTCCTATGTCAGCCTCTCTAGAATTTTTTTCCCTAGACTAGTATAAAAGGAAGTGTTCTCTCATTTCTATCATGACTCAATTAAGGACAAGGAACATCCAAGATCTCAAGCATTATCAAGCAAAAAATTTCAATCAAGGAAGCATTCAAGAAATCAACTACACTCAAGCATTCAAATTCTCCATTCAAGATCAAGAATTCAAGCATTGAAGCCTTTGAATGGATTTGGTTCAATCATTCAAGATTCATCATTCAAACCCTAGATCTATCCATCATGGTGGTGTGATCTTCCTTCAAGATCTTTTGTTCATCTTCAAGATCTATTCATTCTTCCTTCAAGGTGGATTCCAAGCATACAATCATGGAGGTTTTGATTTACATTTATGGTTATTAGTGTTGATTCCAAGATTTCATATTAACATACTTATTTACATTTCAAATACAATTGCATATCTATTGAATATCATAGCTTCATTGTTAGATATACTTTTACTAATTTCTAGAATTATCCATTTCAATTCTATTTCAAGGTTGATTCTAAACCAGGGTTTAACCAAGTAAAACCCCTCATCCAAAAAAAAAAAACCATTTTTATTAAGGACTGGTATGAAACAGCGAATTACAATGCAGATTCAGACACCCTTTTTGGAAAACTTTTAGGATCTGCAAACAAAAATTTTGTCGGAGAAGCACAGGTCAAGGTCAACATAAAAGGGTCAAGGTCAACCTTTATTTGGTTCAAGGTCGAGCTTTCTTATAAAAGTATAATATTTCTAGGTTTTTTGTGTCTTTGTATTTCTAGGCCAAATCCGGTTGCATAATTTTCAAAAACTGAATACAGACACCAGAAAATATCAATTTTCAAATCTGCTACCTTTCAAGATATGATGAAGGGTGCTCCCCTTAATACCACAAACACATAACAGAAATAGAGAAACAACAACAATAATATGCAAGAACAGAAAATTGGCTTCTTATTATCTCCACAAATGTGGAATTACAAACTTTCAGAATTACAATATGCAAAGCCCCTTGGGCATTCCCTTACAATATTCTGTAGGACAAAGCCTCGAATCAATACCCAAAACTATTCTGAACTGCCTAAGACAATAATACAGCCTTCCTTATATAGGCAATTTTCCACTACCTGGGAAGGTTCCAGAATTTTAGCCAATAAGGCCAACCAAACTTAGAATTATTTTATTTTACATTTTATTACATCATAGTCGGCTCAAGATAACCTTTGAAACCCGAACAGAAATTTTGAAAAAAATTATTTTCTGCCATTTCAGGTGGCCCAACTTTCGAAGACCATAAGTCATCACCAGTTGACCCGATCGGCTCTTATAACCCCATTTCAGAAATGCCACGAAGCACTCTACAAGCTTGACCCACGCAAGCGCCCATCACCCAAATTTTCAACCTCATCCGGGGCCTCTAAAGCCTTCAAAACTGAGTTCAAAGTTTCTGTACCCTGCTACCAATACCGAAAATCTTCAATATCTTCCAATATACACTTGATCTGGCAATGAAACTTTACTGGCAGACTTATATGACCAAAATGAACCTCCAAGAAAGAAATCAGATCATTCTGAGCACATATGAAAATTACCAAAAATAGTAACTTTCCATAAATAGCAGCTCTGCACAAAATAGCCCTTATTGAATACAAAAACAAAATATTTTTGGGTGATGCAAGATTGCTCTTACACCCAGGATGCTCCTGCATCAAGATAAGTATTTATATTTTATTATTTTTATATGTCCACAACATTTTCCATCACATCCACACATAAAAACAAACCCCCCTAATATAGATATAAAAATATATCTTTATATATATTTTTATATCTTACATTTTGGTGAGCCCACGATAAACAACTCTTTCTTTTTGGTGTTGGATGTTTTGCCTCCTTTCCTTAAGATTAGCTTAGATTAGTTTTCTTTTGTGATCTTTCATTTTAAAATTCAAAAACAAAAACAAAAAAATCTATATACTCTATAGAATACAAAAATATTTATTGCATTTCATTCACTATGAAGATCTTTAAGATGCTTTGGTGTGTGGATATTTTCTTTATTATTCTCCTCTTAGCATCTCTTTATAGTACTTATGATATTTATGAGAGTGTTATTCATTTCATTATTTTAGTTATTCTTCATGTTTCACTTTCTTATTCTACTATGAGATTGACTAATACTAGCCTTCCTACTTTTAAAACTTTCATTAAGGATTTAGGTGGCAGACTTATTACTCTTTTGGATTATGATTAGAATTTGGTAGATGATACACCAATTCCTAATATTCCTAATCCTAATCTTATCCTTCCTAATATAGCTCCTAATCTTCCTAATCCTAATCCTATCCTTCCTAATCCAATTCCTAATATTCCCATTCATATTTCTCCATCTGCTATTCCTAGTTCTTCCCACACTTATGATGAGGTTCAAACTATGGTTCATGATGCAAATGTGCAAGAAATTTTGGATTTACCTTCCCCTTCTTATTCGATCCATGATGATATTAAAGGGAAGACAAAAGATACTTCTTCTAAACCTATCATTCCACCTTACACAACCTTTTCTCATGATCACCGTAAACAATCGCCTCCTGCTGAAGCTTTACAAGATATGTACACTACAGGATACAATATGATGGTTAAAAAAGGTTATAAGGTTTTAGGGCTTGGTATTAATGAAAATGGTATTAAATATCTAGTTCATGTATATCCTAAACAAAATATGTGTGGTCTTGGCTTTCCACTATCTCAATTTAAGGTGGTTGATTTTGATCGTCGCCCTCCTCTTCATGTTATTCTTCCAACACCTTCCTTAGATTACCTTGATACTCCTCAAGATGTGGCTAAGAACATGTATGTTCAGTTAATGAATTCCAAGAAAGAAATATTTGAACCTATGCTAAAAGATTCTCTCTCCAAGTACAAATGTTCTTTTCACTATAGTAATACACATTTACTTGTTGATTGTATGCATTTCAAGTTGTATGTTATCTAGAAAGAGCTGCTTTAGGAATTATATCTCACTCTCATGTGGTTTTACAATTCCTTCATAATTTTGATACATGGAATATCCCTCACTCTTCTATAATGTAGATCTTTTCTCCTCTTGTCTCTTCACTAGGGGGTAAGAGGTATCTCTTACAATTCTCTAGAATCCATTATGCTCTTAGCATGTATTATGTTTTGGGCATAATTGGTTAGTCTTTCTATATTCTATCCCTATGGTTTGTATAATGATCATAATCATCCATAGTTCTCTTTTCAAGATATCTTTTCTAGAAACATTTGTTTTGGAAATGTATCCCTTTCTTTCAATTCTGGTGGGCAAGGTCTTCCTTCTTTCTCTTTGTCTAGGGATCGGCTTTCCCTAGCTTAGTGGCATTTGTTTATTCTACAACATTATTTCATTATATTGACTAATGTTTTGGCTATGGATATCCTTTTATGTGAGAGATTTTTGTCCTAGGTCATCACCTCTTCTTTATTTTGAAAATTATGTTCTTTATAAATTCTTTCCCTTTATGTAGGGGTAGAGTTTGATTCTTTTATTCCAAGATTCATCTGCCTCTTGATTGCAGGGGGCTTGATGATTGAATCTTTGGTCCTTCTTTGTTTTTACGTGAAAGATGATATTTTATCCAAAGTACTCCTCTATGGTGGAGGTCTTTTTGCTAAGATCTATTTCTCTTTGAGGATCCCTTTTCCATAAGTGACATATCCTTTTTCATGATTATCTATACTCTTTGATTAAGAGTCAATGCCCTTTGCTAAGAATATAGTGTACATTGTTGTTAATAGGATATCTCCTTACTTTGTGAAGTAGGTATCCTCTTTTTCTTCCTTATCTTTTCTAGGAGGTAGCCACGATAAGTAGGGGGAATATATAGGGTCTTCCTTATGCTATAGTTTTCATTTCACAATATGCTAAATCCTCTGAAGGTAATGCACATAAGTTGCTAAATCCTAAAGAGCCACACATTTTCAATTTTTAAATATGCCAAATCCTTGAAAGGTAATGCGCATAAGTTGCTAAATCATGAAGAGATGCACATTTTCAATTTCAAATATGCTAAATCCTCGGAAGGTAATGCACATAAGTTTCTAACTATTGAAGAGACATGCATTTTATATTCCATAGTGATGCAAGAATGTGGATCTATGGGTATTCCAAAATCCTTCAGAAGATGCATTACAACTATAAAGAATAGTTTATGGGTGAACTATCAAGTTTTTCTACCTATTGGGCTCTCCCTCCTTGGTGATTCATGGTAAGGTGGGCATCTTACTGGGTGAGGTAATCATTCTCTTTTCTCTCACTTTTCACTTTCATGCTAGTAGGATTAGATCATGAAGATATGTTATTTATAGTGTTTCTCTTGTATTTCTTATGTAATCAATTATGCTTTTATGATAGCTTTCCAAATATGATATTAGTATAGGAAGCATTTCTTAGCAAGGTTTCCTTTGCTAGATGATTTGGGTTTGTTTTTGTACTAACCCCTCTTTTTGTGTCTTTTAGATTTGTCTTTATTTTCTTTGTTTTCACATCCTCATGGATGTATATTGAGTTAGAATCCTTGGCCTGGGAGCTCATGTCCCTAACTAAGTGATATTCTACCTCGTTGCAATCCACTAGAATCTTTCTTCTCCTTTACCAAGAGTTTTCATCGAGTCCATACTCTTGCTAAAGTGGGGGACATATGTATCATCATAAAATCGAAGCACTTCCATTTAGGACTAGTTTAGCCCTCTGAGTAAGTGGTTTGGGGTCATGTCAAATGCCTTGATTGGGTCTTTGGCTTGGATCTGGATTTTTCCCCTGTACTACCCCATTTTCCACTTCCTTTCTACCTATTTATAGCATCCTACTCTATGAACCTGAGGCTCTTGACTTCAAGGACAAGGTCAACCTCGACCTTGACCCAAGGTTTAAATTTTAGATTCTAAAGGTTTCCAGATGTCATGTTTTGGAAAGATTTATTTCCTACTTTTGAGTTGGTTGTTTCAAGCTTCGAAATGGTAAACTCTTAAATGATATTTAATGTAGGTCCACTTCCAAGGGTATAGGCTTAATGGGAATTTATTTCTTCTATGTCGGCCTCTCTATAAGTTTGTGTCCTAGACTAGTATAAAAGGAATCTTTATCCTCTCATTTCCATCATGACTCAATCAAGGACAAGCAACATCCAAGATCTCAAGCATTATCAAGAAAAAATTTTCAATCAAGGTAGCATTCAAGCAATCATCTACATTCAAGCATTCAAGTTCTCCATTAAATATTAAGGATTTAAGCATTCAAGCCTTTGAAGAGATTTAGTTCAAGCATTCAATATTTATCATTCAAACCCTAGATCTATCCATCATGGTGGTGTGATCTTCCTTCAAGATCCTTTGTTCATCTTCAAGATCTATTCATTTTTCCTTCAAGGTGGATTCCAAGCATACAATTATAGAGGTTTTGATTTACATTTATGGTTATTAGTGTTGAGTCCAAGCTTTCATATTAACACAATTGCATATCTATCAAATATCATAGCTTCGTTGTTAGATCTACTTCTACTACTTGCTAGCATTCTCCATTTCAATTCTAGTTCAAGTTGATTCCAAACTAGGGTTTGACCAAGGAAAACCCCTCATCCAAAAAAAAAAACCATTTTTCTTGTAGGAACAGGTGTGGTACAATGAGTTACAATGCAAATTCAAATACCCTTTTCGGCAAACTTTTGGGATCTGCGGATAGAATTTATGTTGGAGCAGCGTAGGTCAAGGTTGACATAAAGGGGTCAAGGTCAACTTTTATTTGGGTCAAGGTCAACTTTTATTTAGGTCAAGGTTGACCTTTATTTGGGTCAAGGTTGAACTTTCTTAGAAAAGAAGAAGATTTTTGGCTTTTCTCTGTCTCTGTGTTTCCAGGCCAGATTCGGTTGCAGAATTTCCAGAAACTGAATACAAACACTAGAAAATATCCATTTCCAGATCTACTACCTTTCAAGATAAGTATTTATGTTTTATTATTTTTATATGTCAACAACATTTTCTATCACATCCACACATACAAACAAATCCCCCCTAACATAGATATAAAAATATATCTTTATATATATTTTTATATCTTACAGATATATCTCAAGGGTGGATATCACCAAATATGGATTAGAGAAGGAGATGAATGAAAAATAGCCTTCAAGACAAAGGAGGTCTTGTATGATTGGTTAGTCATTCCTTTTGGGCTAATTAATGGACCGAGCTCATGCATGCAGCTCGTGAACAAGGTATTGAAAGAATTTTATAGCAAGCTTTTTATTGTCTACCTAGATGATATTTTGATCTTTGGTAAGACATTGGAAGAGAATATAATGCATAATAGTAGGGTCTTTGAGAAGTTAAGGGAAGAAAGTTGTTTTGATTAACTTGAAGAAGTGCATTTTTGTGAAGGAGTTAGTGTTCCTGGCTTTTGTTATCTCAATAGATGGTCTTAAAATGGACCCAAAGAAAGTGAAGGCCATCCTTGAATGGCCTACTCCAAGGAGTGCTATAGAGGTAACATATTTTCATGGATTGGCTAGCTTTTACAATAATTTTATCAAAAAAATTAGGAGTATATATGGGGCCCTTAATTGAAACTATGAGAGGGGATAGAAACAAATTTAAGTGGACTATAAGATCACAAATGAGTTTTGATTTATCGAAGAGAAAAGTTATAGAGAATCCTATTTTTGCACTTCCAAATTTTAATAAAGTATTTTAAATAGGCTGTGATTCCAATGGCAATGCCATTGTAGTCATTTTGATTCAGGAAGGTAAACCCATTGCTTATTTTAGTGAGAAGTTGAATGATGCCAAAATAAGATATTCTATTTATGATCAAGAATTTTATGTTATTGTTTAGGCATTGAGGAAGTGGATACATTATATTTTTCCTAAAGAATTTGTTTTAATTAATGATCATAAAGATTTATAGTATTTGAATAGCCAAGGAAATTTGAATCAAAGGCATTTAAAATGGGTTGAGTTTTTGCAGAGTTAAACTTTTTTTTTGAAGCATAGGAGTGGAAAGTCTAGTAATGTTATAGATGACCTAAGTAGGAGGCATAATTTGTTGATAGAGATGAAGATCAAATTTTTTTGGCTAAAGGAACTCAACAATTTGTATCCTAAAGATCCTGATTTTGGTGAAGCTTAGAGAGCTTGTATAGAACTTGTTACTCTTCACACGACCAGGTGATTGGATTTCATAATCCAAGATAGTATGTTATTTAAGGGTATCCAATTGTGAATTCCAAAGTATTCTATGAGGGAGATCCTAAACAAAGAGAAGCATAGTGGAGGATTGGTTGGACACTTTGGTCGAGATAAAATTATTTCTCTAGTTAATGAGATTTATTATAGGCCACAATTACAACAAGATGTTCAGAAGTTTGTGCAAAGCTATAGAAAATGTCAAATGGTAAAAGGAACCAAGAAGAATATAGGGTTATATCGACCATTACTTATACCAGAGAGGCCATAGGAGGATATTAGTATGAGCTTTGTTCTTGGTTTACCGAGGACTCAGAGAGGTTATGCTAACTTTTTTTTGGTGGTCAAAAGGTTCTCAAAGATGGCACATTTCCTTCCTTGCATAAATACGAAGGATGTTAATCATGTGGCAGAATTATTTTTCAGAGAAGTGGTGAGACTACGTGGTTTCTCCAAAAGCATAATTTCAGACCAAGACACTAAGTTTGTTGGTAAATTAATGGATGGATAGAGGTGGTGAATAGGATTTTGGGAAATCTATTGATATGCTTAGTTGGAGATAAACCGAAGGGGTGGGATTTGATTTTATCACAAGCAAAATTTCATACAATAATTTTTTCAATAGGAGCATTGGTAAATCACCATTCTAGCTTATATATGGAAGTAGTCCTAGAAATTCTTTAGAATTAATGAAGTTGGAAAATGGAGAAAAGAGTAGTGTTGAAACTAAAGATTTTGCAGAACACTTGAAGAGTTTGTATAAAGAGGTAAAGAAGCACATAAATAAAATGAATATACAATACAAGGTTATGGAAGATCAAAAAATGAGGCATAATGAATTTTAGATGGTAGATGAAGTTATGATTCATTTTAGAAATGAGATATTTCTAGTGGGAACATACAACAAGTTGAAGATGAAGAAATTTGGACCATGCAAAATCCTTAAGAAGCATGATCTAGGAAATGCTTATGAAGTGGAGTTTCCCTATGAACTTAATATTTCACCTATGTTTAATATTTTAGATTTGATAGAGTATCATGAAGGTAGTAGAGAAGATGAAATAGTAGAAGAAAAGTAGAATATTCTAGCACCTACTTCAAATAGACAAGAGATAGAAGATATCCTAGATAGTCATGTGTGTAAAATTACAAAAAATAGGAAATATGAAGAGTACTTGGTCAAAATGAAGGGACAACCTGTTGAAGATTCATTATGGCTATCAAAGGAAGAGGTTGACCACCTTGGTTTTCCCCTGCACACTTGAGATGTGACAGGGCCACTTCTCAAATTACCCCGAGTGTTTGATGTAGGAGCATCTAGGGTGTAGGATAAATTTTGCATCACCCAAAAATATTGTCTAGTTTTCAATAAGGGTTATCTTTGGACAAGGTTACTATTTTTTGAAAGTTTACTATTTTAGTAATTTATTCATTTGAGCATAGATTGTTCCATTTTCTTCCCTAGAGGTTCATTTTGGATATATAGGCATGTCGATAGAGTTTCATAGTAAGATCAAGTCTAGTTTTGAAGATATTAAATTTTCTATTTTGACAGGGTGGTACAAAAAATTTGAACTTAGTTTTGAATGCTTCAGATGCTCCGAAAAGGGATCAAACTTTGATTGGCTAGCACTTGGCTATCCTAGGGCATAGAGTGCTTCTTGGCATTTTCTAAATGGGGTCATAATAGCCAATTAACTCAATGGTTCACGAGTTATGGTTTTTGGAAGTTATTCCTTGAAAACTCTAGTTTCAATACCAAAAGGAAGATAGAGAGAAATCACTAAAGGTGAGAAATTGAACCGTTGGGCACCAATATGAAAAAATTTTACTTTCTAGAATATTCTAAGGTGGCCAATTGTGCTACTTAATAGGGTTGAAGGGGGGTTTTAGGGTTCAGTTCTAGAAGCATAGATTGTGGCTATGTCTTGCAGATTATTGTAAAGAAAATGCTCATGTGGATATAGCATGTTACTTTTCTAATTATTGTAATGTCATTTCCTTGAGGATAATAGAAAGTAAGTGTTCCAATTCTTGTCATTGTTATGTTCTTGTAATTTTTCTGTTTATTTTCTCTATTGTGTTGTGTGTTTGGAAGAATAAGGGGAGTACCCTTCATCATTTTTTTGTGAATAGTGTAACTCTTGTTTAAATATTAATGGAAATACCTTTTTATTACAAAAATACACTAAAAATGTATATTTGATTAGTTTACATCATTTAAAATTCAAAATAAATACGTTCTGATTAAAAATTAATCAAAAAAGGGCTTGAACCCATACATCAAGTCAGAAGGCAAAAGAAAAGGGAGGGACTCACAAGTAGTGAGGCCACCCAAAAACTAGTAAGGAAAAATCCCTTACTAAAGAGAAATCTTTTGAATAGAGAAAAAACTAGCAAGAACAAGGATCTCAACCCCCACAAATATTACATACTCAAAACATAGGGTTTTAGGAAGGAACCCTGAACCAACTTCTAAAAGAAAACCCTTGCATTGGAAACTGAATAGCCAATTAAACTAAAATAATAGTGGGTTTTGAAAGGCCTCTTGAAAAATTTTATCAGTAGGACTACCTTGAAAAGAGATAGTCTCCAATAAGGATAGAGGACAAAAAATCTTTAAAAATATCAGGTTTTGAAAGGAACTGAAAAACCCAATAAACATGGGTTTTGAAAGGCCTCCCAAAACCTTTTTCCAATAGGATCCCCTTGAAAATTGATAATCTCCATAAGGAAAGAGGCCGCAAAGACAGGCCCAAAAACAACTAGTTTTGGTAGGCACCTAGAAACCCACTTATCACAAGAGCACAATAAACTGCATAGAAAGTAGAACTTTCAAGAACTAGAATTTCAACTAGAAGGAAAGCTAGAACCTGGATCTCACGTTACTTTCTAATAGTTCAAGTTGAAAATTTATATCAATGTTAGTAATCTCTTTTATAAATGTGTAACATATTTTGAACTTTCTTCTCGTGTCTTAAATATTTCTCATATTTTATTTTGATCTAAAGCTAGATCAAAAAGATGAACATATCTAATGGTAGCTACATAGTGGCCATCCAAAACTAGCCAAAACTTTTTTGTGTATTGTGTGATAATATAACAAGCAATTAAAGGTGGATCTAGTAGGAAGGTTCTAGCCACAAATGTCATATATAAAGAATTGATTATTGAGTTCAACACAAAAATAACATGATTTTTCAATCCAAATCTGCGTATAGATAATACTACTTTAGAATTCTACATATGTAGATGTTAGGGTTAGTAAAAATATTATATTAATTGTAATACACATTGTACTTTCTTGGACCATTTTGTCCTAATGTTGGGAATACTAAACATCCACAACTATTAATTTTAGTCCTACAATATAAAACCTCTATAATAATGAATGATTTAATTTTGTAAAACTAATTTGTTTGACCTTTCTAATGAATTACTTTTTTCAATTAACATGAAGTCTAAAATAAGACAAAGAGGATGTTGTTGATGAGGGGTGGTCTCTCCCTAATTTTAACCACCCTAATGTATAGAGTAAGTTATTTTTATGCCCCCTATGATGTTGCTCTTGTAGCTTAGGTAGTTTTTAACTGTTTCTTAGCTTTCCAGGCTCTGCTTATGTTTCTAGTTCTAATCTCTACCAACATATATTTTGTTCTCTGAACTTTATTCCTATCACTTATGAAGGTGACCTTGCTTGGTTCCCCTACTTTATTTAGAAGGTGACCTTGCTTGGTTCCCCTACTTTTTTTTTCTAAATAGTGTACTATATTTACCATTAATTCAAATTTGAGGTGTTATTTATTAAAAAAAAGACATCATCTAATTGAAATACAGATATTAATTTCTTAAATATTTTAAATTATATAAAAACATTTACATTAACCAAAATAAATATAAACCTTCACAAAAAATAATTATGTTTAAAAGATAATTGAATAATAGTTCGGATTACTATATTATTCACCAAAAACAGATACAACTTCGAAGGCAACGGAATTAGTTCATTTATACAAATTGAAAGCGCAAAATTCAGTATATTCCCACAATGTACTAGATCCATGAATATCGCTTTTAACCGTTATCTTGTACTTCAATTGAACCTTAGTGTTGATTTTCTGATGTTTGCTTCTCTCTTAGTTGTGCTTTACAATAAAAACAAGTATAGAAGCTGCAGACTGGGCTTTGTTCTCGAGAACACCAGAATTGTAAGCTCGTTCGGTATGAAAATTTCTACAATTGAAGGAAAAAAAAAAAAAAAAATTACTAGAAAATTAACGGATGTCACTCGACTGTAATAACAAAGGCAGCTATCCATACGGATTGCATATGCGGCAAATATACCATTAGAAAATGTACGTAGATCACTAGGATCCTTATTTTTGTTTTTCTTTTTCACTAGATTTTTGTCTTAATCCCAATAAGTATCCTATGTCCCCATCCCTCTTAATCCCAATAAATATATTTTTCTCTTCGCTGGAATCCAAAACTTCAAATTATTTTTCTCCGTGCAGTTGTTTTCTAATGCCTAGGGACCCTTAGAAATAATCACCATTCCTTTCCAAATAATCCCCCCAGCTCATTTGGATTCAAGGAGAGATCCAAAATTAAAGGTAATTCCAGTGTGAAGACATTGATGGAAATATTAAAAATTCACTAACTTCTGACAATAGCCAACAAGAAATTTCTAGCACCTGTACATATATCTAGGTAACATGCGGCACAGAAGTACATACCTGCAATACTACAAAATCTGAAGTGTCTGCCAGCTAGTAAGGAGTAGAAAGTTTTTCAACATGAAAAAGCAAGGCAGGGCACCCTCTTCTCTGACTGACTATGACCTTGAGAAAGAACAATATGGATCCTTTCCTCAAACCAAGAAATCAGAACTTAAGGCTACTGAAACCAACAATATTTTTCTACAGGCTACAATCTACAAAAAGGTATAACTAATAAACATAGAGATGTATTTTTTTATTTTGTTTTTTTGGGCAGTGTTTCTCTGAATTGCCAAAAGTAATCATGCAATTTTTCTATATAGGCTGCAGCAGAATTGGTGGGGACTTTTATCTTGGTATTTGCTGGGTGTGGAGGAGTCATGGTGGAAACCAGGGATAAGGTCTTAGGTCAAGTTGGGGTTTCTGCGGTGTTTGGACTGGTTGTAATGGCACTAATCTACACTGTGGGTCATGTTTCTGGTGCTCACATAAATCCTGCAGTTAGTATTGCCTTCTCATCTGTGGGAAAACTTTCTCTTGTGGAGGTGAAGTAAAATCTAGCATAACAAGTGCAATTTGGGTTTGAATTTGGGAAAAAAAAAGTGGTCAAATATAAGATTGAGTTGGATTTTAAATGACCCCTTAATAGGTCTATTTCATGATATGAATAATGCCAATATTGATATTTTTGTTTTCTATGTTTTTGGAATTGTCAGCTGCCCATTTATGTCATATCTCAGATTGTGGGTGCCACAGCAGCTGCAGCTGCACTCAATATAATTATTACAAAAGTCTCCATTAATGCTGCTGTCAATGTTACTAATGGACATACTATGCCATCACTGGTGGTGGAAATCATTATCACCTTCATACTGTCCTTTGTTATATTTGGAACAGCCACAGATCCTAAAGCAGTAAGTCAGACAATTTACCACAACTCTACTGATTTACGCCACATTTGATTGAAAATTATATCATCTAGTAACATATTCTTACTATGAGAAAAACATGTGAGAAAAGAAATGGAGTTGGGTGTAGGTATATTGTTCATTACTAGTAGTTTATAGACATTAGAAGAGTTTTTAAACAGAAAAAAATATATATTTGACCATTGAATTGGATGGTAACACGGTTAAATTTTAATTATTCAGCATTTTACGTACAAGAAAATTAGTTCATTTTATAGCCCACTAGATAAAGATTTTCCACTATACTAACTAGTAAGTGAGCGATGCTTTATTCTGCAGCCGAGTGGAATGGTAGGGATTGCTGTGGGTGGTATAATTGCTTGTAATGCTTTATTTGCAGGGTATGTATGGAACTAATAAACACGTGTTGTCATTTATATTTTGGGTGAAACGCACTTGGTTTAAAATTTAATGGCTGCTAAATGGAGAATGTTTTTAATCCAGACCACTCTCGGGAGCTTCCATGAACCCAGCAAGATCCTTGGGGCCTGCACTGATAGCACTCAATTTTGAAGGTCTTTGGGTGTATATTGTTGGACCTGTTTTTGGTGCCCTTTGTGGAGCTTGGTTCTATAAGGGCATTTATATACAAGAATAGATAAGTTTCGTAATTTTTCTTTAATGAAGGGTGGATTATGATGGCAAGGTGTAATGGTAGCTTACAGTTTGTATTTCTATCTATGAATAGATAAGGTTTCAAAGTTCTTTTCTAATGGAGGGTTGTTCACTATGGTAAGATGGTAAGATAGTTTACAGCATCTATTTCTATATAAGAATCGATAAAGGTAGTTCGTTATGACAAGGTGGTGTGATAGTTTACATTTGATATTTATATATAAGAATAGATAAAGGTTTAATAGTTCTTCTATAATAGAAAATTGAACACCATGGCAAGGCAGTATGATAGTGTATGGTTTTTAATTCTATATAAGAATAGATAAAAGTTTCATAGTTCTTCTTTAATGGAGGTTTGGTCATCATGACAAGGAGGTGTGATAGATTGTAGTATGTAATTTGTATTCGGTGTATTGTAAAAAAATAATGTTATGAGTAAATGGGCCCGTTTGTTTGCTGGAAGATGGCTGGAATTTGAAAACGAGAAGATGCATTTTTGTACTGCCATCTTCCCATTTTGGTCCAAAATGAGAATTTGGCAAATTCCACAAAAAAGGTGGAATTTGGGCCCAGCAAACAAATGGAGAGTTGTTCCTGGTGGTAAGGTGGTACATAGTTTCTATTTTGGAATTTGTATATTTTTAATAATAATGTTATTAATAAATAAGAATTTGAAATCATTTTGATTCTAGTTTCATTCTTTATGATGGTGTAAAGAAATAGGGTTATGCATTTAGCAAGACTTAATCTGATGGACTTATTCACAATCCTTCAATTTCACTAATAGATCAAAGACACTTTGACAAAATACTTGCAATTTTCAATTTCACTAAAAGATCAAAGACTCTTGGACATAATAATTGTTTTTTATAATTCTCACCAATTGATACAAGATATTGTCGACAGGACTTCAATGTATTACAAAACTAATAAATTATATTGTTCTCACCTTTATGCTATGTAAACCAGTAGCTTAAGTATAATTTAATACAAAAAAAGGTAAATATTAAGGGAAAATATATATTGTCTTCATTTAGATATTAGTTTTGTATATGAGATATTTTTACATGAGTATTTATAAAGTATTTTAAATTTTATATTGTGTCGAGGTGTATAGTTTTATTTCTTTTAAATTTGAATATGTGATTTCTATATAAAAAATTGTTAATTCATAGTATGCTAATTGATTTCTCTCAATTTGAATCAATGACTTATATAATTTAACTACTAGTTTTTCTCTTTTTCTTGACAACTTTAACAAGATAAATCCATCTAAATTATTGAAACCAATTCAATTTATACAATTAAATTTAAAGAATATGAAGAAATACTACAATATAAGAAAACAACTATTAAAAAATAAATTGATCAGTTTAGATATAAGTTATAGTTAAAAAATGTGTGTTTTGGGGAGTACTTTCTATTATAAAAAAATTTCTTAGTAGTACCATTTCAGTAGAAGTTTAAGTTTCTCACTTATTTAATAAAATAATTATTTTTTAGTATAGTTCAAATGAGAAAATAAATTTTGAATGGTGTGTGAGGATGAAAAGCTTAGAAGGCATAGAGGAAAATGGCAACTTGATGGAGATGGAAATGGAATTCTTAAAGAGAAAGTTTGAGGATGATCAAACAAATACAATTAGTCACAATAAAAGGAGGAAAAACTACTCAATATCTATCTATATTCCAAACAATGTCCCAATACTATAGGCAACGAGATTGTGTTCATAGGTAGGCCAACTCAGATGATGAGGAAGGGCTTCTATCTAGAAGACATAATTCGCATAGGTCATGGAAGGGCCTACATCAAGCATTCCAACTTCCTTTGCCACACAAAACAATTTTGAATGGTTTTTATCTATTAGGAGACATGTTTTGGGTTGGGCTCCCAACCCTACTAGTAGATTATTTTCATGCTAGCCCTTCTTGCATGCATATCTCTAAGGTTGGGATTTTTGCATTTGAAGTGTTGAATTTCTTTATTTTTCATAAAATTGTATTTTTTAGTGTTGTTGTCTCTAGCGATCATTACCCAATGATCAAAAAGGTATGATAGGATGTGACAGTGACATCAAGGAAACTATGACTATTGTTGGTTCTATTGGGGGTTGCCCATTTTCATAGGATGGAGTTATTTTTGGTAAATATCACCCTTGTCCTTGATAATTATTGGGAATGGTTACGATATTTCCCTTTGGATTACACACTCTAGATTTTTTATAAAGTTTTCTCTAAGAATAGAAAGTCTCTTATAGATAATTTTCTTGGGGAAAGGCCAAACATTAACATTTTCAGGAAATTGGCCAAAAGAAAATGGAATTTTTATTATCATTTTTTGAGTTTGAGGCTATAAAGAAGGGATTTTTTCTCTTTCATGAGTCACAAAGGTTTTTTCAAACCCTCTTAGATAACCCATGGTTTATGAGAAATTTGAGGCTCTTTCTTAAGAAGTGGCTCAAAGATTTGATTCTAAGAAGGAATGTGAAACCAAGTTATTGTTAGGTGAAGGTAACTTTTTTGTTATAATATTAGGAAGAAAAGGTTTTATAAGATATATAGCTTCTTAGGTTATTTAGTTTATTATCTTTGATCTAGTGATCATTTAAGGAAATTTGTATTGTTTATCATATTATGTATGTATGAAAATATGATTAAGAGGCTTCCTTCCTCTATTGCCTTCCCCTCAAAATTGGGTGAATGGGTTCAACTTATTATTTATGAGGACTCAATGAAATTGTTTCAATGTTGCCTTATGGTTTACCACTCCTATATATTCCTAGTTAACAAGAGGCCAAGAGAAATCAAATGTAAGAAGATCTAGAGTTGTTAGGAAATCCTTAGTGTCATCTAAAGCCAATGTTACGTATAGCTATTATGAATGAATACTCTACTAAATAAGTTTAAAAGGTGCTTAAAAGGAATAATTTTCTAATCATAAAGGATTGCTCTTAAATATTTCTAGAAAAAGGATTTCAACCCTTCTATTGAGCTTTGAAACCTTCTAATATGTCTTCTCCTAAAAGGTAAAAAAAAATGGAAAAGGATGAGTTTAAGTTCTATTATTTGAAGATTTCTTTTAAAGAGTGGTTATTTTGTAGAAAAAGATGTTCTGTTAGGGTGGAAACTCAGCTCAATGTCTTATTGGTAGAAACATTAGGAGACCAAAGAGAAGGAAAAGTTTCTTTAAGGATCTGTCAAAAAGGGTTATTTAGTGCCCCCTAGAATCTTTATGGTTTCAAATTTCCTTGATAAGGATAGTGTATTTTTTCCCATGGTTTGCATACCCTATTTTTGTTGTACTTAACTCCTCCAATTAAGATGTTGATTATCTATTGAAATTATGAAGTCTTTTTTTTATTCGGTCCTTATTATTTGGCCAGACTTTATTGATCCATCTTACATCAACAAATATTAAGGTCATTTCAAAACTCTACATTTAATGTTATAAAAATATATAAATAAATTACATTTATAACAATCTTTCTATCTTGGTTGAGGAATTCCCTCGATGACCACTTGACTATTGATGATTTTGATTCTAAAAATGTCAATTTTTTTGGTAGTCATCTTCGCTAAGGTTTCCAATACTTGATAGATTTATCCTAATGTGTTATCTCAACAAGGTTCTTGGGAATCCTACTAGTATATATTGAGTCTTATGTTCCTACTCTTTTACATGATTCAATTTATCTTTCAACCCCTCTTTATATGATTACGAGACACTATTTGATTCTTCAAATGAGGCTAGTCCTCCATCTCCCCTCATTAAAAGGGAGTATTATGGCTCATGGAATATTATCCAAAGAAAAAAGATGGATCTACATAATGACAAACTACAACTGATTGAATACTTTAAAGAAAAAGATTGATAGACTACAAATGATTGATTACTTGGAGAACAGAATGTGAAGGTAATCACTGAGCTACAAAGTTATATGTGGCACATTAAATCAATTATTATATTATCATTGATGTCAACTAGTTTTTATTGTACTTATCATGTTAGTTACATCTAAAGAATAAATAATGGTTAAAAAATGAGATATTAGCATGAAGCTAAGATGTATGAGAAAGATATGGATATGGTATTCATTGGGCAACGTATTGATGAGTCTATGATATTATGTTAGTGATTTGATTGTATTACATAACTCTATTATGAATTCAAGATCAAGTATGTACAAGTTTATGTGGTTGGTAAATGAAGAACTTAGTATACACCGATTTGAAATGGTGTACACAAGCAAGTGTAGTGTATACCAAGTACAATATTAACTAAGGTATAAGTCACTGACACATCATGGTATTGACTGAGTAAAAGAAATAAAATGGAACATGTGATTACCAACCAAAGATGATGACCTAGACAAACATGGATGATTCTAAGATTAAAAATAAAGTTTTTTATGAAGATCAAATGGCTGAAAAAATTCAAGGATGATCAGATGATGATGAATAAAATGTGTTTGGGACACAAGTTACGATGAAGGTTGAAGTAGAAAAATCAATGGTGAATATTAAGAGGAAAAATCTATAGATGAGAATAAAATGATTTATCATGTCTATAAAAGGAGATGAGATTCATTATGATGATAATGTGCATGAGAAGATTGCATTCATGTGAAGCTAGTCAGATAGGTTGAATAAAGAACCAAGAAAATCTGTAGACAACATCAAGCATTAGAGAAAGGAATTAACCGAGTAGAATAGAGTTGGAGGATAGAAGGAAAATGAAGTGATTATGATGGCCAGAGGTATTTTGAGCTTAGAATAGATCTGAAAATCTACAAAGGAAAATGTATTTAAATTAGATCATTTAATGTTGCATTCTAACTATAGCTATAGATAAATCTATTAACCGAGTGGGACTTAACAGTGTTTAGTTATTATGATGACATTCAATGAATGTTAATTTTTATCATGTTGACCCCATAGTAAATGTTTGGTCACGGAGAATTGTTAGTGATAAATCCTCCAACAAGGTCACACCTTACAATGTGTTTTTTAACCTTTAACAGGGTTGGCTCTTAACTGAGCTCACTTCAAAAGAGTGAAATTATTTCGGGTACCAGTCCCATGTGGTTTTTCCCCTTATAGGGTTTCTACATTAAAAATCATGTGTTATATGTGTATGGATGTGATGATTTGTTATTTTACTCTACACATTACAATAATTGGTTTGATCGATATATACAATAGTTAATTTTTTTTAGTATTCGGTTAATGAGTAGAAAGGAACAGACAAAGTTTTACCGAGATGTTTAGATTAATTAAAGGATTTATTTAATACATCTGGGAGTATTTGGGACTGTAGGATAACTTGACTTAATTGATTCATCCCCCTCTTAGCTATCTAAAAATTAGTATCATAGCTAGAGTACTTGAAGGAAGAAATTTGAAGGACTTAAGTTAAATATCACAAGATGTATAAGAGAGAGGTGCCAAAGTTGAACAAAGACAATTTCTCAACATGGAAAATTAGGATGAATTTATATCTATTAGGGGTTGGTGATTCTACAATTTACTACTTGGAAAATGAGTTTATAACTCTCATTGGTCCCTTAACTGTCACACAAATGAAAGAAACATAAGAACACAATGCTATAATGATTAAGATTGCTTCTTCTCTATCAAATGTTGAATTTGAAGACATTAAGACATGTACAACTACAAAGAAGATGTGGGAAAAGCTTACACTAGTTCATGGAGGAGATGTGAATGTGCTAGAAGTGAAAATTTTGAAAGTCTAAGAGGTAAGTTTGATAATATGAAGATGAAACAAGGTGAAAACATCACTTAGTACAACAATCGAATCAAGGAAGATGTGAATTCTATCCAAAGAGCAAGTGGAACTATTGATGAAGACATTGTGGTAAGTAAAATTTTTAGAACATTGTTACATGCCTATGCTATCAGAGTCTCTGCAATTCATGAAATGAGAGAAGATCCTGGTAATAATATTTCTCTTGATAGTCTAATTGGTAGTGTATTGTCTTAAAATGGAAGCACTTCCATGAAAAGAGTGTTTAGCCCTTTGAGTAAGTGGTCTGGGGTCATGTTAAGTGCCTTGATCAGGTCTTTGCACACATCTAGCTTTCTACCCCTTTTCTGCATCTCTTTGCACCTACTTTCACTTTATTTCTACATTTCCTAGCATTTTGGACTGAGGTCCTAAGGTTTTTGACCTCAAGGTCAAAGTCAACCTCGAGGGTCAAATTCAACCTCAACCCTGACCTAGGTCAAGGAGGAACTCAACCTTGACCTAGGACAGAGTCTTCCCTGACCTAGGTTAGGGACAACCTTGACCCTGACCTAGGGCAGGGTCTACCTCATCCTTGACCCAGATTTCAAATTTCAAGATTTTTTGATTTTCAGATATCGGGTTTTGGAAAGATTCTTTTTCCTGCCTCCGGGTCGACCATTTCAAGTTTCAGGATGGTAAATCCTTAATTGCATTTAATATAGGTATATTTCTAAAGGTTAGGACCTATTTGGGATTTAATTCTCCAAGGTGGCCCCTCTAGAAGATTGCGCCCTAGTTCACTATAAAAGGAGGCCTTCCTCTCTCATTTTGATATCGCATCACAAGAAATTTTATTAGAAAGCTTTCAAGTACAAGAAAGTGAATTCAAACATTCAAGCAAGCCTTCAAAAATTCAAGTGTTCAAGCATTCATTCATCAAGGAGATCCATTGTTATTCATTGAAGGATTCAATCTCTTCGGAGCCCCCTTGAAGATCCATCCTTCCACATTCATCCAAGTCAATTCCTATGCAAAGATCCATTCAAGATTGGTGTTGAAGATCAAATGCCATTGATTTGAGACATCCTACATTCATTCTACATCCATTGGATCATCCTTACTTATGGATTTGAGGATTTGAATCCTCTACAAGGACTTCAACATAAGCAAGGTGAATTGTTTCATTTACTTTGTTTATGCACAATACAATTTCAATTCAATTTCAAGGTTAATTCCTAAATTGGGGTTTGACCAAGGAAAACTCCCCATAAAAACAATAAAAACCCTCTTTTCCTATAGGTACAGATGTGGAATTGCAGATCTAAGCTTGGATTTGGATACCCTTTTCGGAAAACTTATGAGATCTGTAAATAAAGTCAAGGTCGACCTTCAAAATATTAATGTAGCCTTTGACCTTTTATCGAGGTCAAAGACTACCTGCTATCAAAAAGATAAAAGTTTTCTGGGTTTTCTTTGTCTCGGCATTTCCAGTCCGAAACAGGTTGTAGAATTGCTTGAAACTACACACAGACATCAGAAATCAGCATTTTCCAGATCTTCCCTATTTTGAGGTTAGTACTTGCCTTTCAATTATTTCAGATTTCAAGCATATATTATCCATAGGGAAATATAAGGTTTTCTTCCTCTTTCATATTCTCCATAGATTGATTCAATTGTGCATTAACCCTTTGGTTGATCAATTTGGATCTCTCCTTTGGGAATTTGGATTTAGAAGTAGATCTCATATTTCACCCATACATTCTAAGGTGGACCCGATTTCCACCTTATTCATTTTGGTGAACCTGACATACTTACTCTCCTTTCTTTTGTGGAATTGGATGCCCTATTGTTTTTTGTGGTGTTAGATTTCCTTTTATCTTGCAGGTATTAGATTTCTCTTTTATGTTAAATCTTGCATGCTAATTAGATTTCAAAAATACAAAAATATTCATGCTTTATGTGTTCTTAGTTTAGTTCATTTGGTCTATGAGCTTTACTACTACTAGTCCTACTTATAACATTCTGGTTAGAAGAAGTCATAGACTCATGGGTGCCTTTGATCCTGAATCTTCCTCTCCTTTCTTTAGGATCCTAAATGATAATTTGATTCTTCATGATTTCAATCCTATTATGGAGAAAAACTCTTCTCACTCATCTCAAGATGAGGATGACGCTTTAAGAGTTCCTCCTAAACAAGTCCAAAAACTTTCAACTAAACTTGATAAAATGGGTAATTGGCTTATTCAAGAGAACCATAATCAAGATTCTATTCAAGCTATAGAGGCTCTTAAGAAAGTTCTTCATGATAGTGATCAAGGTTTTAACCTCTTGCATGGTATTGCTCACCTCGTGCATTCAAATATTAAACCTTTAGCTCAAGAAGCTCAAGATTTAGGGTTGAATCCTCCTATCACTAGTGTAGAACCCTCTTCTAATCCTTTACCTATTATTCCTACATATACTCCTTCTTTGTTGACTATGACGGTTCCCTTTGTTCCTATGAGTGTTCCTCCTATGTCCCTTCCTACATCACAACCTTCATATCATAATGTTCCTTTTACTTATTCCAATCCGCTTCCAATAGTAGTTCCTAGTGTTCCTCCAATTGTGTCTTCTATTCCTACAGCTTCTTATACTGTACCTAGTGTTTCTAATGTCGATATTCCTCCTATTTCATCTAATGATTCAACAATCATCAGTTTGGCTCAAACTATGTCATCCTTACAACAACAACTTGCTTCCCTAACTCAAAACAAGTTTAGTGTTCCTACATGTGACATGGGAAGTCCTTTGTCCTGAGACATTATTCATACTCTTGTTCCTCATCAAGTTGATATGCCTCATCTTGAGAATTACAATGGAAAAGGAGACCCCATTCATCATGTTAAAACATTCCAAATCCTTTGTAGTGATTATGCTCATGACCATAGGATTTTAGCCAAACTCTTTTCTAGGACCTTCCATGACAAGGCCTTACAATGGTATTGTTTGTTGCCTCCTTATTCTATTGATTCCTTTCTACAACTAACCAATACCTTTATTCAATAATTTTAAAACAACATTGGCCCGCAAGTGTCTTTGACTAATTTGATGCATTGTAAACAAAGTGCTAAGGAAAAATTAACTGAATTTATTGGTAGATTTAAGCATTTGTATGCTCAGATTTCCTATCCCATTCTTGATATTGATATTCAACATATGTTTATTTCAAATTTGTAAAAGGATATTAGAGATAAGATTCTACTTACTGAATTTACTTCTTTTCAACAACTTTGTGCAGTACTTCATCATTATCAATTACAAGTGAGTCAATTTGAGAGCAACACTCCAATGGCTCCTGTTCCAGTTGATAAAAGTGATGCTACTCCTAATCCAAACAAATTTCAAAAATTCAATAACTATGTCAACATAAATAAACAAGCTAATGCAATTGCTGATCAAGTTGCTATTGCATCTCACAATGCCACTTCAGCATCCACTACTTTTTGATTAAATCGTACATTTAATCCTCTCTTTGAATCTTTACATGCTATTATGAATAGGCTTTTAACTGCTAATATGATTACTTTACCTCATATTCAACCTCTTTTACCTGCTATGATTGCATCTAAATCTTTTGATCCAAAATCTTTTTGTCAATATCACTATCAGAATGGCCATGATACTAAGAGCTGTTATTCTTGAAAACATAAGGTGCAAGACTTAATTGATTCTAATGCTTTATCTATAGATAATCTTATGGTAGTATGAACAAATTTGTCTCTCCTCATAATCAAAACCTTCAAATCTATACGAATCCTTTACCTACGCATGATAATAATACCATTGCTTAGCCATCTACTATGGAAATTGTGTATGATTCAAAGATGGATGATCTCAATCATGTTGTTAATCAAGTGGAGCATGTTGGTCAATCTGTATCTCCACCTTAACTTCAACCTCAACCTTAGATTCAACCTCAAGTTCAATCTCAACCTCAACCAAAACCTAAGCCTAGATTGAAAACTCAACCTAAACCTTGACAAAAACCTAAGAATAAAAGACTCTGGGAACTTTTGATTGCCTTTAATGACTCTGAGACTATTAAAGCTCCTAATGGTTCCCTTTATATTTATGCCAGGATTTCTCAGAAACCTACTCATGGTTGTCTTATTGATCCTACATCCTTAGTCAATGTTATTATTGAAGAAAATATTTTTATGAAAAGCTTACAACATGATTCTTATGATACATTGGATGTGTGGATTCAAACTTGCAATGGTTTTCTTTATTCATCATTTGGTTCTATTACCTTACCAATTGAACTCTGTGGAAAACTTGTGAACACTACCTTTGTTGTTGTTCCTACTTCTGATCAATTTCAAGTTAAGCTAGGTTTGCTATGGTTGAATGCCATGCATGTTGTTACTTCACCTATCCATAAATGTCTTAAATTTGTTCATGATGAAGAAGTGAAGATAGTTAATCATAGTTTATATCAACCTTCTAGGCCTAGAGATTGTGTTTCTCTTGATTTCTTTTGGCCTTCATTAACTAATTCATGTCCTCCTTGACCTGATAATCTTTTCCATTCATATCAAGCTTATAAACATCGTAAGATTCTTGAATTGAGCATACCTCCTATGGATCTTAATCATGGTCTTTTTCCTACACCTTCCATACATCCTTTAACTATGGCATCTAGTTCTTTTAATCAAGTTCCTCCTATTGCTGATAATCCTATTGATCTTCCTAAAGAACCTGTGAAGGATCCTATGATTGTTCCTCCTAGTTCTCAACCTATTTCAAGTAAATCAAAATGTAATCAATCTACTAATGAACATCATAAGAAGAATCATTCTCATGCTAAAGCTCATAATTCTATTCTTCAAAGATCTCTACCTTCTTTGGATAATTCTATGCATGGTGTGTTAGAATAAGTTGTTACTAATAATGATGTTAAGATGCATGATTATGATGATTCTATTTGTATCTTGGATCCTATTTTGATTAATTTGGATGAAGAAGATACTCTTGATGATACTAATTATGTTAATGATGAATATGAGACTATTGACATTGACATTGATGTACCTAATATGCTTTCATCACAATTAACACATACACCTAGTATTGAACATTGTGACTCTCAAGAGGATCCTTTTTTGGAACTGGCTATCATTCCTACTATGTTCGATATAGTCCCTCTTGCGATTTACCAACCTTCCCTAAATGATATACAATGAGATGGGGAGAGTAGGTGGCATGCTTGATCAGCTTGTCCTTCATGGTAGCTTTTTTGTGTGTTTGCCTATTGTACTGTGCTTCTCCCATAATGTGTTTGCTAAATGTTGTTAGATTTTTTTATATGACCCTTGTTACTCTGTTGGTGCAAGGTGATAAAGGAATCAAAATTTTTGTTCAATTCCTCTATATGTATCTCTATTCTTGTATGTGTTGTTTCATGTTATGTCATAAATGTGCTATTGTTTGTAAATGTTCCCTTGTGTAATATGCTTGGATTCAACACATGGTAGCACTAATTCTTTTTGGTCTCCATGTCATGGTCTGAAAAGATTCCTCTTCGTATATCTTATGTGATCTTTCCTCCTTTGTGATTGTAGTTCTACTTTCTTTGGGGAATGATGTCAATTCATTTTCAATAATATCATATAGATATAGATATAGATATAGATATAGCTATAGATATAGATATATATATATATATATATATATATATATATATATATATATATATATATATATATATATATATATATATATATATATATATATATATATATATATATAATGATCATACTGACCCTACGGTAGGTAGATTCCTTTTGTGTTCTTTGTATGTTTCTATGATATTTCTCTTGATTTGTCTTCATCTAGGGGCATCTCGACGTGGAAATGTAATTAGTGGAGTTGTTTATGTTTTCGTTAAATCCATTGCTCCTGTTAAAGTGTTAGCAATGAATTTAACATGGGGGCATACGCTCTACTCACCTATTGCACACATGCACTTTTTGATATGCATATATTATATTTCAAGATACCTTTTCTCCCTTTTTGGATTAGTAACTAATCCTTAAAGCATGGATTTATATTTTAGGATCTCTTGATCCCTCCAGTTTCAAATATATATATTTTTTATCCCTTAAGGTTGGAGGTGTCCTTAAGACTGGATCTCTTTTACTTTTGGTTTTATTCTTATGGAATAGAATATTCCTAAGGGTAAATTCTTAATGGGTTGACTAGTGAGTAGCCACATTCACTAGGCATTCACTTCCATCTTTCCAATTGTGTTGTTTTCTTGTGTGGTTCACAATGGGACATAAGTTCTCATTGGGAGAGATAATCACACCCTCTCTCTCCCTCTCTAGATATGTCTCTCTTATTATGATCTTGGAGTCAACAAATACTTGATTCCTTGGGGGCTTGAGGTTTTTCTTTTTCCCTTTGATTATGATAAGATTATCTTTTAATTTTTTGATCTCCTTTACCAAGAGTTTGCATCGAGTCCATACTCCTGCTAAAGAGGGGGCTTAATGTATCATCTTAAAATGGAAGTACTTCCATGATAAGAGCATTTATCCCTCCGAGTAAGTGGTATGGGGTCATGTTAAGCACCTTGATCAGGTCTTTACATGTATCTATCTTTCTCCCCCCATTCTGCTTCTCTCTACACCTAATTTCACTTTATTTTTGCATTTCCTAGCATTTTGGACTGAGGTCTAGAGGTTTCTTACCTCAAGGTCAAAGTCAACCTTGAGGGTCAAAGTTGACCTTGAGCCTGACCTAGGCTGGGGTCTACCTTGTCCTTGACCCAGATTTCAAATTTCAAGATTTTCTAATTTCCAGATATCAGGTTTCGGAAAGATTCTTTTTCTTGCCTCCGGGTTGGCCATTTCAGGTTTTGGGATGGTAAATCCTTAATTTCATGTAATCTAGGTATATTTCTAAAGGTTAGGACCTAATTAGGATTTAATTCTCCAAGGTGGCCCCTCTAGAAGAGTGTGCCCTAGTTCACTATAAAAGGAGGCCTTCCTCTCTCATTTTGATATCTCATCTCAAGCAATTTCATGAGCAAGCTTTCAAGTACAAGCAAGAGAATTCAAGAATTCAAGTGGTCAAGCATTCATTCATCAAGGAGATCCATTGTTATCCATTGAAAGATTCAATCTCTTTGGAGCCCCCTTGAAGATCCATCCTTCCACACTCATCCAAGTCAATTCCTATGAAAAGATCCATTCAAGATCGATGTTGAAGATCAAATGCCATTGATTTGAGACATCCTACATTCATTCTACATCCATTGGAGCATCCCTACTTATGGATTTTAGGACTCGAATCCTCTATAAGGACTTCAACATAAGCAAGGTGAATTGTTTCATTTACTTTGTTTATGCACAATACAACTTCAATTCAATTTCAAGGTTAATTCCTAAATTGGGGTTTGACCAAGGCAAACCCCCTATACAAACAACAAAAACCCTCTTTTCTTATAAGTACAGGTGTGAAACTGTAGATATAAGCTTGGATTTGGATACCCTTTTCGATGAACTTCTGAGATCTACAAACAAAGTCAAGGTCGACCTTCAAAATATTAATGTAGCATTTGACCTTTTATCGAGGTCAAAGACTACCTGCTATCAAAAAGATAAAAGTTTTCTGGGTTTTCTTTGTCTCGGCATTTCCAGTCTGAAATAGGTTGTAGAATTGCTTGAAACTACACACAGACATCAGAAATCAGCATTTTCCAGATCTTCCCTATTTTGAGGTTAGTACTTGCCTTTCAATTATTTCAAATTTCAAGCATATATTATCCATAGGGAAATATAAGGTTTTCTTCCTCTTTCATATTCTCCATAGATTGATTCAATTGTGCATTAACCCTTTGGTTGATCAATTTGGATCTCTCCTTTGGGAATTTGGATTTAGAAGTAGATCTCATATTTCCCCATACATTCTAGGGTGGACCTAATTTCCACCTTATTCAAGTAGATTGACTGCATTTGAGCTTAACAACTATGGCAACAGTATGTTACCTAAGGTAGAATCTGTATTTATGTCATCTCTAAAAATTGGAAGATCAAGCAGCAGACATAAGATAAGAAATGAAAGTGAAGAAGATGAACTTGATGAACTTGAATCATTAATGGCTAGAAGACTACAAAAAGGAAAAGGAAGATATAGAGGTAAATTACCCTTGGTATGTTTTAAATCCAAAGAGATTGGTCATATTGTTGCAAGATGTCCTGACAGGAAAGAAGATGAGAAAAAAAATGAAAGGAAGAATGGCAGAAGAAATTACCAAGATCACAGAGGTAATCAATAGTATGGAAATAGAGACAATGAAGACTACATAGATAAAGGCAAGAAGGCATGCTACCTAGTTGAAGATGAAGATGATGACACCAAGACCAAAATTGATGAAGACATAGAAGTAGTATTTGTTGCATTGAAGGAAGATTTAGAATAAGAAGAAAGGTATGTTGAAATAGGACTTATCTCTAAGGTTAGCAAGAATGATACTTGGATTATCGATAGTGGTTGCACACATCATATGATTGGTGATGAAGAAAAATTCAAATATCTTGAACATTATAATGGTGGATCTGTGAAAATGGGAAATGATACACCTTGTCAAGTAAAAGGAAAAGGATCTATATTGCTGAATAATAAGATCAGATGTGAGAATGCATATTGGGTGAAAGGACTTAACTATAATTTTTTGAGTGTAGCATAACTGAATTATATTTGTCACTGAGTTGCATTTGAGAATAGAAAGGTAAAAATCTATGATGAGACTAGAAAATTGATTGGTACTAGTGAACAATCAAAAGGTAACTTATTATATCTGGACAATGCTGAAACTTATTGTTTGTTGTCTAAATGAAGATGTCTGGTTATGGAACAAGAGGTTATGTCATGTGAAATTTGGCAACATGGTTAAGACCGATAAGAAAATGAAAGTCATAGGTTTATTGAGCATATCTAAACCTAGCCATGTATTGTGCAATCAATGTCAAATGGGTAGGATGTCAAAGTCTAGTTTTAAGAGTAAACATTACTCATTTAATGCTATTTTGGAATTAGTTCATACTGACTTATGTGGTCCAATGAGAAATTAGAGTTATTATGGAGACACATGTTTTATCTTATTTTTTGATGATTTCTCTAGGATGATTACTATCATGTTCTTAAAAGAAAAATCAAAAACTTTCAAAATGTTTAAATGGTAAAAAGAAAAAGTGGAAAGAGAAATTAGTAAGGAACTGAAATGCTTAAGGTTCGAATAGAGGTGGTGAATTCATTTCTGATGAGTTCACTAATATTTTTAATGAGCATGGAATAAAGAGACAGGTATCTACATCAAGGTCACCTGAGCAGAATGGGATTGCTGAAAGGTGGAATAGATCAATTATTGATTGTGCTAGAATGTTGATGATTGAAAAATATGTTGCACAAATATACTAGAGAGAAGCTATTAGTATTGTTATTTATACACTGAACCGAGTTCAATTGATGAAAGAATCAAACAAGACACCTTATGAATTATGGTATGGTTACACACCTAATGTGACTTATTTTAGAATATTTGGAAGTAGATGTTACATTTTGAAAGATGATAGAAATAAAAAATTTGATTCAAAAGGTGATGAAGGGATGTTTCTATTATATTCTACTAAAATAAAGGCTTATAAATATTTGAATAAGGCTACTAACAAGATGATTGAAAGTGAAAATGTGAGAGTTGATGAGTTTGAAGAAAATAATGATGAAGAAAGAAAAAAGGAATCGGAAGACTATGGTAGATTTGTTTAAATTGAAGAACCTCAAACTCTACTTGAGAAAAAGTTTGGCGTTACCGAGAAACAGAATAATTTTACCAAGCAACAGTCTTTATAGTCTAAGCAATAGAAAATAGTTACTAATGAGGATGATGATCATGCACTGAGTGGAGAACACATTGAAGAATAGAGATCTGAACCTGTACTTGCAAATTATGTGAGAAGACACCATCTACAAGACCAAATAATTGGAGATAAAAGAGCTGCAATGATGACCATAAGTAAGTTAAGAAACAACACATGTTTAGTTTTTGAATTTGAGCCTAAAAGAACTAGAGATGCATTAGAAAATGATGAATGGATTAAGGCAATGAATGAAGAAATTGAGCAAATACAAAAAAATAAAACATGGACATTGGTACCAAGACCTAAAGACAAAAATGTGATTGGAACTAAATGTATAATCATAAAAAAATTGAATTAGAATGGAGATGTAACAAGGAACAAAGTGTATCATCTTAAAATGTAAGCACTTCCATGATAAGAGTGTTTATTCCTCTAAGTAAGTGGTCTGGGGTCATGTTAAGCATTCTAACTTCCCTCTTCTTTTCACTTCTTTTCACTTCTTTCCACTTCTTTTCTGCTTCATTCTAGGTGAAATTAGGATTAGGATCTCAAGGATTCTCCTTAATTTCTCTCTTCCATAGCTCTATTTTATAGGTAGGACTTAGAAATAGGTCCTCCTAGCCTTCATCATAGTCATCATAGGATTTTATGCCTATCCCTAGCATTCTGCCCCTTTCTTGTATCATTTTTAGGTCTTCGGGCATCCCTGGGACCTCCTGTCCTTATTTTGACTAGATCTAGGCCAACAGGGTCAAATTTGAGGTTGATCTTAACTAGGTAAGTCCCAACCTCGATTTTGCCCCCCTCTTTCAAATTTCCAAATTCCTTGATTTCTAGCTATCGGGTTTCGGGGATATTTATTTTCCCACCTCCAGGTTGGCTATTTCGGGTTTCAAAATAGTAAATCCTCAAATTGCATTTAATCTAGGTATATTTTCTAAAGGTTAGGACCTAATTGGGATTTAATTCTCCAAGATGGACCCTCTAGAGGATTGTGCACTAGTTCACTATAAAAGGAGGCCTTCCTCTCTCATTTTCACTTTCATTATTCACATCTCTCCATCAATTTTTGTGAGAACAAGAAATTGAAATCTCTCAAGCTCTCAAGGTGATCAATAAAGCATCCATTCAAGCATTCAAGTCCTCTTCTCTATCCAAGAAGATCAAGGATCCAAGCATTCAATCCATTGTAGGGATTTGGTTCAAACATTCAAGATTCATCATTCAAACCCTAGATCTAGCCATCATAATGGTGTGATCTTCCTTCAAGATCCTTTGTTCATCTTCAAGATCCATTTCATTCTTCCCTCAAGGTGGATTCCAAGCATACAATCATGGAGGTTTGATGTTATGTTCAAGCTTTCATATTCAATATACTTATTTACATTCAAAATACAATTACATATCTATCAAATTGCATAGCTTCATTGTTAGATCCATGTTAGCTACTTGCTAGCATTCCTATTTCAATTCAATATTAAGGTTGATTCCAAATTGGGGTTTGATCAAGGCAAACCCTCTGAACAAATAATAAAAATCCTCTTTCTCTTGTAGGTACAGGTGCAAGATTTCAAATTTGAGAGCAGATTTGGATACCCTTTTCGGTGAACTTCTAAGATCTACGAACAAAGTCAGAATCAACCTTCAAATAAAGAATCTAGCCTTTGACCTTTTATGAGGGTCAAAGTTGACCTGAGCTCATATTGGGAAAATATTTCTGGGTTTTCTTCATCTCGACATTTCTAGTCTGAAAAAGGTTGTGGAATTGCCCAAAAGTACACATAGAGATCAGAAATTAGCATTTTTCAGATCTACCCTAATTCGAGCTTAGTATTTGTATTTCAATTATATGGAAATATAGGGTTTCTCTCTCTTTTTCATATTCTTTAAAGATTGATTCGATTGTGTATTAACCTCTTGGTTGATCAAATTGGATCTCTCCTTTGAGAATATTGATTTGGGAATAGATCTCATATTTCTCCTATGCACATCTATCTACCTTTACATTTGACTAGTGGTGATGCCATTTTAACCCTATTCATTTTGGTGAACCCGACTAGCTTACTCTCTTTCTTTTTGGTGTTAGATATCCCTTTGTTTTATTGTGTGTGTGTTCACCTTCACCTATTCATTTTGGTGAACCCGACATACGTACTCTCTTTTTCTTTTGTGGAATTAGATGCCCTATTATGTTAGATTTTAGATCCTTTCTTGCATTTAGAATAGATCTAGTTTATACCCTTGCATTTCAAAATTCAAAAATCCAAAAAAAAATTATATTCAATAAAATAAAAAAACATTTCTTGCATTTACTATGGAGATTGTTAAGATGTTTTGGTGCATGGTTATGTTCTTTATTATTCTTCTTTTAGCATCTCTTTATAATACCTATGATGTTTATGAGAGTATCATTCACTTTATTATGTTGATGACCCTTCACTTTGCTCTTTCCTCTGCTTTTGTGAAGTTGACCGACACTAGTCTACCTACATTTAAAAAATTTCTTAGGGATTTATGTGGTAGTCTTATTCATATTTTGGATTATGTGAAGAATTTGGTAGATGACACACCATCTAATCATCCTAATCCTAATCCTATCAATCCTAATCCTAATCTTAATCCTAATCTTCCTATTCTGATACCTAATTCTCCATCTGTTAATCCTCACTCTTCCCATACTTATGATGGGATTCAAGCTATCGTTCAGGATGCGGATGTGCAAGATTTCTTTGATTTACCTTCTCCTCCTATTCATGATGACATTAAAGGAAAGGGTAAAGAAACTTCTTCAAAACCTATTATTCCACCTTATACAACCTTTACTCATGAACATGATAAACAATCACCTCCTGTAGAAGCTTTACATAATATGTACACTACTGGATATAATATGGTGACTAAACAAGGTTTTAAAGGTTTAGGGTTAGGAGTTAATGAGCATGGTATTAGGTTTCCAGTTCATATACCCCCTAAACCAGATATGTATGATGTTGGTTGTTCGAAGTCTCAAGTTAAGGTAGGTGATACTAAACATCATCCTCCTCTTCATATTCTTCTTGCCACACCTATCTTAGATAACTCTAATACTTCTCAAGAAGTGGCTAAGAAGGTATATGTTGAGCTAATGAATTCCAAGAAAGAAATATTTAGACCTATGCCAATTGATGTTTTATACAAATATAAATGTCCATTTCATTATAGAAACAAACATTTACTTTCTAATTGTAAACATTTCAAGTTATATGTTAGAGAAAGGGCTGCTTTAGGAATTATATCTCACTCTCGTGCAGTTTTACAATTCCTTCATAATTTTGATATAGGGGATTCCCCTCCTTTAGATATAATGTAGATGTTCTTCCCCTCTTGTCTCATGACTAGGGGGCAAGAGGTGTATCTTCATCCAGTCTCCTAGGATCTATTAGGTCTTTTATTAGGGCTTAATTGGTATTCTTTCTCTCCTATTTTTCTATGGCTTTGCATTATGTTTTTAATCATCCATAGAATCTATATTTTCTTTTCAAGATATCTTTTCTAAGACATTTTTTTTGCGAAGGTATCCCTTGTCTCTATCTTTGGGGGTGTAATACCCAAAAATTGGCACCTATCAATTTCAATCAATTTTGGTGCATTCCTCAAATTTTTGCATCATTGAAGTCCTACTTTGCTAGGCAATTTTCTCTCTCCTACCTAACTTTATTTGACTTGATGTCAATTTCAAAAACCCTAATTTGCATTAATCTCACCCTATAATTAATTTCTAAGTATTCAACTTTATTAGCTAAATAATCCCTATGATAAATTAATTTAATTATAAAGTCCTAAGTGCTTTAAATTAAATTAAAATCTACCCCCTTTAGCTAATACCCATAAAAGGAATTAATAAATTGCTTGATTATTTGAATGGACACTCTTATTTGAATTAATAATTCAAAATATTTGAAAGGTCACCCATATGTGGCAATAAACATTCTTTTAATTAAGTAATTCATGCTTTTTTGTCTCAATTGGGAATGAAGGGTCAACTGTCTCAAATCAAGAACCTCTTCATTCCTCTCCCAGGCTTGTCTATAAAATGAACCTCTTTCCCTCATTCAAAAAAGGACAATTTGGAGAGTAACAAAACTATAGTCATTTTTAGTCTCAACTATTTCATATTTTCAAGCATTTATTGCATGTTTAGATTAATTTCATTTATTTTAACATTGCATCTTCATTATAATTAATTTTCTTACCTTCTCATAGCTTAATCTCATATTTCTTTCAAGTTATTTAGATTAAAATCTGCATTTCATATTTACTTCCAACTTCTTAGATCAAAATCTGCACTTCATCCTAGATTACAAACTCCATCTTCATTCTTAGATTAATCTCATTTTGCTCATCATTCTATCTTTCAAATCCTCCATATTAACTTAGTCTTATGATTGTTGGCTCTCCAATCTGAGAGTAATTAAACACCCCAATTAATTAGGAGGCAACAGGTTGCTTCACCATGAATTTCGAATTGAGTAATCAATACTCATTTTTGTGATTTGATTGTGTGAGTAATGACTATGTTGCGTGTGTAGTTGGATTAGAGGTCCATGTTCAACCACATACATTTTGGCACCCATTGTGGGGCAAAAAAGATCAATTTTTGGCCTCATTCTTGATTTTTCTGACAGGAAATTTGAGCTCTGTCATGCCTCTATACTTTCCTGTGTACAGATTCTCATGTGAGTATCCATTGCATACCACATGAAGTTTTTCTCTTAGTAGAACTCTCTTGCATGAAATTTCTCTATCTTCGCATAGCACCCTGTGTTTTCTCGCATGTTGTGGAGTACTTCCTCGTGTGAGATTTGACTCCAATTTTTAAAAATTCTTCTGTCTTTGTGTTTTCTGTTCTAGATTTCTAACAATTTCTATTTGCTGTTAATTTCCATTTCTCTGTTCTTTTCACAACATAATAGTTTTCTGCAGATCATTTGTTGAAGAACATAAAACATGCTAATGCTTTGATTGTAGGATGATAGTCAAAGATCTCATAAAATGTTGTGTTTGTTTTCTTGCTTTCATCACATAGTCTAATTACGACCTCATTAAAATTTCTTGAGAATTTTGATAGTGGGCTAGGGAATTTGGCTCTTCATTACATGGAGGTGATGACCATGAATGAATTCAAAAACCTAATGATCCTGCTAATATGACATATTCTTGGGGAAGTGAGGAAAGGTAGTGAATCTTTAGCACTTCTACTCGCTAGGGGATTATGCTCCTCTCTTTGAGAGAACCAAAAACTCAAAAGTGTGTGGATTTGGTGAAGTGAAGCTAACTTAGTGATGAATCTACTTGATGTGCTTGGGTGAAGTGATGAGGTAGAGAAGTATGCTCTTCTCTCTTTGAGAGAAATAGAAAATCAAACCCTTAGATCTAAGCCAAGTTGTGTCAACTTTAGAGGGCCTTCCGAAAGTTGAACCTCCAAGAATGACCCAAGTGAGTACACACCTTTCGCCAGTGATTCCACCTCACTTTAATAAAGAATTCTTTGTTGATTCTAAAGGCTCCAAAGCCATATTAGCTTCCTTCTCATGATTTTGACTATCATCTTGAGAAGGCCTTGTTTGTTGTACTAAGCGGTGCCACTCCTAGCCCTGCTTGAGGGGGTGTACGAATTTCAAGTGTTGGTGTGACTGCATGGCCTCAACCCTGTATCAGGGGCACTAGAGGTTAGTATGAATGGAATCCTATTAAAAAATTTCCTTAGCTAGTGGCCTACCCAGTTCACCTTTGAAAGGAGGCATAATCTTTGCGCAAGGAGGGGGAATAATCTCTCCCGTAGATTCCCACCATAGGCATACACCTGGATGATTGAAGGTGGTATACAACACTGGCCCCTACCATAAGGGTAACCTTTGAACATATACTATTTAGTCCTTGGAAACACCAAAAATACGACACCCTCTAGGCGGTGACATGACTATGTGAGGTGCACATATGTGCATAAGTAGTGGGGCAAAGGTTTTGTCTTCTCACCATTTTTTTGGCAGGGATAGCTATGTGTTTTTTATCGAGTCTTAAACATGTTAGAATAACTGAGAGGGGGGGTGAATTAGTTATTTAGTGTCCCAAATCAAAATGTATAACTCAAAACAATTACTTCAATTCCTACTGCTCAGTAAACATAAATACTGTCACTATCTGTGCACTTACCGATTACCAATCTAAACTTATTATGTGTTACTGATCAAATCTAACATGTAATATGTAAAGCATGATAACAAAAAAATATCACAATCAACACATAACACAAATATTTAACGTGGAAACCCTGTAAAGGGAAAAACCACCTGGGACCGGCAACCCAAAATTGTTCACTCTTCTAAAGTGAGGTTGGTGAACACCCAACCCTGTTAAAGGTTACAAACACACTGTCAGGTGTGACCTTGTTAGAGGATTTTAGACAAGAATTTATCATCCAACTAGCATTCACTATGGGGTTGATAGGATAACAAATGTATACTCTATGAGAAACATCCAATAAGACTTAAAAGTCTACTCAGTTAAGAGATTTCTCTGTTTACAGTGGTTAAACTGTAACATTAGTTTGATCTGATTACAATACAACTCAATTTGTAGATTATAGATCAATATTTAGTCCAATAAAATTCTTCTAACCAATATTCCACTTCAGATTCAATATTATATTAACTTACTTCCTGTCGATAATTGCTCTCTATAGCTCGATTACTATTCTGCAGCTCAGTTCTCACTAACTAGTATGATTAGAATTGCATGAAGCTTGTTCACATGAAATTTTTGCAGCATCTACTTCTTCCAGCTCTCTTTTCATAATGAAACCCTAGTCTCTTATATAGACGAGTAAATCATTTTCTTTCTATCCATCAAATTTTGCTACTTAATCATATCCATTGATTTTTCCACTTAAGGTTTCCTTGGCTGATGTGTCAATAACACATTTCAATCTACTCTATTAGATCTTCCTTCAATTATGTTAACCATTGATCTTCATAACAAACTCTATCTTTTTTCTCGATTTCATACACTTTCCAGCTCATCAATCATAATAGTTAAATTGATCATTTAATGCATTCTATTTCAGTTGGTTGACAAAGAAATACATCGGTGAACACAAGCTTGGTTAATACTATGGTTGGTATACACTGCGTTCCATCAGTGTATACTAGAATTGCTTCATTTTCTGACAACACTGCTTTGTGTCTTTCAGCTCTATACTCCATTATAGATGAATACAACATAGTAAAGTCAACATCATATGGTCAAAGACTCATCAATAAGTTACTCAATGTGTTCCTCATCCTCATTTGACATGTACATCTTTCTCATGTAGATTTCTCTTTTCTTCATCACTTCTCCTTCAGATGTATCGGTATAGTAACTTGCAAGATAAGTACAGTCAAGCTAGTTGACATCAATGACAATATAATACTAATTTCAACATATTGCATATCTAACCAACATCTTCTTAGTGATCATGAATCATATATTCTTCATTCAAATTCCAAATCAGTTGTAGTCCAACAATCTCTCTCTTTGGCATTGATGGAAACTCAAGTAATATGAAATATACCATACACATACCAAACATATATTCTATAACTCTATAAACAAATGATGTTCAAGCTCTCCCTAGCTTAATATGTTTAATCACTACCTTACCATTTGTAATGTTGTTCTCATTAACTGATCTTCAATACTCTGTTCCTTTTAGATTGTCTCTCCCTTAGACACTTCTCATCGGTGTCGGTGCATGTTCCTTCTCATCGGTGTCGGTGCATGTTCTCCTTTTCCTTTTTTATATTGTTTATCTCTCCCTTTGACAGCAATGCCAAAGCAACAAATAAACAAACAATTATGTCCTCCTCTATATCTTTGTATACTGATATCCCAATTAGTTCAAGTTCTTGAAACTTAATCACAACCCTGAACATTATCCAAAGTGTGAACTATGCTACATCAATCATGTGTGATCTTCAGATAAAAGTAGGCTGATGCAACATCCAGATCACCTTAGTGACTGATAGATAGGGGATGGACCCCAAGTCTAGTCCTCAAGTATTCAAATGTGTCCTTTGGTAGGGGCTTTGTAAAAATATCTACAAGTTGTTCTTTAGATGTAACAAATTCCAACTTCACTTCCTTCTCTTGTACTTGCTCTCTGAAGTAGTGATACTTAATAGATATATGCTTTATCTTCGAGTGCATCTCAGGATTCTTTGAAATATTGATAGCACTAGTGTTGTCATAGTATATAATCATCGGGTCAATGATTACCTCATTCATTCCTTCCAACACTTTCTTCATATATGCAATGTTTGAACAGTTTGTAGCAGCAGCAACATACTTTTCTTTAGCTATAGACTGAGAAATGCAAGCCTTCTTTTTACTTGTCTAGGTTACAAGTCTTTCACCAAAGAAAAATGCTCCTCCGATGGTGCTTTTTCTATCATCCACATTTCTAGCCCAATCAGCATCAGTGTAAACCTTCAGTTCAAACTTTCCTTCCTTAGGGTACCATAATCCATAGTTCTCTATTTTCTTCAAGTACCTTAAGATTCTTTTGGTAGCAACCATATGTGACTCTCTAGGATTATCAGAGAATCTAGCAATAATTCCCACAGCATGTGCTATATCTGACCTACTGTGAACTACATACATTAATTTACCAATCATGGATCAATAAAGTGTCTGATTTACCTTTGTAGTTTCATCCTCCTTTGTTAGTTTGCATCTAGTAGCCATCAGTGTTCCCACAGGTTTAGCATCTTCCATGCCAAATGTTTTCAGTTCTTCCTTTATGTATTTAGATTGTGTGATGAATATCCCATCACTCTATTGAATCACCTATAGTCCAAGAAAGAATTTAATCTCTCTGAACATAGACATTTCAAATTCTTTTTGCATTTCATCAGCAAAAGCTTTACATATGTGATCTTTTCCTCCAAAAATAATATCATCCACAAATATTTCAGCAATGATAATAGTGTCATCAATGTCACCTTTCATGTACAAATTGATGTTTTCACTTGTTCTGACAAATCCAATACTTAACAAGTAAGTATGCAGTCTTTCATACCAAGCTCTCGGTGCTTGCTTCAAACCATATAGTGCTTTATGTAATCTACATACCATATCTTTGTTGTTCAGATCAACAAATCCTTTAGGTTGTTCAATGTAGACTTCTTCAAGTATGCCATTCAAAAAAGCTGATTTCACATCCATTTGATAAACCTTGAATTTCTTATGTGTTGCATATGCAAGTAACATTCTAACTCCTAATCTAGCAATAGGTGAAAATGTTTCACCATAGTCAATGCCTTCTTCCTATGCATATCCTTTGTATACCAATCTTGCTTTATTTCTTGTAACTTCACCATTCTCATTCAGTTTGTTCCTGAATATCCACTTAGTACCGATTATATTTTTATCTTTGGGTTGGGGTACTAAGGACCAGGTTTTGTTCTTTTCTATTTGCTCAATCTCTTCAGTCATTGCATTAACCCATTCTTCATTCTCTAATGCAACTTTCACATTTTTAGGTTCAAATTCACATACCAGGCATGTACCTTGTCTTGTTTTGCTCCTAGTTTGCATTCTAGCATGTCTGTCTCCAATAATTTGTGTCTCAAGATGATATCTTCTGACAAAACTAGCCATGACTTGATTTCTCCTTTCTTGGTTTCTTTGTCGGTTTTTTCTTCCTAATGTTCTACATTTTTTTCTTGCTAGTCGGTTACCATAGTCTGTTGTGTCGGTAAATACATTAGATGTTCAATGTAAGTAAATCTACTATAGTCTTTCAGTTCTTTTGTACTTTCCTTTGTGTGCTTATCATCATACTCATCAACACGAACATTAGTAATTTCAATGATTTTATTTGTAACCTTATTCAGACATTTATATGCTTTACTTGTAGAGGAATATACCAAAAAAATTCCTTCATCTCCTTTAGAATCAAATTTTCCATTTCTCTCATCTTTCAAAATAAAGCATTTACTTCCAAAAATCTTGAAATAACTTACAATAGGTTTATGTCCAAACCATAGCTCATAAGGTGTTTGGTTGGTATCCTTTTTTATTTGTACTCAATTAAGAACATAAACAGTTGTACTGACAGCTTCCCTCCAATATTTCTAAGCAATATTTTTTTGTATCATCAGCATTCTTGCACAGTCAACTATTGACCTATTTCTTCTTTCAGCAATGTCATTCCGCTAAGGTGTCCTCGATGCTGAGACATGTCTTTTAATACCATGCTCAATACAAAAATTAGTAAACTCATCAGAGATAAATTCACCTCCTCTATCAGATCTTAAGCATTTAATTTCCTTTCTAGTTTCCTTCTCTACCTTAGCTTTATACCATTTAAACATTTTGAAAGCTTTAGATTTCTCCTTTAAGAACATAACAGTCATCAGTCTAGTATAGTCATCAACAAAAAGAATAAAATATCTATCACCAGAATAACTCTGAGTTCTCATAGGACCACACAGGCTGGTATGAACCAACTCAAGTATCTTCTTTGTTGAGTAGTCTTTGCTTTTAAAACTAGACTTAGTCATTTTACCTTTCTGACATTCATGGCACATGACATGATTGGGTTTTTTCAAGTTAGGCAATCCTCTAACTCTTCTTCTTTTACTAATCTTGATCATGTTTTCAAAGTTCACATGGCATAGTCTTTTGTGCCAAAGCCAAGCATCTTCATCTTTCATCAATAAACAAGAAGACTGATCCATATCAAGATAAAATATATGACCTCTAGATTGTGTACCAGTTCTAACAAGTCTTCCTCCATCATCATAGATCTTCACTTTTCTACTCTCAAAAGCTAGTCAGTGTCCTGAATTATTCAGCTGAGCCACACTTAACATATTATAATTCAGTCCATCTACCTAGTATGCATTTTCACATTTAATTCTATCATTGATCATCAATGTACCTTTACCTCTTACCATACAAGGTGCATCATTTCCCATTCTCATAGATCCTCCATTATATTCAACAAGCTGATCAAACTTCTCTTCATCACTGGTCATGTGATGTGTGCAGCCACTGTCTATAATCCATGTATCATTTCTACTTACTTTAGAGATCAGTGTTGTCTCTTCATGTTTCTCTTCTTAATCATCTTTCATAGCAACAAATACAACTTCTATGTCATCATCAGAATCACATTCAGTTTCAATATCCTCGGCTATGTAACATACCTTTTTACCTTTATCATCTCAGTTGTCTCTATTGTTGTGTCGGTAGCCTCTATTGATTCTTCTCCCATAGCTTCCATTAGATCTGTCTCTTGATCTATCATCATCTTTCTTCTATGGACATCTGGCAGCAATGTGACCAACTTATTTACAATTAAAACATGCCAAAGGTAACTTACCTCTATACCTTCCTTTTCCTTTGGGAAATCTTATAGCCATAAGAGCTTCAAGCTCATCAAGTTCATCGTTGGTATTATCATCACTATCATCATTTTTATTATTCTTTCTAAACTTACTAATCTTCAAAGAATACATGAAAGCGAACTCAATATAAGGAACAACACTATTGTCAAAATTATTCAAATCAAAAGTTGTAAGCTTACTGATCAGTGTATCAAGAGTAAGATTAGAGATGGCTCTATTTCATGAATTGTTGATATCCTGATTGCATAGACTAGCAACAAAGTTTTGAGAATCTTACTTATTACTATGTCATCATCTATGACTCCACCAGATGCTCTAATAGCATGTACCACCTCTTTCAGTCTATTGGAGTATTGCACAATGTTCTCACCTTCTTTCATTCTCATATCATCAAATCTACCTCTCAAGCTTTCTGCTTAGGCTCTTTTCACATTCGCATCACCATTATATATCAAGGTTAACTTATCCCACATTTCCTTGGCAGTAGTGCATTCCTTAATATCTTCAAATTTAGTGTTGGTATAGGTAGCAGTAAGTTCCATCATAGTTATGTTGTGTTCATGCCTATCTCTTAGTTGATCAAGGGTCAAGAGACCAGTAGGCGGTGCAATGTAGCTATTTTCCATCAATTCAAGTGAAGAATTCCCAATACCAAATATGTGCAACTTCATTCAACTTTTCCATACTGTGAAGTTCTCTTTATTCAGTTTCAGTACTTCCCTCTTATACATCTTGAGACCTTTGTGTTGAAGTCCTTAAAACTCTATTCAAAGAAACCAGTTAGCTCTGATACCAATTGTTATAATAACTAAGAGGGGGGGGTGAATTAGTTATCCAGTGTCCCAAATCAAAATGTATAACTCAAAATAATTACTTCAATTCCTGCTACTCGATAAACATAAATATTGTCACTATCTGTGCATTTACCGATTACCAATCTAAACTTATGTGTTACCGATCAAATCTAACATGTAATATGTAAAGCATGATAACAAACAAATATCACAATCCACACATAACACAAAGATTTAACATGGAAACCCTATAAAGGGAAAAACCACCTAGGACCGACAACCCAAAATTGTTCACTCTTCTAAAGTGAGGTCCATGAAGACCCAACCCTGTTAAAGGTTACAAACACACTGTCAGGTGTGACCTTGTTAGAGGATTTTAGACAAGAAGTTATCATCCAACCAGCATTCACTATGGGGTTGACAGGATAACAAATGTATACTCTATGAGAAACATCCAATAAGACTTAAAAGTCTACTCGGTTAAGAGATTTCTCTATTTACAATGGTTAAACTATAATAGCAGTTTGTTCTAATTACAATACAACTCAATTTGCAAATTACAGATCAATATTCAGTCCAATAAAATTCTTCTAACCAATATTCCACTTTAGATTCAATACTGTATTAACTTACTTCCCATCGGTAATTGCTCTATGTAGCTCAGTTACTGTTCTGTAGCTCAGTTCTCACTAACCAGTATGATCAGAATTGCATGAAGCTTGTTCACACAAAATTTCTACAACATCTACTTCTTCCAGCTCTCTTTTCATAATGAAACCCTAGTCTCTTATATAGATGAGTAAATCATTTTCTTTCTATCCATCATAGTTTTCCGCTTAATCATCTCCATTGATTTTTTCGCTTAAGGTTTCCTTGGCTAATGTTTCAATAACACATTTTAATCTGCTCTATTAGATCTTCCTTCAATTATGTTAACCATCAATCTTCGTAAAAAACTCTATCTGTTGTCTCAATTTCATACACTTTCTAGCTCATCAATCATAACAATTAAAGTAATCATTTAATGCATTCTATTTTGGTCAGTTGACAAAGAAATGTGTTGGTGAACACAAGCTCAATTAATACTATGGTCAGTATACACTATGCTTTATCGGTGTATACTAGAATTGCTTCATTTATCGACAACACTACTTTGTGTCTTTCAGCTCTATACTCCATTATAGATGAATACAACATAGTAAAGTCAACATCATATGGTCAAAGGCTCATCAATAAGTTACTCAATGTGTTCCTCATCCTCATCTAACATGTACATCTTTCTCATGTAGATTTCTCTTTTCTTCATCACTTCTCCTTCTTCAGATGTATTAGTATAGTAACTTGAAAGATAAGTACAGTCAAGCTAGTTGACATCAATGACAATATAATACTAATTTCAACATATTGCATATCCAACCAACAACTTCTCAGTGATCATGAATCATAGATTCTTCATTCAGATTCCAAATCAGTTGTAGTCCAACAAAGCATTGTCCAATCATGATCAAACAAAGACTCCCCTGATACTATCAAGTTGCTTTGTCCTTGATAGGTCTGTTAGCGACTACTTCTTGTCTCACAACTACTTGATCTAAACCTTTGTGTCTTTAAATGAAAAATCTGTCAGGAAACTAGATTTCCTGTCAGAAAACTGTTCAAACTATACCTCAAAACTTGATTTTTACCTCAAAAACTATGTCAAACTGTCAGAACTTGGATTTTTTCCATGCGAAGTTTCACTTTTTAGAGCACTTTCTCATGCGAGACTTTGTTCTTTCATGCAAAGTTTGTTGTTTTCTCGAGCAGCCTGGTACTTTCTCACGTGAACTTGTATCCAAATTTCAAAAATAGAGACAAAATTCCCATTGACTGGTCAAAATTTTTCCTGATATGCTTTTTGTCTAAGGTTTGTTTATCTATTTTCCTATTGTTCACTATTAGAAACTGAGTGTATCAAACTGAGAATCAATCAATTATTGCTTTGACTCGTATTGTCTCTTATTTGTTTGTCTTATCTCTTTATGCTTTTGTACCCTGTGTTGCGATAGTCTTATCTTGGCTATTCTAGCCACCTCTTTTGATGATTCGTACTAGGTTCATCTCGCATCTTGGTTGTTCTAGCCATTTATCTCCTTTTCATTATCTTAGAGATAGAGTTTTAGCACCATCCCGAGTCTCCTCTTGTCACATCTTCATCTATAACTATCACAACTAGAAGTGGCAAAACTTATCCCATTCAGAATCCTAGTCAAGGTAGAAGCGAACCTCTTAATCAAGAAATAAATCATCCTAAATCTATCATGAAATCTGAACTTTGTGAGAGATCCTCAAGCTCCTCATTGAGTACTTCGAAAGATAGTCTGTCTCAACCATCAAATTTGGTGTTTCAAGAGTGTTTTAATCCATTGTTTGAAGTACAACCTTGTTTTTCATTTTAAGAACAAGACAATTCATTCTTTCAAGACAACTCATTATTTCATAACTTTGGAAGACCACTTCCTCATACTACTCCTATTATTGAATCTGTCGATACTGACTATGATATCTTTCCACCTATTTTGTTAAATCTTTTGATCTTGTTTACTCATCAAAATTTACTTGGGCTGCACCCTTTCGACATCATTCACATCATTTTACTGAGTCTTCATTTATTGCACAACCCTACATTGATAAGATGGGAGATCCATTTGACTTCTGACCAAGCAAATATTGCAAAGACTAGGACCAATCTCATAGCAACGTGTACCATGGTCAAACTTCTAATTAGCATTATTATGGTCAATCTCATCATCACCAAAATTAGTCCCACAATGATGATCAATCTCAAAACAAAACTCAAGGGGATTAGCAAGCACACTTCTATCGCCCTCCCCCATTTGATCAGAACCAAGACAATCAACAACAAGATCAAATTCCTATTATTTATGAGATCCTTGGTAATGAAAATGATGTGATAACTCAGCACAATATAGATGCTACTAAAGCTAACAAAATCCTTATCAAAATGATGGAGATCCTCCTTTTAGAAGAAAAGGAGTACTTTCTTGAGTTAGCCCAACAAGAGGTCAAGTTACCCCCAAACTTTCAAGTTGAAAAACTTATAGCTAAAGAGGAAGAAACTAAAACTGCTAAGCTACAAAAGATGATCTAAAGCATGCAAGATCAGGTTAGTCATCTTGTAAAGGAAAAGGATAAACCCACACAACAATTCACATTGGATATATGCCCTTTTCCTTTTGACAAGAGTATTTGCATGCCTCCTTTTCCAAAAGGAGTGGAGTTGCCCAAATATGACAAGTACATGGGAACAACTGATCCCCAAGACCATCTGAGGGAGTTTGGTGCCTTGTCCATGGAATTTATACATGATCAAACCTATCTTATGAGACTCTTTCCCCACAGCTTGGGTGGGCCCGCTATGGAGTGGTTTTGCATATTACCTCTTGGGATTAATACTTTTGATGAGATCGCTAATCTATTCCTTTAGCATTATTCTCACAACATTCAACACCCTGTCAACATCTGTGATTTATGTAATCTGAAGCAATGATAGGGAGAGCCTTTCTTGTCTTTTCTCCAAAGGTGGAGACAACTTTTCACGAAGTATCCTCATAAATTACCTGAATCTGAGAAACTTGACATCTTTTTGGACAATCTTGTCCCTGACTTTAGATACCAGGTGCAACTACAAGGTCCTTTGACCTTTGACAACATGATCAAATAGGCTATGAGGATAGAGGCCTTTATGGTTAAGAAGGGTGAATTAACTTTGAATAAGGATAATAAACAAGGATTCTCCTCAAACAAGGATAAATGAAAGGTTGTTAATAAGAATAGAGATGTTCTAAATGATGGAGTGGTTGATAATGTCACTACAAAGAATTCAAAGCCTATCTTTAATCTTACTTCCAGCATACAAGCGGCTAAGGCTATTGAAAAGACCACAATGGATAATCAACAAACTTCAAAATTTTCTAAGAACAAACCTTGGGCCTCTTGACCCAAGCATGACTTTACTCCTTTGGGGGAGCTTCTTGATGTGGTCTATAAAACTCTTATATAGAATCAGGTTCTCACTCCTTTGGAAAAGCATCCTTATGACCCAAAACCATGACCTCATTGGTGGAATGACAATGCCTATTGCGACTACCACCAAAACATTGGTCATAAGACTTCTACTTGTCTTCAGATGAAGGATAAGGTTCAAGATCTCATTGATAATGGTGACATTCTTGTGGATAACCATAATAAGAATTTGGATAATTAGGAGTTTAAGGATCCTTTTCCTCCTCATGAGAAAGGAGAGTCTTCCAAAGCTAAGAATACTAACGCCAAAGTCAACTACACGTACACTACTAATGATAATGTCATCAACATGATTGAACCTCTTGAAGTTGAGTATTGCGATGTGATTACTTCCAAGGGGAGTGGTGATGCTCCTAAACCTAAGACTCCTTTCATCTTGCGTATTTTTGTGTCTTATTTGTCTGAATCTAAACAATCTCAAGATTGTGCCAATGTTGTCACTCGATCACATGGAAGAGTTGTTTTGAAAGGTCTTGATCCTCCTGTATATGCTTCAAAACAAACTATGGATAAGACTACTGCTGGTCCTACTAACAAAGCCTTGAAATCAGCTCCTATACCTAGCAATGCTAGTTATAGTATCTTAGATCAACTCCAGTGAACCAATTCTCAGATTACCATTTTTGAGTTGTTAAAAATCTTGCCTACTCACAGGAAGATTTTGGATAAAGCCCTTATTGAGGAAAACATCCCCAAGGATCTTGATCTTAACCTGTTCCAATCTATGGTGGGTCATTTGACCTTGCCACATTATTTTTCAATCTCCAAAGAAGATGATCACTCTCTGAGTCACCCGCATAATGCTCCCTTACACATAGAGGTTGTGATAGGCCCCAAGCATGTTCTTCATGTGCTTATTGACAATGGTGCTAGTCTCAATATCTATTCTGCTAAGTTGCTCACTCAACTAGGCTATGATGAGGATTTCATAGACTCCCATAAAAAGATTACTATCAAAGCTTATGATGAAGAAGAACACAAATCCCAAGGCTTATTTATGCTACCTATCCATGTAGGTCCTATTGAGAGAGATGTTACTTTTCAAGTTCTTGATATTCCTCTTGCTTACAAGATCTTGTTGGGTAGACCATGGATTCATGAGATGCAGGTTGTTTCATCTACATACCATCAATGCATCAAGTTTCCTTTCCATGGTGTGGAAGTCACTATTCCTACTAATACCAACTACTCTTTTAATACTCTTGCACAATCCACAGATAGTTTGGTTCCAACAAATAGAGAATCCACTAAGTTCTATGATGCTAAGCTTAGAGAAATGGAACAAACTTTGAAACTTAAGGATACAGGCATGGGAGAATACCAAATTGAACCTATGCTATCACTAGTGGCTCTACCTCCATCCCCATGTTCTTATGGGAGACCTTCTGAGAATAACAAATCTACCACTAGCTCTCCCCAAATAGTCTATGATGGTGCCTTTGTCAAGGCTACAACACCCCTAGAAGATGAGGAAGAAGAAAGAGCTATTATAGCTTGGATCTATAAAGGGAAACAAATAGTTAAAACAACTACTCCACCTCTAGAATTAGAACAAGATCCATATAGTGAGGCCTTTAAAATCATGAAGCACTTTAGCTACAAAGGGAGTGGTTCTATAGGAAGGAATGACAACGGCTTGCTAAAACCCATTGAAGCCACAGGTCATAGGACCAAAGACACCATGGGTCTTGGCTTCAAGAAAGTCCTATTTCACCTAGGGACAAGGAAATTTGTGCCTGAACCTGAACCTAAACAAGAATTTGAAGATAATAAACCACTGATAAATCTAGAGGCTAGCTCTAATGAAGATACTTTCCCATATCCTATTCCTCTGGATCTTGCGGCATTCTTTGAAGAACCTGATGAGCTTGTTATACCTGTCCATATGGTAGGGACTGATAGTGACTTAGATGAGACCTCCTCAATATATCAACTCACATATGACCAATGGAGGGAAATGCAATATGACAATTCTGGTTTCCAAGGTGAACCATACATACCACCACATTTTCAAAAGTGGTTTGAACAAGATCAATTTTAGCATACTATAAATGCTACCAAAAGTGGACATGAGTCTGATGGTACCACTAGTGCTAATGGAATTCCTTCATCAAGTACTGACTCACATGAGTATGAGTTCAACTCTTTGTCTAATGCTACTTATGATAAAGATATAGACATGGTGCATACATATGAAAACCATCTCAAAGTAGGTGAAGGGTCTAGTGTTAGGATGCATGAATTTGATGCCATAGGTGTTAACATGTCCTCTACTTCTGATGTGAGGTCTTATAGGGATTTGAATCCTCCTTTGGATAAGTTCACTCTAGGTCTTGACTTACTCATCCACACTTTTGATGGTTATACAATGAAAATAATTGAAACATCCACTACCTCTCTTTCACTCCGCCATCCCGATCTAATAAATTGGAACTCCCCTTCCACATCCAATGAAGTCCTAATATTCTAGAATGATTATGATCTAGCTTGTTACCTCCATGCTATTGAACCTATAATGTCCTCCACTAGTGAAAGCAGTGTCAGCATGAAAGAGGCACATATCAAGTATCTTAGTCAAAAAATTAAAAGAAGAAAAAATAGATGCTCTAATGGTGAAAACCACTTTGTGGCAGTATCAGAGCCAAAAATAGTAAAAATAAAAGATGTATCCAAGGGTGAAAACCTCTCTGAGGCACCCAAGTATGAGATACTTGATACTCTCCTGAGCCATTTTCAAGAGAGATCATCAATTTTGATTGGGCTAACACAACCAATGAATTTGGGTATAGAGGCTGCTCCACAAATTATACATCTAGCATAGTCATTATCTACAAAAGAAAAGGAAGAGTTCACTAGCTTCTCTCAAAGCAAGAAAATAAACTTTGCATGGACCTCCTCTGATATGCCTGGATTGGATCCCAATCTAATCATGCACCATTTTTGCATTGCACTAGGTATTAAACCTATCAAATAAAAGCTTAGAAAGATGCATCCACACATGGCCTTTCAAGTCAAAGTTGAGCTAGAGAAGCTTCTTAAGGCTGGTTTAATAAGGACTATTGATTATGCAGAGTGGATTTCAAATATTATTCTAATCACCAAACATGATAAATCCATTCGTGTGTGCATAGACTTCCAAGATCTAAATAAGGCATGTCCAAAAGATGATTTCCCATTGCCTAATATTGATATGATAGTAGACATGACAGCAGGTTATGAGATGTACTCCTTGATGGATGGCTTTTCTAGCTATAATAAAATAAAAATTATGCCAGAAGATCAAGAAAAGACCACTTTCACGTGTGCCTAGGGCACCTTTTACTGGAATGTCATGCCTTCCAAGCTTAAGAATGTTGGAGCAACATATCAAAGAGCTATCACTACCATTTTCAATGATATAATGCATAAAACAATGGAGGATTATGTGGACAATACTTTGGCTAAAAGCATGTAGCAGAAAACTCACCTTGTAGATTTGGGTCCCATACTTGATTGCATGGAACAATTTAGTCTTAGACTTAATCCCAAGAAATGTGCATTCAGTGTTACTTCTGGGAAACTCTTGGGTTACATTATTTCATCTAAAGACATAGAAGTTGATCTAGAAAAATTTCAAGCCATTATGGACATGCCTCCACCTAAGAATATCAATTAGATGAGAGGACTTTAGAGAAGGCTACAATCTATTCGGCGTTTCATTTCACAGTTGGTTGATAATTCACAACCATTCACTAAAACTTTGCATAAGGGTGTGACTTATGAATGGAATCAAGAATGTGACAAGGGACTCACTCGAATAAAATGGTATCTTGCTAATCCACCAATATTGATGCCTCCTATTCCTAGGAAGCCACTTATACTGTACATTTCAGCCACGAACACATCTTTGGGTTCTCTCCTAGCTCAAGAAGATCAAAACAACAATGAGAGCAATTTATTATATCAGAAAAACATTGGTCTCTTATGAGATGAACTATTCAGTCATTGAAAAATCTTGTCTAGCAGTGGTGTTTGCTTCACAAAAATTGTGGCATTATATGTTGGCTCACACTACAAAGCTCATTGCAAAAATTGATCAACTAAAGTACTTATTGAGCAAGGCTACCCTCATGGGTAGATTTGCAAAATGGGTTATGATACTTAGTGAATTTGACATTGAATATGTGGAAAGGAAAACTATTAAAGGACAAGAAATTGTTGATCAGTTGGCAAAAGCTCCTTTGAAAGATCACCAGCCTCTAAACATTGAATTCCCAGATGATTCTATCATGCTTTTCACATATCAGTCTTGGAGCATGTTCTTTGATGGATCATTCACTCAGCAAGGATTAGGTGTAGGCATTCTGTTTATAACACCTCAAAGATATTCATTGCCTAAGGCTTACAAAATGATGTTTCCTTGCACAAAAAACATAGATGAATATGAAGATCTCATTAATGGTATGAAGATAGCCCTTGAGTGGCGTGTGGATGAGCTCAAGGTCTTTGGAAACTCTTAGTTAATCATCAACCAAGTTAATGATGTCTATCAAACAAAAGATGACAAGCTAGTACCTTATAAAAGAATGGTGGATGATCTCAAATAGTACTTTGCACACATTTCTTTCCAACAAATTCCAAGAGCAGACAATAAAGTAGTTGATTCTATGGCCACTCTTGCCTCAATGTTACAGATGCCAGAAAATGACTTCAGACATGAATTCCTAGTGGAGACATTATGCTACCCATCCTATGACATTCCTAAATCTAGTATGATCTATTCAGTCATTGGACATGACTCATCCCACTACCACCATATCTATTCCTACCTTCATGACCAAATCATTCAAGACACCTACACCCAGAATGAAAAATGTCACCTTATTCATAATGCTTCATAGTATGTCCTCATATAAAATGACTTGTATAGATGGGGTCTAGACAGTACCCTCCTTAGGTGTCTAGAACCTGATGAGTCCAAATGTTCATTAGCTGAGGTATATGAAGGTACCTATGGGTCTCATTCAAGTGGTCTGACAATAGCTCATAAATTTATTAGAGCTGGTTACTGCTAACCAAATATGGAGAAAGAAGCTGTTCAATATGCCAAGGCTTGTAAATAGTGCCAATTTCATGGAAATTTGATCCACGCTCCTACTAAAGAGCTTATTCATTTTATCATTTTTTGGCCATTTCAGCAATGGGCCTTTGACTTGGTAGGTCAAATACATATGTCTTCTTCCAGAGGGTAGAAGCTCATCATCACCACTATAGACTACTTTACTAAATGAGTTGAGTCAGTGCCTCTAACTATAGCTGATGGCAAGTCTATGGCTATGTTTATTCTAAACTATATCATCTATAGATATGGTGTACCCTCATCCATTATCACTAACAATGGGGGACAATTCAAGAACAAAGACTTGACAGACTTATGCACCAAATTTAGGATCATTCAGCATTGGTCATCTATCTATTATCCCTAGGGTAATGGACAAGAAGAAGCTTCTAATAAGACAACTCTCAAAATCTTGCACAGAATAGTTCATAAATCTAGTAGAGATTGGCACCTCCAGATTAATCCAGCTTTATGGGCCTATAGAACAAGCATTCAAACACCAATAGGGGCCATGCCCTTTGCCTTGGTTTATGGAGTAGATGTAGTATTTCCTATTGAGGTCAAGATTCCTACATTGTGAGTCTCTCTGAGGGGCCTCATCACTGATGAAGAAGACAGAATATCTCAGCTACAAGAGCTAGAGTTACAAGATGAACATCGGAGGGTGGCATTTGATCATCTTTGAGCATACCAAAAGAGAATGTCCAAAGCATACAATAAGAAGGTCAAACAAAGGGAATTCCAAGTGGGTGATCTCATCCTAAGAGAGAACCCCAAGAATCAGCAACAATGGATCTAGAAAGGGAAATTTGAACCAAATTGGCTTGGTCCATACATTGTTACTACAGCATTTGGGTCTAGTGCTTATCGACTCTCCACCACTAAAGGAGAGCAACTACAAGAGCTAATTAACGCTTGTCATTTGAAGAAGTTCTATAGCTGAGACATTCTCTGTGTACTCATGTACATACTTATTGGTCCTAAAAAATCCTAAAAATGATATATTCTCAAAAATCCTAAAAATTACAAAATGTCCTGAAAAAATGATCATCTTAGTGAAAACCTAGTAAATAGGTGCTTTGATGTATCTATTATCCTGGTGAAAACCTAGTAAACAGGTGCCTTGATAATACCAAAAAAATACAAAATTTGAAAAAATACAAAAAAAATGAAAAAATACAAAATACAAAAAAAAAAATCAAAAAAGACAAAAGTACAAAAAAAATTGAAAAAGAAGAAAAATGTGCCATTGATAAAAACCTGGCAAATAGGCATCATGGTAGCAAAAATTGAATCTCTTCCAAGATGGTGAAAACCTGGTAAATAGGCACCTCTTGTTTCCTAGAGCTATATCTCATCTCGGCGCCACTTGGCCTTTAGTTTCTTGCTTTAGTTTCCTTGCATTCCTTCTTTAGTTTGCTTTCCCGCTTTAGTTTTCTTCCTTTGTTTCCTTCTTTAGTTCATTTCCCACTTTGGTTTGCTAGCTCATGCACTTTCTTTCAGTTATCTTCGATATTTTTCTTGACTCTTCATGGATTGGAACTAGTCACACTTGGGGGCACCTTCCTGGTCTGGGGGGCATTGTCCTATCACTTTTAGAGACTCTTTTGTGCATCAATCACTAGTGGTTCTCACTGCGTCTGCCTGCTGATGCCTAGCTACTTATGAGATTTCTCTCCTTGAGGATCTCTCATGTATCAACCACCAATGGTTCCCACTGTGCCTACCTACTAATACCTAGCTTTTGTTTGACCTCTCTCTTTTAGGATCTCCTCCTTACATCAGTCACCAGTGGTTCTCACTACGTCTGCCTACTAATGTTTCACTAGTATCTCTGAGATTTCTCATCTTGAGGATCTCTCTCGTATCGGTCACCAGCATTTCTCACTACATCTACCTGTTGATCTTCATTTAGCTACCTAATATCCTCTTGAGACTTCGTCTCTCATGATGGTCACCAGTGCTTCTCACTGTGTCTTCCTATTGTCACTATCCCATTGAGACTTTGAATGTCATCTTTTTGATTCAACTCTAATCCATTTGAACACAAACTTAAATTGAAACTAAAACTAGATTTGTGGTTCTCTGAGGCATGCTAAGCTTTGTTTTCTTTGAGTGCTTGTTTATTTGCTTTGATCTTTTCTTTTCTTTCTACTCACTTGTTTAGTTTCAATGATCCAAAGAATCTATCTAAGAGGGGTGTCCATCTGTAAGAGCCTCCATCTCATATTGGATGGCCATGCATACCTTGACTCCTTTTATATGGACACTTTGGTGAGGTTGGTTCTTCTCCTTGTCTATTTTGAGTGACTTCTTTCTACTACAAGTGAAATTGCAAATTCTCATCCTGCTAAGTGAACATAAGGGTCACTGTGAGCACCATTGAAATGCTTATCTTTCACCTAGAAAAAGGAAGAAACTCTTGAGTGTCTGGTGTGTCTGTATGCAAGCAACATTTAGGTCATTTTAGTAATTATGATCTAATGCTTATGTTAACTTGCTAAATCAAAAGGAATAGGTGTTTAGGTCATTCTAGCTTCTTGTGCCTTAATGCTTACACCTCATTCTGACAAATCTAAGATTTATGTCATATTCATATTCTCATGATTGCAATGTCAGTGAGGGTTGTATGGCATCTTGTGAATGACTGTACCTAAAAGGCTCTATGATGATAATTTGGTGAGTCCAACAACCAAGTCCTAGGCTTGCATTTTCATTCTAAGCTTGCATCGAGACAATGTTTGGTGGTCTCTTGATTGTCTTCTCTTCATCAAAGGTTCTCATCTTTTGTCCCAAGTTTTCATCTTGGCTACACAAGTGTTTGGTCCTTGCTCTTGATCTTTGAAACATTCTTTTGATTAGTACCTATCATATATTGAAAAATCTTGCATGATATGATACTACCATATTCATTGCATTTTCATTACATTTCATTTGCATCCATAAAATCTATATGCATACATTTTACATATTAATAACATGTGCATCCATTATAAGCATAACTCAAAATCATACATTACACTTTGCATTTCATTTCATTCACTATATGCCTACATTATATCATTGCATTCATTGAATATTCATATACCCACATAAAATCAAACATTGCATGTTCATATCATAAATAAAAGTATGTGCATCTCATATCTAATCCATACATTTACATCATATAGGAAACATCTCATAAACATCAAAATATCTCAAGCAATATATATAAACAAGTACAATGATATCAAATGTTGATCTCATATATATAATGGTCAGATCAATGTCATGTACAAAATATGGTGCTACTCGAGCACAGTATCAAAAATGGGCTATAACAACAACAATATATATCTCAAGACCCACTGCCACCTGAAGGAGGTGGAGGTGGAGGAGCCTACTACGGTGGAGCCTGTACTAGTGCCTGAGGAGGAGGCATAGGTCTCTGAGGGGGTGCTTGTGCTAGTGCATGTGGTGGTGGTCTCTATGGATCTCTGGCATACTCAAAAAATGGAGGCACCTTCTTTGATACATCTGGAATGGCTTTGTAATATTCTACATAATAATAAGTTGACTGAGTAGCCTCATACCTAGTCTCAAGTTGTGATTGTTCTATCTCATATCGGAGCTCTCTGATCTCCCGATCTCTCTCAGCTACTTGGGTCTCCTGTACGATGACTCATGTGTGATAGTCATCTCTCTCTATACCTATCAGACCCTCTCTTGGCTCTTCTTGAGAGCCTCCCATAGCTGTGATTCCTGTGCTCCAATCAGAATATCCCAACATATCTATATCATCACTTGGAGGCATCTAATGCTTTGTCCTCTGCCTCATGGATCTATGCTACAATCCACTACTCCCCGCACCTATATCTAACTCAATAGCTCTAGCGGGGATATCCACCTAACCTATCTAGGGTCTCAATGCCCTCTTCCTGGGCCTCTATAGTGGTACCTTCTACTATTGTTGAGGTCCCTATTATGGTCCCTACTATTGTCCCTACTATGCAACCTACTACTACTGTTGTGCGGGCTCCTCCTATGCAGGCTACTACTGTTATGCTCTCTATCCCATGCCTGTAGGATCTATGTAGCTTAGGAATGGATGTGCTAAGAAGTGGTCATGGTATGTAGGTGTCATCCCTGCATTGGTGACCTCCACCATGTAGTCTCATCTGGTAGCTGGCACTCTCACCTTAATAGCACACCTACCTAGATCTAACCAAGGGTGCCACCCCTTCTTCTCCTCATCGTCAAAGCAAGCATAGGGGAAATACTCCTATGAAATATCTTGTTGCCTACCAAACTGGCACATGACATGTGTAAGCATAAAATGCTCAATGACTGTAACACTGCACCCAATCAATGGATGTGAAACAAACATATGAGACAACTCCCGACAAGCATCATCCCATGACTCTATAGCAATCCATGGCCTCCAAATGACTACTTCCATATCATCAATTTGTCCCTTCCACTGCTCTGTCTTGCCCAGTAGGGGCTAAGTTATGACACCTATGTACTTATATATATACGACTCCAAATGCTATCGTGTATCATGGAAAATAGGCCTGCAAACAGGGAGATGCTCCCAAGCCTAGATCTACAAAACAAAGACACTTTTTGCCATGGTCCTCACATTCTGATACACAATCTTGTGAAGCTTATGGTACATTTTTGCAAGCATGCACTCACCCCACCTAAATCTAACTACTGGTCTAGCCAACATCCTCTACAACATGGATCCCCATCTGCACTCCAGACTATGTTGTCCTTGATCAGGAACAAGGTGACAACTCAAGAAGCAACCTAGCACAATAGCTAATGGCTGAGCACCATCGTGTCTATGAATCAAATCCTCCTAGGAGATGGCTTGGCCCATCATGAAATATGGCTCTTAGCACCAATGTACCTGCTTGTGGTTGCACCTCATACTCCACCTGAGTACCATGGAATGGGATCCTCAATATCCGATATATATCCTCAAGAGTCACTATCATCTCCCCCATCAGTAAGTGAAAAGTGTTTGTCTCTGAATAGAAACACTCTACAAGTGCACCCAAGAGACCATGATTTACCTAAATGTTGGGTATATCATGCAAGTTTCCCAGTCCTAGCCCATCAATGTGGGAACCCTCAGTATCTATAAGTCTCTGGACAAGTGTGGTGATGGAAGGGTGGTATGATTAGAACGTGACATTAGGAAGGTCAACCTACAAAGCAAGTGATGACATTGGATCAGTATCTCAATATGGTGTTTTCTCAAAGCAATAATAGCAAATACAATAATGCATCTATCCTAGACATGACTCTGTGATGCTCTACTTGGCTGATTTCATGCAAATTTGGAAAAATTTGGCAAAGATTTCACAAAACTACAGTAGATTCCCACACAAGGAAACTATTCCCTTGCGTGAGACAAGATCTCTTCTTGCGTGAGAAGTTGAAAGTTCACCCGACACAAGGAATAATTTCACACAAGACTTCAGATAGAGCCCGGATGAGGAAACCCTAACCCATGCAAAGAAACCACTTCTTCACATGAAGGGAAACCTAGTCTAGTGTTAGGAAATAATTTCCTCATGTGAGACTTGAAGAACTTGGTCCTAAACCATGCTAGATCTATCCTAAATTGACTTAGAAAGTAGTACAAATTGAAATGCAAGGAGGATTATCAACTACTCATAGGTGGGTCATACTCTGGCAGCTGGGTGTGTTGTTGGGAGTGCTCAAAATGGTGTGTGTGCATAGGAACTCCTTCCATCTTACTCAGAGCTCTCAAATCATAAGAAGACAAAGTGAATAATGAATTGAAAGTGACCCCTCCAAGCCTTATATAGCCTTTGACCTAATTGTCAAAAGTGCTCCATTTTGTGCAAAAACTACACCCTTGGCTAAATCGACCATTATGAATCCATTTTCAAGATTGAAATCAAAATATGACATCTCTAGATAGCTCGAAATTACATTTTAAATTCTACGATCCTTTGGGATCAGACGCTTGTGCAGTCAACCTTCTGGCATCATTTTCTTGCCAGATCCTCATCTTTTCATCATGTTCTTGAGATCTTTTCTCTTTTCATCAAAGTCAACTATAGTCAATTCTAGTCAACCATGGTCAAACTTGGTCAACAGGACCTCTGGATCACTCCAAATTGCTTTTGCATCTTCTCAATGCTTCTTTAAACTGCTCTGAATTCTTCTAGATCTTTGATCTTATCTTTATCTGCAACCTCTTGTTGTCAATCATCTTCTGACATGTCATCTTTTGATTTCACTCCTGAGGGGGCAAGATGATTACATCATTGAATCTTGTCGAATCAATTCTTGAATCAGTCTGATCTAAATCATTGGTTCTCATTGCTAGGGGCATCTCGGTGCCTTACATCTTGTTATCTTATCATCTATCTCTTAGGTATCTAAGCAATCTAACTCGGATCCTCAAGGACCAGGCTTCGTTCTGGAGATGGTTTGTGAAATCTTTTAGGTATTGGGGCAATCTAACCCTAATTCCTAGGATTCAAGCTTCATTCTGGAGATGGCTCTCAAAATCTCTTTTAGACCGTTATCTGGGCAATCTAACCCAGGTCTCAGAGGATTAACCTTCATATTGGGGAAATCTAACCTTGATTCTGAGATAGTCCTAAAATCTTCATCAATCAACATTGCGGTAATCTAACCCTGATTCTGGCTCTCTTTGGGACCGTCATCTTTGCAATCTAACTTATACAACAGAGAATCATGCTTCTTTATGATCGGTGTCTTGGCAATCTAACCTAGAATCCCAAAATCTTTGCTAATTTGTCATATCAAACTATTCTTTGAATCAATGTGCTATTCACACATCGATTCAAAGAGGGGAAAATGTAATACCCTAAAATTGGCACCTATCAATTCCAATCAATTTTGGTGCATTCCTCAAATTTTTGCATCATTGAAGTCCTACTTTGCTAGGCAATTTTCTCTCTCCTACCTGACTTTATTTGACTTGATGTCAATTGCAAAAACCCTAATTTCCATTAATCTCACACTATAATTAATTCCTAATTCTTTGAATTTATTAGCTAAATAATCCCTATGATAAATTAATTTAATTCTAAAGTCCTAAGTGCTTTAAATTAAATTAAAATCTACCCCCTTTAGCTAATACCCATAAAAGGAATTAATAAATTCCTTGATTATTTGATTGGACACTCTTATTTGAATTAATAATTCAAAATATTCGAAAGGTCACCCATATGTGGCAATAAACATTCTTTTAATTAAGTAATTCATGCTTTTTTGTCTCAATTGGGAATGAAGGGTCAACCATTTCAAATCAAGAACCTCTTCATTCCTCTCTTGGGCTTGTCTATAAAATGAACCTCTTTCCCTCATTCAAAAAAGGACAATTTGGAGAGTAACAAAACTATAGTCATTTTTAGTCTCAACTATTTCATATTTTCAAGAATTTATTGCATATTTAGATTAATTTCATTTAGTTTAACATTGCATCTTCATTATAATTAGTTTTCTTACTTTCTCATAGCTTAATCTCATATTTCTTTCAAGTTATTTAGATTAAAATCTACATTTCATATTTACTTCCAAGTTCTCAGATCAAAATTTGCACTTCATCCTAGATTACAAACTACATCTTCATTCTTAGATTAATCTCATTTTGCTCATCATTCTAGCTTTCAAATCCTCCATATTAACTCGGTCTTACAGTTGTTGGCTCTCCAATCTGAGAGTAATTAAACACCCTGATTAATTAGGAGGCAACAAGTCGCTTCACCATGAATTTCAAATTGAGTAATCAATACTCATTTTTCATGATTTGATTGTGTGAGTAATGACTATGTTGCGTGTGTAGTTGGATTAGAGGTCCACATTCAACCACATACAAGGGGCAAGATACCTCTTTCTTTCTCTTTGTCTAGGGAGCTTCTTACCTTAGCTTAGTGGTATTTGTTTATATTGCAATATTATTTCAACATATTGATAGATGTTTTGACTATGGATAACTTTCTTATATGAGAAGTTATTGTCCTGGGTCGTCACTTCTTCTCTATTTTGCAAATTATGTTCTTTATAAACTCTCACCCTTGCTTTGGTGTTAGAGTTGTTTTCCTCATTTCAAAGATTCATCTTCCTCTTCTTTGTAGGGGGATTGATGATTGAATCTTTGTTCCCACCTTTGAAAGATGATATTTTATCTAAAGCACTCCTCTTTGGTGGGGGTCTTGTTGATAAGATCTCTTTCTTTGAGGATCCTTTTCCATGAGTGACATATCCTTTTCATGATTATCTATGTTCTTGGATGTAGGGGTCAATACCCCTCGCTAAGGAATACATTGTTGTAAATAGGATATCTCCTTTCTTTGTGAAGTAGGTATCCTTTTCTATCTTTGTTCCTACACTTGGGGGGCATGTTACAAGTAGTGGTTATCGTTGCACCAAAATATCAACCTGTTAATGCCCGATATAACCACTAGACTTATAGAAGACACAAGAGGCTATTAAACCATGTCACAAATCCCGAGGAGAGCGCTAACCATTTTTCCAACAATATCCCTCTCAGCATTACCTAAGGGGATTCAAACCTATGACCAAGCTTTGATACCACTTGTTACAAGTAGTGGTTGCCATTGCACATAAAAATTTTGGTTTGCATTGAGGATCTTTGTCCTTGATCACAACCTATTTTATTGTTTGACATTAGGTTTCCATGGTTGATATATTTCTCACCTTGGAAACTAAATAGTGTGATATCCCTTGTAAGGGTTACTTTTTTTTCACTTCTTACATGATATCTCTTTACATTCATCCCTTCCATGGCCTCATAGGGGTTGTGACCTTCTTGGCTTGGACTGGGCGTTGATTATGGATATTGTCTTGATGCTGAAGAAGGTTTTATTCTTTTTCTTTTCTTTCCTTAACATGTCAAAATAGTATGTTTTTACCATCTTAAGGAGGGTGGCATATATAGGGCCTCCCTTGTACTATAGTTTTTAATTTTTACATGCTAAATCTTGGAAGGTAACACACATAAGTTGCTAAATCCTCAAAAAGACACACATTCATATGCTAAATCTTTCGATGGTAACGCACATAAGTTGCTAAATCTTGAGGAGACATGAATTTTTCAAATTTTTCAATATGCTAAATCTTTCAAGGTAACGCACATAAGTTGCTAAATCCAGAAAAGACATGCATTCATATGCTAAATATTTTGAAGGTAACGCACATAAGTTGCTAAATCCTAAGGAGACACTCATTTCATATTCATAGTGATACAAGAAGGTGGATCTATGAGTATTCTAGAAGCCATCAGAAGATGAATTACAATTACAAGCACATTTTATGGGTGAACCTATTGGGCTCTCCCTCCAGGGTGATTCATGGTAAGGTGCACATCGTACTAGGCGAGGTAATCACTCTTTTCCCTTTCTCTCTTTTTTCTTTCATGCTAGTAGGATTGGATCATGAAGCTATGTTATTTATAGTTTTGTTCTTGTCTTTCTTATGTAAACATTTATGCTTTATGATAGCTTTCCAAATATGATGTTAGTATAAGAAATGTTTCTTAACATGGTTTCTTGTGCTAGTTGATTTGGGTTATTTAGTACTAACCCTTGTTCTTTTGGCACCCTCGTGCGTGTATGTTGAGTTAGAATTCTTCACCTAGGGGCTAGTATCCCTAGATAAGTGTCATTCTATCTCATTATAAATCCACTTGGATCTTCTCTTTCTTCTCCTTTACCAAGAGTTTTCATCGAGTCCATACTCTTGCTAAAGTGGGGGCTTAATGTATCATCTTCAAATGCAAGCACTTCCATGATAAGAGCATTTATCCCTCTAAGTAAGTGGTCTAGGGTCATGTTAAGCACCTCGATTGGGTCTTTTCATGTATTGGGATCTCTCCCCACTTTCCACTTCTTTTCTACTTCATCCTAGGTGAAATTAGGGTTAGGATCTCAAGGATTCTCCTTAATTTCCCTCTTCCATGGCTCTATTTTCTAGGTAGGACTTAGAAATAGGTCATCTTGGCCTTCATCATAATCATCATAGGATTTTATGCCTATCCCTAGCATTCTGCCCCTTTCTGGTATCATTTCTAGGTCTTTGGGCATCCTTAAGACCTCCTGTCCTGATTCTAACTAGATCTAGGCCCACAAGGTCAAATTCAAGGTTGATCCTGACTAGGTCAGGATCAATCTCAAACCTAACTAGGTCAAGATCAAGTTTGAACCTGACTAGGTAAGTCCCAACCTTGATTTTTCCCCCCTCTTTCAAATTTCCAAATTCCTTGATTTTTGACTATTGGGTTTCGGGGATATTTGTTTTCCCACCTCTGGGTTGGCTATTTCAAGTTTAGAAATGGTAAATACTTAACTTGCATTTAATCTAGGTACATTTTCTAAAGGTTAGGACCTAATTTGGATTTAATTCTCCAAGATGGCCCCTCTAGAGGATTGTGCCCTAGTTCACTATAAAAGGAGGCCTTCCTCTCTCATTTTCACATCCATTATTCACATCTCTCCATCAAGTTTTGTGAGAACAAGCAATTGCAATCTCTCAAGATCTCAAGTTGATCAAGCAAGCATCCATTCAAGCATTCAATTCCTCTTCTCTATCCAAGAAGATCAAGGATTCAAGCATTCAAGCCATTGAAGGGATTTGGTTCAAGCATTCAAGATTCATCATTCAAACCCTAGATCTAGCCATCATGATGGTGTGATCTTCCTTCAAGATCCTTTGTTCATCTTCAAGATCCATTTCATTCTTTCCTCAAGGTCTATTCCAAGCATACAATCATGGAGGTATGATGTTATGTTCAAGCTTTCATATTCAATATACTTGTTTACATTCAAAATAAAATTACATATCTATCAAATTGCATAGCTTCATTGTTAGATCCATTTCTACTACTTGCTAGCATTCCTATTTCAATTTCAATATTAAGGTTGATTCCGAACTGGGGTTTGACCAAGGCACACTCCCTAAACAAACAAGAAAAATCCTCTTTCTCTTGTAGGTATAGGTGTAGGATTTTGGATCTGAGAGTAGATTTGGATACCTTTTTCGGTGAACTTATGGGATCTATGAACAAAGTCAGAATCGACCTTCAAATAAAGAATCTAGCCTTTGACCTTTTATGAGGGTCAAAGTCGACCTGAGCTCATATTGGGAAAAGATTTCTAGGTTTTCTTCATCTCGGCATTTCCAATCTAAAATAGGTTGTAGAATTGCCTGAAAGTACACACAAATATCAGAAATTGGCATTTTTCAGATCTACCCTAATTTGAGGTTAGTATTTGTATTTCAATTATTTCATATTTCAAGTATAACTCCTTTATAGGGAAATATAGAGTTTCTCTCTCTTTTTCATATTCTTTATAGACTGATTCGATTGTGTATTAACCTCTTGGTTGATCAAATTGGATCTCTCCTTTTAGAATTTGGATTTGGGAATAGATCTCATATTTCCCCCATGTACATCTATCTACCTTTACATTTGAATAGTGGTGATGCCATTTTAACCCTATTCACAAAGAAAGATTGGTTTGTAGAGGTTATGCACAAGAAGAAGGAATTCACTATGGAGAAACTTTTGCACGCATTGCTAGACTAGTTAAAGGAGTAAGAATACTACTTGCATATGTTTCTTACAAAGGATTTAAAGCTTATCAGATGGATGTGAAATCTGTATTTATGAATGGGATACTAGAGGAAGAGGTATACATTGAACAACCTGAAGGTTTTATTGATCCTAATCAGAGGAACATGGTATGTAAGTTGCACAAGGAATTATATGGACTAAAGCAAGCACCAAGAGAATGGTATGAAAGACTACATTCTTATCTCATAAGAATTGGATTTGTTAGAACAAGTGACAACAACAATTTGTATTTTAAATGTAACAATGATGACAAGATTCTTATTTTTGAAATATTTGTTGATGATATCATATTAAGAGGTCATGATAACTTATGCAAATCTTTTGTTGATGAAATGAGGAAAGAGTTTGAAATGTTGATGTTTGGTGAGATCAATTTTTTTCTTGAATCACAAATACTACAATAGAAGGAAGCCATATACATCACAAATCTAAGTACATCAAACAAGTGTTGAAGAAATTTGGTATGGAAGATTCAAAACTAGTTGGTACACCTATGGTAACCGGATGCAAGCTAACAAAGGATGACAATTCAATCAAGGTAAATCAAACTTTATATAGATCAATGATTGGAAAATTGATGTATGTTGTGCATAGTAAACTAGATATTGTACATGTGGTTAGTATTGTAGCTAGATACTTGAAAGAATACTAAAAATTATGGATTATGGTATAAGAAAGAAGGCCCAATTTTGAACTAAAAGTTTACACTAATGCTAATTGGGCTAGAAACATTGATGATAGATAAAGTACTACTAGAGGAGCATTCTTTTTAGGAGAAATATTGCTAACTTGGATAAGTGAGAAACAAGGATGCATTTCTCATTCTATTATAGAAGCAGAATATGCTTTTGTTGCTGCTAATTGTTCAAATATTGTATGGATAAATAAATTATTAGAAGGCGTGAATGAGGAGATCACTGATCCAGTGATAATCTATTGTGACAATACAAGTGTTATTAATATTTTAAATAATCTAGTGATGCATGCAAATATAAAGAATATATCTATTAAGTATCACTATTTGAGGGAGAAAGTTTAAGAAAAGTAAGTTAGATTGGAATTTGTGCAATCATAAGAGCAACGTGTTGATATATTCACTAAACTATTACCAAAGGACACATTTGAGTACTTGATAAGTAGACTAGGGGTCCATCCCCTATCTAACAGTCACTAAGGTAATATGAGGTTGCATCAACCTGTACTTTATTAGATCTAATGATGTTGATGCATGATGTTCACACTTTAGGATTCCTAAGGTTGTGAAAGATGGAAGATAAGCTGAAATTGCATATATATACATGGAAGGTACAAGAATCTGAACTAAACAATAGAAATACTAATTTGGCTACTAAAGAGCTGATTATTTTCTTTTTGGCATTTTTGTCAAAGGGAGAGAAATCACATGAAATATTTAGGGAAGATCTACAAGGAGAGAGATTACATGCATGGAGAGAGTTGATCATGAAACATTGGAGAGATACATGACTATCAATTAGAACTTAAGCTAACCAAAAGGGAGAGAAAATTATGTTGTGTAGTGATTAAACATATTAAATGCATTACTGAGTCACATCATACATACAAAATTGTAGATAGATGTTTGGTATTCTATGGCATATTTCATATTGTGTTGCCATTAATGCCAACGGGAGATATTAACTGACTATAATTGATTGAACACTTTAAAGAAAGAGATTGACATGCTACAACTGATTAATTACTTAGAGAATAGAATGTGAAGGTAATCACCAAGCTACAAAGGTATATGTGACACACTAAATCAGTTAAATTATATTGTCATTGATGTCAACTAGTTTTGACTGTACTTATCCTGTTAGTTAAATCTAAAGAAGAAATAATGGTGAAGGAATGAAATATTAACATGAAGATGAGATGTATGAGAAAGATATGGATATGGTATTCATTGGGTAACTTATTGATGAGTCTATGACATTATGTTAGTGATTTGATTGTATTACATAATTCTGTTATGAATTGAAGATCAAGAATTTACAACTTTATATGTGGTCGGTAAATGAAGAACTTAGTATACACCAAGTTGAAATAGTGTACACTGAGCAAGTGTAGTGTATACTGAGTACATTATTAACTGAGTTAGAAATCACTGACATGTCACAGTATTGACTGAGTGAAAGAAATAAAATGGAACATATGATTTCTGACTAAAGATGATGAGCTAGACAAACATGGATGATTTCAAGGTTAAAGATAAAGTTTGTTATTAAGATCAAACGACTGAAAAAATTCAAGGATGATCAAATGATGATGAATGAAACCTATTTGAGACATAAGTTATGAGGAAGGTTGAAGCGGAAAAATCAACAATGAAGATTAAGAGGCAAAATCTATATGAGAAGAAAATAGTTTATCATGTCTATAAAAGGAGATAGGGGATTCATTATGATGATAATGAGCGTGATAATATTGCATTAATGCAAACCTAGTCAAACATGTTGAAGAAAGAACCCAGAAAATCTACAGACAACACCTAGAGTCAGAGAAATGAATTAACCAAGCAAAACAAAGTTGGAGGATACAAGGAAATTGAAGTGATTATGATGACTAGAGGTATTTTGAGCTTAGAAGAGATCTGAAAATATGTAAAGGAAGTTTTATTTGAATAAGATCATGTATTGTTGCATTCTAACCACTACTATAGATAAATCTCTTAACTGAGTGGGACTTAACAGTCTTTAGTTATTATTATGACATTCAATGAATGTTAATTTTTTTCTTGTCGACCCCATAGTGAATGTTTTGTCATAGAGAACTGTTAGTGATAAATCCTCTAACAAGGTCACACCTTACAATGTGTTTTATAACCTTTAACAATGTTGGCTCTTAACCGAGCTCACTTCATAAGAGTGAAATTATTTTGGGTACCGGTCCCAAGTGGTTTTTCCCCTAACAGGGTTTCCACATTAAAAATAGTCTTATATGTGTATGGATGTGATGATTTTTTATTTTACTTTACACATTACAATTACTGGTTTGATCGGTATATACACTAGTTAATTTTACTAGTATGTAGTTAATGAACAGAAAGACATAGACAAAGTTTTACTGAGTTTTTTAGATTAGTTAAAGGATTTGTTTTATACATATGGGAGTATTTGAGACTATAGGATAATAGGACTTAACTTATTCACCCCCCCCCCCCCCCCCCCTCTCAGTTATCTAACACATAAATGTGCTCATTTATCCCACATCCAAATGAATATCATACTCAAAATGCTAGCACAAGGTCTAAAATTCTAGGTCTATTTTGGTCAACAACCTTTCTACATCCTCATTTTACAAGGCTTGTGGTCCCTATAAATTCATTTTTTTGTTATCATCTTGGTTGCATTAGCATATTAGTTTAGGCCCTTCCAATAACTTCTCACATATACAATGTTTTTTTATATTTAAGCTATGTTTTCTCTAACATTTTGCTTAATTTTTAATCCAAGTTTAATGAAAAAACTTTCTATACTAAGATTAAATATTAAATAAATATCTCAAAAAAATATCACTAAAAGGAAATTTTATACTTTATAATTTTATTGACAAAAATTAATCTAACAAAAGATTAAATTGTAAAAATAAAAAATAAATAAAATATATATTTAATGAAATGTCAAAATTTTCAAAATACTCATCCTCCCTTATTAAAAATAATTAATTAAAAAGACACATTGAACTCTTGATCATATTATCTTTTGAAGTATGGTTAACCACTATGGAGCTCATAAATTTTCAAGGAGGGTCCAGTTAGAATATTTAAATGGCATATGTTTGAGAACATGGCATTATATGTCATTAATTGAATCAAAAGTTATTAATTAAGATTATATTTAAATTAACAAATGTATCTCTAAATTTTCTTTATAAATATTTATTATTTACATATTAAAAGAAAATCTTCGTATGTTTCATATCAAAGAGATGAAAAATTATTTAATCCATTGGATCATCTTTGATGATTCTTAAATACTTTTTTTCATATAATATTTATCTCATTTAATAGAATAAATAAATAAATTACTTCTAATATTCTTAAAGAAGTAATAGCATCTCTTTACTTCTAATATTTCCGAAGAATTGATAACATCTCTTTTAAACTTTTGATAAATAATCTCTAATTTTTACTTTCGAAAGAGATAGTTTTTTTTTTAATTCTATATTGTAAATTAAAAGTTAAAATTTAAGATTAAACTACATTTAGAAGAAAAATCATATAATTTACATAAAATTAGATTATATATGTATCATTTGTAATTACATAGTTTAAAATACATATTATTTTAGATTATGGGTAGCATGAAAATTATAATTACACTTAATATAACTATTACAAACATCTTCATTAATATTGGTCAATGTTTCTAAGGGACACAATTTGGCATTACTGGTGATGAAGTTCATTCCCACCTCAATACTCTTCATTGTTAATTTTGGAATATTCCTATAACCTCATAGTAGTGAGATCATTGATCACAATTTTATTGGCTTATATCATCTTGTAACATATTGTCTTGATGTGAGTCAAAAGATCTAAGAAAGGAAAGAAAGATAAAATTGGGTGTATATTTATAGCATATTATTAGTAATTGTTAGACATGAAATACATTTTTAAAAGTGTTACAATGGTAAATAGTCATTTTATTTGTAAATGGAAAAATAATATATTTGATCATTGAATCAAATACCAATATAGTAAATTTTAAGTATTCATCACATTACATACAAATTAAATAGCTCCTATTATAGCCCATTAGATGAAGGTTTCCCACTATAATAGATATAACTAGTGAGTAATGATTTGTTCGACAAGTTGGTTAAATGGCAGGGATGGTTATGGGTTTTATAGTTGCTTGTAATGCATTATTTGCAAGGTATTAATAAAATTAATAATGAAGTGTTTTTATTTATATTTTGGTTCATTCGCGTTTGTTTAAAATCAAATGTACTAAATCAAGAAGTTTTACATCAATGTCACTCTTAAGATGTCCCCTTTCTAGCATCTTTAACTCTTTGGCCAATAATGTTGTAGTATCATGCATCCTTTCTAACAAAGTCCCAAAATATGTGCCTATATGACAAGTGGTACAATATGGAGTGACCCTTCCTCATATTTTTATGGTGCTAACTTTTGCCAACACATTTTACGCCACCACATGGTCTTTGGTGATACATGAAAGAAAATCATGCATGTTCAATTAAGAGAACACATGAAAAGGTGACACATGTGACCCCTCTTGTAAAAAGAACTATAATTACCTAAAATAAATATAAATTTGACTACTCCAAAAGGATAGTGTATTGTTTTAAATTTGCACCCCTATGTAATTTACTATTACACCATGTCCCTACCATAGTTTAAAATATAAAATTCCACATCAATCTTCACATCCCTTCATTTTTTCTTGTCAACCACCTACTTATAATCTTGGCCATGTGGCCTGGTCAGCCTAGGATGCATGCATGTCGTTAAGATGTCTATTCAATTAACACTCAACCCATGAATCTATGGATTTTTAGTAACTCATTGAAGCATTACAAATGCCAATCCTATAGTTTAATGCCTCATAACATTTCCCACCAATGCCAAATATTCAACCTTTTCCATTATAATCCTCTTTCCAATTTTCATTTGGTCTTCTTGGTCACTCTCACTTAGCAGTTACACTTGACTTTCTTCACACTTCATTTTTACATCTTTCTCATCATATTCTTGATCTCTTTATTATATTGGGACAACTTGTTCACATTCTCTCAACCATATTCTCCTTCACTCCATCAAGCTTTAGTTTCATAATGGTGAAGGGGAGTCACCTATACTATATCTTTTCATATTGTGTTTCTCATATCACATTTCTCCATCTATTCCTTGCAATGTTCTTATTTTCCTATTCTATCTTTATGGTTTTTTATCACCATTATCTCATCTATTTGACTATTGTGGAGCTAGAAACACCAAAATATGGATTTGGCTAAGGCATGCCTCCAAACAAACAATCAAAATTTTCTTTTATCTTTGTGTATGAAAGTTTTATAGAAGGAAAAAAGAAATTATCTTCATTGGGTCTCTTTTACTTCCTTCTTTGGTTCAAACTACTCTTGCATCTTCATCCTCATACCTCTGATATATCTTTAGCTTAGTCATATTTGTTTTGCATTCTATTAGTAGTATACTTTACATTTTGTTATTTCAGTTATTTTTGTTAGTTTGCAAGATTTATATATGAATCTAGGTTCTCTTTCCTCTCCATAAAAATTTATCTCTCATAAAAATCCTACATCTGAGTTGTCATCCTTTTCTTGCGCTAGTGTCTAAGGCAGTGAGCTTGTACAACTCAGTGTTTTCTCTCTATAGTTTTATCTTTTTTTTGTAGTTAAAATTGTATTATATGTTATAATTTAGTAGGTATTTTTATTTTCTTACATTCCACATATAAGATAGTTTATACTCTTTACTATTTAGTTTTCTTTATCCCCTAGCTCACCAAAGTGCTAGTTAAATGAGGTGGCACAAGGGATAGGTCATTCTTCAAGACTTTAACTAGTCTTGAGGTCAATGAAATTTCCCTTCCACACATTTTTTGGACCCAATGTGAACTATTAACCTCTACATCAAACCATCCCCTTTCATTTTAGTGGTAGTCTCTTTGTAGAGATGATGATAATCACTCCTATCTCACTACATGCTTGAAGGGTTCTTAAAATAGGTATCACCTTCACCCCTCTAGATGAACCATACAATAGGGAGCCCTACCCTCTATATGTGTCATCATTAATAAATGGGGCCTCCATTAGAGGTGTTGTGGTTGTTACCACATGTTGGGTTGATTTTATAACTGACGATGTGCTCTTTGTCAATGGTCTTAACTATGCAAGATATATTGAGTTTTCTACCACTATCTCAATGCATGAGAAATTATCTCTTCCCACTCTAGGGTCCACCACCTTGATAGTCTAGGTAGGAACCAAGGAAACCTTTTTGACATTTATCATTATTCTATAACAAGACCTCTTTAGGATCAAGTTGGATATCCCCTTTAGAGTCAAGATAGTATCCCCTTCAGGGTCAAGATGTATCATTTCTGACATATAAGAAGTACAAGGGTAATAAATTAAATTTCAAGTCTATATCACCTATCCCCTCTCCCTCCATAAAACACTATCATAATTCTCATTATGATTCTTCCTTTTTCCCTTCTTTTTTGGAGTCATAGTGTAAGCATGTGCCTCACTAAAATCATCTTCATCTACCTTAGGATTTATAATCTCTGATTGTGTCTTATGTTCTCACATCTAACCTTAGTGTAGATAAAGGAAAGGTGCCCACATTATACAAGCCCAAGGTGAAACCACATTTCCTCATTCTAGTAATTGTGTACATACCTTACCCTACTATCAATGTCAAGGGTAAGAGGTTTTCTAAGGTTGTACCTTCACCTCTTCTACCAACTCCTCAACCATTGATTTCATTCTATGTTTCTCATAGCTTCCTGGAAGGAAAAAATAAAAAGATCACCCATGATTAAGTCAAAAAAAAATAGTGACACCTCCTACTCCATCAATGGGGCCTTCCTATTTGTCAACAAAAAAATGGTGTTCTCCTCTATAGAGAAATATGTCATAAGGCCCTCACAAGCTTCTTAGTGTGACCCGAATCTACATCAAAACCAACTTGTGCATGAGCGTATGTATCACTGATGATAAAGGGATTTATCATGAGAGATGAACTAAAATTTAGAAAGTACATCTTCAAAACTTGTGTCTACTACCTCCACTTCTACTCCTACCCTAAACCTACTCCTATCTCATATGCTCCAACCTTTCAACCAATAACTTCCTCCATATCTCTTCCCCTTGCACCAAGAGTGACCATTGGGCCTCACACCAAGTGATTCAAAGTATTCATTTTTCCATCACAAGAGTCATTATTTATCATATTATTTCCCAATATCCCACAATTTTTGGCATTGGTGAACATGTAACATACACAGGTGTTGTCTAGTGCAGTTATGTCAACCAATCCTTCACTAGCTCCATCTCACAATCATCATGTGAGATGTCTTGGCATCTTGAAGGATACTATAGTAGACCAAAGGGTCTCCCCTCTATCCTTTGAATAGAAATTTGAGAAAGGCCTTATGCCTAATTTCCATCATTGTGAATCTACTCTGGCATAGATCTACTCTAGATTTCAATTCTCATAGTCAAGAAAGTTTGAGCTTCTCTAAGTTCATTTCCTCTACTTTTACAAAGTTTGGCAAGGAATCTTCTCTATCTACACCTCAACATGGGTCTCCTACAAGGTATGATACTTGTATGTTTGAATAATTTGAGGATATTTTGGTATTGGTAGTTATCTTCACACGATCCCTCTCACTGACCTCAGTATATCTCTTAGATAAGAATGTTGAGGCAGCTTCATCCTTGGATATAGCTATTAGTAAGGTGTCTAGGACTTCCATGGTAGTCATACCATTACATTCTTGACCTCCCTTCTCATATGATCAAGATTGGGAGGGTAACAACCTATTGGTAGAAAACCTATGAAAGTAGTACCCACTTCTACATCTTTAGATTAGTGTGTGTTTGTATGTATTCCCTAGAATTTCTATTTTAACATTGGTCACCTTTGGAGAACCCTCATACTCTATTGGTACTTTGAAATAGAGGGTTATTGCTCACACAATTTCTTCTATTTTTTTTCTTATTCTTCTATCTATTGTACTTTACTTTCTAACATTTGAGGATGATGTAAAGTGTTGGGGGCATTTAGTGTGTCCTTTTGTATGGACCCAATTTTTATTTTTTTTGTCTTCATGTTCTCTTCTTCATATTGAGCCATATTGGCCTTGATGAAATACCACTGAGAGGATTTATATCATATATTTGTATCCCTCTTCTAGGTTCTAACATTGATTCATCAAATTCCTTGTCTCTATTTAGATGTGTATATCACATATCATCCATCAAGAAATAAAATTCCATAGAAACATCTTGTATGTTGACATACCATAATTTCTTTATCTCTCCTTTGAATTTCTTATGCTCCCCTCTTAGAAACATAGTCTATTCTATGGGGGATATTATATTTTTTATATCTGATTGGATGATTATCCATGTATTATGTTGTCTCCAAATCATAGGTTTTCATAGAAAAATTCAAAAAATTATATCTATTTGTCTTCCTTTGTGAGGTATAATCCATTATATATCACATCTATCCCTATCATATGCCTATCTAGTATTTTATACAATTACTGGTGTGATCTAAGTTGTTATATCACATGACTATCTAGCTTTTTCTACTCATGTCAACACATGTCTTAAGCCTTCCTATCATTTTACTATCTAGATTATTTTTACTTACATCAGTACAGGTCATCTAAACCCACCCTATCATGTGACTATCTAGATTTTTCTACTCACATCAGTGCACTATTAAAATTTCCCTATTGTATGGGTGTTAACAAGAAGTTGAGTCCACTTTTTGGCCAAAAAGTGGAACTATTTTTCCTATTTTTTCAAGTTTGTCTTGTTTGAGCTAAATATTTGAAGCACTTAGAGATTGAATCTTTAAGAAAGATAGTACTAGAAGTTGTATTACTCAAACTCTACTTTCCAAATATGTAATTTATGTTAATATCGAAATGATAAATTTTCATTTTCAATACGAATTACTAAAACCCACATTTTAAAAGTCCATGTTAAAAGACCATACTATGCCCATGTATGACAAACAAAATTTGATCTAAATGAAACTATTTCTCTAAACCCTATTGGGGAATGATACGTAGCATAGTTAAGATTGTTGACAATATTTTTTTTATATTTTTTATTGAATATTTTTTTTATTAGGCATAATTATTATTTCTAAAGCCTCTCATGTATGACAGGAATAATTTGATCAAAACATATGATTTTTTAAAATAAAAAATAAAAAATTTATAGAATTGTCTCTAGTTTGATGTCATATAATTCTTTTTGCAAGAAACTTTCAAATAAAAAAGTTATTAAAATAACAAAATAACTTGTTCTCTAGAGGTTTGTAGACCTATTTCCATATAAATTCAATGAAACATAAAAAAAATTAATCAAATATATAAACAATTTACATATTTGTAATCTACACAGTCTGATATATAATGGGTTTTTTTTGTCACAAATCTTGCAGAAAACTCATTCCAATTTGTGGCCAAAGTGTAAAAATTGCATGTAGATTGAAATGGCCTCCGACATTCGGGTCAAACTAGATATAAAGCTTAGGGTCATTTTACCAAGCCATTCCCAAAGTTAAACCCAAAGAAAATTCAAAGGGAAATTTATTTTTTTTTAGAACGGGGTCCTTATAATATGTCACCTTGTTCTTCAAGTGTACGTTGGCATTCAGTCATCCCAAAATTTGGGCCCTGCTTTGGAAAAGGGTAGCATTTCAAAAATGAAACATCAACCCATTTTAAAATGAGGTAACATTTCAAGAATAAACATTACCATGTTTCAAAGAGGGATCGCATTTTTTTTACCATTTTTTTAAAATTTTACTATAAAAAAATTTATTGCATCAACAATTGTACTAGTAGTACGACTGAAAATGACAAATTTTGTAGAGTTTTGGTGCTTTTGTCTTGTTTATGCATTATTGTATTCACCATAAGAATGATTCAATGATTGGGAGCATTTTTTAGTTGAAGTGAACCATTGAACACATTATTTGATTGATTTCAATTGTCAATCATGGGATCTAAACAATGTCAAAAGAGGAAAGGAAGGAGGAATATGACCCCTAAAGAAATCCAAGCAAAGAAAGAGAAAGAGGAAAAATGTCAAAGAGATAGAATATTGAGGATGCACCAAATGAATAATGATGAAGCTCTGGGATCCACAATATTTAAAGAGATAAACATTTCAAATACCATGGGGGATATTATGGATGTAGAAAATGAGGTCCAAGAGATGAATCCAAAAGATAATACGAATATAGACAATAATACAAGTACATCTTTGAATGAACTCTTTAATGATGTAGAAAATGTTCTAACAAACAAGATTCCATGTACATCTTCAAATCCACCTTTGAATGCTAATGAAACTATGGTTATAGATAGTACCCTTTATGGAGATTTGTTACAAGCATATAGTAATGTTGAAATTGATTCAGTTCCTAACATAGTTCTTGAAAGAGTTCATGAAAATGAAAAATACCCATAGTTTTGTTGATGATGAAAACTCTTTTGTTGGGGAAATGAAAATTCTCCTTAATATGTTGCAATTGAAAATCCTCCTTTTGTTGAAATTGAAAATCCTCCTATTGCTGAAAATGAAAATCCTTTAAATGTTGTTGACAATGAAAAATGAAAATCCTTTCCTACATGAAAATGAAAATATTTTTCAACAAGGTGCAACCAAGAATTCTAACCTTGATGATGATAATGAAAATTATTTTTTAAAATATTGAAAGTACTATTTTAGATGGTCTTTTTAGTAAGATAACTTGGAGGCAGATAAGCAAGTATGCTAATAAAATATGCACTGAATTTTTTTATCAAAAAAAATAGTATTACAATGTCAACTTATGATGCAATTGATGAGAATGTCAAAAATATGAAAGGTAATAGAAATTTTAGGCATTTATGTGAAACAAAATAAAAAAGATGCATCAGTTAAACATGCTATATCTATTGTTTCTAGTGTCATTTATTATATTGGAGAAACAAGTTGATCGAAAGATAAGAATGCAGCGTGACGAACTATAACAACTGCTATAGACAATAAAAAAATACTTTGGATAAAAGAATGGTAAAAAATATCTGTGGAATTTTAAATAAGCATCCTAAAACATTGGTAAGAGTAAAAAAGAGAAGATTAAGTATTGAAAATGATCCAATCAACCAATGTTGGGGTTTTAGTGGTAGACTCCCATGATCTGACATGAAATTGAATCATGAAATCAAATCTTTGGTTGAAAAATATGGCATGATAATACAAGGGTGTCATCTAATGCTATAAATGTTTTGAAATTAAGAGTGGGTTGTAAAATTTGTGATCCTCATCCAAAATACCTATTAGACATCACCGAAACTGAATTTTATATAAAATTTCTAAATGAGATCGCATTACCTAGACATATTACCCTTAGTGAAAGATCATTTGAAAAATATATACCTTGGTATGTGAAAATAAATAATTAATGAATGTCTTGTTGTTGTAAAATGCATATTCAATTTTGTTATTACTATGGTGTTTTTTAATATGTATGTTGTACTTTACAAGATAACATCATTATGCAAGATTGTGGTATTAATATACCACCTAAAAAATCAAGGAGTTTGTAGTAAGTTTCTTTTGTGAAATATCTAATGGGAAAAAAAAAAATTAAGTTCATGTAGTTCGGGACAGTGCACTACTTGTGGGAATTTTGCATTATTAAGACAATGTATGCATGACACTAGTGAAAATGATTTTGGAAAATAATTAGTGGATGTCAAAAGATTTAAGAATGTTGAGTATCCTTTAAAAGATGGGAAAATTGGAAAGCGATGCAAATTAATCACATAAAAACTTAGTGTACATGCATTCATTTTAGAATTCAAGAGTCAGATCATTACTAAATACATGAAACACTCTTAATATGCTAGATAGCTTGATGGTCAATTTTGCACATGTAGAAATAAATTTCCAGTTGGCACTATACTATCATTTGACTTTGCAAAAAACTATACTCTTTCTCCACAAGAGGGAACTCGAGATCAATACTACAATTCAATGCAAGTGGCTATGTTTGTTCATATTGTTTATAGGCATGCACATGATCTAGTACAGAGGATGATAGAAAAATTGTGAGGGAGTATCATTTCTATTTGAGTGATAATCGGATGCACTTGGCAAAGTTTGTTCACTATTGTTTTCAAAGATTTTTATTAATTTAAGAGAATGTGAAATCTAGATGAGAGAACATTTCATATGGTCAGATAATTTTATGGGACAATTCAAGAATGCTCGAATATTTTATTGTCTTATAGGGCTCACAATGAAACCAATATACCATATATGTAGATTTTTATTGAAGATGGACATGGTAAAGGAGAGAACATGATAGAGTTGGTGCATATGTTAACAGAATTTTAGCTAGAGAGAAATTAAAATTTGAGGATGCAGCCAAATTTAAAGATGTGCATGTTATTGTGGATTGGTGTAATTCAAACTTATCTCTGGGATCAACCAAGAACTCTAGAATTAAATGATTTTTTTTTATTAATTGAAGAAAATGACATTCCACCTAGACTTGATTGTCATAGAATTAGTGGATCACCATTATGGCATTCATTTAAGAGTTCAGATGCAAGCACATGGACATTTTGGTCAAGAGAGCTTGCATGTTTTTGTCAATTTTGTAATTTAGGTGATTTGGATACATGTAAGAATAAAGAATGGGTTGAAGAATGGAAACAAAGATCACTGACACCTGCTAAAACAAACGAGCAATATGAAACAACACTTGAAGACAATGATCAACTATTTACATTAGAGGAATATGATTGTGTTTCAGATCTTGTACAAGTAGTTGTGGAAGTATCATGACATAGCATCGAATTATTTTTATGTCACTTTATATTTTAATTTAATTATTGGTCTAATTTTATTATGGTAATTTTTTTTCTATAAGTTTATTTCACATGTCAATTATCCATTTTATTTTAATTTGAAGGACATGTGTATGATTTTGTTGCACCTGAGAAGAATGAAGAGGAAATAGAGTATTATTTGGCTAGATGTGTTGAGACCAAACATAAGTGAATAGAATTTGGAGAATATTATGATGGCTATTATTATCCTACAAGTTCCATTGTGGTTATTGGCACATGGTTATGAAAATACCTAACAAGGAAGAATGATTTTCCAACATTAAAAGACTACAAAATACATTAAAATATTATACACTGGCATTTGGTTGTAGAAAAAAATATAAAGTGATCTTGATATCATGGGAGACCTGATAATAAAAATTTGTGGTCAATTTCTATGGAAGAACATGAGACAATTATAGATGCACTAAATAAAAGAGAGGGTATTGATGGTACAATGGAATAAGTAAATAGGGGTTAGTATAAATGTGAACTTATATAATTTTTTATAACTTCATATATAAAATTTATTTATTTTTACATTACCTTAACATATCATAATCTTATTATTGATGCATTGCAAAAATGGAGGATGCATATGGTACAATGAAATAAGTGAATACAAGTATATATGTGTACTTTTTGAATTTTTGATAACTTGATATATAATTTATTTTATTTTTGAATCACCTAAACATATCCTAATCCTACATCCCCTTAGGAATTCCAAATGTAGATCCCCTTAATACATCCTAGAATTGCATCACCTTAATATATTATAGTTCAGTACATCCCCAAATCACATATCATAATCGTACATCCTCTTAAGACATCCTAATTGTATGTCCTGTTAAGGCATCCCCTTAAGACATCCTAATTTTAGATCCTCTTAAGATATCTTCATTTTAGGTTTGCTTAAGGTATCCCCTTAAGACATCCTAATTTTAAATCTCCTTAAGACATCCAAGTTTTAGGTCCCCTTAAGGCATCCTAATTTTAGATCCCCTTAAGACATCCTAGTTTTAGGTCCCCTTAAGACATCCTAATTTTAGATCCCCTTAAGACATCCAAGTTTTAGATCCCCTTAAGGCATCCCCTTAAGACATCATAATTTTTTATCCCCTTAAGATATCCAAATATGATGCAAGGGCATTCTAGGGTACTCATTGAATATGCATGGAGGTGTGTTGTTTTGGTTCTGTGGTACTCAGTTGCAACTTTAACCAGCAGTCTCAGTTATTGAAGGAGGCTTGATCGCTAAAGGAACTCGATGAAGATTCTGGTGCTCGGTAGAACTGGTGTTCAGTGATGCATGTGTTTCTCAGTGTTTCCTAGCTCGGTTGGTTCACTAGTGCTCAGGTGTTTCTCTGATGCTCAGTAGTTTTGGTTTACCAACTAGAGTTCTTGGTGATTGGGTTGGCTGACTTGGTGCATTCATTGTTGGTAGTTTTTGTTACAGGCTGACATGAAGAATTAAATAGTTGTAAGGCTATTTGAGAGCTGACTTGTATTGCATTTAATATTTGTTTGTAGTAGAAGCTGACTTGGCTTAGGATTTAATTATTTCTTCCAGCTGACTTGTGGCTGAAGATTAGTATTTAAGGAGTGTTTGGGTAGTTATTTAGGTAGTAGATTTTGGAGGATCAGATCAGGGGAAGAACTAGAGTGGTGAATTTGTGGAAAATATCTTGGATCTTGTAAGATCTAGCAGATCAGATTGAGTTCTGATATTTTTTAACAGCAGAGCTAGTGGTTGCTTACTTGGAGACAAGGAGATTACTTTGGTGGCTTGTGAGCACAAGTTCAGATCTTCCTTAGGGTTTCCATCAGTTTTTGATCTATTTCAGAACTGGACTAGCTAAAGTTGGATTGGATCTTTGTTAATCTTGCAAAATTATAATCTCTAATTGTAATTGGCCCTAACTTGGAAGGCCTTATAGCTGGGCATGTTAATAAAAATCTGAATTAAATCATTGTGTTGTTGTGTTATTTAGCTATGTTGTTAATTGGCTGCAAGGTTGGACTGTCCTTCATTGGATCTACCATCCTTGACTGCATCAAGTGGTATCAGAGCAAGCTTGATCTTGTTGGTGAAGAGATCATATGATTTCAGTTACATATCCATGGCATTGAACGTGTGATCCATGGCCTAGTTGTGTGTGTGAGGTGGCAAGTTGTGATCTGACTTGCATACAACTTGGAGGTTGTCACAAGGTCATCGATGTAGGGTTTGTTGCAGAGGGTTTGCTTATCTTTAAGGATGCCTCTAAGAAGATTAGACCCTAGGGTGATTGAGGATCTCTGTGATACTATGGAATCTAGGATTACAAAGAAGGTGAAATCTGATTTCAGATCTGAGATGGAATTGATGAATAACAACATGGTTGCTAAGATCATGAGAGTTGTTGCTAGTGTACCTCAAAATGTTGGTACTGAGGATGGTTATGAGGAAGTTATTGAAGACTTTAAAATTTTTGGATCTAGTGGTGATGACTAGATAGATAGATCTAGTGAAGATAGAACTACTCGGTTACATAGATCTAGAGCTCGGTTAAGTAATAGTTATCGAATGGAAGTTCCTACTTTCTTGGGTACCTTGAAACATGAGAACTTGATTGACTAGATTGGTGAATTGGAAGATTTCTTTGAGTGAGATTGGTATAGACTAAGTTGAAAGGACATGCTACTCTTTGGTGGAAAGAATTACAAAGAGATAGAGAAGATGAAGGAAAAATGAAGATGAATCGGTGGAGGTTGATGGTGGCTAAGTTTAAAGCTAAGTTCATACCTGTCAACTATGAGCTTGACTTGTTTAAGAAGTTGCAGAATCTAAAATAGAAGGATTTTTCTATTGAAGATTATACCAAGGAGTTCTACAAACTTACTATTCGGTCTAGACACAGAGAGCTTGGTAAGAAAAAGGTAACTCAGTATGTGAATGGTTTGAGATTCAATATTCAGGATGAGCTTGGTATATTGAAGATTTATTTTGTTGAAGATGCTTATTAGTATGCTCTGAAGATAGAAGATAAGTTGAAGAGGAGACAACATAGTAATACCTAAGGGAAGGAAAATATTGATTACTCGGTGAAGGATAAACCAATTGTAGAAGATGAACAGAAACCTATAGAACCAAAGAAGAAGGCAGGTAGAGTTATCTTTAAGGTTACTTGTTATAATTATGGCAAGGAAGGACAACATTATTTTGAGTGTACATAGAAGAAGCTTGGTGATCGACAAACTGTTGTGGTGAATAAAAATATTGAGAATGAACCTAAATTTAAGAACTTGTTGGTTCGACAAACATTGCTCAGTACTAGGAAGGAACCTTGTCAAAGGAGTAACTTGTTCAAGACTCGGTGCAAGTCTAGAGGTAAAATTTGTGATGTTATTGTTGATAGTGGTAGTATTGATAACCTTGTTGTTGAGGACATGGTTTAGAAACTTGGTTTATAAAGAATGAAGCATCCTTGTACTTATAGGATTGGCTGGTTGTAAAATGTTCATGCTCTGGAAGTAAGAGAACAATGCTTTGCTAATATTCAGATTGGCCAGTACAAGGATCTTGTGTTATGTGACATTGTGGAGATGAATAGTTGTCATATATTTCTTGGTAGACTTTGGCAATATGATTGCAGAGCTATTTATGATTGTGTGAGGAATGTGTTTACTATTGAGAAGGATGACAAGAATTTTTCCCTGATGCCTTTGCTAGATACAACACTCGGTAGGAGAAGCTTGAGTATTGGTAGCCGAGTTGAGTTGGCATATCCTAAAGGTGTGGTTGGTCAGTGTGAAGAAAAATCATGTGCATTATCAAGGAAAGACTTGAAAGGATAGAGGAAGCTAAAGTGGAAGAGTATGCAAGCTAAAAAGTTGGAGGACTTGTATGTGAAGAACCAGTTCAGGGTTTATGTGTTAAATCCTAGAAGATGTTCTTCTCACATATGAACATCCTTTTGAACCTGGGGTGTCTGATGCAGGGGCATTCTAGGGTACTCAGTGAATCTACATGGAGGTGTGTTGTTTTGGTTCTATGGTAATCAATTGTAGATTTAACCGGTGGTCTCGGTTATTGAAGGAGGCTTGATCGCTGAAGGAACTCAGTGAAGCTTTTGGTGCTTAGTGGAACTAGTGTTCGGTGATGCCTATGTTTCTTGGTGTTGCCTAGCTTGGTTGGTTCACTGGTGCTTGGGTGTTTCTCTAATGCTTGGTAGTTTTGGTTTACTGACTGGAGTTCTTGGTGATTTGGTTGGCCAACTTGGTGCATTCATTATTGGTAGTTGTTACAGGCCGACATGAAGAATTAAATAATTATAAGGCTAGTTGAGAGCCAACTTGTATTGCATTTAATATTTTTTTGTAGTAGAAGCTGAGTTGGCTTAGGATTTAATTATTTCTTCCAGCCAACTTGTGGCTGAAGATCAATATTTAAGGAGTGTTTGGGTAGTTTTTTAGGTAGTATATTTTGGAGGATCAGATCAGGGGAAGAACTAGAGTGGTGAAGCTGTGGAAAATATCTTGGATCTTGCGAGATCTAGCAGATCAAATTGAGTTCTGATAGTTTGTAACAGTAGAGCTAGTGGTTGCTTACTTGGAGACAAGGAGATTGCTTGGTGGCTTGTGAGCACAAGTTCATATATCCCTTAGGGTTTCCATCAGTTGCTGATCTATTTTAGAACTAGACTAGCTAGAGGTTGATTAGATATTTTTTGATCTTGTAGAATTGTAATCTCTGATTGTAATTGGCCCTAACTCGAAAGGCCTTACAGCCAGGCATGTTAATAAAAATCTGAATTAAATCATTGTGTTGTTGTGTTATTCAACTATGTTGTTAATTGGCTGCAAAGTTGGACTGTCCTTCATTGGATCCACCATCCTTAACTGCTTCAAAATCCCCTTAAGACATGCCCTTGAGAATTGTGACCCCTTTAGATCCCCTTAAGTACATCCTAATTTTAGATTCACTTAATGCATCTTGTTAAGCCATCATATATATCACATCCTCAAATTACATATCCTAATCCTACATCCCCTTAAGATGTCTCCTCAAGAAATCCACTCAAGACACCCCCTTAAGTTCACATATAATTTTAATGTGGCTCATTTTAAAATGTTGTACAAGTCTCTTAATTTTTGTTTTAGGTGTGTAACGATGCCATTTTTCTCAAGAAATTAATGATTTTGATTTTTTGATTAGGTAAGAATGATGCTCTTACATTTGTACTCAGTTGCATTAATTTATACATTTTTTTAGTTACATATTTTCTATTTGTAGAGGATTTTAGTTACTTATTTAGAAGTTATTCATTACTGTAGATTGCTAGCTCTATGGCTCATTTTATATTGTATGTCAATTTACAAAGTAGAAGATCAAGTATCTTCTCAAATTGTAAACAATTTTATCAAGTGTTATGTGCTACTAAACTTTTTTAATGTAATTAAGTTATCGAACTATTGAACAAGTATCTTATTGTGTTTCATTTTCAATGAGCTATTTCAAATACTTTAGATTTAATATTAGTCTTTTATTTTTTTATATTATTAAAAAAAATACATCTATCCTTTACATATATGATTTCTATTTGGATGTTCAATTTTCCTTGTATCTTGTTCAATATTAGGCAATCTATTAATTCTATAGATTGAGCAAGTATTGTCTTTCAATATTCATAATACTCATACATTTTTTGTGTTCTTAAAGTAAAACTAAAAAGTTATGTGAAACATTTCATACTACTTATACATGCATACAAATTATTTAGAAATTCTACTAAATATATTAAACATTTGCATGTAAAGATTATAAATCCATTTGTATAGCATCTAATAAAGCACATGTAAATACATATCTAGTCCATCTGGTAAAACATGTAAATAAAGCATGTAAATATGTCAGAAAATAGATCCATAAAATAAATAATCCATATGAATTTGACAGTACATGTGATAAATGCCTATAAAATCATGTGTTCTAGTCCTATTTAATCTATGCAAAGTAGGGTGATCTAAATGACTCTGTAAAAAAACATCTTAGTTTCAAAATCATACTCTAATACATGAATTCATTTCAGAACTATTCAAAATAATCTAAAACATTTTAATAAAATTTATATAAATTGAAAATTAACAAATTGTACTGTAGCATTATGCGAATTTGCCCCACTGTTCTAGTGGACATCACATGACCTTTTTCATGCTATTGTCCCTCTTAGGACTTTGTCTGCATGAAATGATTAGTTTTCTAAAATTATAAAAAATGTTATGGAATTTATTTTAATAAAATCTATATAAATTAAGCATGAACAAATAATTACCATGTTATTCTATATAGTTGTGACAATGTTCTGGTTAACATTACAACCTATCTCGTGTTGTTGTCCCTCTTGGCACTTTGTTTGTAGAAATGATCAATACCAGAACTATTAAAAATGATATACAATATTTTTATATATAATTTATATAAATTAAAGATGAAAAAATTACCGTGTCATTATGCATATCTCTAACACTGTCCTGGTGAACATCATGACCTTGCTCGTGTTTTTATTCCTATTGGAACTCTGTCTACAAAAATGATCAACACCAAAACTATTAAAAATGACATATAATATTTTTATATATAATTTAAATAAATTATTTATTAATAAATAAATTACCATGTGAATGTCAACATCTATGTGAGGTCACAGTCCCTCTTGTGACTCAACATGTGTGGAATAATCAACAAGAATAGTATCAACAATGTCTTGTACAAAGTCAAACAAAATTATATACCAACATGCAGAAATATGTTGTCAAGGGTCAAATATAATTGAGACCTAATTTGTAAGATGTAGAAATAAAGCCTGAAAGACATCTTTGGTCATGGTGTGTGCCTATATGACCCACATGTGCACTGACACCAATCTTGATGGTTGTATCAACCTACACATGTACAAATAATATGTAATAATGTTGACAATATTTTAATATAATTTAAATTAGTTAAATTTTATGATATTTTAAATTACCTTGGTGGGTGTACATCTAGTACACCTGGCAGTGGTGGACTAGTAGACATAGTGTGTGATGTATGGGCCCCCTGTTTAACAACATTAAAAATTTTAGAAAATAAATTAGTTTTAAAATAATTTAGAAATTTATAACTTATTGTGGTTTCTATAATTAATATATCCCATGAGGTGTGCCACCTACAATATGCTTCAAGGAAAATTTAATCCTATCCAAATAAGAGATCGGTGACCCTATACCTATTGTCTATAGACAAGCACATGTACATGCAATTTCCATTAATTAAATTTTATTTTCCACGTGAACTAAAAAAGTTCAAAAATGTGCATGTGCTGAAATTAAATATATAAATAGATGACATGTATGTACCTTTCAAGCCTATTCATCGAGGGGATGATCTTTAGCACAAAGGAGATACACACATGAGGAAATATCATCAGATGTTCCCTTTGTTTGACCACTAGTCTCTCTTTGTGTGGGACCATAACACATCTCGTGGAAATTAGTGCATAGATGAGGCTCTGGTGTAGGTGTCACCATCTATGCGGTCTAAACTCTAAGACTAGTGGTCAACTGGCTCATTTCTCCTAACTTTGAGACCAAGCCATGCTGATAAAATGGTGTAGGTATAGCATGCGGGAGAGGATCCAAAAGAGGTGTAGTTGGCACAAGTGTTCTAGGGTAAAAAATTTCCCCTGGCCTATTCTAGGGCATGCCTATACCAACCCCCTATAAATATCTAATGTCAAAATAGTTGGGTTTCAGACCCAACATGAACTCGTAATATAATTTTTTCAAAAAATAAAAAGTTACTTCTTGGTTTGTATGGGGGGTGATCAAAACACATCCACCAATGAATCCAAAACTTTTCCACCATTCCTTGATGGACACACTACTTCATCGATCTACATTTTTTATCTTTTAATTGATCACCTATTTTAGGGTCCCTAAAATATGGATATATTGTGTCCTTTTCAATTTTCATATCATTGACCTAGCGATTATTTTGTAAGTGAGTAATGTGGTTCATGATAGCTTTTATGTTTTCATCAAGTTGTGCTTTGTAGCATTGTTCATAGTTATCTAGTTTGGGTTGTGGATGAGCTTTGGCTTGGGGTTGAGGTTTGGGGTGGGGTGGAGGTCAGGGTGGGGGTGGGGGTGGAGGTAGGGGTGCAAGTCCTAGGGGAAGATTAAGTAACTCATTAATGTCAAAATCATCCATAATCATATATATAAATCAACCTGCATTAAAAAATTGATTTAAAATTGAATTAAATTAAACATGTACATATATAAAATTGAAACATTTAAAAACTTAAAAATTTAATGTAATATAATCTATCAAAAATATACATAATCTAATATAATCTATCAAACATGTGTACATGTACATAATCTATAAAAAATAATCTAATCTAATCTATCATAAATCTACATGTAAAAAATAATCTAATCTATATCAAAAATAATATAATCTAATCTATCAAGTTCATGTACATGTACAAAAAGTAACGAGCATATATTTTTTCTCCTTCTGACACTTGGTGTTATCTACAGAATCACTCGGTTCTTACTTCAACATGTCTGACCAGCTTGGCATGTATGCAATCTTTTCTTTCATGTACAATCCTCTCTTTATTTTCTTGTCTCCTTATATAGACATGATAAACCATTTTCTTTTCAACCATAGATTTTCTCCATCATTGATTTTTCCTCTTTAACCTTCCTTAGAACTTGTGCCTTAAAATGTTTTCAATCTTCATCATCTGATCTTCCTTGAATTCTGTCACTTGTAGATCTTCATAAAAAAATTTATCTATATATCCTTGGAATGTTCTAGATTCATCCACCTCATCATCTCATGTCAGCAATCACATGTTACTCCTTATTTCTCCTACTCAGTCAATACTATGATATGTTGGTTTCTTCCTACTTGGTTAATACCACACTTGATATACACTACACCTTCTTGGTGTACACTAGATCTACTCAGTATATACTAAGTTATTCATATACCAACCAAATTAATCTTGATCTTCAATAATTAACAGAATCATGTAAGCCAATCAAATCACTATCATATTATCATAGACTCATCAATAAGTTACCCAATGAATACCTTATGTATAACTTACTCAATGTACATATCATCTTCATGCTAATATCTCTTTTCCTTCACAAACATTACCTTCTTTAGATGTTTGCAACTATCATGATAAGTAAAGTCAAAACTAGTTGACATCAATGAAAATATAACAACTGATCTAATGTCTCACATATACCTTAGTATCTCGGTGATCATCATCACATTCTCCCATTTTGTTCTCCAAGTTGTTTATCAATTGTAGTTCTCACAATCTCTCCCTTTAGCATTGATGGCAATAGAATATGAAATCATAGAATACCAAACATCTTAAGTGTCTACAACTTAGTCTTTATGTTGTGACTCGGTAGCTCTTCCTTAGCTTGTGCATTTAATATGTTTAATCACTACATACTCTCCCTTTGGTTAGCTTCTTTCTAACTAAATATTTCATGCATAATTCTCTTTGAACTATCTCTCCCATATATTTTATCCCATTCATCTCTCATATTTTGTGTGTAATCATCTCTCCCTTTGACAACAATGCCAAAAATAAGCTCTTCAGTAGCCTAATAACTATCTTTGTTGTTCCTTCCCAGATTCTTGTACCTTGTATGTATAGATATGTTCTCAGTTTCAGCTTGTCTTCCATCTTCTTCACAACCTTAGGAATCCTAAAGTCTGAATAGCTTGCATCAACATAATTAGATCTTCTGATAAAGTATAGTTTGATGCAACCCCATATCACCTTAGTGATTGTTAGATAGGGGATGGACCCCTTGTCTACTTATCAAGTATTCAAATGTATCCTTTGATAAGGGCTTTGTGAATATATCAGCAAGTTGCTTGTGACTTTACATATTTCAATTTGACTTGTTTCTCCTGAACTTACTCCCTTAAATAATGATATTCAAAAGATATGTGCTTTGTCTTTGCATGCATCACTGGATTCTTTGACATGTTTATAGAACTTGTGTTGTCACAATAGATTATCATTGGATCTATGACTTCTTCATTCATACCTTCAAACAATTTTTTTATCCATACAATATTAGAATAGTTAGCAGTAGCAACTACATATTCAACTTTAGTAGTGGATGAATAAATACAACCTTGTTTCTTGCTTATCCATATTACTAGTCTTTCTCCCAAAAACAATGATCCACCAATAGTGCTTTTTCTATCATCAATATTTCAAGCCCATTCAACATCTGTATAAACTTTAAGTTCAAATTTTCCTTCTTCTTTCTTATACCACAATCCAAAGTTGTCAGTTTTCTTCAGATATCTCAAAATTATTTTCAGCATGTGTGTCTCATTAAGATTAGCATAAAATCTAGCCACAATTCCAACAGTCTGTGCAATATCTAGTCTAACATGCACAACATACATTAATTTTCCAATCAAAGATCTATATAAGGTTTGATTTACCTCTACTGGCTTGTCATCCTTGGTTATCTTGCATCTGGTTACCATAGGTGTACCGACTATTTTTTAATCTTCCATACCGAATGTCTTCAAGATTTCTTTAATGTACTTTGTACATGTGATATAGATGCCTTCCTTTAGTTGTTGTATTTGCAAACCAAGAAATAATTTGATATTTCTAAACATTGACATTTCAAACTCCTTTCTCATCTCAGCAAAAAAAGATTTACATAAAGTATCATGACCTCCAAAGATGATATCATCAACAAAAATTTCAGCAATAAGAATCTTATCATCAGCTTCACTTTTTAGATATAGATTGTTTTTATCACATGTTCTAACAAATTTAATTCTTATCAAATAAGAATGCAGTCTTTCATACCATGCTCTCAGTGCTTATTTCAGTCTATAAAGTGCCTTGTGCAGCTTACATACCTTATTCTTCTGAGTTGGATCTACAAAACCTTCAGGTTGTTCAATGTATATCTCTTCTTCAAGTATCCCATTTAGAAATGCAGATTTTACATCCATCTAATATACCTTGAAACCTTTTTAAGTAGTATATGAAAGTAGTATTCTCACTCCTTCAAGTCTAGCAACAGGTGCAAAAGTTTCTCCATAGTCAATTCCTTCTTCTTGTGCATAACCTTTGCAGACTAATCTTGTCTTGTTCCTTGTAACATCTCTATTCTCATTCAATTTGTTTTTTGAAAATCCATTTGGTGCCAATCACATTTTTGTCTTTAGGTCTTGGTACTAATGTCCATGTCTTGTTTTTATATATTTTCTCAATCTCTTCATTCATTTCTTTAATCCAATCATCATTTACCAATGCATCCTTGATGAAGGGTGCTCCCCTTAATACCACAAACACATAACAGAAATAGAGAAACAACAACAATATGCAAGAACAGAAAATTGGCTTCTTATTATCTCCACAAATGTGGAATTACAAACTTTCAGAATTACAATATGCAAAGCCACATGGGCATTCCCTTACAATATTCTGTAGGACAAAGCCTCGAACTATTACCCAGAACTATTCTGAACTACCTAAGACAATAATACAGCCTTCCTTATATAGGCAAATTTCCACCGCTTGGGAAGGTTCCAAAATTTTAGCCAATAAGGCCGACCAAACTTAGAATTATTTTATTTTACATTTTATTACATCATAGTCAGCTCAAGATAACCTTTGAAACTCGAAAAAAATTTTAAAGAAAATTATTTTCTGCCATTTCAGGTGGCCCAACTTCCAAAGACCATAAGTTATCACCAGTTGACCCGATCGGCTATTGTAACCCCATTTCGAAAATGCCATGAAGCGCTCTACAGGCTTGACCGGTGCAAGTGTTTGTCACCCAAATTTTTGACCTCATCTGGGGCCTCTAAAGCCTTCAAAACTAAGTTCAAAGTTTTTGTACCCTGCTGCCAATACCAAAAATCTTCAATATCTTCCAATATACACTTGATCTGGCAATGAAACTTTACTGGCAGACTTATATGACCAAAATGAACCTCCAAGAAAGAAATCAGATCATTCTGAGTACATAAAAAAATTACCAAAAATAGTAACTTTCCATAAATAGCAGCTCTGCACAAGATAGCCCTTATTGAATACAAAAATAGAAATATTTTTTTTTTGGGTGATGCAAGATTGCTCTTACACCCAGGATGCTCCTGCATCAGACACCCGGGATAATTTGAGAAGTGACCCTGTCACAACTTAGGTGTGCAGAGGAAAACCAAGATGGCTAACCTCCTCCTTTGTCAGCCATGATGAATCTTCAATAGGTCATCCTTTCCACTTGACCAGATATTTTTCATATGTCCTATTCCTTGTGCTTCTGCCAACACGACTGTCCAGTATATCTTCGATCTCCTCAGTGTCTGAACTAGTTGCTGGAATACTCCACTGTGCTGCTGTGATCTCATCTTCAACACCTCCTTCATGATACTCTGTCAGATCTGAAATGTTAAACACTGGTGAAATATTTAGCTCAGTAGGCAATTCTACCTCATATGCATTTCCTGAATCATGTTTCTTTAGTATCCTACATGGTCCAAACTTCTTCATTTTCATCTTGTTATATGTACCAACTGGAAACCGCTCCTTCCGCAAATGAACCATGACTTCATCACCAACCTAAAATTCCTTATACCTCCTTTTCTCATCTGCCTTAGCCTTATATTGTGCGTTCATCTTGGTAATATGCTTCCTCACCTCCCCATGGATGTTCTTCAAGTGTTCTGCAAAATGCTCAGCTTCAGCACTACTTATTTCTCCTTTATCTATCTTCCTCAATTCAGATGCATTTCTTGGACTACTTCCATATACAATCTGGAATGGTGATTTACCAGTGCTCCTATTGAAAGAATCATTGTATGCAAATTCCACCTATGGTAAAATCAAATCCCATCCTGTTGGCTTATCTCTAACCAAACATCTCAGCAAATTTCCCAAACTCCTATTCACCACCTCTGTCTGTCCATCAGTCTGTGGATGATGTGATGAACTAAACTTCAAATCTATCTTTAACTTCTTCCACAATGTACGCCAAAAATATCCAACAAACTTAGTGTCCTGATCTAAAACTATGGTCTTTGGCAAACCATGAAGTCTCACTACTTCTCTGAAAAAAAAATTTGGCTATATGAACAGCATCATTAGTCTTCTTGCAGGGAATGAAATGTGTCATCTTCAAAAATTTGTCAACTACCACAAAAATTGAATCATGTCCCCGCTGAGTCCTCGGTAAACCAAGAACAAAGTCCATACTGATATCCTCCCAAGGCTTCTCTGGTATAGGTAATGGCTGATACAACCTTGTATTCTGCTTCACTCCTTTCACCATCTGACATACTCTGTAACTTTGTACAAACTTCTTCACATCTTGCTACAATTGTGGCCAATAATAATTCTCACCAACCAAAGCAAGGGTTTTATCACGACCAAAATATCCAACCAATCATCTACTATGCTTCTCCTTGATGAGATTCTCCCTCATAGAACTTCATGGAATGCACAACTGACTCCCTCTGAATAGCATATCATCTTGGATGATAAAATCCAGCCATTTCATCCTGTCTAGAGTAACAGGTTCTGTACAAGTTTTCCAAGCTTCACCAAAATCAGGATCCTCTGGATACAAATTCTTGAGTTCCTTCAACCCAACCACTTCAATCTGCATTTTTGTCAACAATAGTTGCCTTCTGCTAAGAGCATCTACAACCCTATTAGACTTTCCACTCCTATGTTTTAAAACAAATGTATAACTCTGCAAAAACTCAACCCATTTCAAATGCCTTTGATTCAATTTTTCTTGACTATTCAAATATTGCAAAGCTTGATGATTAGTATACAAAACAAACTCCTTAGGAAGTAGATAGTGCCTCCACTTTTTCAATGCCTGAACTATAGCATAAAATTCTTGATCATAAATAGAATATTTTCTCTTGGCATCATTTAATTTCTCACTGAAATAAGCAACAGGTTTACCTTCTTGGCTCATAACAGCTCCTATTGCAGTACCACTAGCATCACAATCTACTTGAAACACCTTATTAAAATCTGGAAGGGCTAAAATAGGTTGTTCTGTAACTTTTTGTTTCAACAATTGAAAACTCTTTTCTGCCCCATTAGTCCACTTAAACTCTTTTCTATCCCCTCTCATTGTTTCAGTCAGGGGTCCACAAATACTGCTAAAATTTTTGATAATTTTTTTGTAAAAGCTAGCCAAACCATGAAAAGATCTTACCTCAGTAACACTCATTGGAGTAGGCCATTCAAGGATAGCTTGTACCTTCTCTAGGTCCATTTTTAGACCTTCTACTGAAACTACAAATCCCAAATACACTAACTCTTTCTTCACAAAACTGCACTTCTTCAAATTAATCAACAATTTCTCATCTCTCAACTTCTCAAACACCATACGAATATGTATCATATGTTCCTCCAATGTCTTGCTAAAAATCAAAATATCATCTAGGTAAACAATGACAAACTTACCAAGAAATTCTTTCAGAACCTCGTTCATGAGCCACATGAAAGTGCTCGGTGCATTGGTTAGCCCAAAAGGCATGACTAACCACTCATATAGTCCTTCCTTTGTCTTGAAGGTAGTCTTCCATTCATCTCCTTCTCTGATCCGAATCTAGTGATATCCACTCTTCAGATCTATCTTTGAGAAATACACAGCTCCACTCAAACAATCCATAATATCATCCATTCGTGGCAATGGAAACCTATACTTGATTGTGATCTTGTTTATTGCTCTGGAATCTGTACACATCCTCCATTCTCCATTCTTCTTTGATACTAATACTACTGGTACAGCACATGGACTCAGGCTCTCTCGAATCAATCCCTTCTGTAACAACTCATGTACTTGTCTGTTCAACTCCTCACTTTCTGCTGGTGTCATTCTGTGTGCTGCCTTGTTTGGAAAACTGGCTCCTGGAATCAAATCCATCTGATGACTGATCTTCCTTATGGGTGGTAATCCATCAGGTACATTATCAGATACAATATCCTGAAACTCATTCAACAAATCTACAACCTCTACAGGTACATCCTCTACTTCTTCTTTACCAACTTTTGGAAAAAAAGCAAAACACACATGCTCATGCCTCATACCATCTAGGAATTTTCTTCCATCAACAAATGTTATTCTTGCATTACCACATACCTTTTCTTCGGTCTCCTTCAATGGCTTTAGCTTATGTTGCACTCCATCCTTTGTCAGGGAATAGGTATTCGCACGACCATCGTGTACAGCACATCTGTCAAACTACCATGGTCTACCCAACAACATATGACATGCATCCATAGAGATGATATCGCATAGTACCTCATCTTGGTACCTGCCGATCTTGAACTTTACTAGGCACTGTTCGCTGACCATGACCTTGTGGTCATCCTACACCCAGGCAATCCGATATGGATGTGGGTTTTTTTGTCTCTTGAGCTTCAACTTTGTCACCATCTCTTCTGACACCAAATTGTCAGTGCTTCCACTATCGATAATCACATCACAACATTTACCCTCACACTTGCATCTAGTGCGAAACAGGCTCCTCCTTTGTTCAGGTTCATTCTCACCACTCAGTAAGACTCTTCTGTTAACTAGCATTTCTCCTCTTTCAGCATCTTCAGAATTTGATGATCTAGCATCTTCATCGACATGTGCAACTCTGGCCTAGCCTTCATTTCTCCTGTCTGTTCTGCCTTGGCACTGAGGACATTCAAATTCCCTATGACCTTCTTCTCCACAGTGAAAACATATTCCACGGAAGCCACCTCTTCCAGATCCTTGTCCTCTTCCTCTTCCTCTCTGATCTCTATTATTCTGATCCTGGAAGTGATTGGAATTATTTCCTCACTGATTCTAACTGCTACTGGCCTCATCCTTCTTTTTCAAATCTTCATTTCGGCCACCACATGACCATCCACCAGATCATCCACCGTGACCTCTTCTGTTTTGTCTGCTCTCAAACTTCTTGTTCAGCTTTTCCTCTACTTTTAGGGCAAACTGGTATGCCTCCTCAATACTGTTCATTCAAACCAGATTCAGCTCCTCCTGAATGCTTGGCCTTAACCCATTAAGGTATCGGGCAACTTTCTCTTTATCAGCTTCTGCATGGCCTGTTCTGATGAGAAGTTGATAGAACTCCTCTGTATACTCCTGAACAGATCTTCCTGCTTGCTTCAAACTCTGCATTTTCTTCAGTAGGTCAAGCTCATAATCAACAGGAATGAACTGTCGCTTCAATTTATCCACCATCCGATCCCATCTCATGATTTTCTCCTTTCCCCTTCTATTTCGCTCCAACTGAATCTCTTGCCACCATATCTTCGCATGACCTTTCAGTCTGGCCTTCGTAAATTTGACCCTATCAGGATCCTCAACATCTTCATACTCAAAATATTCCTCACATTCATTGATCCAGTCGATCAATTCTTCTGGGTTAAGATTTCCAGAAAATGTAACCTCAATCTTAGGTCTTTTCCCAATCTTAGAAATGGCCCGAAAAAGTCTTTCTTCCTCCTGGTTCACAATTTTGACTTCTCCTTCTTGATATTCTTCTTCAGCTTCATCCTTGCTTTCATCTCTGACATTAAGATTCATTCCTCTGTGAATCTCTTCTTGTAATGCTCACACTTGTCTCTGTAGCTCTCTAACCTCAGGTGTCACAGCACCAGCTCTTCCGCTATGTTCTCTTCGTAGAGGCATTTTTGTGATGTACGCTGAAACCCTAACCACGGTCCTGGTGCAAACTGCCTCACAGTCGGCAATCTATTTACACACTCAAGAACTCCTGCTCTGATACCACTTGATGAAGGGTGCTCCCCTTAATACCACAAACATATAACAGAAATAGAGAAACAACAACAATATGCAAGAACAGAAAATTGGCTTCTTATTATCTCCACAAATGTGGAATTACAAACTTTCAGAATTACAATATGCAAAGCCACATGGGCATTCCCTTACAATATTTTGTAGGACAAAGCCTCGAACTATTACCCAAATCTACTACCCAGAACTATTCTGAACTACCTAAGACAATAATACAGCCTTCCTTATATAGGCAAATTTCCACCGCTTGGGAAGGTTCCAAAATTTTAGCCAATAAGGCCGACCAAACTTAGAATTATTTTATTTTACATTTTATTACATCATAGTCGGCTCAAGATAACCTTTGAAACCTGAACAGAAATTTTGAAGAAAATTATTTTTCGCCATTTCAGGTGGCCCAACTTCCAAAGACCATAAGTTATCACCAATTGACCCGATCGGCTATTGTAACCCCATTTCAGAAATGCCACGAAGTGCTCTACAGGCTTGACTGGCGCAAGTGTTTGTCACCCAAATTTTTGACCTCATCCGGGGCCTCTAAAGCCTTCAAAACTGAGTTCAAAGTTTCTGTACCCTGCTGTCAATACTGAAAATCTTCAATATCTTCCAATATACACTTGATCTAGCAATGAAACTTTACTAGCAGACTTATATGACCAAAATGAACCTCCAAGAAAGAAATCAGATCATTCTGAGCACATACAAAAATTACAAAAAATAGTAACTTTCCATAAATAGCAGCTCTGCACAAGATAGCCCTTATTGAATACAAAAATAGAAATATTTTTTTTTTGGGTGATGCAAGATTGCTCTTACACCCAGGATGCTCCTACATCAATCCTTAATAGTCTTAGGTTCAAATTCACAAACCAAACATGTATTTTTTCTTAGTTTACTTCTTGTCATCGTTCCTACTCCTTTGTCTCCAATTATATAATCCTATGGATGGTGTTTTCTTACATATTTTTCTAGTATAGGCTTAGATCTTTGTTCTTCAATAATTTCTCCACTCGGTGTATGCTCATCATTTTCTTTGATAACTATTTGTTGTTTCTTAATCTATATGTATTGTTTCTCAGTGGTAGTATTATGTTTCTTGATGACACAAGGTTGTTGCTTGGGTAAAGTATCAGGATCTTCTATGTAAACAAATCTACCATAATCTTTTGGTTCTTTTTTTCTTTCTTCATCATTTTTCTCATCATACTCATCAACTCTCACATTTTCACTTTCAATTTAATCTTGTTAGTAGTCTTGTTCAAACATTTATAAGCCTTACTTCTAGTAGAGTATCCTTTAAATGTGCCTTCATCAACTTTAGAATATAATTTTCCATCTCTATCATCTTTCAAAATGTAACATCTACTTCCAAATATTCTGAAATAGCTCATATTAGGTGCATAACCATACCATAGCTCATAAGGTGTCTTGTTTGAATCTTTCTTTAGTTGTAATTAGTTCAATGTATAGACAACAGTACTGATAGCTTATCTCTAGTAGATTTGTGCAACATCTTTTTTAATTAGAAATGTTCTATCATAATTAATAATTGATCTATTCCTTCTTTTAGCAATCTCATTCTGCTAAGGTGTCCTCGGTGCCGATACCTCTCTCTTTATTCCATTCTCGTTACAAAAGTTAGTAAATTCATCAAAAATGAATTCACCTCCTCTGTCAAATCTCAAGCATTTCAATTTCTTACTAGATTCTTTCTCTAATTTTTCTCTTTACCACTTAAACATTTCAAAAGCTTCTGATTTTTCTTTTAAGAACATGACAGACATTATCCCAGAGAAGTCATCAACAAAAAAAATAAAATATATATCTCCATAACAGCTATGTGTTCTCATTGGACCATATAAGTCAGTATGAACTAAATCTAGAATTTCTTTAGATGAATATTGTTTTCTCTTGAAACTAGACTTTGTCATTTTACCCATTTGACATTATTTGCACATTACATGGTCAGGCTTAGGTATAATCAGTAAACCTGTAACTTTCCTTTTCTTACTAATTTTTACCATGTTGTCAAAATCTACATGACATAACCTATTGTGCTATAACCAAGAACCATCATTCTTAGCCATTAAACATGAAGTTTTAGCATTATCCAAGTAAAATAGGTTACCTCTTTATTGTTCACCAGTACCGATCAATCTTCCAACATCATTAGAGATCTTTACTCTTCCTTTCTCAAATGCAACTCGGTGACCTGTATTATTCAGTTGTGCTACACTCAATATATTATAGTTAAGTCTTTTCATCCAATAAGAATTTTTAAATTAAGTACCTTTTCTACATATCTTTTTTCTTCCTTTATAAATAAGTACCCTTTCTACATACCTTTTTGCTTCTTCAGAATCTTCCTTCAATGCAACAAACACCACTTCTACATCTTCATAAGTTTCAGACTTAGTATCATCATCTTCAAATAGGTAGCATGTCTTTTTACCTTTATCTTTGTAGTCTCAGTTTTCTTTGTTTCCTTTCTGTTAGTTTCCTCTGTGATCTTGGTAATTTCTTCTATCATACTTCCTTTCATTTGATCTTTCACTTAACTTCTCATTATAATTTCTATTGGGATATCATGCATAAATATGACCAATCTCTTTACATTTGAAACATATCAAGGGTATTTTACCTTTGTATTTTCATTTTCCCTTCGATAGCCTTCTATCCATTAGTGCTTCAAGTTCTTCAAGCTCATCTTCTTCAACTTCATAATCACTTTCATTTCTTATTTGATGTCTATTGCTTGATCTTCTAGTATTCAAAGATGACACAAATGAAGATTCTACTATAGGTACAATATTTTTATCATGGTTGTTAAGCTCAAATGCAGTCAATCTACCGACCAAACTATCAAGGGAGACATCATTACTAGGAACAGCTCTCATTTCATGTATTGCAGAGACTCTAATAGAATAGGCAAATGAAAGTGTTCTAAGAATTTTATGAACCATAGTGTCTTCTTCAATAATTCCACCTACTCCTCGCATAGCATTCACCACTTCCTTGACTCGATTGTTGTACTGAGTAATTTTTTCACCTTCTTTCATCTTCATATCATCAAATTTTCCTCTTAAGCTTTATGCCTTTGCCCTAAGAACATTTTGATCTCCTCCATGGACTAGTGTTAATTTATCCCATATTTATTTTACAATTTTACAGTTCCTAATGTCTTAAAATTCAGCATCTAATAGAGAAGAAGCAATCTCAATCATCATTGCATTATTCTCTTGTCTCTCTTTCATCCGGTTGATAGTCAAAGGACCAATAAGAGTTATGAAGTCATTTTCCAAATAGTATAGTGTATAATCTCCAGTGTGTGATAGATATATCTTCATCCTACTTTTCCATGTTTAGAAATTATCCTTTTTGAGCTTCTATACTTCTCTCTTATACATCTTTAGATATTTAACTAAAGTCCTTCAAATGTTTTCCTTCAAGTACTCTCACTCTGCTACCAATTATTAGATAACTAAGAGGGGGGTGAATCAGTTATGTATAGTTATCCTATAGTCCCAAATTCCTCTTTGATGTATAATAATAACTTCAAAAAATAAAATAAACATCTCGATAAAAACTTGTATGTGCCTTACTGATTAATTAACCGATTGTCAGATATATTATCTAGTATATACCGATCAAACCAGTTATTGTAATGTGTAAAGTAAAATATTAAAACATCACATGCATACACATTTAATACCTAATTTTTAACATGGAAACCCTGTTAAGGGAAAAACCACCTGGGACCGTTACCTGAAATATTTTCACTCTCATGAAGTGAGCTTGGTTAAGAGCCAACTTTGTTAAAAGTTACAAAACACACTGTAAGGTGTGCCCTTGTTAGAGGATTTATCAATAAAAGTTATCTATGACCATACATTCACTTGGGTCAACAACAAAACAAGTAACATTCATTGAATGTCATTAAGAAATAAAAAAATGATTAGGTCTCACTTGGTTAAGAGATTTTTTCTGTAGTAATGGTTAGAAAGAAACAGTAAATGACTAGATTCAAATGCAACTTCCTTTTCTCATTTTCAGATCTATGCTAATCTTAATATAACTCTGGTCATCACAATCTCTTCAATATCCTTCTTCCTCTACCTCTGTTATGATATGTTATCTCCTTTTGACGCTTGGTGTTATCTGTATCATCACTTAGTTCTTACTTTAACCTATCTAACCAGCTTTGCATGTATGCAATCTTTTCTTTCATGTGTGATCCTCTCTTTGAATTTATTGTCTCCTTATATAGACATGATAAATCATTTTCTTTTCAGCCATAGATTTTGCCTCTTAATATCCATTGTTAAGTTTGCCTATTTAACCTTCCTCAAAACTTGTGCTTAAAATGTTTTCAATCTTCATCATTTGATCTTCCTTGAATTTTTTCATTTGTAGATATTCATAACAAACTTTATCTTTATCTTTGGTATCTTCCAGATTCATCTAGCTCATCATCTCATGTTGGAAATTTTACATGTTCCTCCTTATTTCTCCTGCTCGATCAATATCGTGATATGTCATTTTTTTCCTACTCAGTTAATACCACACACATTATACACTACACCTACTCAGTGTACACTAGATCTGCTCGGTGTACTAAGTTCTTCATATACTAACCAAATTGACTTGCACATTCTTGATCTTCAATACTTAACATAATCATGTAAGACAATCAAATCACTATCATATTTTCATAGACTCATCAATAAGTTACCCTTGAAGAATACCTTATGTATGACTTACTCATACATCACATCTTCATGCTAATATCTCTTTTCCTTCACCAACATTACCTTCTTCAGGTATTTGAAACTATCATGATAAGTAAAGTCAAAAGTAGTTGACATAAATGACAATATAACAACTAATCTAATGTCTCACATATACCTTAATAGCTTGGTGATCATCATCACATTCTCCCATTCTTTTCTCCAAGTATTTTATTCATCGTAGTTCCAACAAATAGGTCTTAAGGGGTCCTAGGACCACTTAGGACCAATTAGGATATGATAGGACCCCTTATGAAACTTATTACGACCCATTATATATCATAAGAGTTTTGATGGGTCCTAAGTGGTCCTAAGTAGTTCTAGGACCCCATAAGACCTATTAGGACACATTAGGACCCCTTAGGATACTTATTACGCATTAGGACCTCTTAGGATCCATTATGTATCATAAGGGTCCTAATGTGTTTTAATAGGTCCTAATGTGATCTAATATGTTCTAGAATGGGTCTTAAATTATTGTAATGGGTCCTAAAGCATCCTAATGGGTCTTAAGGGGTCCTAATAGGTCATAAATGTTCTTAGGAAACACTAATGGGTAATAAGGGGTGTCCTACTAATGGGTCCTACAACCACTTAGGACCCCTTATCATACATAGTGGGTCCTATGGGGCCCTGATGCATAGTAAGGGGTCAGAGGACCCATTAATGAGTTATAAGGGGTCCTTAATGGTCCTAAAACTCATTAATGGATCTTACAACCCCTAAGGATCCATTATGACACATAATGGGTCTTAACGGTTCCTACTTTCTGTACTAAGGGGTCTAAAGTGTCCTAAGGGGTCATAGGACTCGTCAATGAGTCTTCAGACCCCTTACGATACACTATGTGTCCTAAGGGGTCCTAATGGATAATAAGGGGTCCTATGAGACATTAATGGGTCATAAGGGGCCCTAAATGGTCCCAAGACTCATTAATGTGTTCTACGACCCCTTAGGACCCCTTTAGGCTCCTTATGATACACAATGGGTACTAAGGGGTCCTAATGCATATTAATGGGTACTAATATGTATTAAGAACTCATTAATGGTCCTAGGATATATAATGGGTGCTAATCTAGTGTCCTAGAATACATTATCAGTCCTAAAGGGGTGGATATGTTAATGGGTTCTAAAGGGTCATAGTTGTTATAAGGAGTACTAACATGGGTCCTAGGATATATAATAGGTTACAAGGCATCCCAAATACATAATAGGTCCTAATGAATGGTAATTATGAATATAGGTACAAATATACCTAATTTCAACTATATAGACCCTCTATAGTCTCTAGGATATAAACTTTTTATCATAATATCTAATGGTTGGTTTAATGGATTTTCTTCTAAATATTATTTTGCTTATTTTGTATGCAATTGATGCGTATAGAAATTTAATTCTAGGTGTTAAGTTTCTAGATACTATTTTTATTGTAAGTTATTGGTTTACAGTTTCTATATTCAAAGTTATTTGTTTAGGGTTTCTACTATGATTTATTTGATTAGGGTTTTGATTGTGAGTTATTTATTTAGGGTTATGATTCCAAGTTACTAGTTTAAGATTTGTATTTTAGGTTGTTAATTTTTTTAAAAATTTGTTTCATCATGTGTACATACATGCCTTTTTTACATTTTTAGGAAAAAATTAATAAAAATTACATCTATATACATGAAAAACCTATTTTTGTACATTCCTACAATTAAAATATATGAAAAAATTAAATACATGAAAAATCCTATTTTTTTACATTTCTATAACAAAATTAAAAAAATTAACATAAAAATTCATTTTCCATAATAAAAATTTCAAAATAATAATAGAAATTGATGAAAACTACTAAAAATGATAGAAAAATGATGCAGGAGCATCCTTGGGTCGTTGGCAATCTTGCATCACCCAAAAATATTTCCTTTCAGTTTGTTTGTTGTTCGGCTGTAGTTGGGTAGATTTTTGTGTTTTAGGTAGGGATTGTTCTAGTTGGCTTGTTATGTTATGTGAACCATATGTTGTGATCTAAATAGTATGGAGATCCTATGTCTAACTTTGCATCTTGATCTGATGTTTTCAAATGAAGTTATCTTATGATGGGTCTAGTCCTATATTTTTTCCATGTTCTAACAATCAGATTGGCAAGATTCATCTTGCGATGGAGATTCACATTATGCAAAGTGTTGTGGTGCATCATTATATGTTCTTATATATGTGCCCAACATCCTTGCATGTTCACATATCATGATCTATCTATTTGGGGTTGTTCTTATATATTTATCTCTTGACCTATATATTGTAATATATTTTCTTAATCTTGGAGATTGTTGATTAGATAGGGTGACTTATGGTTGGCAATCTTGTATATAAGTAGGGTAGTATTTCTTATTTAGTAGTAGTAGATTGGTAATGAGGATAGCATATATATCTAATAGTGAAGATTGTTAATAAGGCTTACATCATTAGTAATGAGGCATGTCTATTAAAAATATGTAATCTGTATTTATAGGCCAACTTGATGATAATTGAAGAGAATTTTTCCTTATTTGTTGGTGTTATTTATTGCTTTGTTTTGTCATTTATATTGTGGAATCTCTAGCTGCAAGGTTGGACATCTCCATTGGGGACTTATCCTCCCTTAACTACGTCAAGTGGTATTAGAGCACAGTTGTGATTCTTGGATTGAAGATCTAAGTTCTTGAGCTTGTGAAGTTGTAGACTTTTTTTGTGGGGTGGCATAATCAAGTATCTGATCTACATCAACTAGCAGCTTGTGCATGGTTATCAAGGATAGGATTTTTTTTATTGGGAATGATAAAAGGAATTTTAGAAATAGGATTGATCAGATCAAATTCCAAAGGTTACTAACCCTGAAGATCCTAGTTGTGGGGTGGCAGAAGTTAGATCTTACCTACAATTGTACAGGATTCTATGAATGGAGCCGGAGGAAGAGATAGAGGATTGGTTGAGAGACAAGATGGTGATTTTCTATACAGACAAATTATTTCAGGCAAATTTTTGGTGTTCATAGATTATTGTATTATGTTAGGGAAATCAACACTAGTGATCAAATTGCCAAGGCTAAGGAATTTGAGAAAGTGATTGCTTAAGTTTACAAGAATGTCACCTAGAATAATGAACCCTAGAAGAATAGAGAAAATGATGGATGAATTTAGAAATGAGATTATGACTAAAATTTGAAATTATTTGAATGGGACTAGGAGGAATTCTAAGACTGAAGATAAGAACGAAGAAGTTGTTGAAGATCTTTAGATAGCTCAAGTTGAGATCCATGCAGATGAAAAAATATTACTAAGAGCTATGTAACAAATGGATAAGAGTCATAGATTGGATGTTTCTTGTCTCACTAGGTCTTTACATCCTAGTAATTTGATAGATTTGATTAATGAATTAGAAGATTACTTTGAGATTGAAGATATAAGAAATCCACAAAGGGTTGTGTTAGCACAGACTAAGTTTAAAGGTCATGTTGCCTTATGGTGGAAGGAATTGAAGAAAGATAGGGAAGATAATGGTGAACCTAATATCACTAGGTGGGGAGTTATGCTTTCTATAATTAAGGCCAACTTCATACCAGATGATTATGAATTATAATTGTTTAAGAAACTATAGAATCTAAAGAAAAAGGATTTGAATGTTAAGGAGTACATCAAGGAGTTATACAAGATAAAAATCATATTTGGACACTAAGAGAAATATAAAGAGAAGGTGGCTAGATATATCAATGGTGTGAGACTTAACATTCAGGATGAGTTGAGTATGCTGAGGTTAGTGTAATTGGAAATGCTTATCAGTATGCCCTAAACATAGAAGACAAGTTGAAAAGAAGAAAAGGAAACCCTATGGTAAGGGAAAAATCGGTTGGTGATAAAGGAAAAGAAAATCTTTTTGTTGAAGGAGAACATGGTTAGAAGATTCATGGAAGGAGCAGTTAAAATAGTGGTTTCAAAGGAACTTGCTTCAAGTGTGGGAATTTTGGTCATAGGGATTTCCAATGTTCTAAAAATCCTAGCAAAGGTAAGGACAAAAAGAACTTGGTGGCACATTAGGATCAAGTTGAGGATGAACCTATTGAAAGAGAGGTTTCACCTAGGATAGGAGGATATTTGATGTTTCAAAGATTTATGTTGAATAAGAAGGAACCTAAACCTTTTCGTAGAAGGTAGTTGTTCCAAATAATTCTTAAATTAGAAAACAAATGTTGCAAAGTTATAATGGAAAGTAGTAGTACTGAAAACCTTGTATCAGAGGAGATGGGTATAGAATCTTGGATTGAGGAGACTTAAACACCCTTATCCATGTGGGATAAGTTAGTTTCAGCATGACCATATCTTGGAGGTTAAAGAGTAGTGTTGGGTTAAGCTCAACATTTGACCATACTAAGATGAGGTATTATGTGATGTGATTAACATGAGTGCTTGTCATATTTTTCTTA